>JAWZYV010008393.1:0-600000 GCA_038373885.1 Cheiracanthium punctorium
AATTGCCCGGCAACGACTTCATTGACCTCTGCTTACACCTTCAAAGGTCGGGAAACCGCATATAAGTTAGAAAGGATTGATCAGAAAATAGCACCTTCGCACTTTCTTAACGACCCCTATTTTGCGCGGACTTTTCTGACCAGATGTTGTAATTGGCACCCTATATGCTTTCCCCCATTTTCGAGGAAAGACGGATAAACCACCATGCCGTACTGTTTCGCCGTTTTGGACCGTTGCTGGCTGCGCGGCGAACTTGCGGTGCCGCAAGTAAATGCACTGTAATTGGCTGTAGCTCTGTTGTGTCTTCTGTAATAGGCTGTAGCTTTGCGGTCGCTGCGGAATATCTGTTCTTGCCAGATATTGCACAAACCCTCGGCGCTCGCCGCGCGAGGGTCGTGTTGCTCCGCCACGTGACGTCATTGCGGCGTCTTAGCGGTGCGGTACGGCCAGTATGAATCCGGCTTAAAGGAAGTGACGTGCGCGCGGAAAAAGAAGAACAGCAGAAAACCTACTTTTTCGACCGCTACCGTGTTTTCGCTGTTCGTCGACTTCATCTATGTATATATAAATACGCTAAGCAAACTGTAACTGTCCCTTTTGCAGCGCACTGCATGAACTTAGAAGGGTGAAATTTGGTATAGTTAAAGTTCGTATGGAGTTGTTTGTGCGAATGCTAAAATTTTTGTGTAATATGCTAATGCACCGTAAAAAAATTAGAGAAGTAAATTGCCGAGTAATATTGTGTGCCAAGTCGGATAATGGTAGTTAATATTTTGTACCATTGTTGTGTCCATTTTGAAATAACAGCATTAAGTTACAATAGGGTTATAATATTCCAACAAAATTCTCCAAAAAATGAAATTAATCGCCAGTTTAGTGAAAATATTATCGAAAATACATCAGCAATCAATAGGGGATGAAAATAATATTACATTGTTAATGAGGTGCATAGAAATATTTCCGACAAAACATACTCTCGGGTAACAGATAAGTTATTTTAGCCCTTAAAAATTATGATAGTACTTTTGGATTTTTTGAGTTATTTCACTGTTAATAGTTTAGACAACTTTCAGTCAGCCGATGAAAAGCCAAGTAATTGAAACCTGCGCCAATTGCAAAGAAACCTAACGAGAATCACTGAGCATCATTTCCAGTACAAAAATCTTGCATCCGCATTTCTATACTTTGGAATTTTAATTTAATTCCATAAGTTTTTTCCATTTCCATAATTTTAACGAACGATCAATCCAATAAACATACAAATTTCTTTTTAGTATATTGATACGTTTAAACATTGTAATTTGTATATAAGTACTTTTTTTTGTATATTGATTAATACGGTACTTACATATTATCCCGGCGGTCCGCCAAGACGGGCAATTTTTCGCCAAGATAAATGCCGGACACAAGAAATTATTGATGGTTTGGAATACGATTGGCAACAGTTTACCAGCACATTTGACGAAAAAATTGTTTGGCGGTAATGACCGCCAGGATAATACGTAAGTACCATTAATACTTTTGGTTTTGTTTTGGGAAACAACGATGTTTTAGTCTTTTAATGTCGCCAAGAAAAAATTGTTGGTGGGATTTACGCCGGCTAATCGAAAAGTACCATAGTTTGCCACCACATATGTTAGCGTTGAAAGCTAATTTTATAGTTTTACTGATTAGAAACTTAAATAATACAAAGGGACGGGGGTCAATAAGGGGTACCTCGAAAGGCGGCCTATGTTCCGTATCCGGTGCCCCTTGGTTCTGGCGACATCGTGAGCGATGTTCAACGTTAGTAAAGTACCCTGACGGTGGTAGTTTGACTGGAAACCATAAAGAAATGTGTAGAGCTTGGCGACGTTTTTTTTTGGAGGAATGATAATGCGTCAAATATTGTAAATTGGATAATTTAGAACTATTGAAAGATGCGAAATTTCTTGCACTTTCGGGCATGCGAAATAGTTGTTTTTTAATCTAGCTACTGTGTATGTGTGACGTAAGCAGATGAATGTAACGAATTCGCTTGCTCAATTTGACGTCACTAAGCTGTTAATTTGCATTTTGCGCATGCGTTATTGTTATTTTTCGTTTTTTCCTGTTCTTTCGTCTACTATTCCAATTTGCTTCAACTTGTACTAATGTTTTTTTTTTTTCGGTCTCGCAGAGCGGCCCGCGTTAGCATATTTTCGGATGTATGTATCGATGAATGTAACGAATTCGCTTGCTCAATTTGACGTCATTAAGCTGTTAATTTGCGTTTTGCGTATGCGTGATTGTTATTTTTCGTTTTTTCCTGTTTCATGTACTATTCTAATTTGCTTCAACTTGTATTAATGTTTTTTTTTTTGGGTCTCGCAGAGGGGCCCGCGTTAGCATATTTTCGAGGGGGCCCTTTTGAGGCGGTGGTCGGACCCACTGATGTTTTTTTTGGGTCTCGCAGAGGGGCCCGCGTTAGCATATTTTCGAGGGGCCCCCTTGAGGCGGTGGCTGGACCCACTGATGTTTTTTTGGGGTCTCGCAGAGGGGCCCGCGGTAGCATATTTTCGAGGGGGCCCTTTTGAGGCGATGGCCGGACCCACTGATGTTTTTTTTGGGTCTCGCAGAGGGGCCCGCGTTAGCATATTTTCGAGGGGCCCCCTTGAGGCGGCGGCCGGACCCACGGATGTTTTTTTGGGTCTCGCAGAGGGGCCCGCCCGGACACACTGATGTTTTTTTTGGGTCTCGCAAAGAGGCCCGCGTTATCATATTTTCGAGGGAGCCCTTTTGAGGCTGTGGCCGGACCCACTGATGTTTTTTTGGGGGGTCTCGCAGAGTGGCTCGCGCGCCCTCCGAGAAAAATGTTTTTACACTACATAAATGGGGCTTTTACCAATATTTAGCAGGCTTTATACTAGATAAAATGAATATTCACTATTTGCGCTCCCCTCCGAAAGAGTTTCTGGTTCCGCCCTTGGAGAACATATGTAAAGCTGACGTCATAAACTTGAAAATTGTCTGGATTTTTTATCACATGTTGGTCTGGAAAATCATTTTTTTTTTTTAAATCAGAATCTGAGTGGCAATTCTGATAATTAAACGCGGTGCATTTGAAGTATAGAATTTTCATTTAGTGTTAATTGCATGAAGATTGAAGTTTGGTGTTCTTTGATTCTGAGTAGAATAAGTTTGTGTTGGATTTTCCTTGTGTTTTTGATTCCGTTTTACGAACCCTTTATCGTAAGTTAGTGAGCGTCTCGGGGAATTTCTTTAGTATGGATGTGTGGAATATAGAATGGGGGGGGGGGAAAGTGAGGTAAGTGCTTCTTTAATTGTACTTTTTCTAATGTTTTGTTGTGGATTTGACTGCTTTATATAGTGTCATTTACTTAGAATTTGTGTTTCTTTGTAAAATTTTAGTGGTATATACTAGTGTTTATTCGTCACAAGACGGCGATAGCCGTTGGAGCTTGGCGGTCGCCAGGGAGGCTTGGCGCCATGGCTGGAGCTTGGCGCCAAGGTCTGTAGCGCTCGCACTTGGCGATCGCCAAGCTCCAGCGGCTATCGCCGTGTTTACATGAGGGGCACCGTCTTGTATGATTTTACCCCTCGAAAATATGCAATTGATGGCGCTTTGCAAGACCCCCAAAACCTCACTGGGTCCGGCCGTTGTGTTAGGGTCTCTTCAAAAAATGCTACCGCTGGCCCGTTGCGAGACCACAGTGTTCCTCTATGATTGTCCCTTCCATTTCGCGGCCGTGGATTAAATTCATCATCGTCAACGGTACAACTCGCCCGTTTCTCCTTTCGACCGTTGCAACTAATCCATTCCCGTACAAAGGAAGCATTAATCAATGGAGCACGAATGCGCATCAAGTTTAAGCACCGTTATGCTATCAATTGTGAGTTTTAACTATTGGGTTGGCAACTAAGTAATTGCGGATTTCACTCATAGATGGCTTCAGTTGAATTTTTAGGTTTGCAGACGATTTACAAATGTAAAACACCTTTTGTTATTTGATAGTTTGCAATTCAGCTGTCAATCAGTAAAAAAAGTTCTTTGATAGGTTGCGTAGTTTTCGCTTGGCCTTCGTTGAAAAATGGAAAATCAAAAGGAACATTTTCGTCATATTTTGCTTTTTTATTTCCGCAAAGGGAAAAACGCATCGCAAGCTCATAAAAAGTTATGTGCTGTTTATGGTGACGAAGCCTTAAAAGAACGGCAGTGTCAAAATTGGTTTGCCAAATTTCGTTCTGGTGATTTTTCACTCAAAGATGAAAAACGCTCTGGTCGTCCAGTTGAAGTTGATGACGTCCTAATCAAAGCAATAATCGATTCGGATCGTCACAGTACAAGACGTGAGATTGCAGAGAAGCTTCATGTATCACCTACATGCATTGAAAATCACTTAAAAGCAACTTGGCTATGTGCAAAAACTCGATACATGGGTTCCTCACGAACTGAAAGAAACGCATTTAACGCAACGCATTAACAGCTGCGATTTGCTAAAGAAACGTAATGAAAATGATCCATTTTTAAAACGATTGATAACTGGCGATGAAAAATGGGTTGTTTACAACAATATCAAGCGGAAAAGATCGTGGAGCAGGCCAGGTGAACCAACTCAAACAACATCAAAAGCTGATATTCATCAAAAGAAGGTTTTGTTATCAGTTTGGTGGGATTACAAAGGAATTGTCTACTTTGAACTCTTACCACCCAACCGAGCGATCAATTCTGATGTCTACATTGAACTACTAACGAAATTAAACAATGCAGTTGAAGAAGAGCGGCCCGAATTGAAAAATCGAAAAGGTGTTGTATTCCTTCATGACAATGCAAGGCCACACACATCTTTGGTCACTCGGCAAAAATTATTGGAGCTTGGTTGGGATGTTTTGCCACATCCACCATATAGTCCTGACCTTGCACCATCTGATTACTTTTTGTTTCGATCTTTACAAAACTCCTTGAATGGTAAAAATTTCAATAATGATGATGATGTCAAATCGTACCTGATTCAGTTTTTTGCTAATAAAAACCAGAAGTTTTATGAACGTGGGATTATGATGCTGCCTGAAAGATGGCAAAAGGTCATTGATCAAAATGGGCAATACATTACAGAATAAAGTTATTTAGTTCCATGAAAAAATTGTCTTTGATTTTCTAAACAAAATCCGCAATTACTTAGTTGCCAACCCAATAGAATCCCATGCAGTAGGAAAATTTGGATTCCAAATAAACGGACAATTCGAAATGTCCCACCCAGACAGCACATAAGCTTAAATCAAGCTTGACATTTGGCTTGGCAATGTAAGCTTGCTTTTGGTTTTCAAAGTGCGCAGTGATGGCGCCATCTGTGAAAGAGAATGGACATTAATTGTCTAGCGTCCTCAAATTTGCTGAAAGTTCGTAAAAGATGTGTTTTATTTTATTACCAGTGCCATATTCAGGGGTGGGAATTGGGTAAGGCTGATTTGGAGCAGCTTTTTGGAGCAACAGTGTCGACGATTTGGAGCACTGAAGCAACAAATTGGAGCAAATTTCATTCTTAATCCATCGATAGAAAAATATATCTACAGTCAAGCTTTTAGTAAATTTGAGAGTATTAAATATTACTCAGATAAAAGAAGCCCACTTCAATAAATAATAAGCATTTAAAAATGAAAAATATAAACTTACTTTAGCCTAATATATTATTAGATACTACATTCAAAGTTACAGGTAATTTTTAACACCAGAATAATAATAATAACAAAGACTATAGATTAAAAATTAAATGAAAAATGAATAACTTTTGCAAAAATTTTTTATTTAACTTTTCTCTTTTTATCTCCATTACAGTGGCGTAGCCAAGGGGGGGGGGTCACACCCCCCCCACCCGAGGAACCCTATTTTAAGCGCATTGCTGGCCATAAAATGATGATCAATGACATTTTTTCTCTTTTCTCCGTTCTTCTGACTGGTTTGTTCTGAGCCAATTACGTTCTTTTAGAGTGACGTAATAGTACCGTAATTTATGGAAGAAACGCCGCGGCGTTTACGATATTTTTAATTTTTTTTGGCCGCTCTTCAACGAAAAATTATAAAAGTTATTTAGTAATAATTGTCTCAAAAGATGACGCCCCTACCGATCACATATCTTTTAGCGGTGCACGGGGCACAGCGTAACGAATCAGAATGCGAGCCTACCCCGTTGAAAAGCGGTTTGATCAAACGCTGTGAATGGGTACATAAATCCAACCGATGTCTCCTCAATTAAGTCCAAAAAAAAGAAGCTTTTTATGTCTACATTTTAGAACTATAATTAAAATTTCATGAAGGTTTTAATGTATATATATTTTGATGGGCTAAAGTTTCTTAAAATACCGCAAAAACACACTACCCTCGATTAACCACACCCTTGTGTTCCCATGAACGTCCATTGTTCTCAGGCACGGACTGGCCAGGTCGGCGATCGTCGAGGGTCCCCGGCATAAGAAAGGAACCCCCAGCGAGGCCTCTACTACTTTCTTATCAAAGTAATTTGATATACATCCGAGTAATGTACCAAAGTAGTTCGATTATTTATTTCTCTGTAATCTTACTCTTTGATACAGTGGCGTTGCAAAGGATCCCACAGACCACGCGCCGCGAGGGATCCCCCGAAGAATCACCCCCCCCCCCCAGCGTTAAAATACTTAAATATGGTAAGTAAACCTAATTTTCAAATATTACATATCCTATTATTCTATTCCCTCAAACTTCACCAGTAAGGAGCCCTCGTAGGAGCCAGTCCGCGCCTGATTGTTCTTAAAATACCGAATCGCAACCAAAATTAATCTGTTGCGCCCTGTGCGAATTTAACCATTCTACCCCCCCTCCCCCCCAAAAAAAAGTTCATCTATAAGTTATTTGTGCTTTATTGCCGTGCGGCTTTGCACCCTGTGAAGGAGCACTGTACGGAATGAACACTGCCTTACGCTGTTATTACGGTAAAAAGTCAACTACGAGTAATTGGCAAGCTCAGGAAACCCGAGTGCTTTTAAAATAAATCCCAGTGTTACAAATATCAGAAGTAATAAATGAATAAACATCAAGAGTTATCACACAACATTCAAAGCTTAAAACAAACAATTTGCTGAAGCACGCTCATTACGTAATCAACAGCTGGACGTCAGCGGAAAAAAAAAATGTTTACTTTTGACTGGAGACTACTCATCCGCTCGTTCTTTCATTTTAACAGCATGTGCTATAGCTATACTGTCCGAACTTTTTACAAGTTATTTATTTAATTCTATAAATTTGCCTTTGTGAATATAAAAATTGATGCTTTAAATCGGACACTGATTATTTGAAAATGGAAATCGTAAGCTTCGTAAAATAGCAATAAATACTTTAAAACGTTATATGGGAAGGGGGGGGGGGAAAGAGAAATTTTTACCGTTTATCCACCCCCCCCTTTCCAAAATATATCCCAGTGCGATGTTTCTTTTTTTTTCCCCTGGAGGGGTGGAGATCGTGACTGCGAAGTTTCTGTCAATTTTCTAGTTAATTAAGCTCATTTTCGTGGGTGCAGGGTTTCTTCCATAAATTACGGTAGTCAGTTGTGCGAGCGCGGAAACAAAACGTACGGCGAGTTGGCGCTTTTTTTTTAAAACAGTTTGTAATGAGCAGAGTAGCTGTTTTTTTCTTTTGGCGCAGAATCGTACGATAAAGCCCTTATGTAGCAGGATAGCGCAGGTTTCAAGTTTTGGCGCGGTATGGCGCAGAATTCCCACCCCTGCATATTACCGGCAGGGCAAACGGGACAACTGCCCAGAGCCTACAGATTTTAGGGCCCAAAAATCTTACATCCTACACTTTTGTAGTTTTAAAATAAAATTACAAAGGATTAAAAAAAAATTCAGAAGTTAATTTTTTTAATTATAAAGTATGAACAATGAAAATAATTCGAATTTACATTTGTATAAATTAATTTAAACTTATTTTTAATTCTTCGAAATGCTCTATATCGATATAGCATACCAATATGTAAGAAAATAACTAACCACATTTGTAAAGAGAAATTTTAGCGTTAAAAAATAGCAAAATTTTTCAATTATTTGTTATTTTAAGAAATATTTACAAAAATGACTAAAGTGTTTGTATTCCATACATGTTAGCAACTGTGATATAGCATTTCGAAGTAACGTTTAACTATCTGTTTCTTTCATTTCAGATTACTTAACACAAAATTTGTGTTAAGTAAGTAAACCCCTTCTATTTTTCCAAATATGGAAATTCTTCAAAATAAAATACAATTATACTACGAAATTGATTTCAAAATCAGTCGTTTGTCTCGATTTTGGGCAGCAGTATTGCTCATGAGTGTTGCGGTACTGAAAGATTTAAAATGTGTGCTGCTCTTCAGTGGCGGCCCGCGGTCAAAAATGTTAGTGCAGCCGGAAGCATATGAGCCCCCCCCCCCCTTTCCTCCGGAGAGGATTGGAAAATCTTTGTTACTGAATTCGAAAGCTGGCGGATTAAGCCCTCACCGAGGAAAAAAAAAAAGAAATTACATAAAAAATGTGAGAGATCCTATTTTACTTCCATAAAATGGACATAAATTTCAACCAGCCGCTCTTATCCTCAAAATTGCATTAATCCGTGTCTGATTCGAAGTTTCCTTAGAATTTTCTTTTCTAACGATAACTTGAGAAGAAGAAAAAAAAAAAAAAAAAAAAAAAAAAAAAAAAACTTACTTATTTTTTTATAAGTCAAATCAATCCTCCTTTCTTTTAAACATGCGAATCGGTCAGTGATGTCCCCATAAAAAGGCGTTGTTTTAATTCAGATATCAATAATTTTAAAAGCTCTTAAAATTTCCCATGTTTAAAGAATTTTCTCGCTCACCATGTCTAAATGCCAGTTCTTGCTTACTTAAAAACAATATTGCTTTGATGGGTAATTGTCCATTCATAAGCGTCTATTCAGGCTTACCTTCTTGATAAATTCAGCAATATAAAGTCCAGAGTTTTCCAAACATATATTCTCCTTACCCCCTCCCTCACTTCTCGTCCGAGCGAATCAGTTAGTGGAGTTCTCAAGTTCAGCCGCCGTTAGAAAATCGTTCATCGGCTGTATCAGCTGCATACTCCCTATGCCGGAGAGGCTGCTTAGGTAGTCGTAGTCATGGCAACGGTGCTGCCAATTTTCTTTTCAGCTCTCTGGGCTGAACAAAAGATTTTCCCAATTGAATTGCGGAAAGATTAAAGTGCTTTTTTTCTGAATGAGCGATCCGGCCACAATACGTTTTTTTTTGTTTGGTGTTTTTCGGAGATTTTTTCAATTTACCGTAGGGATTCCACAATTCTAATCTGAATTTAGGAAAATTAGTATAATAAATTATTTTAAAGTATGTGCTGATAATTACAAGTACAGCCCGGCTGTACTTGCTGTATCCCACGAGCCGCCACTGCTGCTCTTAAGTTTATTTACCTATTAGTAGAGTCTCTAAATCACACATAACATTATTTTAATTTTGATGCATCCCATGGAAAAATAAAAGAAACAAATAACACATCGCCCACTTATCAATCTGTCGAGAAAACAGCGTGATAAGTCACTTCAAACTTTAGTCATAGTTGGGTCTTTAGTCATAGCCAACTTTAGTCATAGTCATTCAGCTTGGTGGCTGAATGGATAGCGTGCTCGACTGCTAATCCCAAGGGCCCGGGTTCTATTCCAGCCACGAACACTCGATGGAAACAGATTAAGGCCCCGATTCAAACGAAACGCGATCGGTCGTCTCCAAAACGATCCTTTTCTCTCTGGAAGTTCGATCGCTTTTACAAGCGATCGCAAAAGTGTATTCAAACTGAAACAAAATAGGCGATCGAACTTACAGGTTTGCTAGATCGAAACTTTTATCGCCACAGAGTGAAAACGCAACTTCCGGTGACGTAGAAAGTCGCTGTTAACTAATAAGAAAATCGCATCTTTCTCTGGAAAATTTTTTTAACTTAATGGCGACGACTAACTGTTTATTTATTTATGTTTGAGCTTTTTCCCCAACAGTATTGTAGGTTAATGTTTTAAAATTTTAACTGGTTTAGGTTAATATTTTTTGTATGTTTATAATCATGGAAACGCATTTTTAATTTATGAAGATTTGTTTTTTGAAAATTATTGATAATAGTATTGTTCGTCATAATTATCATGTCGAATTGTTCGAATTATCGAATAATAATTGTTCTCTAGTTTGCCTACTATATTTTATTTTTCTGTAGCAGAGAAGCTGTTTATAATTATAATGGAGGGGTAGAATTACTATATATTTCATGTTCTGATATATAATTAACAATCAAAGACATCCTTAATATAATGATATGAATATTTGTATTTGTTTAGGAGGGTTGCTAGGATGCTTATTTTAGTGAGAAATTATTCGTTAATGTATTTTTTCGCGCTGTTTCAAACATCAAACATTTATCGAGCAATAAACGATTTAAAAAAAGGACTACAGATGGCGCCTGCATCGTAGTGTCTGCTAGAGTAGAACTCAAATGCCGACAGAAAATAAACCCTACAGATATTCTGTTCTGCGAGAAAATTTAGCTTTCCGCAGGCCTAAATCTTTTGCAGAATTCCCTGTCTGATAATTCCAACGGATTGCTTCGTAATTTTAAATAACGAGTCTTCATTGCTGTTGTAATCTTCTCATCAACCATCCGCCGATCGATCCGCCATGTTCGAGAAAACGATCGCTTTTGGAAAAACGATAGCAAAACACCAATCGCAGTGTCACGTGATCCAAAAGCGATAGACAGGTTTCACTTGAATAGGAAACATAGGAATCAGTCGAAAATTTCCGCGATCGCAACGGAAAACGATAGAACTCTGTTTCGTTTGAATCCGGCCCTAAATTAAGGGCCCGATTCAAACGAAACGCGATCGCTCGTCTCCAAAACGATCGTTTTCTCTCTGGAAGTTCGATCGCTTTTACAAGCGATCGCAAAAGTGTATTCAAAGTGAAACAAAATAGGCGATCGAACTTACAGGTTTGCTAGATGGAAACTTTATCACCACAGAGTGAAAACGCAACTTCCGGTGACGTAGAAAGTCGCTGTTAACCAATAAAAGAATCGCATCTTTCTCTGGAAAAAACTTTTAACTTAATGGCGACGACTAAGTGTTTATTTATTTATGTTTGAGCTGCAACGGACAACAGGCTGTGTCTTAACTTTTTTCCCCAACAGTATTGTAGGTTAATGTTTTAAAATTTTAACTGGTTTAGGTTAATATATTTTGTATGTTTATAATCATGGAAATACATTTTTAATTTATGAAGATTTTTTTTAGAAAATTATTAATAATAGTATTGTTCGTCATAATTATCATTTCGAATTGTTCGAATTATCGAATAATAATTGTTCTCTAGTTTGCCTACTACATTTTATTTTTCTGTAGCAGAGAAGCTGTTTATAATTATAATGGAGGGGTAGAATTACTATATATTTTATGTTCTGATATATAATTAACAATCAAAGACATCCTTAATATAGTGGTATGAATATTTTTATTTGTTTAGGAGGGTTGCTAGGATGCTTATTTTAGCGAGAAATTATTCATGTATTTTTTCGCGCTGTTTCAAACATCAAATTTAACGAGCAATAAACGATTTAAAATAAGGACTATAGATGGCGCCTGCATCGTAGTGTCTGCTAGAGTGGAACTCGAAGGCCGACAGAAAATAAACCCTACAGAAATTCTGTTCTGCGAGAAAATTCAGCTTTCCGCAGACCTAAATCTTTTGCAGAATTCCCTGTCTGATAATTCCTACGGATTGCTTTGGACGATTAATATATTTCGGTCGAATTTCAACTATTGGGAGATCACTAGTCCTGTAAAAATACGCGGAACCTGTTAGAGTTAGGGAGAGGAACGGCGAGAGAAACAGTCAAGAGCGTATCTTTGAGACATCAATCTTTATTTTATATATCAATAAGCGTTTTAAAGGTACAACCAACACAATATTTTACATGTAATCCCAACCTCACAGGAGGTTCTCGTCTCTCGATTCAAACCCTACATAAAAACGTTTTAAGAAAGAAAACAGTGAAAGAATAATAGTTCAACACGGACACTTCTTGGAGGATAAACCGATATCCAGATGGAACAACGGTTTAAGAACACGGGTATGTAACACCACAAAGAAACAAACACTGGATGCAAACGGTTTAAGAACAAAACAAAAGAATAACAAATGGACACTCCGTGGATTCTAACCCAACGCCATGCAGTGGTGAAATTAATAAGCTAGTTTTGTACAAACAAACCGTATCAGAGCGTTCATTTTATGTAAACAATTGGTATATTTGTGGTTTAGCTTGACAAATAAGTTTTAATAATGGTGTTGTGCTACGTAATAAATTGTAATAACCGTTTTGTGCGAAAAAATAATGTATCGTATTTCGGTTTTGCTCGAGTAATTTTAAATAAAGGATTAAAATACAAGAGACTTAACATTTAGTTTCAGTTTTCGTCCAATAACTTTAAATGAAGGAGTAAAACGGCATGAGACTTTGTATTTTTGAAACTTATCATCATTTTATACAGCTGTTTTTAACAAAAATCTATTGTACCAAAATGTTTGGCATTGATTATTTTAAACAACAAATCATTATGACATTGTTTGCTTTATAAAGTATGAAAGAGTAGTGTATACTTTTGACTGATGAACAAGTAACTTAATCTTGGATATGTATATGAATAATTCAGTATAAACCAGTGATGCTACAGCGGCTTAGGCCTTTCGTATCAGAAAAAATCTAATTTTGTATCAGTTTTACAGACTTTTGTATCAGGAAAAAATCTAATTTCGTATCAATTTTACAGATTTTCGTATCACAAAACTACTTTAGTATCAGTTTTGCAGACTTTTGCATCAAAAATTTCTGCTTTTGCATCAGTTTTACAAAATTTTTGTGCTTAAAAAGAAAACTCTATACTTATCAATTTTGCAAGCTTTTGTATCGCTTACATATTATGTATAATGCCCCCTCTTACCACCCCTCAAAAAAGGTAAAAAGAAAAATATTGTTATCAGTAAAGCTGATTATTATATATATATATATATATATTATTTTTTAAGTGGACAATTTCAAATCGGTTATACTGGTGTTTAAATTTGTTTGATTATTGGGCTGTATTTTAAAGTATTGACATAAGCATTATACTACCATATTTTTTTTAACAAACAATTACATGCCAGGAGCTATGTACAAGTAATTTAACAAATAACTTAATAATATTATATTTTAAGAAAATATTTTTCAGGCTACAGCTTTTCAAAAAGGTTTTTTTTTTTTTTTTTTTTTTTGTGAAGGCAGCAATTTTCAAAGAAAGTAAAATCCTTTGTCCATAATACTGAAAAATCAATTGTCCGGAATATTGGCGAACCCAGGAGGCGGGGGTGGGGGGAGGTGCACTCCCAAAATCTGACACTCGGGAATCTTTAGTTTATGCTAGCATTATAGTTATTTATAAATTTATGTAACTAAAAATTGTAATTAAAATGATTATTGTATCATAAGTATAATATAATTAGGATTAATAAACATTTTGTTTAATTTACCTATTATTGTGATGATAACCGACCCCCATACCCGGGGGGGGGGGGAAAGGAAAAAGAAAGAAACTGTTGCTTGAGCCTTTGTCTCGGAATCGCTAAGTCAGAACGATTCCCCTCTCCCTTGTCACGTCTCACGTGATGCTACGCATACTCCCGTGCGCCCGCGTGAGGGTGTGAGCTAGACAATCCGTTGGTTCATACATTCCCAAGCGCTTGCAAATAAATAAAATTAAATGAGTTTTTTAACAAATAGAAACAAAATAAGTACTTTCTATGAACTCTACATTCGAAATTAGCAAATGGTGAAGTCCTTAAAAAAATTCTATTCAATATCATAATCTAGTCTTCGAGTTAGAATGATTTTAACATATTAAATGTTAATACTGAATTTTAATAATAACTTTATAAAATAAGTTTAAAGTCTAGGTTTTTTAGATGCGATAGTTAAATATGGTTTAAAATGTCATGCGTCGAAAATCCGCCAACCATGCTTCTAACCAACGCCACACTGAATGCATATGAAGAATTTAAAATTTTGAAAAGCAAAAATATTTTTTAACTGTGCAATTTTTTGTTTCCTTCGAAGGCTCTGAACGCGAGTCATAACGAACACAGTGATGGCGTTGTAGGTTTGCTATCACTAGGTTAATTTAAGTTTATGGAATTGCCGGTTTTTAAATAGCTGTTAAATTCTTTCCTTAGTTAACGGCGTAAGCGACAAAAAAAAAACTACTTTCACTGAGCTTTCTGTATATTCATGTGTTGAACTTAAAGAAAAAAAAATTGCATTAGTTTGCGCGTTTTGTTCATTGTTAGGATCATTTTTTTTTCTTTCAGTTGATTAACTGTAAAAAGTCTTTTCGCGGTAGCAACTGGGTTTTTCTGCCAATCGAGGGCGCCGTGGCAAGAGCTGCAAATTCTTGACTTGCTTTAAAATGTAAAATAATATAAAACTTTGTAAAATAACACCTATTTTTACTGCCATACAGCTGTTTCGAGCAAAAACTTTTTTGCGCTTCCTCAGTGACAATAGTTAGGATTATCACTGAGGAAAGGGCAAAAAGTTTTGTTTTTGTTGTAGGATTAAGGCCAATTATCTACACGAGGGATCTAGGCCTGGGTGGGGTGCCCTCCGTTGTAGTCTTTCTAAGGGGTCCTAACCTATTTTGAGGCTGTTTTAGAGAAAAACACGGAAAACTCCGAACGGTTTGGTCGGCAGACGCGACCTGGCACGAACCAGGTGCCTGGTTTCGAACCAGGCACCTTCCATCTCCCAGTTCAGTGCTCAATGGTGGCAATTCACTGCCACTGGTGGGGCGCAAAATTTTTTGCTCGAACAGCTGTATGGCGTCTAAGTAAACTTTATGGTGTTATTTTATAATTAAAAAAAAATATTTTATGTTTTAAACACCCGTTGTTTTGAGTGATTTTATTGGTTTAAAATAGTTCATTTAATGATTTTACTTTTTTTTCTTATTAGAGCTTTCATTTACTTTCCGTTTTGCGTATAGTGGATTATTTTTTGAGGTTATTCAAAATACAAACAGAAAAAAAATTATTTCTTTCTTGGTTTTAAAAAGGAGAAATTTATTTTGAAAACCATTCATTTAAAACGTTCTTTTGAACCTTGAAAAAAAACTGCTAATTTAACTATTACATATATTATCTAGCCGCCTCCCCCCTCCCCCAATTTCTTTTGCGCACTACCCTTATTGTCGCACAAAAAATGCTTAATAAGAAAAAAAAAAAAAAAAAAAAAAAAGGTTTAAAAGCATATATAGCGTTTAGAGCTATTCAGAAATACAGGAGTGTTTAGATACATTAGTGATTTTATTTTTGTTGTTTGATTTATATCAGCTCTAAACTATGTTTTCACTTTAACCTATGGGATAAGTTTTCTCTGTTTATTCTTTTGATGGAACATCTGCCTCATTCTGAATGCATATCGTTTACCAAACAGGGTGAAGAGGCAGGATGTTATGACGGCCTTTGATAAGTTATTTACAAGAATCTATTAAATAAAGTGCTTTGTAGAGGAAAAATTTTCTAAAACCATTGTCTTTTTTTTTGTTAATTGTTTTACTATTATTAATTCTATCCTTGATTTTAAAGTGATGAAATATATTGTTTGGATTTGTTGATTTTGGGGGAGATCAGTTTGGAACTGTACGCACTTTCTGATATGAAAAATCGAACAGTGCTCTGGTGAAAACGGGAAAGTGATACATTAGTATGTATTTTTTGGTTTTATTTACTTTTTTGGACCTTGGGACAGCACGGATTTGGAGCAGAATTTGTTTAAAATTATACTTTTTGTATCAGGAAATACCAAGAAATTCTTTTGGCGCAGAAACCTTCAAAAATAAGCTTTTTGTATCAGGATGTATCAAGCGATTCCATTTGGCGCAGTTTGGCGCAATTGGCGCAGCCGTAGCATCCCTGGTATAAACCCATGTTTTTTCTTACCTTCCCTTTCATAATAGTTCATTGATTGGATATTCGCCATACCATCTTTTTTTTACTAACAAGTCCAATTGTAAAATGGTTGTGGAAGGGTTTTGAAGACTTGTAAGCTAGCTTTTTTTCACATGTCACAGATATGTATAGCTAAAAACCAGACCATGACACTTGTCTATGCAAGTAATATCGAACCAAATACGTGTACGACAAGGACGTATTTAGGGCGGAGGTCCAGGGGGTCTGCCCCCCCAAAAAAATTTGGATTTTTCTTACTAAAATGGTAATGATATAGTATTTTTGCGTGAAATTCTTCCTTTTTTACAGTTTGGACCCCCCCCCCCCCCCAAATTGTTTTTTTAGATACGTGCCTGATGTACGAATAATCAATATACGGATAAATCTATGCAATTTTGCCAGTTTTATTAGTATAATACTTTTAGTACTATCTTCCAAATTAATATAATAATTTGAATTCGTTTTTACAAAATTTAAATTGCTGTTAAATTATTGATATATCAGCGCACAGTATAACTTCAGAGGTTTGTTTGTACAAAGCCGTCGTTTGCATTTCGAAAATAGTGTTGCCAGATACTAAAGTGTGACGTAGGTGAATACACCCTATAATGCACAGCTACAGAACAATTTAAAGTGTTCATGAGGAATTTTTTTTTTTTAAAGTGCGGGTGGGGGAGTCAAAACCAATTTCAAAGCGTTCTGTATATGGACGGAAGCCATCCAGTTGTGAAATTAAAAATAAAAAAAATGGCTAAAGGAACTTTAGCCATATCAGTTTTTGACAGAATCCTTTTAATGGATTGCTAAGATAGTTTGAATTTTCTTATGGCAGGAATGTTCAGGAATTCACCATTTATGTTCCAAAGTATTGTAAAAGATTAATGAACAATTTACTTACCTGGAAACCATTCATCTTCAAACCGAACTGCAACCCAGCAGCTAACTTTAATGGCAGAGTTTTCTACCTTCTCATCCTCATAAGAGTGTGACTTAATGTGATAATGAATGCATTTATCACTTGGTTTGCATTTAAAGCAGGAAAGTGATCTTGCACCAATATTTGAAGGTTCTTCTATGCACCATGTGATTTGATGCACTTTCATTGTGCCAATAAGAGGTTTAATGTGTTGAGGAAGAGATTTATCAATTTCAATAACCCAGTGGCAGAAAGTTTTGTAGCTGTCCGCGACAAACTTTCAGAGTTTCATAATCAGTCTGCAAAATTTTGCGTGTAATTTTAGAGGATAATTCATACATAAAACCAACAATTTTTAACCACTGCTGTTAAATAGTGTTGACTCTAGAGAAAAAAAAAGGCTGCCGGGAAAGGATTAAAAAAGGACAGCCTGTTTTCAAAAAGGGTACTTGAGTTCCACAATAAAGTATAGTTAGATAGCATATTACAGAAAACTGGTTTGAAATAATCTGAAAAGGACTAGGGCTTATGCACAAAACTTGTAGCGTTGTAATGTGTGTTTTGACTTACAGTGCATAGTTATAGTCGCGTAGCCAGGAAAATTTTTCGGGGGGGGGGGATATGAACTTATATGTGTATAAATAGACGGAATTTCATCACTAATCCAAAAATTTGGGGGGGGGGGATATCCCGATATCCCCCCCCCCTTTTTTTCAGAGTCATATACAAATTTTGTATTGCATCCAACTGTTGGATGTACAGCACCATTTAAAATCAAGTTACTGAAATGTATTTGTTCTTCCTCTTACACACACTCTTCTAATTTGATGCTTGCTCATTCATGAAATGTGAATATAAGTTTTTAAAAAAGCACTATTCTTTTATTCTTAAAACATATCAATAAAAATTATTATTATAAATAAGATATGTAAGAAATAATGTTAAAAATATTTTAAATAATTTTAATTTTTTTGTGGCATGCTAACTAAGACCCTTTAAGGAAATAGTTTACCATTTCAGCATTTTTTTAAACTATAGTACAAATGATGAACTGGATGCCTTTCAATGTTCAACTAATAGTACATTTTGAAAAAATAAATCTATTTAAACTGCACATTTAAGTAAAATTATTAAAAAAAGTTTAAAAAACTGACTTAGAAAAAAATCTACTACTTAAAAAAATAAATTTTGTCCAATTAAAAAAAAATAATAAAAGATTTTCAAATACAGGGATGTTAACTCCAACACTCGATTTGGGAGCACCCCGGGAGCAGAAAAATGCCATTTGGGAGCAGAAAAATTCCATTTGGGAGCACCTCGGAAGCACAAAAAAATATTTTCCGAGAGGAAAACTAAGATTCGAGATCAGAATTAACATGATTTTGGAGCATAAAATTGAAGATTTAGGAACACAATAAATGCATACAAGAAAAGCAAAGTTTGCGAGCAAACACCATTTGCTAAAAGCAAAACACTATTTGAAAGCACTTTAGGAAAGCTCTGGAAAAAAAAAAAAGGGTGTATACAGGCTATGCTATCAGCAACTTGGTAAAAACAATACATATCAGGAGTCAGCAACCTTTCTGTGGTTAAGTCATTTTTTTCCTCCTCAAGAACCATGAGTATGATTTGCATGCGGCTTGCGAGCCACAGGTTGCTAATCCCTGTCCCTTTTTTTTTCTTTTTCAGAATCATTTAGGGAATCTTCCTCTCGAAAAAGAGAGCACAAATAAAATGAAAACTAAATTTTAAAACAAAAGCTTCTATCTCATTCTTTGGTTCTATTACAAATCACAAGTAGTACTAAATGGAGATTTTTGAAAACCTAAATATTATACCTCTTATACAACAACACGTAATTGGTAAGCAGTATCGAAAACAAAATAAATTTGATGGTTAGAATAATTAAATGTGTGTACTTTTAATAGCATATGCTTTTGTATCAGTAATTTAACCTCATCTACTATTCACATATTCATCTATAATACTTGAACGCAATATACAAAGCAAATGTAAACAAAATATATTTAATGACTGTTGAGAGAAATTAAGAATTATGGGAAGTTAAAAATTAAGATAAGAAAGAGATTACAAATTAAGTATCATAAGTTATCTAGTTTTCTATTTATTCTTTTTTTTATTAATTTCTTCTTGAGCTTTTTCATTTTCTTCTAATAGTTTTAATGTTTTTGCAAGTCTATCCTTCCCTTCCGTTAATAGAATCTGTCCACTTTCTATAACAGCCAGTGGCGGCTCGTGACCTGCTTCAGTGGTGGGGCCCGAAAAAAATAGTGCCAGTTCAAATCGGGAAAATACATATACATAGAGCTGTGGCGGATCGTTACCCATTTCAGAGGAGGGGGCTTTTTTTTTTTTTTTTTAAGCTCGAAAAGGTAAAACATATGAATTGCTTTTGTAAACAGTGTAAATACATAAAAACTTTTCGAATAACAAGTTATGAAAGACGTATTGATTTCTCCTTTAAGTTTTCATTTAAAGACAGCAGATTTATTTTGCACCAAAAAAACATTTTCCTCCATTTTTCTTTCTCAAAAAGGTACAATATCAATTTAAAAAAAAACAAAAACAAAAAAACAATGCATGTGTACATGTTGAAAAGAATTGGTCCATAATGTTTCATCTCCAAATAGCAAATCGTGCCCCTTCATAAACAAAAAACGGTGCCCGTTGCGATGATTACCGTAATTTATGGAAGAAACGCCGCACCCACGAAAATGAGCTTAGTTAGCTAGAAAATCGTCAAAAACGCCGCTGCCGCGATCGTTGGTGTGTGTGTGCGTGTGCGGGGGGGGGGGGGGGTGATCGTGGTCAGAAGTCAATGCCAGATAAAATTCAATGTTTTCTAAAATAATTTCTTAATTAACAAAAAAAAAAAAAATAAATAAAAAATATGTTGCATTACTTATTAGACCTAATTTATTAAAAAAGCTATTAAGTTGATCGGATATATTTCGGTAGAAATTGGATAAACGGTAAAAAAATCTCCTTTTTTTCTCCCCCTTCCCATAGAATGTTTTAAAGTATTTGCCACTATTTTACGAAGCTTACGATTTCTATTTTCAAATAATCAGATATCAATGTTTATATTCACAAAGGTGAATTTATAGAAATAAAAAAATAACTTCTAAAAACCTTCTTGCATCCGCACTAAGTTCGGACAGACTACCAGGCGCCATTAAAATGAAAACAGCAATCGATGTGTGAGAAGAGTCTCCAGTTAAAAGTAAACATTCTCTCCCCCCCCCCCCCCCCCGCGGATGGCCAGCTGTTGATTACGTAATGAGCTTGCTTCAGCAAATTGTTGTTTTAAACTGAATGTTGTGTAACAACTCTTGATGGTATTTATTTATTATTTTTTATATTTATAACATTGGGATTTATTTTAAAAGCATTCAGCATACCAATTAGTTGGCAGTGTTTATTCCATAGAGTGCACAGGGCGCAAAGCCGCACGGCGAAAAAAAAAAATCAGATTAACTTTATTTATTTATTTTTTTTTGGTGGGGGGAGGGGGGGAGGGTTAAACTCGCACCGTGCGCAACATTGACTAATTTTGGCTGAAATTCAGTATTTTAAGAACAATAGAGGTTCATGTGAAAAATGGGTGCATTTAATAGAGGGTAGTGCACTTTTGCGGTATTTTACAAAACTTTAACCCTTCAAAATATATATTCAAAACTTCATTAAAATTTAATTATAGTTCTAAAATGTAGATGTAAAAGATTTACTTCTATTTTTTTTTCTTTTTACTTAATTGAGGAGACATCGGTTGAATGTATGAAGCCATCCACTTCAGAGCACGGGACATGGACCCATCTTAGGGTGCTCTAACTTTCTCCAAAACTGGATCAAACCTCTTTTCTATGGGGGTAGGTTCGCATTCTGATTCGCTACGCTGTGATCTGTGCACGCTAAAGAGTACGTGTCGGTGGTGGCGCCATCTTTTGAGAAAATTATCACGAAACGAATTTTTCGATTTTTCGTTGAAGATCGGCTAAAAAAAATTAAAAATATTGTAAACGCCGCACTTACTATTTTTTAACTTTTAAACTCATAAACGCCGCGGCGTTTCTTCCATAAATTACGGTACTTGTTTGCCTATCTGGACGGCCCTGATTGAGGTGACTAACAAAGCCCGACTGGTCCGATCCGGGGCGGGTAGAATGGCTTCGGAATGCAGCTTTCGTACGCAGTTTGAATCTTGCTTTACTGCTAACTAGCTTTCCATACACGCTTTAAAAGATAAATGAGCGTGGCAAAAATTTAACAAAGAGTCAAAATGACGTATTCGGCGCAGAAATCGGCTAAAAGCGCAGTTCGGCGCAATATTTGTGTTTCGGCGCACCCTGAAAGAGTCAAAATGACGTATTCGGCGCAAAAATCGGCTAAAAGCGCAGTTCGGAGCAAGAATTTGTGTTTCGGCGCAGCTCGGCGCAGAATTAACATCCCTGCAAATATATATTACACAAGGCTGTGCATGGATTTTCAGATACATCTAATAAAGTTTTTCTACTAATATACGATACCGTGTAAAACAATAAAATGTAACATATCTTCATATGATTTCTGTAAAATACAAAAAAAAAAAAAAAAAAAAAAAAAAAACTGAAGGCTAATTCCATGCACAGATTTATCAGATAAGAACAGTAGTAAAGAACATGCACAAAAAAAAAAAAAAAAATCTTTATCTCAAATACAAAGAAAAAAAAAGGGCCTTAGCATGTTTAAAACGTAATTAAAGAAAATATGAACATGGAGAAAAAGCCATCTAAAGAGTTTGTTTGCCAATGAAATTGCGCTGAGTGTATGAAAAAAAGTTGCAGTATCTCGTGATATTATTGGTATATGATTAAAAATAAGGTGGCAAAATTTTTATAATTCAGCAAGCAGAAAGAAAATTGATTCTTTGACCTTCAGTGTAAACTGTTCCCTTAAAAGCAATAAACTTCCTTAAACTTCAATTTCGTAATGTAAAAAAAAAAGTATATTAAAATCGTATGAATTACAAATTTTATTTTAAGCAGCAAGTTTTGTAACTGGCTGATTAAAATAAATAACATTCTGTTATTTATATCAAATTATTTATAAATTTTTTTTTTTTTTAGTTTTTGAGAGCAAAATAAGCTTAAATTGATAATAGTTTATTCTAAGAATAACCTAACTGTTAGACTATGACAATTATTTGTTTTCTGAAGACTTACTTTTCCAGAATTACTTTACCGTTGCTTTAATTTTTCTTTTTCTTCATTTAGTAAAATGGTGAATTTTTTCAAAATTTCAGAAGATGTATGTCATACAAGCTTAAAAAGGGGGGATATGTCATACAAGCAATCATTTAATTAAAAACATTTTTCACTTTGGGGGCATCTGGACTATAAATTGTAATTTCAAAACATGGTGCAATACTTGTTGCCTAGGAGGGTCTAACTTGTCAATCATAAGGGTGTCTCGCCAGCAGGCGCCTCCCATGTCTGCTAATTTAGCAAATGAGGATTTTGTTATGGTTTTGTAGACCAACTAGATGATGGACAGACAGAGCTGCCGCCTAGTGGACACTCTGTGAACTTAAACAAAACCAGGAGACATCTACCGCAGAGCAGCTCTTCCTGACTTCGAGAGATTTCCAAACTTCTCTGTATATAATTTGTAAATATGCCTCAATAAAATAATCCAGATGGACCGTTTTGCCGTTTGTGCTGTTCCTAAACCACTCACGCACGACAAAAGTCGAGCAGGATTATCTTGTGGGAAAAATAATTAAATAAGTTTCAAGTTAACATGAAAGTGTTGATAATCAAATCTCCCAAAAGGAAATAAATCTTCAGTAACGTGCGTGAGTAGGTCAAAGTGACGGAGCCAGCTTGTTAGTAGTACCGGTGAACGAACGAAAGTGTTTATTTTCTCCTGCGCTCGATCTATAAGAATGTTATCAGTTGCAGAAAGCAGATGTCCATAAATATAAAAACTGTGCAGCAAGAAAAAGAAAAAACAAAAATGACTGAACCAGAAATAGACATACCGAAGTTTGATCCAGAGGAAGTACCAATAGCACCGTGGATAAAATTATTAACTCAAATTTGTGCTGATAAGAAATTAGATGACGAATGGAAGAAAAAAAATATTTATAAGTATTTAAAAGGAAGAGCACTACAGTTGTATCTAACAAATTGCTTAGAAAATGAAAATTTCGAGGAAACTAAGAATTTCCTCCTCCTAAATTTTGAAGTACCAGAGGAGAGGAATTTGGAAACTTTTTTCTGCCTTAAATCTCATTCTTGCGCGAATTTAAAGGATTATTACACTAAGAAAATAAATTTAGGAAGAAGATTGAAATTCACAGAAGACAATATCGTAGAAGCACTGAATTCCGGCCTCCCGGATCGGGAGAAAAAACTGATGACGATCGCCAGATGCGAAACGGTTTCCCAGTGGATTACTCTCATTAATCAGATCCATACGAAGACCGATGAGGAAAATACGAGTGTAGTCCGACCGGAAATCCGAAACCCGCCTCGCTTCATTACGCCACGATGGGCGCAGGCATCCGAGCCTAGGAACTGGAGTCAGCGCTTCCAGCAACCGCGAAGGCAGCTACCGACCGCCCAGCCGCCGCGGTACAACGGACCTTCCCGATGGCAGATGCCGTTCTGGCAAACGCCCCATCAGAGCAGACCCCAACCATATACCCAGGAGCCGCAACCGAGATGGCAGCAAAACAGAGGGAGAAACGACCAACACAATCAAAATAGTTATGAGAGAGTTCACAATTGCGAACATTATCTGTGTGAGAATTGTAAAGAAAAGAAGAACTTCTGACAACTACCAAAAACCCTACTACGGGTAAACCTGGAATTTGAGACAACAACTGAACATCAAAAAACAATACCGGGAATTTTAGATACTGGTTCAACAATTAGGTTAATTCCTAGTTTAGGGTGCTTCTTGGCGATTTTCCAAAAATCGCCAATTTGGCGCGTTTTCCCATCTTATCTCTGGGAGCCAAGATGCTCCCAAAGACACTACGGGAGAACGCACCCAAATTAGCGATAAATACACAAAATAATCAAATTGAAAAACATAAATATTAAAGTTTTAAACAACAAAAATTATTGTACCTACATAACTTGTTGAACAACTGATTTTTTATTTTATTTAAATAATCATATTCGTCGTCTCACAAATATTAGTTTTTAATTTTTGTGGATACTATTTTAGAAGGGATTTTCTGTAATCTAAAACGAATTTTCTAAAATCTAAACACTAAACCATAAACCTAAAATCAAAACACTAATCATAAACCATTCAGGTAAAGCAATTTTCTGAAATCTAAAACAGATTGTCTGAACTCTAAAATTTTCTTTTAGCTGCAATCAGTCGTTCTTTCGTAATCCTCTCAAGAAAAAGAGATTTTTTTGAAATCTAAAATGAATTTTCTAAAATCTAATGCTAAAATTTTTGGTTAAGCCACAACCACACACCACGCAATTTAGAAAAATACGCTTACCTTCTCTCAAAATCTAATCCACAGTGATAAACGGAGGATTAAATCCACAAACACAATTAACGGAGTTAATTAGTTTATCCAAAAAAACGGATCCGAAAACATTTGTCGTTAACCCCTCTGAGTTTCCATAAGAAATGGCTTTTAGAAACCAATAGAATAATTCAAACCAACCGCCACGCATGCGCTCCGTTAACACAAGCCCATCAAATCCTTCTCGAACCAAAACTAAATTATACCACATATCATTCTGCTCCCATATAAACACAGCTGCGCATGCGTAAATCAAAGAAACGACTTAACTCATGTTAATTGTAAAGCATTACTAACAACATCGGCTAAAAAGTCTCACAAGTGCTTACATGTACATATAGAATCGGTTTAGTAAAATTTAATTACTTTTTGTGTGAGGGGGGGCTGTGCCCCCCCTCAACCCCCCCTTATCTTTTTAGTAGAGTAAATTTAATAATGTAAACAATAAGAGTCCCGTCAGTCAAAAACGCGCGATACAGAAACAAAATGGCGGATTTCCACATGGTTGCCAGAACGCAAAATAAAGTCGCCAAGGTTACCACATTATACCTGTTATCGCCTCGTTGGCGAAGAAGCACCCTAAACTAGGATTCAGCCCAACAATTAATATTATATCACAAAAATTTATAAATCATTTAAATTATGTAGAAATTAAAATTCAAGCGGGGATAATTAACCAAACACAAGGTAAGGTAGAAATTCATAAGGTAATACAGGTAAGAACTAAATTACATAAAATTGTAAAAAACTTAATATTTTATGTTATAAATACAAATTTAAATTATTGCTTATTATCACTGGAATCCATAAGTCAATTTAATCTGGAAATTAATTTTAAAACTTTTGAAAATTTTCAAAATAATTAAATTGTGAATGACAATCATGAAATTTCTCATCATTTAACTTTGCATGTTGTTGATGACTGTGAAAAAGGTAAAAAGTACAAAAACTCTCAAAATTTAAATTGTGTTGATATGCAAATAGATAATGTGTTTAAAAATACTTGTAATAATGTTAGTAATGGTGAAAATAATAATTTGAATTGTGTTGTTACAAGTCAGGATGTAAATGATAAATTGTTTCAAGAGTTACCAAATAATCATGTTGACAGAAATTTTGAAATTAATAAGTTGGAATATGCTTCTAAAGATCATATCATTAGGTTGTTTCAGGAATTACCAAAAAATGATGTTGTTGAATTAGAAAATATTGATAATGGATGTGTAAATTTTACTGTTGATGAAAATAATGCAGAACTAGATAAGCTATTGACCCAATAGCAAAACATTTTTTCTAAGGATAAGTATGATGTGGGAGAGATAGGGTTAGGACCCCAGAGGATTTATTTGACCTCTAATATACCGATATCTCAACGTCCATATCGTGCTTCCCCAAAAGAAAATGCCGAAATTAAAAAACAAATTGATGAACTTTTAAAAGCGGGATTGATAAAACCTTCTTATAGTCCTTACGCAGCACCAGTAACGCTAGCATTCAAAAGAGATGAGGGAACAAAAAGCAGATTATGTATAGATTTTAGAAAATTAAATTTAATTGCAAAAACAGATAGTGAGCCAATTCCTAGAATTGATGATATTTTGGACCAACTTACCCATGCCAAATTTTTCTCAACACTTGACTTAACTTCAGGTTACTGGCATATCAAAATTCATGAAGATGACACAGAAAAGTTAGCATTTACTAC
The DNA here is from genome assembly GCA_038373885.1 of Cheiracanthium punctorium. Lineage (NCBI taxonomy): Eukaryota > Metazoa > Arthropoda > Arachnida > Araneae > Cheiracanthiidae > Cheiracanthium > Cheiracanthium punctorium. The sequence continues at coordinate 26,217 of JAWZYV010008393.1, forward strand.
AAACCATGGCATTTACGAATTTTTAAGGATGCCCTTTGGGTTTAAGTCTGCTCCTAGTATTTTTCAAAGATGTATCAGACAAATATTAGATAAACATAAAGTAACATTTGCTCTAAATTATTTTGATGATATTGTCGTGTTTTCCAATACAATTGAAGAACATCTTTCTCATTTAAGTATTATGTTTTCCATTTGCGAAAAAGAAAATATTAAATTAAAATTAAGTAAATGTCAATTCGCGAAAACAACTATAAATTTTCTTGGATATGAAATAAAAAACAGTACGTATTCTCCCAATAATCCTAACATTGAAGTTATAAAGAAATTAATGCCTCCTAAAAATGTTAAAGAACTTCAACGGTTTCTTGGAACTATTAATGTTTATCATAAATTTATACCTGACTATGCTAAGATAAGAGCACCCTTAAATAAATTGTTATGTAAAGATACTCCTTGGAGCTGGACTGATGAATGCCAAAACTCATACGAAAAATTAAAAAACAGTTTAATATCCAAACCAATACTTTCTCTGTTCAATCCTAATTATAAATGTCACTTATTTGTAGATGCTTCAAAATTAAATATTGCAGCTGTTCTGAAACAAGAACACCCTGATGGATCACTACACCCTATAGCCTTTCATTCTAGACAACTAAAACCGTACGAACAAAACTATGCCATAACAGAACTTGAATGTTTAGCGATAATTGATGCGTTAGATAAATTCCACTGTTATCTTCATGGTAGTCATTTCGTTGTTCACACAGATCACGCTGCTCTAGTATGGTTGAAAAAAGTAAAACATCTTACAGGTCGTTTATTTAGATGGTCTTTAAAATTATCAATGTATGATTATGATATTAAATATTTAAAGGGATCTACTAATATCGAAGCAGACATGCTTTCTAGGAATCCTATTTCTCATCATGTTTACCATAAAGTTCACTTATTAACGTTAAATGAAAACGAAACAGGAAGAAGAACAAATAGCTGATAAATCTTACTCTAAAATTAATGGTGTATGGACTATAAAGAAAAAAGGTATACCAAAAATTGTTGTTCCTCAGTCACTTAAATTACCAATATTAGAAAAAGCACACACTCAGTTTGGCCATCCCGGCATACAAAAGATGCTTAGTTTAATTTCCCCACACTACTATTGGAAAAATATAATTACTGATGTTTCGAATTTTGTTAAGCACTGCGAAATATGTCAATTAAATAAAAAATCGAATAAAAAACAATTTGGTCTTTTAGAGGCATTACCTCCGGTTAGAGAACCTTTCGAAATTTTGTCAATAGATACAGTTGGAGGACTGAACTACTATAATTCCACCAAAAAATATTTACACGTAATAATAGATCACGCAACTCGTTACATTTGGACTTTCCCATCTAAAAGTGTCACCACGGAAACTTACACAAACTGCCTGAAGCAAATTTTTCAAATCCAAGTACCTAAAAAATTACTTAGCGATAGAAACCCTGCCTTCACGTCCTCGCGATTTAGGAGATTTTTAGAACATAATAATGTAAAACAACTACTCACCTCAGCACACAGACCTCAGTGTAACGGGAAAAAATGAAAGAGCTAATCAATCAATTGTCAGTAGATTAAGATGCAAGGTAAATTCATCTGATAAAATACCCTGCACAAAATTATTAGAAGAAGTAACACAAGAATACAATAACACACCTCACTCTGTTACTAAATTTACACCAACTTACTTAATGTTCGGCATACCTCCATATGAACCTCCATTAAATGTAAACAATGCAGAATTGTATCCTCCGCTTGAGAAAGCAAGAGAATTAGCAGAAAAAAGATCTATTGAACATCATAAGAAAAATAAAATTCGCTATGACACTAGATTTGTAGATCACGAGTTTAACGTTAATGATTTAGTTATGCTATCAGAATTTCAATATCCTAATTCCAGAAAACTCAAATCTCCTTATTCAGGTCCATATACTATATTAAGAAAATTGTCCAAGGTTAATTATGAAATTGACAAACCTAACCAAATTAATAAAAGAAATTCCGACATTGTCCATATAAGTAGATTAAGGAAGTATTACCCTTCAGAAGAGTTCAAATTAAGTGAAGAAAATGATAACTAAACATTTTGCACTTTTCACTACACACACATTATAATAGCTGGATCAAAAATTAGTTTTTATTTTGTGAAGCTATTATTAAGGAGTTAAAGGATAGGTATATTGTCGAAGAAATTGTATTCAAAGGTAAAGAGTGTTAGGAATGAAGTTTCGTAGATAAGATGATATGGCATTTTAATTTTTGGAATTATTTTTGTTATGGTTAATATAGTGATTGTGGAAAGACAGTTGAAAAAATACAAATAAAATGTGATTTTAAGTAAATTTTATGTTAAAGGAACTTTTGCAAGAAATGTTGACTTAATTAAAAGTGATCGTGAAGAAGTTGAAAAATCAAGATTATCTAAGTGTATATAATTATGTAGGCCTACTATTTGTTCATATTTCTGTTATTTCTATTTCAAATATTTGTGTGTATTGTAGAATTTTAATAGCGTTGTTTATAAAAAATATTGCAGTATTACAGGAAGAATAAGGATCTTAAAATATATTAAATTCTTATAGCAATTTTCAGTAATTAAAGGCAGCATTGGCCTCTATGTGTCTGAATTGAGTGTTGAATGGCCACAACACTTGAGTCAACACATATTTTTCCAAATTCACGAAAAACATAAAATGCAATAATTCTTTTAAATATATCTTTTGGGATCCTTACAAAAAAAAAAAAAAAAATCTTTTACGTTAAGTATTATTTCTTTGAAAATGTTGAAGAATATGATATGTTGTATATAAATTTAGCCCAGGTAAAGTGAGGAAGAAATGGAATTGTCGAGTTTGTATTGCAAGAGATGTCTCCCTGGTATCTCGCTTAAAAGGGGGGGATATGTCATACAAGCTTAAAAAGGGGGGATATGTCATACAACTGTCGAAGCTTCAAAATATTTTCATGTTCAAATATCTATGTGTACCAATTTTCATAGCAAACAGTCTAACGGTCAAGATATGCTGCAGCACCATCAAAGAGTAAGTTAAGCAAAATGGATAACGCGAAAATATTCTCCGTGTTCAAATGTGTATGTATACCAATTTTCAGAGCGGTTAGTTGAATGATCAAGAAGTTGATTGCTGAAGTGCTCTCTAGTGGCGAGTTAAAATAATAAAGTGCCACAGTCAGGGGAGGATTTGACCGAGTTGGGGGCCAAGGGCAAAAGATTCATTAGGGGGACCCTCTTTCAAAAACTTCTTCAAAATTTACAAATTTTTTAACTTAAAGAACTTTTTTAACTTAAAATTTGGGGGCCTGGGTGCTTGCCCCCGAATGCCTCCCGGAAATCAGTCCTGCTGCAGTGCCATCAAGTAGTGAGTACAGCCAAATGAATACTAAAAAAAAATATGCTCTCTGCTCAAATGTGTATGTATACCAATTTTTAAGGTGATCGGTCAAATGGCTTTGAAGTTGGTGCCCTGCATCGGCATCTAGAGGCAAGTCATAGCAAAATAGATAGCATAAAAGTATTCTCCCTGCTAAAATATCTGTGTGTACCAATTTTCATAAATCAGTTAAAAGGTATTTTCATAGCAAACGGTTGAATGGTACAGAAGGCAAGTTATAGCTAAACCAATGCGGCGAAAATATTCTTTTCATTCAATCATCTATGTTTATGAATTTCCATGATGATCAGTTGAACAGTCCTGAAGTATTTGGTTTGAAGTGACATCTAGTGGCAAGTTATAGCAAAATGGAACGTCAAAATATTCTCCGTGTTCAAATATCTATCTCTACCAGTTTTCATAGCGATCAGTTGAACAGTCTTCATCTGCTGTAGCGGCATCAAGCAACGAATTAAAGAAGTCGATACGTTGCAGCTCCATCTATTGGCAAGTTAAAGTAACAATGTGCTACAGCACAATGATGTAGCTATATATAGCAAAATGGATAACATGAAAATATTTTCCGTGTTCAAGTATCTATGTATATCAATTTTCATAGAGATCAATTGTCTGGTCAAGAAGTTAGTGCGCTGCATTGCCATCTAATGGCGAGTTAAAGTAATAATGCGCTGCAGCTCCATCTAGAAGTGAGTAACAGCTAAATGAATAGTTAGAATATATTCTCCGTGCTCAAATGTGTAAGTATAAAATTTTTATGGCCGTTGGTCGAACGATATAGAAGTTAATGCACTGCAGTACCATCTTGCGGCAAGTTATAGCAAAACAGATAGTGTAAAAATATTCTCCATGTTCATATATCCATGTGTACCAATTGTCATCAAAATTGGTTGACCAGTATTTTCACAGCAAGCGCTTAAATGAAATAGAATTCGCTGTTTTGCAGCACCATCTAGCAGCAAATTACAGCAAAATGGATAATGTAAAAATATTCTATGTCTTCAAATGTCCGTGTGTACCAATTTTCACCAAAATCGGTTGAATGGTATTTTCATAGCAAGCGGTTGAACGGAATAGAATTCTACATACTGCAGCATCACCTAGCGACGAGCTAGAGGAAAATGGATGACATAAAAACCGTCTCCATGACAAAAGACTTAGGTGTACCAAACTTCATGGTGATTGGTCAAACGGTTTTGGAGTTTTTCAACGTCATACACACACACACACACACAAACATTCATTTATATATAGATTCTGTAAGGACAGGGCAAGGGAGTTACTTCTGTTTGCCAAGAAAAAATCTGAGGGTAAATCACTGTATGAAGAACACAGTAGATTGGATCCTCAATGGGGATGAATTTGTCAATTGACAGACAAAAAAATCATTCAGTGTTTAAAGGTAAACACTATTTAAGGTTCAACAAATGAAAAAGATTCTGACTCAGATTTTGTTGCAGAAACTGATAAAATTCTCTTTGATGAGGGGTTAGAATTGAGGGAGAAATAATTGAAATTCCTGACACAACAGAAACAGGTTACTGACTAATAAGTTATGGTGTTGTACAATGTTAAAAAAAAGCTTTGATTAGGATCCAAAGGTTGAAAATTTCATTTGCTGCATCACATTTTTCAAATTTTTAGTTTACTTCTTAAATAAGTAATATTTTATGAATTTTCTATTTTTATGATAAAAATACTCAGCTTTAAATTTATCTCCTGAAATCTGCAAAATCCCAAAGTCTACACAAACCCTTCCCCCATGCTGTGTGGATTTCATGGAGCCCATGATCCTTTCATGGGAGAAAACTGAACTTTTTTTCTTCTTGCTGTTGTTAGTTTAGTACTAAATTGCTTAAAAGCCTGAGATGAACTTCCCACTTTAAAAAAATGAACACCCCTCCCATCTAAAAGTATTCATAGAAGTGCCCATGATAGATTTTCAACTTTATCATAAAGACCTGATAATGAATGTCTATAATAGATTTTTCAACAAAGAAGTGAAAAAAAAAAAGAGAATAATGTTTTACTCTGGACAAAAAACAAAGTGGAAAATTGTAAGATTTCTAGGGGGAGCTGAGCAAAACTTCTGCAGATGGTTGTCACTCAAATGATGCATGTGTATCATCAAGTTGACATACAGAATTTTATGCGACAACCTTTAAACACTATTTTTTAGTGTTCTTATTAAAGCTTTTCTGTATTTAAATAAAGATGATTTTATTTAATAATGTAAAGTATTTTTTTTTTAATAAATAACTTTACTCTAAGAAAGTTGATGGTGAAATCACACGAGTGAGCCTTTTTTAATGCAATCCATACAATCACATTGAAAATTGCATAATGTATAAAAAAACTGTACTGATTAATGCATCTAATGTTAAAAAATCATACAAAATCTTTCTATAGATTTATATTTAAGTACAAAAATAAAATTGATATAATAATTTCTGCTGTATAAAATTTACTTAATTTCAATTTATTGGCAAAAGCTTTGAACTTAAAATCCATAAATTAAAGCCTCAAAGAATAATGATTGTAATACAGTATATTTGTCAAACAGAAAAAATATACAGAAATACAAAGACTGGAGGAAAAAGAAAAATGTACAGCCCTGAAATGCACATTGCATTTCATGCATGATGCATTAACCATTAGCTTAGGCAGCTGCATCAAAAAATGTATCAATGATATTAGAAATGTCACTGGGAGTGTACTTAATATATTTATCAATGTTTTTGGTGAAACCAGCATCAATGTACCTGAAAAAAAAAAGAGAAAAAAAGTTATAATTGACAAATTAAAAAATACTATAACTGAAAAAGAAATTACAATAATTTAAAAGGTAATGAAATTTTCCTTATTTCATAAATAACAAGAAAAGAAGCTTAAAAAATTGTCGTGTCCATTAGTCTAATCAGTGAAATTCCATTCTTTGTCAAGGAATCAGGAATGATGCTTATTCTCACAACCATTAATAAATAAAATAAATATGAATTTTTAAATACTTTAGTCTACATACTGTTTCAACTACTACATGTGAAAATCTTTATCCAATGATCCTGATGACCCAGCTGAGAGATTTGAAGGAGGCTGCTTTCTTTGAATCTACCTTTTCTATTCTATAATTCCCACAGATTATAAGGGAACAGAAAGCAATTTCTCTGTGAACCTGCATTCTTGGGATTATAGGAGTAAGGCAAAGCTACATACTACTCTTCTGCCTGTCAAAAAAGATATTTATGTTCTACACCTATGGAAATCATTATTCTCATCTTTCACCAAGTCTATGCCTATGCAACCATGGGCTTAGTCAATAGAAGACAGGAGGGAATGGGCAACTGCCCCCCTAAAAGAAAGCAAGGAGTTAGCAAATGCGTCTGTGTGTTGGGGAGTAGTTAAACTCCCATGACTTCTTTCACGATTCTATCCCCCCCCCCGCCCCTCCCACTTCCTGCATAACTCCTGGGTACACTCATGCACACAACTCCATGTACAAAAGAGGATTTTTTAAATAGAGTCCAATAAACAGAGTCCAATCCACTGCTCAGACACCAGAACCTTGAGAACAGAAACTGTATACTTATTTCAGATTTATAAGTCCATGATAATTTCACATCGCCCCGCTCTGCCCAAAAAATTGCTTTGTTTCCTAGTCAAGGTAAATTCAGCCAAAAATGAACAAATGCTATCTCAGATGAAAGGGAAAATACAATCTTGTACTTTAAAAAAAAAAGGAATAACATACAGGGTGTCCAGTGCTAATGGTGCCCAATGGCTATTTCCCAAACCATTAGTCAGATACACATAGTTCCAATAGCAAAAATGCTTTAAATTATAAAATATATTATACCAGAAACCAGAAGTCAAAAAATCCATTCCTATAAAAATTACAGAATTAAAATTTTTATTTGGCCCGCCGGTCCAGCCAGTTATATTTAGAAAATTTTTCTTTAAGTAATTCTATGCACAATAAAAAAAATTCGCTACGACCAAAATTAATTAAGTTACAGCACATTTCGAGTAGCAAAATAGGGGTTGTATACAAAATTAATTCGAGAAAAATTAATGCACATGGTTTTGAGCCTTGTAATAATTAATTAGCAATTTCATTAACTACTTTATGAATGTAGATTGCAATAAAGAGGATTAACTTTTAACTATGTGTATCCAATAATTTAACATAAAAATATAGCTTATACTGAAAACAGAATTTCTTTAAACAGTTTTTAAAATGAACTGGTGTTAAATAACTTAAAATAAAAAAACAAGGAAATAAAACACTTCATTAAACATTAAATTAGAAAATGAAAAATTTAAAAATACAAATACAGTCGACTCGTTATAGTGAACCTCTGGGGACTGGCAAATTTCGTTCACTATAAGCGAAGTGTCCCCATATGAACAAGGAGTACATTATCCACATAAGTAAAAAATAGAGTTTTATCCGCACACTGAATATTATGTAAATCAAACATAATTAATTGTATTTACGTCTTATTACTCCTAAGGGCTACAATAATTTGGGGGATTCCATTCAATTGGCCGGAAAGTGCTATAGCCCAACAAGCAATAGTGTGTAATGGTAATCCTTAACCTGTGCTGTTGCACCAGGAATAGAAAATGGAATTGTTCAAGGACAAAACAAACATGTGCATTTTTGTTCACCATGAAATGTACCCTACTTTTGTTAAGTGCTTAGTAGCTGAAAAATGCTACTGATTCTAATCGACTAAGGATTTAATGAATCCCCTTTTACAGATGCCCCTGGATAGCATGCATGAATACAATTAGGAAGGGCACAATTTGATGAATTGGATTGAAGCACTTGTGGTCTTTTCTTTCTGGTCAAGAATGAGAATGAAAAAATTTGCATGTTTCTTTTAAAAACTGCCATTGCTACCTTCCTCATTGTGGAAGTATGGGTGTCACAGCCTTTCATGCAGGGTGGAAAAGATGAGCTTATCCTTTAGCACTTGGGGTGTTGGACAAAAGGAGTACGGGGAGGCATACACAACAAGACTTGAGCTATTTTGCAAAGGAATCGAAAAGCTAAAGATAAGTATGCATCACTGTAATGAATAAATTCCTGGTTTCACAGCAGTCAAGAGTCTAAAAGCCCTTTTCTAGTGTGCTATTGTTACCCTCTCCCCTTTGCCATGTTAGCCTAGTCACTGACAATTCCCCTGTATTTCGGAACAGATGCTTGATAATCTCCGTGCAACAATAGCCATACCACCGTTTTCAGAAAGGCCACCAACAATAATGAAATAGTAAATTTTAATTCAAAAACTCCTTACAAATTTAAAATTGCCGCCATCCGCTCTTATGTCAATCGCGACATTACGGTATGCTCCGACGAAAACCTCCTCAATAATGAATTACAATTTATTAAAACCCAATGTAAAAATGCAGGTTACCCAAAATACCTCGTCAAAAACTTTTTTAAAAATTGAATCAAAACACTAGAACAAATTAACAACCATCAAAAAGCGAAACAGAAATTTACTAACGCCATTCCTTACTGCAGGGGAGCCGCATTAAAAATAACAAATGAAGCCGCTAAGAAAAACATCAAAATACCAATAAAACCTAATCAAGCTATTTTCAAACATATTCACAGCGATAAAGACCCTATTGACCCTAATGAAACCGCAGGCATTTATAAAATAAACTTTACTAGTAATAATTCAAGTAAAGCAGGATGCTACATTGGTATGACTAAAAGAAAAATTAAAGACAGAAAAAAAGAACACCACAATGATATTAAATTCAATAAACCCAGTACTGTACTTTCTAAAATAACCCAAGAACACCCCATAGAAATCAATTTTATTAATAGCCAAAAACTCACCAATTATAGAAATAACTATTATGCCCTCAACATGGAAGCTTTACAGATTATAACCACAGATGGCGCTGTAAACAACATGACGCATGCGCAAATAGATCTGGGTTGGAACGAAGTTCTGAAGAAGAGAGCAGAGCAATTTGAAGCTAAGGCTAAAGAAGGTGGTGGCCGCGACTGAAAGTGCTACCTGTCGGATTTTAATGTGTTTTTAACCTTTTAAATATGATATGCACATTTCTAATGTAAGTAAATCGGGATTCATGATTTGCATTCATTATAGCCGAAAGTTCACTATATCCGGATTCACTATAACTGGAGTTGACTGTATATGCATTTTAGAAACTTAAAATAATATTACAAATTCTGTTAGCATAATATTTGCTCAAAAGTAGCTTCCTTCGGCTGCAATACAAATATGCACCAGTGTAGAATACTCTTCTTGTGCTTTGCAGATTTTTATAGAGCCTGACTATAACATTCTGCTTACTTAAAAAATAGTATTCTAAAATTAGTCTTGCTTCTTTATCCGCATTATGTAGAAAATGAAATTAAAACCTATAATTTAAAATTTAAATATTTATAAGGCACCTTAACGGTTTAACGTAATGGGACATCTTTAAACGTGGAAAAGTGACTTAAGTCAAAATATTTGCTGCTTTATAACTTGGTAAATTTTGGTTGTAGAAGGAGACGATTTTTTTTTTTTTTTTTTTACTGTGCATCAAATTATATAAAGAAAAATTTTCTAAATATAACTGATAGGACCGGGGAACCATATAAAAATTTAAATTCCATAATCTCTATAGGAATTGATTTATTGACTTTGATTGTTTCTAATATAGTAGATTATACAATTTAAAGCATTTTTCAACTAGGAATACGTGTCTCTGACAAACGGTTTAGGAAACAGCCACTGGGCACTGTTAGCACTGAACACCCTGTATATATGTATATAAATAATGGGCAAAATGTTCAGTTAATGTAATTCTGTAATTATTAAGTTTTTAAAACAATCTACCCATAAATAATTTCACATTGGAATAATACAGCGATAATTCCTATAAAATTTTGGTGATTCCTATAAAGTCCTTAAAAAATTTGTTCAAAAAATCAAATTTAAGTAGAATGCTCAATCACAGCTCCTCTGAAAGAGAATTCTCTGCAATGTCTGATGGTAATTAGGGATATAACGGATATTCATTTTGCCGGACACCGGATATCCGAAGCTCCTTTGGTTGCCGGATATCTGGCACTAAATGTGTATTTAGTTATTCATGTTTTTCATTTTTTTAAATATAATGACATCAGAACAATAAATTGTAAACATGTTTAACACATCATTTAAGTATTTTTTAATAATTGATTTATAATTTACAAAAACTAAATATCTTTACATATATGTGCATAAAAAATCTTACTTAAAATTTAAACTTAAAATATTCTTTTTATGTATACAGTGCTGGCAGAAGGAAACAAATTTAAACATGACACATTTATTAAAGTACCAGTAATTGTAGATTATTTTTACAAAGAAATGCATACTTTTTATTTATTTATTTAAGAATAAGATATCTGAAAAAACACTCAAAATACTGGTGTTAAACGATAAAGTAATTAAAAAAACTTTGTAAAAAACGCACATAAGAAGTAAAAGGAAAAAGGAATTATCTATTACTTTTTTATTTGTTTATTTAAGAATAAGATATCTATTTTGATAAGATACCTTTGATAGATGAGTTATTTTTTTCCAAACATGGGTTTAATGCTTTTTTTCTGTTTTATTCATTTAATATTAATATACATTAAATGATTTTAAGTTAAATTACTTTTAGAGATTGATAAATAAAAAGTAAATCCCTTTTAAATATTTATAAAACAGGATTTTTTCAGGTTATGCATTAAATTTCTTTAATAATAATAAAAAACAACAACAAAACTACAAGTTAAAAAAAAATAATCTGTTTAATTGTTTAGCTTCTAAAATATATGAGCATTCTTTCACAGTACTAAAACTTATATGGCACAAAAAGAGGGGGAGGGCAAATTCATAAAAAAAAAAAAAAATTCTCCCTGCCACTATAAATAAATTTTGAAGACAGAATAATCAGAATTTTTTGTTCATTATTCGATTTCTGGAGCAAATAAAAAATATTGGAGAAACTCGATGGGAGAGAGTGTAAAATTACATTATTACATCATTTTCGGTATTAAAATGAGAGAAACTGCATATAATGAATGCACATATTTTCAAATGATGTTACACAGTTCTTGTCATTAAACTTCCCCTATAAACAGCAGTCTACAGCTGAAAAAGATGAGAAGATCACCTCCAAATTTGCACATGGACACTACATGAAATGTTTATTTTTTTATTTTATTTTTTATTTTATTTATTTTTTTATTTTATATAAAGCATCATGAATCAGGCTATGCACATCTTAGAACTGATCATGAACAAAAAAAGCATGGCATTTGAAACTCCTGGTGAAATGGTGGAGGTTTCACTTATGATTTGGAACCAAAACTACTGTTTTGATTGGTTGAAACTGGAGCAATGGTTTTAGTTCTGATTCTTCCCATTAAATTCGAACCAAAACTGCTGTTCTCATTGGTTGTGATGTATAGCTCCAAAGAGAATTACAACCGTATATACTTTGTAAAAACTTTAACTGTATGTCATGATAATATTTAAGAAAATATTAATAAGTAACTTTTACAAAAAAAAAAAAAAAAAAAAAAAGTTTTTTATTATTATTATTATTATCTTCTTTTAAAGCAATTAATAGATTAAAAAATTTATATTTCCTTCAGAGAGTAAGTTGAATCTCAAAATTATTTTCTAAATATACTAATATATTTTTATGAAGGTAATCTTCATTAATTGCTTTTGAAATTGTAGTTGTGGTTGTGCTTTTGCTTTCTCTGGAGGAAAGAATTTTTTTTTTTAAATCTGCTATTTATAACCCCCACTAATGTTTTACTAGTAAAAAAGTTTCTTAAATTTTTATTTTTAATAAATTACCCAATTTTAAGAATTTTATTAAGAAACACATTAATAGTATTTGAGATAAGAATCTATAAAACTTAATTTTTTTATTGTGTAAAATATTGTCGATTCCTTTTCCTAATTTGATGAAAACTTGGAATCTCAAAATTTAGTATGTTCTTAATGCTGTACTTATTTTTAAAAATTGACATAAAATTGTATGTTATCCAGAATTGTCAGTCATAATGTCACCTATAGTCACGTGTGCGCCTACAAGGTACGTATCCACCCCACTTCACAATTCCGTAACCAACTTGCCTTTCATACATGCAAGATGAATTAAAAAAATTAAAATAGTTGCAGCTTACTTTCCTTTGGTTGCCTTGAAACTACAGTTAATGGGTTACATTTTTCGTCAATGAATTATTGTTATGGTCGATGAGTTAAACAATAGTTTTCCTTTACTTTTATTTTAGTCTAAAGCTCTTTGAAAGCCATAGATTTTATTCAAAAATAGTGCCTACCCAGGTTATTTTCAGCCCCACCCACTAATTCAATCTTGGATAGAGACCTGATATTGCAAATCAATTTGATTGCATGATAACACATCAATCAAAAAATATATCCATCTGTCTTATGTATCACTTTATCAAGAATGTTCAAGAAAATTTTTCATCCTGTCCCATGCATATTATAGATAGAACTTTAGCAGTATATAGCCGGATAACCGGCAGAGAAGCCAGATAGCCGACACAGGTGCCGGATATCCGGTAGTTATGATTCGGACATCTGACGGCATTTCGAATATTGAAAAATCAGCCGGATACCGGATACTTGCTGGATATCCGTTACATCCCTAATGGGTCATTCCATTTCAAATCAACCAGTAAATTCCAAAAATGTCACCCACCGTCTCGGATTTCTTTGAAAATTTTTATAAATGTAGCCATTATTGTTCTAACTAACAATATGAAATTTTACTTCAATATCTCTAATACTTTTTAAGATAAAAATTATTAAAATAATGGAAAAGTGACCATAAATGGCGTTTTTGCAAGCAATTATTTTAATGGTGCTTTTTCAGATAAAAAATCATCACTTTCTTTATTTTCAATATATTAAATTGAAATTTATACCAAAATGTTCACAAAGGTTTGGAGATTATAGAAAAAAATAATTTGATAGTCCTGTTTAGCGCTGGAATCCCCCAAAAATTCATAAACTTTGTTTTTTTTCAAAAAAATTTCATAAAAACAATAATTTTGCAAAAGCTGTTTCAGAAAATGGTGTAGCTCTTAACAAAGCAAACTATTTTTTTACTTACATGTAAATGCATAAAGTAAGATAATTTAAAATAAAAACGGTGGGTATTTGAGTCCTAATAGGTTAATTTAATTAAAAACCAAATATTTTTAAGAATTTTCTTAAAATGTTATGCTGCATGCAAATGTTACTATAAAATAATATTTTATTTATTTAATTTTTATAAAGTGCTTATTTTATTTTAAAGTTAATAATGAGTTGTTATTTTACATAAAATTTAAATTATTTTAAAATTAATTTAAAAAAAAAACAAAATTGGAAATACATATAGTTAACATGCGTCAAAATTTTTCTAGCTTTTTTTATTGTCAGCTACAAATTAATACTTTAGTTAAAAAAACAAACATTTTTCTTAAAAAATTTAGCTGTACGCAATTAAATGTGTAAAAAAAGGATTTATTTAATTAATACTTTCTTAATTAAAAAAATTTAGACAAAATTTGTACATTAATTAGAAGATGTGTGCTGAAGATTTTTGAACATTTCTTCGAATCACTGACTACAAATTAAATAAGAAACATACTAACTTGTTTTAGAATAAAATGAAAATATTAATTAGTATGACTAATTGTGACACTTATGTTCAGTATTTTTCCAAGAAAAAAAAAAGTAGTCCCTTTCCTTCAATCAATCAATTTCAATGGAGATTCACTTATGTTTTATAATGATGCATTAACATCTTCTAAAGCTTCTTGTTTTGAAATTGACAATTTCAAATTTTTGACAGTTTCACCACTGCCAGTTAATACTTTGTCATCAAGCTCAGAAATAAGTTTACCTTCTTCCTACAAAAACTACATAGTTTTTGTCCAGGAATCGATTTTTTACAGTTTGGCAATTTGTTAATACCTCCGATAAATTTAAATTAATGGTTCTCAAACATTTTTTTTTCTTTTACTTTTATGTCACTTAAAACGGGTTAAAACATGATGTTTGAAGTATTTCAAATTTATTCAAATAAAATAATTTGTGATGTTCACAAATATTAAGTAAAAGCTCCGATTGTACATTACTTCTCAAACTTATTCAGTTCAAGTCTGAATGGCTTAATAATGCAGAACTTGATTCTACTTGAGTATAAGTCTTTTTATGGCATTCAGTTTCATTTTCTTAGCCAATACTACAGCACGTTTCGGAATGTTCTGCTGTCATATTAAATGGAACTGATATTCAGTGGTAGCACAAAAAAAGAAAAAAAAACCTTTCTAATTTAAAGTCTTTCAATTAGATAAACAAAAATGAGCTTACATATCAAGCTGAATAATTTAGCTTTAGATTATTGGTTTAACTCTTTTTAAAATAACTTGAACAATCCCAGAGAACACCAAAAACAATTCCAAATTACTCAAAGAACATTTTACTTAACCAAAGAAAGGCAAAACTGATTCCAATTCTCAAAGCATCTGACCAAGAAAGAGATATTCACATCTGCAAACAAGAGGATGACTCATTGGAAGAGGGAGTGGACCTCACCCCTTTAAGGCCACTTTCCACATCGAGAGGGAGCCGCTCGCTGCTTGGCCAATTATCACTTGTAAGGAATAAATTTTTCGCACTGCAGAGAATAAGGGAGATACTCCGGACAAAAGGTAATTGGGAACCATAGATAATATTACGGTTTCACCCCCCCCATTTATTGTTCAGTAGAGGACAGTCCATGTGTACCCGACATAAGACGCAGCCAAATATCCCCATTCAAATACATTGTAGCCGCAGCAATCCCTGGGTGTGGGCAATGGCCTTTACTGTCCTACACTACTCAGTATCTCCCCTGCATCTTCTCATATTACACTAGCTCCTTACCACACAACAAACAGAAAGCATGTGATCTGATCTGATCCAGTTACAGTCCAAAAGCCTGTTGACGGAAAAGAGACTACTGTCATAGTTCTTTTAAATTGATGTAAAAATAAACAAAATTAAGATAAAAAACAAAACAGTTTTTAAAATTGTTTTAATTATAAATTAATATAAATTTTATTTATAAATAGATAATTCTTTTACATATAAACAATATACAGATATGCCTTCTTCATGCCTCAGGCAATTTACCCCCTCCCCCTAAAAAAAAAAAAAACATTACAAAATTGGCTGAGACAACATTTAAATTTAAAAAAATTTCCAACCATACAGCACATAAATTGAACTAAATTTCTTTTTTCTGCATGTTTCATTACTGTTAGAATAAACTGTTCCTAAAAGTGCATAGTACAACTTCTGAAGAGACATTCTAAAAACTTTGAATCTCTAAATTAGGACAACTTAATTGCATAAAAATAACTTTAAAAGTTTTATCATTCAAGGAAAAGGAAAAAAAAAAAAAAAAAGCCTGTTTCCACTTTTTCTCCCCAACCCCCATTTTTTTATTATTTGTTATTGACATACTCTTTTTCCTTTTTGCTTGAACTGATTAAAAATATACTGATTTAAACATTAATAAACTATTTTAACTTGATATCCTATGACACATTAAAAAATTTTCAATAAATAAATACCAAGTTTTTACCTGACCGGTGAGGAGATTCCCCATTATAAACATTGTCTACATTAAAAAAATAGAATTAACAGTTACATTACTGATCTAAAATAAGTCAGAATGAGTGTAATTTAACTTGTAGTTGACAATAAAAAAAAAGAAAAACTTCCAAGTTTTGACACATGTTTACTTTATGTATATTCAGTTTTTGTTTAAAAAGTGTTATATTTTAAAAATAAAAATAATTAAATTTTAAGTAAAATAACTTTAACTCATTATTAATTAGTCATAATAATTAATATTTTCATTTTATTCTAAAACAAGTTAGTATGTTTCTTATTTAGTTTGTAGTCAGTGATTCAAAGAAATGTTCAAAAATTTTCAGCACACATCTTCTAATTAATGTACAAATTGTGTTAAAGTTTTTTAATTAAGAAAGTATTAATTAAATAAATCCTTTTTTTACACATTTAATTGCGTACAGCTAAATTTTTTAAGAAAAATGTTTTTTTAATTAAAGTATTAATTTGTAGTTGACAATAAAAAAAGCTAGAAAATTTTTGACGCATGTTAACTATATGTATTTCCAATTTTGTTTTTTTTAAAAATTAATTTTAAAATAATTTAAATTTTAAGTTAAATAACAACTCATTAACTTTTAAATAAAATAAGCACTTTTTAAAAATTAAATAAATAAAATATTATTTTATAGTAACATTTGCATGCAGCATAACATTTTAAGAAAAATCTTCAAAATATTTGGTTTTTAATTAAATTAACCTATTAGGACTAAAATACCCACCGTTTTTATTTTAAATTATCTTACTTTATGCATTGACATGTAAGGAAAAAAATAGTTTGCTTTGTTAAGAGCTACACCATTTTCTGAAACAGCTTTTGCAAAATTATTGTTTTTATGAAATTTTTTTGAAAAAAACAAAGTTTATGAATTTTTAGGGGATTCCAGTGCTAAACAGGACTATCAAATTATTTTTTTCTATAATCTCCAAACCTTTGTGAACATTTTGGTATAAATTTCAATTTAATATATTGAAAATAAAGAAAGTTATGATTTTTTATCTGAAAAAGCACCAATAAAATAATTGCTTGCAAAAACGCCATTTATGGTCACTTTTCCATTATTTTAATAATTTTTATCTTAAAAAGTATTAGAGATATTGAAGTAAAATTTCATATTGTTAGTTAGAACAATAATGGCTAAATTTATAAAAATTTTCAAAGAAATCCGAGACGGTGGGTGACATGGCCTGGTTGATTTGAAATGGAATGACCCTAATGGTAATAAATACAACAATTTTAGGATAAAAATTCAGCTTTCGGAAGCATGAAATGCACAAAAAATTGTTGAAAAATAAACAAAAAATGAAATACCTAAAAAACTAAAAATCAAATTAAGCCACCTGAAAGCAATAGCTAGCTGTCTCTTGTCCTCTAGCTAGGCTGACAAAAAGTTTTCAACACTAACAATTTTTTCAGGTCTAGTAGTACACAGCACTGATTGGTTAGCCACTGATCTGATAGCCACAGCACTGATTGGTTTTACTGCAATACAGAAAGAAAATATATAAAATAAAACAAGAATACTCACTTTTCATAGAACATTGTATATTTGGGAAGAATGAACTCTTTGTTATCTCTTTTCAAACTTTCCCTTAGCTGAACATCTGGCACAGCATATGCCTTCTGTGTTTTGGTAATTTCTTCCATTTCCTTGTTGAAACCAGCAAACTTGTCTTTGATATTTTGCTTATCTTTGTCTCGCAACTAAAAAAACAAGTTCATTAAGAAATTTTATTTTGATTAGAATTGAAATATGAAAAGTAAGAAACTCGAGTTCATATTTATAAAATTTTAAAACTTGTTTACACAACAACAGAACAAAGCAGAGTAAAGTAGTTTGAAATAAATAAATTTCACATTTATAAAACACACATGAAACATTGTAGATGAGAACTGAAAAACAAGTAACTGTTTTTAAGTCCAAAAAATTTCAACTAATTCTATAATCATTTCAAGATATAAAAGTTCCCTTTCTTTTAGGAAGAATGAATAAATAAAACCCGTGCAACACATGGGCTAAGACAGGCTTTAATTTCTAACAAAAGGAGTGCAGGAGCCCTAATATGTTGTATTGTAAGTTATAACATTAATTACCTAGTAGATATAATTGTAAAATTAATCATTAAAACTGTAAAAAACTATAGTACTTTCAATGGCAGAGTCACCCTCAACTTCAGCAGCACATTGTGCATGTTGCATTTACTGATGCTGTCAGAAATTTCTGCCAGTCATCATTGATAGAGGAATTTGACGTTGATGATGTCAAATGGACAGACGATGGCTGCCACAAATTTCTGACAATACCATGGGAGATATAACATGAGTAATGTGCAGCTGAAGTTGAAGGAAATTCTGTCCTTGAAAGTATTGTTTTATGATTTTTAATGGTTAATTTTACAATTATATCTCCTATAGAATATTTCTGTAATTTTTTTTTAAATTTCCTAATTTATTCTAAAGAACTATGAAAGATTTGTTTATCACTATAGTGATATTTCATGTAAAAAATTAATATTAATAGAAATAATTATAATGGTGAAAATTAAAATTTTAAATTTAATATAAATTTTTAACAGGGAAAAAAGATACAATAGCTGAGTTCCCATGAACTACTATGCAAATTAAACCCCGGAGTTAAGATAATCCAAACTTTGCTTGTGTTCACATAGATTTAATTTTATTTCCCTCTTTAAAATGAGATAATCTTTGTAAGTTAATTCGACTAATTTTCTGGATGTTTCAAACAAAGTTGTTAATGTTTAAAGATTACAAATTTTCAAATCCCACCTGCAGTTTTGTATTTTACAAGTCAACTTCTTTAGCCAACTAACAATATCTCGGGGAGAGTTCAAACAAAAATAATAAATTTAAAAAAATAATAATTACCTTCATACCAGAAGGGACCTGTGAGGCAGTGTTTAAAGAAGCTCTTGCTTGTGATATAGGCTTATCGACCTCCATAACATAATGCAAGACACGACTCCAACTGAAATTATGAAATGAATTTATAAAACACATATTGTTTTAATTTTATAAAAAATATAAAATTCAATTAACTTTGAAATTGTAAGTTAACAAGATTTCAGTTTCATCAATGATTGTATTTCATTTTGTGTTTCATATATATACATATTTATTTTTTTATCAGCAAACATAAAATTTCTATTTTGTCAAAGATGAATTTGTAAATATATTTAGGGGGAGAAATGCAAAATGAAGATAATTGTGTACAAGGGCAAGTGTCTTTATTAGACAAAATATGGCAGAGACAGGTAATTACAATATACATGTACTATTCTATGTGCATCACGCTATTTTTCTGCACAGTCCAGGCTCAGAAGCCAAAATTTTGCCGAGGACAGGAACAAAAGAAAATATAGGAAAAGAAAAAGGAATATTTTTTATTAGTAGATTTAAGAAATTTATTTTTAAAACATGTTGGAAAAACCAATCTATATCCATAATTTTTAAAAATTAACCATTCTGAGTTAAATTCAACTATAAACACATTACTTTTTCAGCATTTGTTGAAAACATTCGAAGCACTATTTAAAATACAGAGGCGAATACAGACACACATTAACTCTGACAGAATACAAATTACAAAGTCCTTTTGCAAAGAAAAGATACCAGAGAAGGGATGTACGTGAATGTGGATCATGGTTAACAGCAAGAAAATTGCTAGCCAAATTAAGTGTAGCATTTTACCATTTATTTCACTAATGGACAAAATTTTCTGAGTGACCACCACATTTTTTTAGTGAAGCAAGTCTGAAATCATAACAATTACAACTGCATTTATACATGTTTGGTTTCTATGAAATTATTATTCAGTAGACAAATTTAAAATTATGTTATTGGGTGGGGAACAGGGAGTAACAAGAATTTGAAAAGTGAATTATGCGAGTAAGTATATCCTTTATTTATTTCAGCATACATAGCAGTTATTAGTAAGTATAAATATTATTAATATATACAGGTACATATACATATCCTCATACAAAACCCCTTAATGGGTTGAAAGCTTGTGATACAGCGTTTTACTTTATGGCTATATGAATTTTAAGTATGGGTCTTAAAAATAATGATATGAAATTCTGAGTGAACCCTGGTGTGACTTTATAGGATTTGTTTTTAAATTCCATTACAATTACTTTTTTTTTTTTTTCTGATGAAGATATACACATTCAAGCAATCCTTTTAATTATCAAATACACAGTCAAATATATCACATTTTCACTGAACCTATATTATGTATACAAATGAATTTATTTCAATAATTTAATTTATCTTTTGCTGCATGCTATCCAAAAGTGCAAGCAAAATCTGCCGAAATGTTTTCTTTATAACACACTATGCATTTGAATAATTTCACTTAGTTTGGATACTATGACACAAAGTAATCATTTATGTAAATTTTACTTGCCCTTGAATTTATTTGCAATTATCTCACTGTTTTTGCTGTTTCAAAATGAGCTAAGCTGAACATGAAATGTCAGGGATTAATATTTTTTTAGAAATAGCTGGTTCAACATAACAAAATGTTTTACTTTTTACTATGGTCAGGGATGCTAACTCCAACATTCAATTTGGGAGCACCTCAGGAGCAGAAAAAATTTCATTTGGGAGCACAAAAAATATAGTTTCCGAGAGGAAAACTAAGATTTGGCATCAGAATTAACATGATTTTGGAGCATAAAATTGAAGATTTGGGAACACTCAGTGTTGACTCAAGAAAAAAAGGGCTGCTGGGGGGAAATTTCAAAAAGCGCACCCTGTTCTCAAACAGGGCACTTTGGGGTTCCATGAGAATGTACAGGTAGGTAACATATATAGAAACTGGTTTGAAACTATCTGATCCCCGAAACTTAAATATGTAGAGTTGTAATATGTGTTCTGACTTACAATGCATAGTTAGATTTTTTTCCATTTTGTCTTAGTCTCCCCCCCTTTCTTTTGGAGAAAATATCCTGTAGAAGTAAGTGTAAGCGAAATAGGAAAAATGATTTGTTGATAATATTTTGCTCTAAACATGACATAAATTTGTGAATTAAATCTGTACATAACTAGAAGTTTTTGATTAAAAAAAAAAAAAAAAGAAGTTTTAATATAAGTAATTTTGAATTTTCTGCTTATTTTTTTTCTCAAAATTAAGTGATGTAGATGTTTATTATTTATAAGAATAGTACATTTATTGAAGAAGGTTTCACAAATTTTTAGCCAGACATAATTTGTTAGGAAGTAGGGGAAGGCAGAGGAGGAACTGTTAATTTTTGTTCCTCAATTTTATCACACTATCACTACTGGACAACAATTACTGGATCGCATTCATATTCGATATTTCACCTATATCGGTACAAACTTTTAAAAAGAGAAAAGGACTGTCAGTTTAAGTGGATTAGGATAGAAGTGTTTAGCATGTAATAAAATTTCTGCAGTGCAGGACGTATAAAATTTAATAATATAAATCAGAATTTTATTTAAATTCTTTTGTTCGCAATATTGAACGATTACCAAGTAAAGATTTTAAAAGTTACTGAATATATACCTTAATTTCTATTAGACATTAATTGGAATTGCATCAAACAATCTAACTCATCTATCAACTGATAACTATAGAAATAGGAAAAATTGAATTCAGAACGCAGAAGATTGCTATAATAAATGGCATAGTCATGTAAATTTTGTATTACATCCAATGGTTGGAATGTACAACACCATATCAAATCACTGAAATATATTTGTTCTTCCTCTTTCACTTCTTATTTAATGTTTGCTCATTCATGAAAAGTGAATAGAAGATTTTATAAAAAAGCACTATTCTTTAAAATAAATAAAAATAATTACTACAGGTAAGTTTTTTAGCAGGTATTTTTTTTTAACTCAAAGAATTGTCCAAAGGTATGAAATAAAGTTCAACATATTTTAAATAATTTATTTTTCATAAAGCTTTTTTTTTTGTAACATACTTAAAAAGGGTCTCTATAAAAACACTTAATTTTCTTTTGAAAATGAAAAAGTATTACTATTTTATTTTAACTAGCAAATGTTTTTAATCAGCTTAAAATAATTAAAATAATAAAAATAATGAACATTCTGTTGCCAGAAGTATGTAAACAAATTATATATTAAAAAAACCTTCCAGAATTATTTCGAATTTTTTTTTTTTTTTAGTTTTTTAAAACTGAAAATAATCTTAAATTGATGACAGTTTGTTTTATGAAAAAAAAATGAATTAATTGAAACATTAAAGAAATGAATCAAATTATTAACAAGCAAATTCATTCCGTTTTTAATGAAGCCACACTTTAACTAGCGCCATTAATCTAATCTTTAATAACTCATACTTCCAATATAATCAAAAATATTATCAACAGAATCAAGGCGTACCCATGGGATCCCCCATATGAATAATAGCAGACTGGAAAATGCGTATACTTGAAGAAAAAATCAAACAAAACTTTAATAAAACCATAAAACTATGGCTACGATATGTTGACGACATATTCAAGGTACTTACCATACATAAGAACCAAGAAACTAATTTACTTGAACAACTTAACGAATTAGATCAGAACATTAAATTTATGTACGAAAAAGGAAAGATAATACCCTTAACTACCTCGACGTAACCATTATAAAAAACAATCTCTTACAAACCACAGTCTTTCGTAAACCAATCAGTAATACCAACATAGTTAATTTTAAATAAAAAAACCCCTTAAACTACAAAATAGCAGCCATACGTTCCTATATAGACAGAGCCTTCAATATATGCTCTAACACCAAATTATTACTTAAAGAAATCTCACACATTAGAAACCAATGTCAAGAAGCAAACTACCCACGGGAGATCTTTTAAAAAATTCTGAAAGCACATAAACGCTGTTCAAATATTATAAAAATTCAGAAAAAAGAAAATTTAAAATCCACTACTGCTATTCCCTTCAGCAGGGGGATAGCAAATAAAATCTCTAATGGAACCCTAAAAAAGAAATTCAGAATACCAATTAAACCCAATAAAACTATTTTTCAACGTGTTCGGTTTGAAAAAGACCAAATTAACCCATTAGATACTGCAGGAATATACAAAATTAGTCTTTCTATTAATGAAACCAATCATAAAGGCTGCTATATAGGTGTAACAAAAAGAAAAATAAACGAAAGAAAAACTGAACATATTAACGATATTAAATTCAATAAACAAAACACTGCCCAAGCTCGCTTAGCAGCTAAAGAAAATTTAACAATAGACTTTGAAAATGTTAAGAAAATAGCTAATCATAACAATAAAATATATGCCTATATACGAGAAAGCTTAGAAATTTCCATGACAGAGGGAAGCATCAACGATATGACGCATGCCAGCATCGATAGAGCCTGGAGTGACATCATGAAGCGAAAGTTCGAGAGCGAAGAGGAAGGGAAGAGCGGCGAGACTGCCATTGACAAGGAAGCATGTAGTGACTGATGATGGCTGTGCGGTAGCCGAAATATATCTCAGTCATACGTCGGAAATAGGTATTTCAATGTGTCAACTATATAATTATAACTTTTTAAGGTAACTATAACATTGACGGCTTTATGCATTTACTTTAATTAACTTAACTAGATCTCAAAATCAACCAAGTCCACACTCTGTAACTGGATCTTTTTATAGCTGAAAATCTTAAAATTTCTAGAAACAAACAGAAAAAAGGGGGAGGAGAAGAGCCACTCAAACCCCCATTTCAAAAATATATCATTTTGTACAGTACACACACAGTACAATTATACCTTTAAATTTAAAACGAATAAATAAAACTTACCCAGTAACACAACAAAAAGTTTTATTTTTAAATATGAAAAAGGCTAATTCAGCCTACATATATAAAAGAACTCTGGTGCCTAATTGTTTGTCAGTGTGTTAACTAGATATAACATGTCATTTATAAACATTGAGACCGTATGTTGTAGCTCGACCAAATTTGACACATTGATTAAAAAGTACAAAAGACAGCTACAGCTGAGAAAAAGAATTTTAATACAGTAATTATCTTTTTTTAGTTACTATAAAATATGTATTTTTTTCAACCACTTTTCGCATACTTTATAATCTAGCGAGCTCAATTTTCACCCAACTCTATTACTTTTATTGGAAATCTCGAAAATAATTTTTTTAATCAGATCTGTTTCAACATTGTATCAAAATTTAGTTTTCTTTTAATAATTTTTTAAAATGTCATTAAAAAAATTTCATTGTTCATGAATCTTGATTTTTAACTCCAATGTTGATTCAGTTTTTAAAATGCTGATGATTATTCAGAATGAAAATTTCATCTATTAAAAAATCTATTTGAAAAATAATGATAGTAGAACTAAAGCAAATTGAAAGAAATTTTAAATAATAAACACACCTTTGTGAATAGACCCTCTTTTGATCCCTTATTTGATCATTGTAATTGCTTTCAATGCCAGGATTATGCAAATGAACTATTTCAAGCAATCCAGTCCTAAAATATTAGACATATTGTGTTAATTACACAAAGTTGAATAAAGCAAACTTTTCATTAAAAATATGATCACTGAAAAACTTTTTCTGCTTACAGGGATAAAATATTTTTAGTTTACAAATTTAACAGAAATTGAAATATTATTAACTAGAAACATTCATTTTAAATTTTTGAGAGAAATTACACTCACTTTAACTAATTACAAAATTAGGTTGGCTGGTTGGGGTTTGACAACGGTGCAGGATCCAGATATGATATATAATGACAGATGACAGATAAAATAATAAAAGTACAAAGCCAAGTAGAAGTTAGGACGCTAAAATAGGCAAACGCTAAGAAAATATAAATGCTAAAAATAAGTCGCAATGAATAATCATAGAATTAGATAAGAATACTGTACATATTTGCCACAGAAGTTGGCAACCATATATATGCATTTATAAGTGGAACATTTTGTCTTTATAATAAAAGATGTTGCTACATTCCTAAAATAATATCTGAAAGTGATTGTGCTTTGGGTACCACTAGCAAAAAAAAAAAAAAAAATTATTATCACATTTGCAATTTTATTTAATTTTTTTTTTTCTAAGGGAGAAGTCAGTGTTTACATTACCAAAGTGTTTTGATAATGTAAACAAAGACACATGTTGTTGATTGCACTGTCTAGTCTGCTCTTTTCCAGTTGGCAGCTTTTGTTTCTACTTTTTATTTTTCAGAGAGATGAGGAATATTTGTTCTATAATAGTGTTTGATAGTCTCAGGTCAGAAAGTTATAGTACACGAGGTGTAAATATGTCTAAAAGAAAAGGAGGACTAATGCAGGAAAACCTTTTATCTCTATTGGAGCAATCAGATAGATTAATGGAAGTACAGTGGATAATACAGATTCTTGGACTTCATCTCATTCCTCTATAGATGAATCGAATGATGAAAATGGTACAGGTTTTCAAAGAGTATCCATTCTTCAACCACTGGTATCATACACAAAAATATTTTTAAAATATTTAGAAATATTGCACTTTTTAAATGTACATAAATCTTCCTAAATTTTCCTTTGAAATATAAATTCTGATTATATTTTTAAAATAAAGGTTAAATTAAAAGGTAAATTTCAATCTCTATTCTAGTTTATCAAAAGGAATACATTTTTTCAAGCAGAGTACTAATTTTTATACAATATCTTTTAATGTTGAAATTACTCATGAGAATAAGCAGAGTATAAGATGAAATGCTTTATTTATGTCTTTTATCAGGTAGAAAAAAATTAATATGGAATGCGTTGCGATGTTAAAGACTTTCATGCAGATTAAGTCCCACCTTCCAGGGTAATTTGCACAGCGGCGTTGTTCATTTTGGCAGTAATGTCAGCAAAATTCGGCAGCTGTCCAGAAAGGGTAAAAGCATGACAACAAATAGAGCACAATGTATTGAAATTCTTTTGAGTACTCCTGCAAAAGATCTATGAATGTAATATAAACACTATTAATAGAGTATGTTGTAGTGTTCCCAGAAAACATATATAAATTTCATAGTAATTGATGCATATTTATCGCAGTTAGACAGGTAGAAAAGCCAAAATCAAACACTTTTCAATCTTGTTAGAAAGTGTTTAAAAAAATTACCTTCTTATCATAGAGTAGAGGAAATGAATTTGTCAACAAAAGTAAAACAGAAATAGCAGTGCTGAAATGCTCTGTGATTTAGAAGGGAAGGAAAAAGGTTTTGGAGGTAATCTACCATGATATAAAATTTCTCATATCTTTATCTTTATTAGACTTGAGCATTCCTTGACTTATATGTGATAAATTAGCTTTCTTATATATAATACCTACTGATTACAAAAAATAAAACTGATGTCAGTAAACATGATCAAATTCCCAATTCTTGGAGAATTTCATAACCTAACATCTCTAACGTGGGCTTTAAAAAAAGAAAACTTTCATGACTTTTTTTCATAAAAGTTAGTAAAAAAAGAGTGAACTTTCTTACAATTTCCTGAGTTTTTAGTGATTTCTGTCAATTTCTTGACCTGGTAGACACCTAGTTTTAAGACAAATATTACAGCATTTCAAAGGCACCTCTAAGAGCTTTTTAAAAAGTAAACTTATTTAAGATAATGTGGAATTTTTTTAAAAATGATCATTAACTTAAAATAACATTTCTCATCCCCCTCAAAAATAAATAAACAATAAAAAATAAACAAACCTTTGAAGAGCTTTAACAATATAATGCAGGTTATTCATTCTAAATATTGCTCTCAAATAAACATCACTATATGTCTCACTTTTGTTGACAAGAGTTGACATCAAAGCAGCTAAAACTCTAGCTGTAGAAAGGTAATTTACAATTAAAAGTAATATACAATCATCATAATTAAAAAATACTTAATAATTTTGAATGCACATTATTTTTACTACATACATAAGAAACAGCTAAACTATTAGCAGAAAATTGTTATGTAAAATTTGTGATTTCTGCAGTCATAACTGTAATACAAATGTAAAATACACAAGAAAAATCTGCACTATTAAAAGATTGTCAACACAATATATTTTTACATATTGCCTCAAGGCAATAAAAAAAATGAGTGAGACTTCAAAACACTGAGAAAAATTTAGGGATTTAAAACCACGAATTTAAATTTAAACATTTAAATTAGCTTAAAAATATTAAGTGCAAACAAAAAACAAATGCTCATGTGAGTATTTTGGAAAAAAATGTTGTATTATTATAACTAAACAGTCACCAGTTTTGGGTCATATACTGCAAAATTTGGTAAAAAATGAGCACTTTCCCCATGCGGCTGCCCTATTTTAAAACACAGTAAGGGACAAATTTAAAATTTTCCAGAAAATCAATAAAACCTATTTTCTTTTAGCCGCACGAAATGGTATTTTTACACAACAAATTAATTGTTGATTACTGTCACAGATTAGGATGACAACATGTAGAAAAAAAAAAAAATATCATTTTTACTTGTGTTGTGATATTTATTGCACTTACTAGGTTTTAAAAAGTTGTTGGATTGGGAAAAAAATTTATATTTGACCAATTCAAAAACACAGTAAGTGCACTTACTTGGTTATTAGAGATTTGTGCAATAAATCAGTAGAATAAACTTTGCAGATAAAAAAACAATGAACAGAAAATAAAAAAACAAATTAATTCAAAGTTGGTGTGTTTTTCTAATTTAATTTTTTCCAATGATATGCAGCTCACACTGTATTATGTCTTAATATATTACAATAAATATTTATGTAATAACAGCTGTTAACATTAAATAATAAATACAATTAATATATACTTTTTTTTTTTTTTTTTTTCACAATGAAATCTATAAGCGCAAAGTAAATAAAATCACTCTGATAACATGACCAGATAAAATTACTTTGTCATTTTACGCATTTTTAACATATATTTTAACTTAACAAATGATATGAAAAATTATAAACAATTATGAAAACTTACAATATTCTTACCAATGAATCTATTCTTCACAACTTTCTATTGATTTGTTATTATCAATTAAGTCTTTAGACTTATCATTCACTTTCAGGGATTCTCTAAAGGTTTTTAAAATTGTTGAAAGTGCTACTTTGACTTTTAAATTTGTCAAATTGAAAAAAAAAAAAAGCACTTACTAGTTTTATCCATTTTGATACCTATATGAAAAAATTAAATTATTGAAAAGTACCAAGTAAATCATGTTCACACGACTCTCTTAGAACAAAAAATGCTAAAAAATCCATTTTGAAAAATTTGTCCCTTACTGTGTTTTAAAATTTGGCAGCGCATGTTTCTTAATGAAAACTGAATACACAATAAAACAAACTTTTGAATATGATTTACATGAACCAGAATACAAAATTTAGCATTTTCCAATGCTTACAAATTAAAAGTTAACAATAAATAAAACAAACTCAACTGAATTCATTTGGATGCAACAAAGTATAAATTTTAACTATTATATCTATAAAAGCTTAATTTTAAAAAATCTAGAGTGACTCCACTCGACTTTCCAAACACTTACGATTAAGATCATTACCAAGCAATTAAATAAATTTTAATCGATGAATAGTTCAAACATATATACCAAATTGAAGCTCAATCGAATGCACCATTTAAACGCTAGCTCACTTTCAAAATTTCTCCCCATATACCATAATGTAAAAGAAATATTTGTCATAGCCCTGTAGAAAACCTATAAGTCCTATACACACCAATATCAATACCGGCCGTACGATCGTGGTTTCTAATATATATACACCCAATTTGAGCTCAATCGAATGTACTGTTTAAACCCTAGTGCACTTTTAAGAATTCCCCCCCATAGGCCATAATGTAAAAGAAATCTTTGTCATAACCCTGTAGAAAAACTATAAGTCTTATACACACCAAAATGAATACCGGTCTTGCAACGGTAATTTATAACATATATACCAAATTTGAGCTCAATTGAATGTACCATTTAAATGATAGCACACTTTCAAGAATTTCTCCCCATAGGCTGTAATGTAAA
This sequence comes from Cheiracanthium punctorium, assembly GCA_038373885.1. Classification (NCBI taxonomy): domain Eukaryota; kingdom Metazoa; phylum Arthropoda; class Arachnida; order Araneae; family Cheiracanthiidae; genus Cheiracanthium; species Cheiracanthium punctorium. Next base: position 55,392 of record JAWZYV010008393.1, read on the forward strand.
AGAATTTTTTTTGTCGTAGCCCTGTAGAAAAACTATAAGTCCTATACACACCAAAATCAATACCGGTCTTGCGACGGTGGTTTATAACATATATACCAAATTTGAGCTCAATCGAATGCCCCGTTTAGGAGCTATCGTGTTCACTCACACACATACACACACACACACACACACACACACACACACATACATACATACATCTTGTAAAAATAGCATAAATGAATTCAGAAGATCTCAAAACATGTAAATACACCAAAATCTCAAAGTCAAATTTTTTCATGATTACAATACTTTCTTTACATACTACATGTTTGGAAAGTAAAAACATAGCCAAGGGAAGACCATTTTACAGATTGTTAACATTATCTATCTATCTATATAAATATATATAAAATAGCTTTCTTCATTTAAAAAAAAAAAAAAAAAAAAAAAAAAAAAAATCTAAATGAACTTGTTTTGAATACGATTGGCAATGTTTTGCCAGCACATTTGAGAAATTTGGCAGGAATGGCTTCCAGGATAGTACTTAAGTACCAAGAAATCTTATCTTCTTTAAGTAATTTTCATACTTTTTGCATATTTCCAATAGAAGTTGTCCTTTATCCCTTCTAAATAAAGGCTAAACTTAAACAAAAAAACCAAAAGTATGAGCTAAATCATAGTCAACAAGTTTATAAAGGATGCTTTTAATATCATGCTTCTTTATTTAGAAGGGGGATGATGTTTAAAAGGGCTTACTGCTTAGGGATGAAATTCCTGTAAATCTTTGAAGTTAACTTTGAAATAGAATCAAAGAGATCACACAAAAAAAAAAAAAACCCTTTTAGGGAAGATTTATCACTTAAGTCCTGAAATATTTAAATTTCTTCCAAAATCATTCATTGGCATCCAAATAGAAAATAATGACAATGAATAGACTCCAAGATAAAACAATCAAACTGAAATGAAAAGCTCTAAAACAAACAGCAATTGATTCTAATTTGCAAAACTGGAAAAGTTGTAAAATATGTAACATTTGAGTTAAGTAATTTTGTTATTTATGCATTTTATATAAATTTTGAATTAATTAAACTAAAGTGAGAGAGTATTAATTTTTTCCCTAATTTATTATTCAATAACATTATTACTTCATAATAATAGTACGGGAATAAGGAAAAAAAAAAAAACACCTATAATCCACTCTATAATACGCAAACCCTTTGGCTTCAAAGTCTGCAAATTTCAGAGAGTCTGCAGTATACCCTTTAACACAGTAATAAGACAATAATTTTAATGATGAGTCCCAATGACAATGCACTTTTTTGCAATTTAAAGGAAAACAAATGATTAAAATTATTACATACTTATATACTGAGCAAATGACAACTTTCCCTTGTCTTTTGTAGATGCAAAGGATACATCCTGAAGTGCAAGAACAGAACCCAAAATATCTTGAAAATCTTGAAGTTGCTCTAATAACATAATAGCCTGAAATTCAAACAATAGTTTAACAATTGTCTAACAGTTGGGTTCAGTTTTATGGACTAAATTTTTTGGTGTGAATTTGGTAATAAGAGTAATAAGAAAAGAATAAGAAAAAGAGAAATGGTGCAGGAAATGATCAAAGTAGATGCCAATTAGCTGAAAAATTAATAAAAGTTTGGCACAACAACTTAGCCATCACAAGTGCATGGAAATTATGCCTTGATATATTATCCTTGGCCTTATACACACCAAAGGGAATGTCACTGAATACTGACAGACATTCTTTAACTTTGTTTTTCCATTTTAGGTTCTTTAATTTTGTACTTTATCTGAAAATAATGAAAAAATGAGCAATAAAAATAAAATCATTTATCCTATTAAACCAGTATCTTTCTAATTCTTTTCATAACTTAAATACAGAAATACCATTTTTTGTGACTGTGCCTAATAATACCACCCACCGTATATGATTATGTAAGTACAAACTATATCATAACAAGGGAAAATAAATTATAATTATCTATCAAGAAATGAAAAGAGCAACAAACTATTTTTATTTTTAAAATATTTTAGTTTTTTAAATGTACAAAGAATAAATAATTAACATACATTGCTAGTCAGTTGGTGAACAGTGCCATCCTTAGGCATTTTTGTATCAGGATCATTTTTTACACTTTCAATAAATTCTTCAAGAGTTTTACTAATCTGCAAAACAAAGTTTACATCTAATTATAAATTAACTTGCAAAGAATATTCAAAAATGAAAGCAATTATAAGATACTTAAAACATAAACTAACAAATGCAGAGGTTTATTAAGTCAGTTACAATAAAATGACATATTCAAAATTTCTATTAAATAAAATGTGGTATTATTTTCATGAGTTAAAGGGCCATACATAAATTTATTTAGTGACGATTTTTTCTGAAAATTGCATACAATAAATGTAAATTAGATTTCTTTTGCACAGAAATAGTAAAAGTTAGCGATATTAAAAAATAGCAAATTTGAAGCAAAGAAACTGGAGGTTTGTACAGCTTGATGGTGATGTATAAGTGTCTATTGTTGTGCACTGTTGCATCCGCTACTCTTTCCCACCAAATAAAATATTTTCCATGCTTAAAATTAGATGTAGTAACTGCATGTCTTCCAATACGACGTCCTACTTCTGAGAAACTAACATCCTCAACATTCCAGGCATGAATTTAACCTTTTTTAATATCTGAAGCATCAGGTCTTTGGATTTATCCTACTTCATCAAACATACAAAATCACATTTTTCTGTCTAAATTTTCATCTGACAATAAAAATTAAAATACAACCAAAAGTCTTATATATTGCACACTGCAGAAGATAATATTGAATGAAGAAAGTGAAATAACAAACACAGTGATAATATTGGGTCGACAAAAAAGTAATTGCATTTTTTACATGAAATTCAAACAAATAAATTTTCAATCATGAAACCATTCTTCTTGTTCGATTGTAGCTTGAATAACTTTCCTGCTTGTAGTCAGAAGAGCAGAGAACAGATTCTCACTTCTGGCAACATTTTACCTGTCTAAGAGAACCTTCAAATACCTGATAATTTCAAAATTAGAAAGATTTTCAAAATCATAAGCAGCCGTTTTGCATTTTTTCTTTACATCATGTATACAGAGCAAGGAATTTTTGGAGTCACGGTTCATTTGGATCATTGACTAAATATTCTAATTTCTACCCCTGATAATCTCAGTACAAAAAACTAAGACTAGAAACAGTATTTTCACTGTAAATAATATTTATTTCTTTTAACTATCGCGAGTGAAATTAATGAAAGACAAAAAGTTTGAACCTACAAATAGTGCTTTTCAATTTGCAGAAAGTCCCTTAAAATCGCACAAAAAAAGAATTCACAATATCTCCAGAAATTATTGTAGAAAATTGGTGAAAATTTAATTTGAAGTAATTTGAAGGTTTTCTTTCATTTAATAAAGTCAAAATAGAGTATCGCCATTGAGAAAAACAGAGTTGATGCAGAATAAAATATGAAGACAGCCCATTATGCAAATTAAATTACAGTAAAGCACCGTTTATACGTCTTTCAAGGTACTAACGTAAAACGACATATAAATGAAACAATAATAAACAACTTAGATCAATATAGGTTTAACGCTACTATTGCAAATTTATATGTAAATATAGTAATTTCAATGTATTTTTAAGTACTATTAATAAATTGCTTTATAATATTTTGATTCTGAAAATAATTTTAAAATAGTAACACATTTATTATAAAAATGAAACAAATCATACCTTTATTGCACTAGATCTTGAATAATTATTGCATATCTTGAATATTAATTCGTTTAATTAATCAATTATGATGCGATTTATGTGCATTCAGATGTTGAATTAAAAAAAAAAAATCTTTGATCGTCGTCTGACGTGCTGATTGTTTTTGAGTATCTATTAGAGCATTATGAATTGAATTCAGTTTATGAAAAGTTTTTTCACTCGTATTCTGATTTTAAAAAAAAGTAAGTTCTAAGCTTTTCAATGGAGTTGATTGCATCTTTAAATGAAAGTGGACTCACTTCTTCACGTTCTTCTTCATCATTACTTAAATTAGCAACCAATAATTTGTCGTTTATTAAATCATCAACTGTGCATAATTCCGAAGTCATGATATCAATAACACAGTTAACATACTCCTTGAAAGTAATCTCTGCTCTCAAACAATTCCAGTCCTCTTCATTCATGATCACAGTTTCATCATCGCTTTCATCGATATCATTTTCATCATTATTATTACATTCATCTAATTTGGGATCTAGAAACCCTCCTTTAATAAAACAGTTCTTGATTGTTTCAGATTTGACGCGATTCCATGCTAGGGAAATCATATTTAATGCCTGAAGTACGTTTATCTTTTCGGGGATATTTCCTGTTGTGATGTTTTGGAGAGCATGTTGAATTAACCTCTTTCTGTAGTACACTTTGAAGTTTTTTATAATTCTGAGGTCTAGGGATTGCAATTTGCTGGAAAGAAAACCACTTTTACATTTTCCAAAAAATTAGTGTCTTGGGGATGGGCAGTACACTGATCCATAAAGAGCAAAATTTTATGATTTTGTTTTTTTGATTTCCTTATCCATTTTTTTGAGCCACTCAGTAAAAATTGTAGCAGTCATCCAAGCTTTGGTGTTGGCTTCATAACACAGTGGCAATGTTTTAACGTTGTTAAAACGTCTTGGTTTTCGTGATTTCCCTATGACGAGAGGAGTCCTCTCACTACCATCAGCATTTGTACATAGTAAAACTGTGAGGTGATCTTTAGAATTCTTTCCACCATTGCAGTTGTCACCTTTGCGAGAGTTCTCGTAGGCATGAGATGATAAAAGAGGCCACTTTCATCAACATTGTAAATGTCCCTTTGCTTGTACCCATCAATTTTATTTGGCAAATTTTTGAGCATCAACTTTTTCTGCTGGCACATCCTTAGACTCTCCGCTTATCACTTGGTTTGAAATTCCATGTCGCATTTTGAACTTATAAAGACATCCAGTTGAGGAACATGTATCACTTACATTCAGTTTCAAGGCAATTTCTCTTGCTTTTTCCATAAGCATGGGTCCACTCACAGGAATGCTTGACGCACGACATTGTGTAAAAAACTTCATTAAAATGTTCACTACTTCAGAAAATTTGCCTTCTTGTACACGCAATTTTTTAGAAGCGGAGTTTCCACAAGCAGCTGCGCTGTCCTCAATTTTTTTTCTATCATATGCAATTGTTTCTAAAGTTGAAACAGGGATATCCAATTTTTTTGCTAATTCAACTTTAGTAAATCCTGGGCTCTTGTCAAATTACTTTAAAATTTCAATTTTATTTTTCAGCGAGAGTGCTTTACGTTTTAGAGATATTTTACGTTTTAAAGAAATAAACAGGACAAAAATACAGATAAACGTGGACTGAAACTCGAAAAAGATGCCTCTATCAGGGCTCTGAAATCATGGCATGTGGTCGGAAGAGGAGGTTACAGGGATTCCAGAAAAAAGTTGCCAACCTTGGCGACAAACCCCCATTTGCTAACTAGTGAGAATTAGTGGACATCGGGGGCTCACCCTTCCCCCTGAGTAAATTTTATCGCCTCAAGTGCGCGCTAAGGGGCCAATTGTGTGGACCTAATTTGGTTTTTCTCCTCTTCCGAGAAGGAATCTGTTACCAAATCTTCCGAAACCACGTGACTCATAAACAATGATTTCAGAGCCGGACAGACCAGTTTTCTGAGCTGTCCCCTAAATGTCCTCTCATTGTTAGTTTTCCACAAGCCAAAGAATGCAGATCGTCAACCCTCCAAAACCCTTTATTTGACTTATCAACCGAAGGGGGAAATAATAGCAGAGACAGAAAATTTCCGAATTTTTCGGAAGGTGGAAAACGACGTATAACTGATATCGCACGTTGTATAAATGAAGCATTTTTAAAAGCAATTAAATAGGAATGAAACGGAAATACATGAAAACGACATATAAATGTAAAAGTCGTATAAATGAGAAATGTATAAATGGTGCTTTACTGTAATAGTAAATTAAAGTATACGTTATTTGCAAACGAATAGTATATATAGCTGTGCTGTACGACGAACAACGGCCAAATAAAGAGCAAGTGGGCATTTTTTTTTTTTTTTTTTTCCCCGCAGCTGTCAGTAGCCTAGACCTGTGGTTCCCCATCCCCCTTTGGGGAATGTGGGATAAACAAGAAAAAAGCAAGAGATAATGCAGCATGTTTTAAAAAATCATCTTATTTTTACATTTTAAGCAAAACATGCCTATTTTCACTTAAAATGTTCATTCAAACTTTACCGATAAAACTTACCTATTTCTATGAAAGTTGACTAAAATTGACATTGCTGAAGAATAAAAAACTGTATGTAAGATGAGGAATGCATACTTGCCAACTTTTAGAAATGGTCATCAGTAAAATTATGCACGAACGGCATTTTTCAAATTTTTATACTAGATAACATGTGGGCATAAATATATCCCTTTATAATACACATACGTACATACATATATATATTATACATACACACTGAAAACATACAATAGAAATATTTCGGTTTTTTATAAAGTCTTTTTTTTTTTTGGACAAAATTACATCTTACTTCTTCTCTTCATTTTAACACTTCCAACTCTATAGCTATGTCCTTTCTTTTATATACAGGTTAATACATATACTTTGTGTACATAATTAAACTATGCATTTTTTACCAAATTTTCAATGGTTCTAAACCAGTCTGGATCTCTAGAGCAGTAATAGGTGCAAAGTAGGCAGCGAAAGCAATAAGACTTATTGCTTCCATTACCTGCTCAAAGTGGACAGAGTCTTGTTCTGGACTTGTCACCCTAACTATCAGAAGCAGCAGCCAGTAATTCCCCACCATAGTCCAGGACAGATCTAACATACAATTTAAGTGTAGTAGCGAGGACATTTGGGGATGATCCCTAGGGATTACTTGGGGTTATTTTACTAAGGCTAGTTTATATTGGGGTGCATGAAGGGAAATGGTCTATGCAACTCAGTCCTCGATGTAATATTAATTATAATAATAAAAACCCTGTATTTTGGAACAGGTGCTTGACAATTTCTTTTTATCTATTCGAACAAAAAAGAGACTCTGTGGTGGTAGGCATCGAACAATATCACCTATCCTATTGCTGTTCACTATTACTGAAATCATGGTCCATTAAAACTGAAAAATGCTATGCACATTTCTAATATATGTAAATCACAACTAATGTTTTGCACTCACAATAGCCAAAAGTTCACTACAGCCAGAGTTGACTGTGATAATTTTCAATTTTTATTTCATTAATTAAAATTTAATGGAAGACAGTGGTACAAATCTTCAAAAAACTATTAGATGTCAACAAAATGTTCATAAGAAGTAAATAAAAGGACACTTACAGTTGCTTCTACAGTTATTATGAAACCACGCAATTTGTCATAAAGTGAAGATGAACATCCCTGCAAGATAATAATAAATAAGTCAATATGTATATTAAGGAAAACGAATGCATCACCCAGAAATGTTAGTTTGTTAAAAGCTAATACTACCTTGAGAATACATACCTGAAACAGTCTTTGAAAATCTGTTTTAATAGTTACTAAGTGACGAAGTATTGGAAAGAGATTTAACGCAGCTGAAAATTCATGTCGAGTTACACTCTTCTTCACTCTATTTACAATTAACTAGGTTTAAAAAAAATAAAACATTAACATTTAAAATGCAAGTAGATGATATCTTTAAAATTAGCCAAAATATTGACATATTTTTTTATTCTAATGAGTATACATATTTTTCATTCAAGAAAAAGGCAATGTTAAAATATTTACCACTGGTTGCATTTTACGATTTCCATGCATAAGTGTTCATGAACATTTTACTGTTTAGTGAACACAATTAATTTGCAAGTAAGAGAAAAATAAACCCTCAAATATATTGAAATAGAGTGTTAGGAAATTCTAGTTAGCTATTGACAATTAAACATGCACATTCTTAATTTTTAGCAGCATGTGTGTGTGTGTGTGCCTTGGGATAGAATATTTTATTAATTAAAAGCTGTTTTATTAAAAACAACAAAAAGTTTACAGTGAGTTTAGAAATCAATGTCAAGGTTGAGACAGGTTTATTACAAAGAAAAACATTTTAAAAACTACTACATTCTAAGAGATATTAACATAAATTTGAATTCAAAATTAGGTTTGTGTATGTGTGTGAATAAAAACTCAAAATATTTAATATAATAAAACTTAAAAAAAAATATCCAACTTTCAACACAAAAATAACAGTTTTTGTTTAGAAAGAAACACTCATAAAGCAAAGTCTAATAGCTTAATCACAAAATTAAGCCAATCAAAAATCAGGCATAGGTTAAGTAATTGATTAATAATTGGCTATCTCAAACTCTCTCAAAGCCTCAGCGAGTCTTGCTCAAACTAAACAAGCAAAAGAAAAAAGGGTTAATAATTCAACTAATCTAAGAATACAAAACATTACATGCCTCTCCTTCTGACACTAAATTTTCCATAGACTGCATTACAACTTTTTCAAATACTTTTTTCTTGCTTTTTTCTGGGACAATTCCTTGCATTAAGATCAATTCACTCTGAAAAAGTATAAATTATCAGAAAGAACACTTATAATTTCATGCAATTAGAAAAAAGAAATATACATACATGAAATAGGAAGATTATTTTCACGCAATAAAACAATACCTGCATTAATTTCAAAAGACCACTAACTGATGTCATGAAAGCCATAATCTCAGCTTCGGGTATTTCATCTTTTGGTTCAGGTAACAGTGAAGTTTGAAATCTGTGACCTATACAAAGAAATTATTAAATAATTTTACCTAATGCAGGAAACAAATTTGAAATAAAAGACTACTACTGTTTATAGATATTAAGCAATCCCATAAATAGTACATTATTTATTCATTCTTTTTTCCTGGGCAGGATGCACTAAATGTCATAAAAGTATTGGTACTCTGTATTAAGGCACAGCTATGTGAAGGCTATCTGCCTAAGGAGGGGTGCCTTGGTTAGAGGAGAATTTAGTAAGGGGCTCTAATCCAAATGCCATGAAAGAAGAGGTCAAACTATCTAAGATGTTGGGAGGGGGGGGGGGGGAGAATGACACAAAAAGAAAAAAACCCAGTTAACAGATTCTGAGTTATTAGCTGCTCTTCTTTCAGTATAAAACACAGCAAGCAGTACATTTACAATTTTTTAATTTGCATGTTTTGAATGTGCAATTCTATTTTAACAGCTTTTTCCCTTGATTAGAATGAGAATTGAACAAACATATACTTCCATTATGTAAATTCATATTGTTGCATATTTAAAAAAAAAAAAAAAAAGAAGAAAGAAACCGCTTCAAAAATAGCAATTGTTTTTTTAAAATAAAGAGCGGTGACACTTGCAAAAATATATAAAATTTACATAAACAACTAATACTAAACTTTGATTCAAAGACAAATTGCAAAAATGCTGAAACAATAAATAAATATAGAAAATAAATCTTGAGACTTACTTTTAACCTTTCAAGGTAGAACGGTTTCCATGTTATATGATGTAATATGCATATTTTCAGTGTTAATAGCAGAAATACATATGCCAATTAGCCATACTTCACACAGTACATAAGTCACATTAGTCAATTTGAGTATTGCTGTTTCACAATTAATAAATTTGATTTCCACAGCATGCTTAATGGTAACATAAGAGTGTGTAAATCTTTCCGATTTTCAATGCATATTTTAAAGAAATAAATATCATTTATTCACAAAATTAAGGTTGTAATTTCATTCATTTCTGTAAGCAACTGTAGGATTTTGATGTGATAAAAATGATTGTCCCTTAGAAAGAAAAAATATGCCTATGGGAAGTGCATATTTTGTTACTTTTACACTGCAATAGGAAACTGAGGGATACACTGTCACTTGTCAAAGGGTTAATAAAGGCAGCAAATAATATATAGAAAATCATGCAGTAAACAACAACAAAAAAATTTTTTTTTTAAATGTCAATGGGTCAATTAAAAACTAAAGACAATTTTAAAAGTTAGGGGTTTAAGGAATTGCAAGCAGTCTACGAGTACAGATGTAGACATGTTTGTAACAAGCAGTCTACAAAACAAAGCTCATCCTTGGAAATCTCTAGAACTTGATGAAAACATTCTGTAAACCTTGCTTCCTTTGCAGAAAAAACACACAAAATACTGGTGTTAAAAGATAAAACAAATAAAAACTTTGTGTAAAAAACACACATAAAGAGATACTTATAACAAGATGCGATCGTTTTGACTGAAAATTTATTCAGTCTTCATGAGTCATAACCCATTGTCTCACTAAACAGTGGGAACTGAAAAAGATAAATTGTGTTCCCATTGTTTAATGACATGATGGGTTATGGCTCATGAAGACTGAATAAATTTTCAGTCGAATCAATCGAATCTTGTTATAAGTATCATTTTATGTATGTTTTTTATATGAAGTTTTTATTTATTTTATCTTGCTTATTTTGGCTGCACTAAAATACTATAAGGAGAATATTTACCTTATTTAAAGATTTTTGGAACTGATTTTTTAAAAAGAATCTGGATAGGGCATAACTGCCAACTTTCCTGGTTTTCTGGGGAGATTTCTCTCCACAATTTTTTAACAATTTAATTTTTGATTAAAATTTTAGACCTATTTTAAGTATAAATTGTCAAGTAAAAATTACTGGTGGGAAATCTCCCAAAGAAATCAGGAAAGTTCACAGCTATGATAAGGTTAAAAAACACATTATTTATCAGATGACCAATTGTTAAACTAAACAATTTTGAAATTTTTTTGAAAATTAAAAAAGCATATTTTACGGACAACTAAAAGTAAAAAAAAAAAAAAAATGATTATTAATTATTTTAACTTTTATCCAATCCTATCTTTCAGGTAAATATTAAGTTCATATATGAAGAAAGAATGAGTTGATTTTTTTTCCAATAATGTAATAATTTATAAAATTTCAATTCTGGGTATAAAGATAACTAAGGAGCTGCATAAAAAGCTTGGCATCTTTTAGTTGTTTTAAAAATCTATGTACTAACAGCTTTTAAGTTTTTATTGCCAGCGAGAAAGGTAGCATAAAGTATGAAATATAGAAAGCATTGAAGAATATGTCATAAACTTGGTTCATAATTAACATTATTAGAAAAACTATCTCAAACTTTTGAGTGTCTCTCCCACCTCTCTAAAAAATGCTTTGCAATAATGGATATCACACTATTCCTTGACTTAACAGTGTATGAATATTTAATAAAAAAATCTACAAATTCTCTCAACAAAAATTATTTAAGTATTAAGAAGTTGATTTAGTATCAATATTTAAACTCATTTTACTAATGACTAAACCATAACTGAACATGTCTTGAAAGGAAATTACAATTAAAATTTATGTTTTAAGGAAATATTTGCTTTGAAAACTGTTCTACTGATTTAAAAGACAGATCTATTTTCAAATTTCACAGCAGCAGAATGAAATATGATACTAACATTTTATTTTAAAAATTAACATAAATAATCAACCAGGTAGGTAATTATAGAAAAAACACTGAAAGAAATCTTTGAGGGAGTTAGGGGTTGGCTGACAAAGACTGAAAAAATTTTTGGTCAAAATGATCGTACTTGCCCATAGGTATCATTTTATGTGTTTTTTTACACAAAGTTTTTATTATTTTATCAAGTAGCTAATTCTTGACAGGGTAACACAATTATTTAACTAGGTTCTACAGTGTTAAAACTGAACATGAAAAAAGACTTTTTTTTCTAATCAAATATTTAATTTTTCACTGTCAAAACATACTGATGAGAACTGTGTTACTTCTATATAATATTTATAAGAGTTTGTTTGTCATACCTAATACAGCACTTTCGACTGTAGGTGAATATTTTGCAATGACAGCAGTTGCTTTTTTTACAAACCTTAAAAGAGAAATTAAAATAAAATAATTATGTTAATACTAAAATATTATAAAACAATCTCAAATGGCTTTAACCGAGCAAAATCTTGTTTTAAACAAAAATGTGTACTACCTCTGCAAATTTAGGGTATTTGGTTACTATTTTCACAAACACAAATTTAGTAAATGGACATTCAATGAAATTTATTACAGCAGAAACACTTTAAGGAACATCTCCAGAAAATAGATACAGCAAAACAGGGGGATAATATGGGAGACAATTAACATTGTATGGATAATGTAGCAGAGAGATACAATTTTAATTAGAAGGGGATGGGAGTGGGAGGTAGCAGCAGGATTTTTCGTATTGTGACCAGGTTCTAGAGTCAGATAAAACAGTGATTCCAACCATTAGTTGCAGACCAATGAAAATAGCAAAAATATCTTAAAAATAAATACAGTATAACCTCGAAAATCCGGAAACCTCCAAAAACTATATACTTTTCCCAGAATTTGCGAGTGGTTATTTTTGTTTTTCTGCTCCACCGATAGATGGCACCACCAAATTAGCGATACTTCATTATCGATCAGCCAATGCGTATACGTCAATGGAGTCACTTAAAAATCAGGTTTCTATAGGTTAGATTCATGTTCTTGGAAGGCATACGTCATAGGTAAAATCTGAAGCCAACGTTAGTCTATACTGATACTTTACAGAACAGTAATTGCCAACATGGTTGAGACTTAGTTGATTAGCACATATTTTAGTTTAGAGTTGATTAGAGTGATTAACCTACAATAGCCAGTATTGGAAAAGGAAACATAATTCTCTAGCATTAACAGATAAAGTGACATTACTAAAGAAATACCAGGAAGGAACACCAATTCGTAAACTATGCGAGGATTATGCAATCGGGAAGTCGACTGTTTATGATCTCATCAAGCAAAAAGAAAAGATCCTTCAGTTTTTTGCTGAATCCAATTCACCGGTAAGCATGAAAAAAAGGATAACTATATGTAAAGTATATAATGAGGAGCTGAACAAAGTTCTAATCAAATGGATTAGGCAGAAGCGGAGTGAGAATGTACCACTTACAGGTCCCATGATAACTGAGCAAGTTAAAATATTCCATGGAAAAATGAATATAAGTTCACCATGTACTTACTCATCTAAATGGCTGGAAAAATTAAAGAATCGGCATGGTATTTGCAAATTACAAATATGCGGTGAAAGAGCAAGTGCAGTTGAAGCCAGCGAATTTTTTGTAGAGGAATTTACAAAAATGGTGTCTAATGTGCAAATATCGTACGAGCTTATTTATAATGCAGACGAAACTTCATTGTTTTGGCACTATGTACCAGGAAAGACACTAGCGACAGCAAATGAAAAAAATCCCACAGGAGTCAAAGATGTAAAAGAGAGACTCATTGTCTTAGCATTTGCCAATGCTGGAGGTATTCATAAATTAAAATTATTAGTGATTGGAAAGAATCCTTGAGCATTAAAAGGTTTTAACGTAAATCCTGTCAGAGCAAACAAACGTGCATGGGTTACAAAAAAATTATTTCTAGAATGATACGAAAACTATTGAATACATGTGCTCACCGTCAATCTACAGGTTTGCCAGAGGATGCCAAAATCATATTAATTTTGGAGAATTGTCCTACTCACCCCAGCACCACAGTTCTAGTAAAAAATTATATTCAAGTTTTATTTTTGCCACTTAATTGCACGTCACCGATACACGCTATGGACATGGGATTATTGCACTTATTAAAATGTCGCTATAAAAGTGACTTTTTATGCAAAATGCTTAATTACATCAATGATGACAAAAGCATTTCCTACTTCATAAAGAACTTTAAATGAATGAATGCATGCCTAGTTAGGAGAGGCGTCTATCTCGCAGCTGAAAGGTTGTGAGTCCAATCCTGGGACCAGCCAAAGACTGCCTAACTATTGGTAGTGCTGCCATCTACTGGCTCCTGAATGAGATAGAAATGAAATGTTCGGGAGTCTGTTGTATAAACGAACATACTTGGCAAGTACTCTGATCTGGAGTTGGTACAAAATGCTATAAAGCAGAGGTGCCAAAGCCCCCCTAATTCATGAAAACAAGACAGAAACTTAAGCAACAGACATTGCTGGAAATGTTTAAAAGATAAAAATTTAATTTTTTTGGTAATTTTTTTAATCGTATATTTTTCTGTTTTTACATATGTATTAATATTGCATTAAATTGCTTTCCTCATAGATTTATTCTAAAGTATAGAAAATTATAAATATAATTTAGGAAGCTTACGATTTGTAGTTTTGAATAACAACAGTCTCCGATTTAATATAAAACAAATCAAAGTTTACAGGCAGAAGAAAAAAAAAAAAAAAAAAAAACACTTCATAGCCTACCACCTGCCCACCCACTGTTAAAACAGAAGTGCGCTCTCTTTTGATCATACACATTATTTAAACATTTTGGTTCATATTTGTGGAAATAAATAAGTGATCATAAGAAAGACATTTTTTTTTTTTTTTTTTTTTTTTTTTTTTTTTTCCCAGTAAACTAGTGGTTTGAAAACACTGGGATAAAACCACATGTGAGTATATATGACTGAGTATTCCATTTTTGACATTATTTAAAGATAATTTGTTGATGTTCAGAGAGAAAAATAGAAGATGTGCGTGTATTCAGGGTTGCCACTCAGTTTGTGGAAAAAATTGCCTGTCTTTTCCAGGTTTTCCAGACTATTTTGCGATTAAATTCCAGACAACTGATGATTTGTTATAATATTGTTAGTGACAATCAAATCAACAAATATGCAGATTTAAAGTCATACTAGACATCAATTTAAGATTCACTGGTACTTAAGAGCTAGTTACTCCTTTGATACAGATTTTTCAAATTAGACAAATTTTATATAAATAAAATAAAAGTAATAAATGAAAATACTTGATTTTAAGTCAATGAAATCATAGAAAGTAGATCCTTTTTTATTCAAACATTTTAATGAAAATCCATATCCTTTTTTAAATCAATGAATTAGTGTGACAATGTCATAGCTTAGCATTGAAACTTTCATATGTATTTAAAATTCAAAAAAATTATAAAAACAAACCAAAACAAGTGTTTGTGTACTTAATAACTGCATTAGCAATAAGAATAAAGAAAAGACTTAACGGAAAACCCTCATTTAACAAAAGGATGAAAAAAGATTGAACTTGAATAGTCAGATATTAAATGCAGTGCTTGGCCATAATCATAAATCGATGAATTGTAAAAAAATAAATTACTAAAATGCTGAATTTTGTGAATCAGCAGAAGATTATCATCCCTGATTTGCTAAGTTCTGGTAATTTTCCAGAATTTCCCACCAAAATAAAACTCCCCGACTTATCCAGATTTTCCAAGACCGGCGGTAACCCAGGTATTAGACAGTTTGATGTACACAGAATGTACAGCTTTTTTTTCAATTCTATAGTAATCTCACCCAGAAAACTGTCAAATATAAGATGATGATATACTGATGATACTCTACTGAACTTTTGGAGCGTGCTCTTGCTGCCTGGAGTAGACAATATGCTGCGTGATACAAACACTTAAAAAAGAAACATTAAATTAATATAGAACTACAGTGTTATTTATACATTTTCTGGATGCTTTTAGGTGGTCTTCTTGGGGTAGATTCTTTAGCTACACTTCGGCGACTGCCCTAGAATAAAAACAATAAATTAATAAACAACATATGCATAGTTTTAGTAATCTTCTTTAACTTTTTAAATAAATGAAGGGAAATTACCAACTGAGGAGAGTTTTGCACATTGAGAGTATTGCTGTTTCCACTAGAGTTTTTTAGATGGTCTTTTAAACTAGGTAGGAAACAAGAGACTTTGTCAACAGTAACACAGAAAAAATAAATAAATAAAAGAAAAACTATATTGTAATATTCTGAGGAAACTCACAATTTTAAAAATAGGAGAAATTGCTGCATTTAAATTTCATTTTATTTTCACATGCAGTGTTTTTTTACAACAATAAAAAATTATTACTTTTCTCATTTCTTTCATTAAAATCACTCTTACAAGTAGGTTCCTGGCTTGTTTCCACCTCTATACATCAAGGTGGTACAAGACTAGGCAGATTCAAAAATTTTAGCAGAAAAAATATTTAGAGACATTTTTAAAATACTTACACATTTCTTAACTGAATAAGGAAATTGTATTAAAACCATTTCAATGCCTATTTCTGGAAACTAAATATGGAATAAAGAAAAACTGATGTGTGTGTGTATAATTTTCAATGCATTTCTAATAAAGGTTCCTCAAGTAAAAAAAAAAAAAGATTAAAAGACCCCAAAACTATAAAAAAAAAAATAATCTAAAATTTAGATATGAAATTTTATTTTTCTTTATCTTGGATTTTATAAAATTGCTTAAATTCTTCTTTTTAAATAATGATAGTCTATTCTTCTTGATATCATTATTTGAAAAGAAGAAATGAATGCTTTGTATCTAAAATTGACTATTAAACATTTGTTCATGTATCGTAATTTTTTTTTTCAGAATAAAAATAATTAATTGATTTGTTTTGGCATTATAATTTAATACTAAAACAATGTGTGTGGCATGTCGCAAAATTTTTTAGTGGTTAAATTCAAGCTCACCTTTCCTCTTTTTTCACCGTTGTGCATTTTTATCAATGCGTTCAATATCACGACCTTTCTGTTAACAAGTTTTGATAACCTTTAAAATGTGAAAATCCTTTAAAGGTAACTTTTCAATTCAGAAAATCATTTTTGATAAGAAAATGTGTCTGAAATATAGATTATATAAGTATTTATTACTATTCTTTTCTTTTAAATAAGCTGAATAAGCAATATGTTGTAAAAATCATTAAAATGCTGTTTCATAATCAAATAAAATACTGTTTGAAAAAGATGCAATAAACTACACAATAGTTTGAGTAACTGTAGAAAAAATAAAACAAATTTGATACAGTGAATTCTCTTTTACATTTACAAATTGAAAATAAACAGTTGTTACATAAGCATTTACTTTTATCATAAGTTGTTCAATTTAATAATTTGTCTATTTTTTTTTTTTTTTTTATTCAAAAACTTAGCCATTTAGTAAAATCATTTATTCACTTCATTACTAAAAGCTGAATTTTTTTTAAATTAAAAAATATAAAAAGTAAATTCCCCCCCCCCAAATCTGGCGTGTCAAAAACCTATTTTATAAGAATTCTAAATCATTAGTTTTTATTCTGTCTAATCTTACTCACTCAGTGGACCACAGGAACAGCAAAAGAAACTGAGAGGTTAGAATTTCTCCACAGAAAGAAAAAAAAAAAAAAAAAATGGTGGTGATTGAGAGATAGAATTTTGCACAAAAAAGCTTTATTATCATTCTGTTAACAAAAATATAAATTTCAGGGAGGCCAAGGCCCTACTAGCTACATCTCTGCTAAACACATTTCTCTGTTGCAAATCTGAGAAAAGACATTAAATTTTGTGCTATTTTAAGAAAAAATCCCTTTTCCTTTGAGGCGAATTTTTCAATGGGTAGATATATTGTTTGTCTCAGGCTGATTATTGTGAACCTATAGTTTTAACTTAAGATTTGAAGCAAAGATATAAAAAATTACCAACAATTTATGGTTGTGAAAAGGGATTTTCTCTTTTGTAGTTGCTGGCTACTGGAAAAACAATGAATAGACAATTGGAAAAAAAATATACAAAAAAGTAAAATGAATTAACATATGCATGAAATTTATTATTAAAATTAGGATAATTTCTCTAAATATTTTAAGTTTTTATAAATAAGTTGTAATGTTAAGACATGGTTTTGGAGGATCTGTTTTAAAAGTACAAATCATTTTTTTTTTTTTTTTTTTTTTTTTTTTATAATTAGAGGAACAGAATTTTTGTTTTTATAAAATTGCAAATTTAAGCGAAATTATCTTATAATTGTGAGTAGATGTGAAACATAAGAAATTTGTCAATGGACACAAATTTATGGGAAAATTTCTTATTTTTGTGAATAGCTGCAATATGTAGCTTTTTATTTTTTATTTTTAAAGGAAGAAAATTATGTTAAAGAATTTTTCAGACGTAAACAAAGAAAAGCTTCATATCTGAACTGTACCCGAAATTAACGAAACTATTTAAAGAATTATAAGATTCAAGTTACCCATGTCTTTATCATTTGTGGAACAAAATTAGAAGGCTTCAAAGCAACTTTTGAACAACAAGTCAGTGTATTTGGATCTAAACACAATGCTGAAAACTGCATCTGAAAAAAATTTTAAAAGCATTCTTTGCACACAAAATTAAATATGAAATAAGGAAGCCTATTTTTACATTGGTTAATTATCTGGCCATCTGTGGCTCCAAGTACGAAAACCTTAAATTATATAGCTAGAAAGCTTTTTAAAATTCCTTTCTTCAAAGTACTTGTTGAAAGTCAACTCATGGATGGGTACACCTACTTTTATTGATTAATGTTACAATCAATAAACAGGTTTGATGATCCCAATGTTAAGGACAAATTGTTATCTAATAAATGCTCTTTTCCAACCTTTACTGAAGCGCCTTTACAGAATGTTTAAAGCCCAATTTATAGTGTAGACTTTGGAACACTTCTTTAGTAAGTATAATGCCGCAGTTGCGGACAAAGGAATGACTCTAAAACAGTCAAATGTTGAAATAATAATAATGTAGCTTTTAATTAACACCAAAAATAAACTAAGTATGTAAAAAAGTTTTATAAGGAATTTTAGCAAAATTTTATACTTTTTCTGTGAAATTTCTGATTATTATTTGCAAAAATTCTGTACCTCTAATGGTAATATATGTTTCAGTATAAAATCTTAGTTGAATAATTACTTTTCAAAGCTATGTTAGTATGTAACATAACTGCGTATTCATATCTTGGGGTTTATTTCAAAGAATAAAAGAATGTGTTGTAATGTAATACTTTAAAAAGTTATTTGTTCTGAAGTGCCGAAATCCATTACACACGTACAGTGAAAGAGACCTATTTAGCTTGCTAAATGAAGATAAGGTTGTAAATGCAAAATATTAATATTTAGAACCTTTTCTAAAACTTTAAAATCAATTAGCTGTAAAATGATTTAAAAACAATCCCTTGCTTTAAATTGTGATTTTAACCCTCCAAGCGGCTGAGACGTAAAATTCCGTCTACTTCAGTCCAGTTTTCACTGCAGTGCATCTATAATTTAAATTATTTATAACACCAAGGCATCATAAAATATATTTCGATATTAAAGCTTATAGGTATTTTAGGAGTTAACTTTTTGAAAATTATAAATCTTCCTATCAAAATTTTATTTTTTAAATAATTTTAAAGCTGCATGAAAATTTTACCGTGAAAACAACTTTACATTATTTGCCCATTTCCAAGACGCTCAGAGGGTTAATTATGATTAAAATCATAGAACCCTGGAAAAAAGTGAAGCATTGTTTACACATTTAAAATAATTATTATTTTAACAAATATTTTGAAATTTTTTATTTGGGAATACCTTATTCCCCCGTACACGATATATATTTCGGTTACACACATAACCATCTTCAGTCGTTTCTCAGTCAGTCGTCAAAGAAACGACTGAAGATGGTCATGTGTGTAACCGAAATATATATCGTGTACGGGGGAATAAGGTATTCCCAAATAAAAAATTTTAACTAATTAATCCGCCGTATTAAATAATGTTTTATATGTTTTTAAAATATTTTGAATTTCAACATATAAGTGGAAAGACCAAAATATAACTAAGTTATAAAATTACAAAACCATAAAAGAAAATTTTATGTTTCATTTGATTTTTAAAAGAAAAATTAAAAGTTTGGGAGAATTCAACAGATGAAATTTGCACAAAATAATTCTTCTGGTAAGTATTATTACATTTATCTGATAATATACTAATTATTTGGGGTATTCTACCTAATTTAATAACTTACTTTGAAACAGTAAAAACAACCATGTACTTAAAAACTTTTGAAGCATACAATTTATGGTACAATTGTTTTACAATGGTATTTTAACCAGCTAGAATTACGTAAATAATTATTTAACAACAATTGTTTTATTGTATAAAAAGAATAAAATATAGAAATTTAATTGTTCATACTTTTGAATAGATCTTGTCAAAATATTTGATCTGATAGATGAATAAACATTAACAAATTCTTCCATTCCATGAGCCTGTAACCAATTGCTAATTTTCATTAAGTCCTTCAAAACTTTTGCTTGGGGGGGAAAAAAATTCAAGTAATAAGCTTTATTGAACTACCAATAATAAAATACATTAAGCATGGAAAACATAAGGGGGAGGGGGGAGGAAAGAGCAGAAGTAAGGTATACAATATCTACTTATATAATATGCTAATGTATGAGGTACCAAAATTGACCATATTTCCATGCTTCGAACGGCAACAGCTAGATGTAAACATTAGTGTAATAACAATAACGCGTGTGTGAAAATCCAAACTAACAGTTGAATGACATCAAATGGAGCAAGTATATCTATATAATACGCTAACGTATGTGTCAAAATCGATGATATTTCCATGCTGCGAACGGCAAGAGCTAGATGTAAACATTAGTACAATCAAGGCCCCCCGAGAAAAATTTTATAAGGCGGGGCGAAAATCTTCCTGGCCCCTTTCGTAAAGCACAAAAGTTTCTAAAAAACAGGAGGGACGGAAGGAATTTTTTTTTTTTGTAAAACTGCTCTATTTAATGATTTTCATATAAATGCTAAAAGGAAAGCGAGTGGGAGGGAAGTTTTTCTGATATGTAATGGTACTTTTAATTCATGTTCGAAGGTTGAAAAAATACTAATATTTAAATGGTAGAATTAACATTTCTGCCATCTAAATCATTCTAGAATTATGTATTCAAAATTTAGTCTATTTAAAAAAAAGATTTTAATTACAGATCTATAAATGAAATTCGTAACACCTTCTGAAAAATTCATAGACACACTTCAGATGAACACGGGCCCACTCTGACTCATACAGACCCAGGGGCGGCGCCCTGTCTGCCCCCCCCCCTCATAGGGCCTGAGTACAATAACAATAAAGCATGTTCAAAAATCCAAATTAACAGCTTAATGATGTTAAATGGAGCAAGCATACATCACACAGTAGCTAGATTACAAAATAATAATGATGGATAAACAAAAATGCATGATCTTTCAGACTTTTTCACAGCTTTAAAACATTGAATTTACAATACTTGGTGCATTAATCGCCCATTTAAAAAATGTCACCATGCACTGGATTAAAGCATATCTTATCCATTTGCTGTTTCAACCTTGGATTTTATGATGACACCCAAAATGTATAGCAACCCAAACCTATATAAATTTAAGGACAAATACAGTAAAACCTCGACACAAAGACACTTAAGGGACCCAATAAAATTATCGTTCTACCCCAGTAGCACAGCAATATTGGCCAATGTCGAAAACAATAAGTTTGCAATATTGGCTAATATCGGTAAAATCTGGACCGGCCAATATCTAACACTTAACCTTTTTTCCAATATTCAGCGATAATGGAGATCAGCATTGGACAATATCGGTGAAAGCTGGACCAGCCAATATCAGTAAAGGCCAAATGGCATTAAAAAATATTTCATCTTTTTTTGGGTAGAGAGATGTACTGTTATATCAAGGAGATTATATTGCATGGAAAATCTGCGGGACAGGAAATTTTATTGTTACAGAGAGATTTATCGTTGTATCAAATATCATTATAGCGAGGTTTTGCTGTACTGTTAAAACAAAGAAACATGATTTTCACTGGAATGAGTCCAGAAATTTAGTCAACACTGCAATGAGTGTGAGTATAAAAAACAGTAAGGTACAGAGCAGTGAAGCTGGCCGCCTCGGCGGCTAGTAACAAATAAACCAAAGAGAATACATAATTTGCATTGGCTTTATGTTTGATGGAGCCATCTATATTCTTTAAATGTAAGTAATTGCAGTCTTAAAAATTATTTTATTATTACATAGGATAACGGGAATTGGTATTTTTTTAGTTAAAGTATTTACTATTATTTTTATTATTATCATTTTTGATTAGGAACATATATATATTTTAAAGAGAAATTTAGCATTATTTTTATTATTATTTATAATTTTTTACATTTTATCCCATATTTCTTATGAGATTAGACAAGTCTCACTAATGTTAGTGGGTCAAGATAGCCTAGAAATGGGTCCCAACTCTGGGTTTTCTACAGGACGACCAATGGAAACAGTGCTGATTTTTTGTTCAATGACTGTTGTCAAAATATGTTTTATTTACATGCAAAAGCAGAACTAGCTGATTAACTGATAATTTCTTTCAAAACACTATCCCTTAAAACCCATAATACACCTGTCAAACAATGGACAACACAGCTAGTTACTTTAATTACAGGGTTGGCAAGTTTCTTCTAAGGTAGAAAAAAATGGCTAGAAGAAATTATCATTATGCTTTCAAAATGCACTGTATAAGCTGCAACTTTGTAAAATAAATCCTCAAAAAATTCCTAAAGATAAACTTAATAAAATTTAATTAAATATATTAAGTTAATAATTATATCTTTAAAAAAATGTTTATAAAAATGATATATAGTTTTTTCTAGGGATGTAACGAATATTCGGCCACTATTCGGTACTCAGCTGTTTTATAGAATATTCGGTAGGCCAAATATTCGGTAAGTGAATACTGAACAGGTATTCAGCCGAATATTTCTACATATTCAGCTCAATAATTTCAGAATAAAGAGAGAAAAATATTTTTTTAAATGCATTTACAAATAATATTACTTAGTTATAATTCAATATGTTAATCTTATATAATAAAATATCCTAAGTCACTGAATTTTAAGCCGAATAAAGCATAATCTAATGTATTTAATAATATTATGGACCTGTCTACTGGGTGACATTACTTGACTCGATTTTCTAATTTCTTTATTGGTGGGGGTAGAAGGAATTTTTTTAGATCCACAATTACAAACATAATTTTGAAAAGCTGTTAAATATGTTTTCCTCAGAGGCTGTAAAGCCCCAAACATGATGTGATTATGTATAGTTGCCAGATTAATCACATTTACCATAGCATGTTTATTAAATTATGAATACAGTGAAACCTCTCCGAGCAGCCACCCCTCTAAACGGCCAATTTTTCATGGCACGGATTTTTCGGTTCATAGGCCTAATGTTAAAATAACTTTTATCAGCGGCCACCCAATCCCCTCTAAACGGCCACCGAGTGGGATCGCCCATTTCATTTTTCGGGAAATTCTACTTACTCTATGCTTTAATTTTGAGCGGAAAAAATCAAGGTCTGGTTTATAGTCAAATATAAGACCCAGGAATAATTTGCGAAGTCCATTGAAGCAAAAATCCCATTCACGTCCATGTTCACGCCAGTTTCATTTTATTAGTTGGTCAGTGATCTGAGTTGCAAATCAGAAAGAAAGTTAGCTGAATTATTTAACTGCGGAAAAATGCAAATCAACAAAGTCATTAAAGAAAACGATTTGATTTTGAAAGAATACGAAGACTTCAAATTTTGTAGTGTTAAACGGATGAGATCTGCTTTTTAAAGTAAAAAATGAACTTGAAAAAATGGTTATTTCAGAGAAAATTAAAAACTTAAAACGGACACAAATTGTATCCTTTTTACAAAAAAGGTAAGAAAGCATTAATAAAGTAATAGTTTCTCTTTAGATATTTTTTAAATTTCATTTTGAATAACGAATATGTGTCAGACTTGTTTATATTAGGCATTATAGCAGTTATCTTATAATAGTAAATAAAACCTTTCAGAGCAGCCACCTCCTCAGAGCGACCAAATATTCTTGGTACTGTGGGTGACCGCTCAGAGGGGTTTCACTGTATCTCAAAATATAATTATGCTGCTATTAGTGTTTAACTTTGTAAAAGATATTTTTCATAACCAAGATTTTTTAGTTTTACAGATAACATACTGTTGTGTGTGTTTAAGTACCTACAAATAATATAAATGAATTTTAATTAGTCTTTATTTAGTATTCAATTATAGAGTTGGAAAGTGATACTTTACTTACAGTTAAAGTGAAATTTAAAAAAATTTAATAACTGAACTTCGGCCTGAACTATTGGCCGAATATTTGGTATTCGGCCAAACCGCTATTCATTACATCTCTAGTTTTAATAACTGAACTTCGGCCTGAACTATTGGCCGAATATTCGGTATTCGGCCAAACCGCTATTCGTTACATCTCTAGTTTTTTCAGTGTTGTTGCTGTTCTTATGTTGTTCTGTTTTTTATTGTTTTTGCATGTTTCTACTTTGTGCCATTTTTTCTCTCTTTATTTTTTCTATATTCCCTTTTATTTTTTATTTGATATTTTATTTTTATCTACCCTCTTTTCAGCTTTCTTGCTTTTCCTTTCTTCGAGTGGCAACTCCTTCTTTGTTTTTTTTTTTTCTTTGTTTTTTTTTCAGTCCCCCGTCCCAGTCTGTGAACTTTGACTTCTTTAGAAGATCGGAATTTTTTTTAAATGGAAACATGTTTATAGCTCAACAAGTACCTTTTATATATGTTATTTTACAAAGTTTTAATTATTTTATTTTATTTAAAAGACAGTGCTCTTTATTTACATCCATTTTATTAAGAGAATTATCAATAATTAATGCATTTAAAAGATTTCACTAAAATCATCTGTTTTCTTACAGTGCAATATAGTATAACAAAATAAAAGTTTTTAAAATCGGCATTGAGGTATGGATGTTGGTATAAGTAATACCAATATACCATGTTTATTTAATGTGCTGCACAATAGCAATAGGCTCTTTAAAAGAATGCATTTTTGATGAAAGAGATTTGGAAAGTAATTTCTTTTCTAGAAAAGTCATACGCAGTGAAAAATATCCCCCCCCCCCAATGTTATAAACTCATCTGCTAAATCTGAAGTTTATTTTAAAAACTCCCCCCCCCCAAAAAAAAAAAAAAAACATTTTCAATATTTTCTCTTTTTTTGATGCCATATAATTGTATTTTAATTTCCTTATATACTTAATATATTTTAATTTTGATTTGGTTTTTTTTTTTTTTTTTTTTTTTTTTTTTTTTGTTGATTTCTTCTAATTTTCCAGTTTCTTCTGGAAGAAACCCAACCCTGCTTAATTAATTTGAAGTAATTAAGTTAGTCCATTCTAATAAAATACAATTATAAAGCAAGTTCAATGCATATGATAGTATATGCTGAACATAATTATAAATATTATTAAGTACATAGTAACTGTTACATATATTAATGCAAATTTTATAGTAATTTACCAGGTAAATGCTCTACTTTAGCTTCATCATTAGGCATTTCTGCAAGGTAAACAAAAGAAATATATGTATATATATATACATGTAAGCATACACAACAAAAATTTAAAATTAACTATGTAAATACATATTTTAAACCTATCACAAAATATTCACATGCAATTTTACGGATATGCCATTCACATTTTTTTTTTTTTTTAAATCTTATAAAATCCAACAGTTTTAATAACCCTGGAGAACTGTATTCAGTTTTAAATATATAATTTTAATAATAAATAAAGGGTCTCTGGACAGTCAATGATGTACAACATGACATACGTACAGCTATTTATAACGACAATTTTGTGCCAGAAATTACACTGTGTTCGAAGAGATTTGCTAATATATTTAAGGAAATTAATTAAAGAGTGGAAATAAAACAAGGCCAAAGAAAGAAATATGCTGATCGTAAAAGCAACAAGGACCTAACTTTATACGTGGTGATAAAGCCTGGGTAACCTTACATCCTGTGAGTAGTGTAAACATGTCTACAGTGTTAAAATATATATTTATTGAGGAGATGTGGTGATCAGTACAATATTACTACCATCAGCTTGCTTCAATACCAAATTTGGCTATTTATAATATAAGAATCTCATTTTTTTAAAACTATTTGGCTACTATCATATATACTTTTTACTGCTGCCTGGGCTGTGTAGTGTTAGAGAGTCATTCTACCACACCATAGGTCCAGGTTAGATTTCCAGCGGGGTGTGTGTGTGTGGCTGCGAGTATTTTTGTCCGTCCCTTCATGGAGTCAATGCTGGTCCACCTATTAGATGCCTCTGTAATAAAGCAACCAGTAATTTCAAGCTTGGTAGTGACTAATGCCTATTAGCAAGTGTTCGCCACAAGGGAAAAAATATATACCTATATATGTATAGATACATACTTTTTAATAGGGCGCTAGCACTCAAACTGATAGTTTTTAATAATTTTTTTTTACATTCATTACAAATGAGGTGAGTTCAGACAAAGAAGTGTTTCATTCATTTTGTTTTTAAAAGTGATACATTTAATAAAAACATATAAAACATTATTTAATACGGCGGATTAATTAGTTAAAATTTTTCATTTGGGAATACCTTATTTCCCCGTACATGATATATATTTCGGTTACACACATAACCATCATCAGTCGTTTCTGGTCGTTATTAAACCTAATAAAACAATTTTTCAGCGCATTAGATCGGAAAAAGACCCAATCAACCCCATCGAAACCGCAGGGATCTATAAAATTAATTTTATGTCAAACGATACTAATAAAGAAAATTGCTACATCGGCGTTACAAAAAGGAAAATTAAAGAGCGAAAAAACGAACATTTTCAAGACATTAACCTCCAGAAACAAAGTACCGCTCTGGCCCGTTTTGCTTTGAAAGAGCCCATTACCATTGATTTTAAAAATATTAAAAAAATAGCCAACTTTAAAAATAGTATATATGCCTACATTCGTGAGAGCTTAGAAATAATGACGACAGATGGCAGCATCAACGATGCGCTTCATACAATCGACCAATCATGGGATGACGTCATTCATCGAACTTTCAAGAAGAAGAACGAAGAGATAAAAAAGGAAGCCGCCATTAGTGTGAGATCCAGAAAACCAGAAACGACTGATGATGGTTATGTGTGTAACCGAAATATATATCATGTACGGGGGAATAAGGTATTCCCAAATAAAAAATTTTAACTGATACATTTAAGCTTGGTGACAATTGGAATTCTGCTAATGAAATAGTATTTTTTATGTTTAAATTGGTTTAACAGTCCTGAGCTTTTCCCGATATTTTTATAACTCACACATGAAAACATAAATAACATCTACTTATATAAAACATTAATGTATGCGAATACTAAAATCAATGATATTTCTATGCTGCAAATGGCAACACCTAGATGCAAACATTAGCGCAATAACAATAATACAGGCACAAAAATCTAAATTAACAGTTCAATGACACAAATGAAGCAAGTATATTCGTTGCTGGTTATTTTCATTTACGTAAGCCATGCAGTAGCTAGATTACAGGACAACAATAATGCAAACACGAAAATGCAAGATCTTTCGGATATTTTCACATTTTAAAAATATCTAATTTCCAGTTTTTGGCGCATTTATCACAATTGGCTAAAGCACATATTAGCTATTTCCTGTTTCTTTTATATTATTGTAATCAAGGATACGTATTGAATAATGCAACTATACTATATAAACATTAGGTTAATAACTTTGCCACATTAACACTGGCGTTATTAAGCTAAAAATGTACTCATTAGCAGAACCATCAAGCTCATGAGAATGATACCACTAATTTGAGACAGCCTGCAGCTTCTGCAATTAACAAGTATTTCTGCAGGAATTTGTACAAAATGTTATCACCCAATACAGTACTTTCATAATCATTTTGTGAATGGAAATGTCACTAATTATGTCTTTACATACATTTTGAAATATTAGTACTTGGCATCACCACCATTGGGTTCTTATGATGACACCCAAAATTTGTAGCAACCCTAAGCTATATAAATTTAATGACAAATACTGTTAAAACGAAGAAACATGATTTTCATTGAAATGGGTCCAATAATTTGGCCAACACTGCAATGAAGTAAGGTACGGGGTGGCGAAGCTGGCTGCCTTGATGGCTAGTACAATAATAAGCATATAAATAAAGATCCCTTCTGATTTACAGAGATAAGTTTAATAGCTACAGAAAGTTCTAAATGGATCCATATTATAAATTTTGGAAAATAAATAAATAAAATAAAAAGAAACTTTCAATTATTTTAACATTTTTAGATGCAACTTTTTAATATTCAACTGACCTTCATCCATTCCCAGCATATCCAAAATTGTAACAGGTTTTATAGGTATACTGTGGCGATACAAGAGATTACGAAACTCTATTTGAAGAGAATCACCACCTTGATCAAACAAAGCATGCTAAAATAAAACAAACATGTAAGAAAAATATCATTATGCTGAAAAACAGTAATTATAAACTTTTCAATTATTATTTAATTCTATAAAGAGCATTTTTGTGGGAGTCTGAAAGGGAACAGTCTGTTAGTTTTAGATTTGCTTAATAAGAAGTGCAATGAAAGAGAGAAGTTTAATTTGATAGGGAATGAATTATGACTGTAAATATTTTCGGTTTGAAAGACTATATATATATGTTTAAAATCCTTGGTTAACAGTCTTGAAAAGTCTGAAGCATAACTTTCAGATGGCAAAATCTCATTTATAATATAATCTAAGAAATTTTAAAGAGAAATTATTATTAAATATTACTATTTAAAAATCAAGTCATTTCTAATAAACTAATCTAATTGTTATCTGGTTTCTTTGTTTGTTAAGATTAAAAATTTGTAATAATAAAATAGATTGCATTCTTATTATACTATAGTTTACAGTACTATAGTTAATAAGAATATAACAGCTCTTCATCATACACGCTTGTTAGGAAACAAGAAAAATACTTGATATACCCGGGGGCACAATGTAAATGGCGGAGGGCAGGGGATATGATGAAATCTTACTTTTATGAGCACATGCACTTAAAATATAATAAAATTAATAGTATAAATAATATAATAAAAGATAATTGCTTAAACAATAAATTTAGAAGTTTTATCTTTTTTAACTTATGTGCAAATACACATTCCATTTCCTGCAGAAGATGCTATCCAGAGTTATCTGAGTTGATTTTTCTCTCATAGCTTGCTTTTTAGCAAAGATTAGTAAACGTGAATTAATTAATTGTATCTCACTTATGTGATTGCAGTTGTATTATCCAAATGTACTGTATGCTTCCCAAGTAAAGTAACAAAGAAAAAAATCTGATGTGTCCAACACATGACTTCCTTGCACGTCCATTAGATCAAAAATATTTTCGACGCACTTCCTCTAAACTTATTTGTTTGAAAGAGATAAAATATCAATAATAGTAAGATTTAGTGATTTCTAGCCAAATATTTCGATATCGCCAAGCTGAGTTCAATTTGAAAGATTTCCTTCTGACACTTTATTTGGCGATATTTCACCAAAAGCCGACAAACTTGAGATAGTCTGCGAGATTTTGGGGATAGCCAAAGTAGTCATTGACCACAGGCTTTCAATGAATTGAATGCATCCATACACCTCAATGTATTTAAAGTCATTTGGCAAACCCTGTAAATAAATTCTCAGTCGATTGCTGTCAAAAAAGATATTGAAAACAGTTAGATATTACAATAGTTCTAAATACAAAAGTTCAAAATTCTACGGGTTAAAGTTTTACAATTATATAAAATACGAAATAATTTTTGGCGCCAAATTTGGCGATATTTCGGCGAAACTCGTCGATTTCTACGACATTTGGCGAGATTTTAAGCATGAACCAAACAATGACAGATTATCGCCAAATATGGCGATATTTCGCCAAAACTCGCCAAGAACGATAACAAATGGCGATACTTTGGGCATGGACCAAATAACTGAATATCGCCAAATTTGGTGATATTTCGCCAAAACTCGCCAAGGCCGAGGACAGACGGCGAGATTTTGGGCATGTACCAAACAATGACCGTCTACAGTTGTATTATATTGAAGATGTCCATAGACATTTAAGTACTGAAATTCTTTTCGGTGGTCCTGTATATAAACTCTCCAGTAGTTTGGAACCAAAAATCGAGATGCACAACTAGATGTTACAACATTCTTATATATGAAATTTCATAATATTTTTTGAGATTTGAGAGTTAAATATGCACACACGTACACCAAAAGTCGCCAAGCTTGGCGACTTTTGGCATAGTTCTTGAGGGAGGCACGTGACCCTGGTCGGACCATTACCTAACTTATGTGGTAGGACGGTATTGTGCTTGAAATGGATGAATGCCCCTAAAATTGCCATTGACCGTAATGTATTGGAAATCTTTTGAGTGTTCCTGTAGCGGAACTACAAATGATAAAGACACTTTTTTTAATGGAGAAATTCATTTTCTAACTCTTTACAGCATACATCACTTCTGTGTCGTTTGAAATAGCCCAATACCTCTAAAAAACGCTTTGATGAATTTCGGCCCATAGAGCGTAATGTATTTCGAATCTTTTGGGCAGTTCTGTAGATAAACTATCCAGTCGAATGGAATCGAAAGGGGAGGTGCACAACTAGATGTTACAACGTTCCTAAATATAAAGTTTCAACATTCTACGCCTAACAGTTTTTGAGAAATGCGAGTTTAATGAGTTTCGGCCCATTGAGCGTAATGTATTTCGAATGTTTTGGGCAGTCCTGTAGATAAACTATCCAGTCGAATGGAACCAAAAGGAAAGGTGCACAACTAGATGTTACAACTATCCAAAATATGAAGTGTCGACATTCTACGCCTAATAGCTTTTGAGTTAGGCGAGTTTAATGAATTTCGGCCCATAGAGCGTAATGTATTTCGAATCTTTTGGGCGGTCCTGTACATAAACTATCCATTCGATTGCCACCAAAAGGGGAGGAGCACAACTAGATCATAGAACAATCCTAAATATCAAATCTCAACATTCTACGACCAATAGTTTTTGAGATATGCGAGTTACATACATACGTACGTACGCACAGACGGCATGGAAAAACTGGCCACAGCAGACTCGCCGCTGGTCAAAATGAGTTGCAGACGCGTTAATATGATCGTGCATGCTAGCCTACGATAGGATGCATCGAAAAATTTTTTTTAATTAAATTTAGAGGTAGTCAAAATCGGTTTTTTTTGTCGAAATTTGGCCCCCAAAATTTTTCGGGATCACATTACTTCCTTATACTACGTACAAGGAAGTAAAAAGTACAGAAAAAAGATTGGGAGACATAAAAAGAGTGCAATATATCCAAAAGTGTGATATATCGAGGTACAATATAATGAGGGGGTACTGTAGCAGAAACTTAGCACAGAATTTTCAAAGTTATACTTAGTAAAATTAAAAAAAAAAAAAAAAAAAAAAAATATAACAAAAACAAAAAATCATTTCTTAAATTTGTTCAATGTACAAACATTCTCTTATTCTTTAAATTCGTAATGCATACAAATCCTTCAATTTTGACGTATTAAAAAAAACTTTTGTAAAGAAGCTAAAAGAGCTTTTAATATATGGCTGTTTATAGTAAAAGCACTTATTTTCAAAACTTTTATATGAATAGAACCGAAAGTTGAAAAATCCTGAAAGTATCTATATAAACAACCCCTTTCGCATAAGGCATTTTAAGAAACATTCTTCTGTCTGAAAAGTTTGTCCCCTCTCCATTTTGAATGGCTTCAAAGAAACTGGCATCTAAATATTATAAATGAATGAGCTGCATTCTACTAGTTGTATTTTTTTATATTCAAGAAATAGCTGTAAGAAAAAAAGTTGTTAAGAAAGAGTTTGTAACTGGGCAATAAATCATTAAAGTTTTGGAAATAAAAAATTTCTGATTTTTAAAATTATTATTTGAAAAAAAAAAAAAAAAAAAAAAAAAAAACATATTTCACGAGGATTTAATTTTGCAATTACAACATTCTCGCAAAAATGAAAGCTTTGCAAAAATAAATGCTTTTACAGTATTGTTTTCAAAATAGTTAGAGGTTAGTGTTCTCATGTAATAATTTAAAATATTTTATTTTTACTTATTTTGAGTTAATGAGATTCATCCATAATGAATACATAGTCAGATTCATTGAACTAATTATACTCTTTATTAATTTTATAAGCGTATTTCATAATAATGTGTAACAGTATAAGTCAATACAGTCGAACCCTGTTATAGCAGACCTGGTAAACACAGTGGGTGACTAAATTATTATACTTACTTAAAATTTTTTATCTTTCACGTGTTTCTAAGGGTTTAGTTTAATATTAAACTCATAATATTGTTATCTTTATGGGTTTATTAATTTAGGACAGTACAAATTCAATAATAGAAATACAGTACAAAATGCAACTTAAATATTTAGTGAATCATTCCTTTTGAGCAATTCCATTTTGTATGCACCTTGGCATGCTGACAATGCATTTTTTTTTACTATTTCTTGAAGTGCAGGTGTATTGTGCCATACTTTAATATTTTCCATCAAGCCCCTTTTGATAGCAATTATTTTATCTTAGCAAATTTCATTTTTTAGGGCCACCTAAACATTTTTGATCAGGTTGAGGATTGGCAAATTGCCAGGACAATTCAAAAGGGTTATTTTTTTAAATCTTTTACAAATTTAATAATGTTAGAAATTTAATATTTGTTTTTTTTTTTGCTTCATAGCATAGTGCTGAATCCTGTATAAGACAACTGCCATTTGAAAACTATTCTTTCATTTGTGGAAGCAATCGGATTTACAAAACTCAGACACTGGTCTTGACCTATAATGCCTTCAAAGAAATGTAGTTGACCATTCCCTTTTTTTTCCCTCCATTTGCAGTTTTTTGGTCTAATTTGCCTCAACTAAGAAGGGAGTGTCAAGGTCTGCCCTGGGCGACATGATCTCTAGGTGTACCACTGTATATGGATATATTTAGAAGTAATCTATAATAGGAATGCCAATTCAGCAAAGACGTGTCCCAGAAAAAAGAAAAAGAAAAATTGCAAATGCGCAACATAGGGGGAAAAAAAAAAGGGGGGGGGGCGATAGTATTTCCCATCTTGCGTGACAACAGTGGATTTTCTAAAGATGCAAAAAGTCTTGTAATTACTGTTGTGCAATAGTTTGTAGTTACATAATTATAAAACAACTCCCGACACTTCAGGGATTGGAAAGAATTTGACCCTTTACACCAACTGATGAATTCAAAATAATCTATATCGGCCAGCAATCATACATTTTCGCACTGTCGATTGGGCTTTTGCTGACAGTGAAAGTGAACATCCCAGGGCCAGGTGCAGGCAACGAGACTTGCATTCTTGCAATTGATGATTTCATTTTTGAGGAGAGGCTGCAAAATAGACAAAAATTTTGAAATGGAAAAAAAAAAAAGCCTGTCGTCGAATCATTAATCATGACCTGGTGTTCAATTTCTTGACTTTCATGACCTTTTAACCATTTCTTGACTTTTCCATGTTGGTAGACACCCTGTTATATAGCCAATCGATCCTATAAAGTGGATCTGTGAAAAGGTTGACAGTGTTCTAAGTTATCCTTATTTGGTTATTCTTTTACTGTCACTTAAAATAAGTTCCTCAGAAACTAGAGTTAAAT
The DNA here is from genome assembly GCA_038373885.1 of Cheiracanthium punctorium. Classification (NCBI taxonomy): domain Eukaryota; kingdom Metazoa; phylum Arthropoda; class Arachnida; order Araneae; family Cheiracanthiidae; genus Cheiracanthium; species Cheiracanthium punctorium. Next base: position 88,917 of record JAWZYV010008393.1, read on the forward strand.
TTGAAGGTACACACAGTAATAAACAATTTTACAAGCTATAATAACCTCCTAAAAGTACTGGTTGTAAAAACATTATTTTAAAAAGTAATTCATAAAATGCTAATTAAAAAAAATCCTTTTTGTTAATTCAATAAATTTAATACTAATAAGAGTCCATGTACCTTTTCTTGGAATTTCATTTATTTACTAAAAATTATAATTATAAAAATTGGTGTGAAACTATAATTAGTAAATGCAAGAAACAAATCAAATGACTTCCAGTTCAACTACAATTTTGGTTTTCATTTTCTCATGAAAAATCTTATAACACTTACATAAAAAAGACAATATTTTTATAAGCAAATTCTATACAGCAGATATGCTACTTATCTTTTAGCAATAAATTAAATCTTTTCCCTCATAAGAATTTTAGAACTTTATTTTTTCATTTACAGAAAAATATTTAGGAATGCATTTTAATCAAATATAATACAAAAATATCAAAATCTGATTATTTAATGAAACACTAAAATTGTGTTGCAGATTACATGTAATTATATAAGTTTGAAACAATAAAAATAAAGACAAACCAATTCATCCAATTCAGAACATTCTCCAGTATTTTCCGTAAAGAAATCAATTGATGATTTTACTTTCTGTAAGCATTCTAAATAAGAATCTAAATGTCCACTAGGCCTGTGAAAATGAAATTTTAAAAGCATAAAATAAAATGCACCATATAAATTATAATGTATTATTAATAATCAGTCTACATAAGCATAGCATCAGAAATGGGGGACATAACTCTTAACTTTGTTTAGAAATTCATTTATTATAAAACATTTTTTCAATAACTCATAAAAACTACTTTTATTCTTAAATATGTTATATGACCTCTCCTCCCCAAGTTTTTGGTTACTAATAATGCGACTATTTAATCATCTGCCACTTTCATTCCCAGTGTCATTTTGTTTCTGAAATAGTACAAACCATTTGCCCACAATCTTTTACACTCAATGGCATTTTTTATTTTTTTCTGTAATAGCACAGACCATTTAATAGTTGGTAATCTTTATCCCTCAAATCATTTTGTTGTCCACAGATCTCATCTGTTTTTCAAGTATTAATCATTGTGTTTAATATCACGAATTTTCTATATTAAAATTTTTGATAGTTTTTAAAATGTGAAAATACTTTAAAAGTAACTTTTCAATTAAGAAAATCATTTTTGATAGCAAAATGTGGCTGAAATATTGATTGCATAAGTATTTATTATCATTATTTTCTTTTAAATAAGCTGCATAAGCAATATGTTGTAAAATTTATTAAAATGCTGTTTCATAATCAAATAAAATACTGTTTGAAAATGATGCAATAAACTACACAATAGTTTGAGTAACTGTAGTAAAAATAAAACAAATTTGATATAGTGAATCCTCTTTTGCATTTACAAATTGAAAATAATCAGTTGTTAGATAAGCATTTACTTTTATAATAAGTTGTTCAATTTAATAATTTGTCATTTTTAAAATTTAATAACTTAGATTTTCTAACTTAGAGCCATTTAGTAAAATCATTTATTCACTTCATTACTAAAAGTATAATTTTTTTTACCAATCTCGTGTGTCAAAAACCTATTTTATAAGAATTCTAAATCACTAGTTTTTATTCCGTCTAATCTTACTCACTCTGTAGCCCACATGCACAGCAAAAGAAATTAGGAGGTTAGAATTTTCCTCCAGAGAGAGGGAAAAAAAAAAAAAAAAAAAAAAAGGAGGTGGTGGTGGTGAGAGATAGAATTTTGCACAAAAAAGCTTCATTATCATTCTGTTAACAAAAATCTAAATTTCAGGAAGGCCAAGGCCCTACTAGTTACATCTCAGCTATGCACATTTCTCTGTTGCAAATCTGAGTAAAGTCCTGAAATTTTGAGTTATTTTAAGGAAAACACCCTTTTAACTTGAGGCAAATTTTCAATGGGTAGATATATTGTTTGTCTCAGGCTGATTGATTATTGTGAATCTATAGTTTCAACTTAAGATTTGAAAATTTACCAAGTTATATTTATGAAAAGGGATTTTTCCTTTTGTAGTTGCTGACTACTGGGAAAACAATTATAGATAATTGGGAAAAAAATATGTGAAAAAGTAAAATTAATTAATACAGTAGAGAGCCAGAAATCCGCACAGCTTGGGACTATGGCTTGTGCAGATTTTAAGATTTTGCAGATTTTGGGCCATAAAAGATAAATTATTACATTTTTGATTTGGAAAAAAAAAAAAGTAGAATACAATTAAGTGAAATAAAACACAGTCAAAAGTATTTCACGTACATTTCCACATTAAATACAAAAGCACAGAAGAAAGAAAAAATTACATGAAGACTAGCAAAGCAAATAGTTTCAAAATTTCCTTTTCCTAATTTTGAAAGCATGCTCTATGGTTATTTGTTTTAAAATATTTTTTTCTACTTTCAGTTTCTTTACTTACTTTTGCAAATTATAAATAATCATTCATTCTCACTTTGTTACAGAACTTAGCTGTTCTAAAAATTTAAGGTATTCTCTTAACTTTAAACTTTTATAAAATAGATTTTATTACTATTATTATCATTATTACCCAAGTTCTCATCATCATTATCAGAATCATATTTATCTGGATTCAAGACACTTTTCAACAATTTCATCATTGGTAGATGATTGTGAATTTCATTATGTACATCAGAGAGGGTGTGCGGATTTTAGGTCAGCGGAATTTTGGCACTTGACTGTACATCCATGCGATTTATTATTGAAATTAGGATAATTAATCGACAAAACACGGAGGAGGTTCTCAAGTCGACACGCATATATATATATATATATATATATATATATATATATATATATATATATATATATATATATATATATATATATATATATATATATATATGCGTGTCGACTCACACATTTTGTTTTTGTTTGCCGTTTTGCAAAAAAGTATTTGAATGTTATTAAAATTTCCAAAATTCAATTTGTTAATTTTTTTTCAAAATTCATACAGCTAAAAAGAACTGGTCTATGTTCCGTATCTAGTGCTGTTTACATTTTGATGTTCACTTAGTGTTGGTTCTGGCGCCATCGTGGGCGATGTTCAGCAGGAGTGAAGTACCCTGCCGGTGGTAGCTTTGATTGGCAACCATAAAGAAATGTGTACCGCTTGGCGATGTTTTTTTTTTTTGGAGGTATGATAATGCGTCAATTATTGCAAATTGGATATTTCAGAACTGTTGAAAGATCCGAAATTTCTTGAATTTTCGCACATGCGTAATAGTTATTTTTTAATTCTAGCTACTGTGTGACGTACACAGATGAATGTAAAGAATTCGCTTGCTCAATTAATTTGCGTTTATACCCACAAAAAATTATAAAATAAAAACTTTTTAACAAAAAAATTAAACCACCAAAAAACTCAAAAGCAAAAAATAATAAACCTTTTTTTTAATTAACCTTAATGACTAAGTTCTTAAACTAATGTAAGTATACCTAAGTAATTTTGAGTCGGTGCCAAACAACCAATGAACAAAGATCACTAAATTACCATAAATTTAAAGAAATAACCAAATTAAATTAACAATGCAACGTGAAATCTCCAGCGATAAACATTAACATTCCAAAAAATGCGCTCTCTGTACGCCGTTCACGATCAACGAGCTTTCACAGAAATGCAGAGAGGTCTACTTTGTAATACACAACTCAGCATTAAAATCTGTATGTGAACAATAAATTACTCCTATTAATAATGGATATTTAGGCAATTTAACAGATCTTTGTTCATTGGTTGTTTGGCACCAACTCAAAATTACTTAGATTAGTTTAAGAACTTAGTTATTAAGGTTAATTAAAAAAAGGTTTATTATTTTTTGCTTTTGAGTTTTTCGGCAGTTCGATTTTTTTGTTAAAAATTTTTTATTTCTCTAAATATTAAAATTTTTTTCAATAAGTTGTAATATTAAGGTATGGCTTTGGAGGTTAATTAAAAGTACAAATTATTTTTTTTTAATAATTAGAGGTACAGAATTTTTGTTTTTACAAAATAGATGCAAATTTAAGCAAAATTATCAAAATTGCGAGTAGATGTGAAATTTAAGTAATTTGTGAATAAACGCATATTTATGTGAAAATTTCTTATTTTTGTGAATAGCTGCAAAATATAGCTATTTATTTATTTTTTTTAATTAGCCAAAAAATTTTAATGGTATAGTTCGATAAAAAATCATGTGATTTTGGTTCATAATAAACTAATGATGTAATGAACTTCAACATTTTTAGTATGTATCTTTACAAGCTGCATTATATACTGTAATAAACAATAAACCTGTATCAATAGCGAAACTTTCAGTAAAAATTCTTAAAAATAAAAAATTTAGCAGGATAAGCCACTTTCTGAAACTTTTTTACTGTGCAATTCTATGTTGAAGAAATTTTTATAAAAGGCACTGTTGTTTCATTTATTGCGGTGTGTAATACAACTTAGAAAGTATCATCCTGAATTTTTTTGAGCCCCTGTTGCAATTAGCTTATTCTGATTTGTGTACTTAGACCATGAGGGAGATTTTATTTTTTCGATCTACACCCTTAACATAAAATAACTTTTTTTTCAACATTTTAGTGTATTTAATCAATTTTATTTTTTTAATCCAAAGTCAAATTTTCCTTTCTGCATTATTTTTTCTCACAAACTTTACAAATTGCCTTTTTAGTCATAAAGTATTTTATTATGTTTAATTTTAAAAATATACCTAATTTAGTGAACTTTGTCACTTCCTTTGAACTACGATAGTATGATTTCAAAATCTTTTTCCAATACCTTTCATACGAATGCTTTAATACCTTCTTTGTTATGGATTTGGATTTAGGCACAGAATTAATAATTGGAAGATTGCAGTTTTGATTAGAATCTTACCACTTAAAAACCATCATGACAAGCATGCTAAATCCTTGATTCCAAAAGTCCTCTCCACAGTCGTTAATAATTTCTGCCTACATTCAGTAGTTCTTTCCCTTCTGATAATGATCTAAATTGTGGTGAGAAACCTACAGCAGGTTTAATGACTACAGGTTTACACTGGCAAATGTGACAGATAGGTTCTTGTCTTGGTAAGAATGCAAAGGTATCATAAAAGCACTATTAAGGATTTTGCATTTATTTTAACATCAATGTGTCAGAAAATTCTGATGCAATACGTCATGTTGTAGAAATTTTAACATCCTTTAGCCTTAATGTATCATGGTAAATGGCAAAAGTATTTAAAACTTCATTTACCTTGTTAGATTTTAAGATGTAATGATTCGATTTGTATTTTTCATATAAAATTCAAACTATTTTCTAGTGCAAAATCTAGTTACAACAAATTATGCGGTTAACAAAAGATTCAGTATATTACTAGTAAAAGACATTAATACGTACCCATCTCTTATTATGGATTCAACTTCTTTAGGAACTTTATAATACTGTATAACATAATCTAATCTATCAATAATCTTTTCAATATCTAGAAACAAAACAAAACAGAACAACAATAAATAAATAAAAAACAGGATTAAAAATGTTAATATTAAAAAGCAAATTTTTTAAATGTAAGTAGTTTATACGCATTTCAAATTCTGTATGTTTAAAAAAAAAAAAAAAAAAAAAAAAAAAAGAAAAGAAAAATCTACTGATAAATTTTTCTAAAGGGATTACTATTGTCTTTGGATTCTATCTTTCATCTCTAAGAAAAATACAGTGCAGCATCGTTTATATGTTTTTCTGAATGGTCCCTACAAAATCCATTGGATTTTAATGTTAAATAATTTCATTTATACATTTTCCTGGAATCACAAATTTCATTTATATGTTTTTTTAGAACTGAAGAAGAGAGAAACTCTGTGATTCAAGTTAACAACAAACTTAGACAGGTTCCATTTTAGGTAAGAATACCTCATTTCTGGCGATTTAAATGATAATGTTAAACAGGCACATTTAACTATGCACAAACATTTATCTGTGCACTCCCAAAAAGCCATACAGCCGAAAATTACAAAATACAGTCGAATCCCATTTCAGCGAAAATCTCGCCATAAAATTCACAAGCACAATCAGCCAGTATAACATGCTTATAAAAGTCCACTTAGTACAGAAGCTTTCACAAATACTGTAAATAAAACACTTCCACGGGCAAAAACTCAGTGGAAACTTAACAAGGGAAATCGTAAACAGTCCCTCAAGACTCAGCAATGGAGAAATTACACACTGCACTTAAAAAGAAGGCTTCAAAACAAGAAAAATACTGCTTCTATAGTGTCAAAGCCTTAAGCTTTCATGGACATCTGCTCTCTGAACAAGTAGAAGCAAGACTGACTAGAATGGGGCAACGAAGGGGTATTTATAGACAGAGCCATTACAGACTTTTTTTAGTCGGGAGGGGGGGAGATGTCGGTAAACTGCCAAGTCAAATATCGGTTTTTACCAACTTACTTTTTTTTTTTTATCAACTATATTACTAACTTTTTACTTTTGCCAACTGGATTTGCATAATTTTGCCGAGTGTACCAGAAACAGACAGTAAATTATCGTTTGCGTTAAATTTTTTTTAAAAACCAATTTTGCCAACTAGGTATCTAATTTTGCAAAATTTAATAGAATTTTGCATGTTGGGAGGGGAGGGGGGGTGGGGTTAGACCCCCTAACCCACCCCCCTTTTGCAAGGGCCCTGATTATAGATGATGCAGAAGCTATTAGAAATTTTCCAAAGGTTCCCTTTAAAGCACGAATATTGATTACGTCATAGGAATACAGCTGAATCAAAGGGCTATTATGCAATGTCAATGCAGAAAAACTAGCTTTAGAAGCCCATTGGGAAAATTGTGCCAAATGTCCAAAATGTCGCCAAATTTGGAACAAAATTCCTGAAAAGTGAGGTTAGAGAAAGCCTACAACCCATATTTCTCAAGATTTCTAGAAAATGCTATATTAATCAATGGACGGAAACCCAAATCTCCATATCTCGAGTTCTAGTTAACTGATTTTGATGCGCCAAAATGCAAAATTTAACTATTTGATGCATTGAATATGAATTTTAAACTATTTTAAACCCCAGAACAGCAGGTTGCCCCAAAAATTTGGGACATTGCCCTCTTCCCAATGACTGCACGCCCCAGGCAGTACAATCCCCAGTTAGGAGGTCATACAAATAGTTGTAATACAACCCTTAACAATAATTCTAAAGAACATAATTTAAGAAATGAATCAATAAACGCAATAAGCAAATACACATTAATAAATAGATAATAGAGATAATAAATGAATACACATTAATAAACACAATAATTTTACAAGTATGTACACTAAATAGGCCATTTTTTACACTTATGTGTTTTGTGCTATCAAAATTTGCACTTACTCTTCATCTCTTAATAATGAGATTAATTATTTAAAATCCTTAGCTGTCTATCATGGTTTTAAAGTCAAACATTGGCGCAACAGCCCCTCTGTGGGGCCAAGGCCTGAGCTGCCCAACCGCGCTTTCGGGACCATAGGCTCTGGGGTGCAGATGCATATGCCTTGGCCAGGTGGTCAGCCTGACCAGTGTTTGACCCCAAGCAAGCCTGGTCATTATTTTTAGCGACCCACTCAAGGGATGAAAAGCTGAGTCTCTCATGGTTTTAGCCCCTCAATAATTGATAAAACTCTTTCTAAATTTAAAAAGCCTAATGCTTCTACTACTACTATTAATTTTCATAATGAATTAATTGTACTACCTTTCTTTTCAACTTTATGCTACAAAATTTCTAAACTTCTCAAAAATTTTGGTTTCAAAGTCATTTTTAAGCCTGTTAATAAACTTAAATTTTCTTCCCTTAAAGATCCTATTCCTACTGAGAATTGCTGGGATGTTTATTATATCCCTTATGGATCTTGTGATTTGGGCTATATTGGTCAGACCAGAAGAGCTCTGAAATTTAGGCTCAAAGAACACGAGAGAGATATTTCTAAGCAAGAGCTTTCCAAATCTTCTACTGCCTCACATTGTTGGAATTCTAATCATCGCTTTCAGTTTTTTAAGGCTAAGATATTGTGCACTACTCAGTCTTCGTCCCATCTAGGTTTTTTGGAAGGTTTTTCCATTACCCAGCACTAGGAACGTCTTGTGAATGATGGTTCTTCCGTTCCTTTTGTTCACTCTGCTTGGAAGCTGTTATTGTAAGGTTGTATTCACTTTCTTCCTCCACCCCCCCTTTTTTCTTTCTTCTGCTGCAGTTTTCTTTTTCTTTCTTTCTCCTCTTTTTTTTTAAATCTTTTTTTCTTTTTCCTTTAAATTTTCTTTTGATTTGCTTTTTGTGTGTGTGTTTCTGTCTTTCCTTTATGTTTATTATTTTATTACATTTATTAGTATTAAAAAAAAAATAAATAGAAAAAATAAATAATGTGCTGTCCCGTATTGTGTATTTAAAAAAAAAAATGTTGTGTTTTTATGTTATTTTGTTTTTTCTTTGTGTGGTTTTGTTCGTGTGTTCTTTTTTGCTTTTTATTATTATTGGTATTACTATTTATTCATGAATTTTTGTTTGTCCTTATTTTATTTTCTTATTATCCCCCCCCCTTCCTTTATTCTCCCCTTTTCTTTTTTCCAAGTGGTAACATGCTTATTTGTTTATCTTTTTCAGTTCCCACTGTTTTGGTAGACAACGAGCTTTGACTGATGAAGACTGAATAATTTTCAGTCGAAATGATCGTATCTTGTTATAAGTATCATTTTATGTGTGTTTTTTCAAAGTTTTTATTTATTTTAACGTTTAACACTAGTATTTTGAGTGTTTTTTTCCCCAGAGAGTTGAAGAAAGAAGAAAGGGACAGGAAAGAAATGAGAGATGAAGGAAGAATTACGCCATAGTGACCATGGTCAAATATAAAAATAATTAATTAAAACCTCAGTAAATGGCTAGCCAATTGTAGTGAATGACTCCTGGTTTTGAGTTAGGTGACTTACGGATCCATATGGCAACATCGTTCAGTCTGTTTAGGACTGTGTAAGGACCGTCCCATGGCAATTGCAGCTGGGGAGACAGGTCTTTCCGTCGAGTAGGATTTCATAGCCAAACTTATCACAATACGCTGAAATCGTGTCCTGCAGCCTTCATGTCGTAGTGAGTTTTCATCTTCTCTGTGTTCAGGTTGATCCGTTCTCGAGCAAAATGAATGTCTTCAAACCGTGCTCGAAGAGTATAGTCCAGTCATCTTAGTAGTTTAACCTCGGAATTTGAGATACCCAGCTATAAATTTGTATACACTTTTATTTTGACATCCTAAAACTTGTCTCAAAACCTGCATATGGTAGGGTGTCCGCGTCTGTCAAAATTTAAGGTCAAAGGACACAAAAATCGATTTTTTCCACATTTTCCGCAAATATCTCGTTTCCTATGGTGTTTACGCTATTTGTATGTATTAACAATATTGTAGAGGATAAAATTCTCTACAACTTTTGTTCCAAAAGTTTTTTTATACGTTGAACCGTTTACGAGATAGAGGGCAGTGAGCGCGCAGTGTTGAACTATGTAGAGTACCATTTAAGGTCAAGCGGTAGTCCCGATCAAAACAGGCTTCATAAAGTTTATAAATTATTGATAAATATATACTTATAAATAATTTTAATTTTTGTAAATATTACATTATAATTAATCGTATTTATTTTTAATTAAGTATCAATTTATTTAATCACACTTACCTGCTTGTGTACTTTTCAAATTATTAAGGGAAATACTTAAATTATACTTTAATTTTAATCAAAGTTATACTAATTACTTAAATAAATAAAAAAAGAAAAGAAATAAATTTTTAATTAATGTTTTCAGTAAAAAAGTATCATTCCATACATTTATGACTGTCAAAATTAAAACAATTGAATAATAATTATAAGAACTACAAGTTCTAATTTTAATTTTCTTCTTCTTCATCGTCGTCTTCCGGTTGTTGCAGAATTTCCGCTTCCTCTTCATTATCATCTTCAAAGACATTTGTCTCTTCCATTATTTCAGGGTCAAAGGTTCCATCTTCATTGGCATCACTCTGATATGGCAAATCATTGAGACAAGCTTGCCCATTACAATGGCCACAAGCTACAGAGCAATGCAATCCTGATTTCCTACATCCACATCGCGAACCACAACCATTCTTGCAGTTGCAGAATATTGTGTTTAGCAATTCCTTTGGAGCAGCTGTTAAAGTTGTCGTGATAGGTTCCAGGAGTTCATTACACATTGTCCAACCCCATTCCCTGGGTTCCAAATCATGCCCTAACCAAGTTTGAACTTGATAATAAACACGATTAAAATGTTGATGAGCTGCTGCACTTGGTGGAATATTTGATAACTACACAGGTTTATTTAGTTTTGTTGACTTGACATACTGGGCGTAACGAAGGTGATCGATACTGTCTACAGATTTTGGATCATTATAGACTGCCAACAAGGTTTTCATTCCATTCTCAAATAATCTTTTACCAGACAGTTTTCTTCTTCAAATGCTGCAGCAAGTTGATCCAAATTCGGCAGTTTCTCAAATGTTCTTTAAAAAGTTTTTTTTCCCTTTTTTAAAGAGCGCAGAAGTTGTGTCACATCCACTTAATGCGTGCAGAAACAAAATGTGTCTTTTAGAATTAGGATATTTATCGAAGCTTTTAGAGAAGTATATTTCAGTTTTTACATTCCCTTTTCCAACTTTTTTAAAGAAAATTTCTTGTTGGTAGGATAGAGTACGCCCAATTAAAATGACACCTAAGTAAATCTATATCTTCTCCTATCATAACTGCTGTTTTTTCATGTTTCGATTCTTCAATAGCTGTTTCAATGATAAGAATATCCGCATCATCTCTGGCCTGTTTTGTAGAGATATATTAACAGCTTGTAATTTCTCAATAAGCATATTAATTAGCTTCTCTTTATTACTTCGATTTGATAGGAATTTTCCTTGGCTAATTGGTACAACCACTGTATCGTCGAAACAAACGTCGTATGTTTTTGAAAGTGCAGCAGTCCTTCTCAGCTGCTCCATTGCTTTTATGTTTTTACTGTAGTCTGAATATCCATCGAATACAACAAAAATTTTGGAACCATAATGTGTTTGTAAATATTTTACGTATTTATCCAAAATAATAGAAAAAGTATCTTCTCTACTCCATACAACTCGATGCAGAAGAAATCCACCATCAATAATAAACGTTACATTATTTTCTTGGAGATCAAAATCGGTAGGTGTCATATTGCCATACAACGACGATTTTGTAGTTTTTTCCATGCCATCATTATCAAATAGTGCTGTTGGATAAGGGCTCAATTCATATTGAAGATATTCTTCAAGATTACTTTCAAATTGCTTGCTCACAGTTATTCTTTGGAAGAGCAATAATGGATCTACTGAAACTTTATGATCATTAATTTTTACAGATTTATTACCAAGATATGAATCAAATGAAAGAAATGAATCATGTTTACCAAGATATGAATCAAAACTAATGGAGTGACATCACGGAAAGGCGCTGCCGAAGAAAGACAGTTTCAGTTGTTTTGTTTTCGATTCTCTTAAGTCAATATTCGTTTTATATATATATATATAAGTTGTAATTTGCTATCCTTTATTCATCACCAATTACATGGTATAAAGATTATGAGGGCTGTTTTCCTTTCGTCTGAGTCAAATTGATCATTTGAGAAGAGGTGAGTACAGTTTTCATTATTATAGACATAATTTAAAGCCTTTTAATCCGTAGTCAGAGATATTCTTTATTCGGTAGTCAACACGTATAATTCCCAGGTATAATTTTTAACGATATGAAAGAATTTAAAAGCTTACGGTTTTTAAAGAAGATGTACTAAATTATTTTCTACTTAAAATGTAATTAGTGTAAATGAGAATATAATTAAAATGTAGTTAAAGTATTTCCCTTAATAATTTTTTTAATTATATGAATAGGTTATAAGTCATAAGTGTTATTGAATAGTTAGATTACTAATTAATGAAAAAAGTCATTAATTATAATGGAATATTTACAAAAAAATTAAAATTATTTATAAGTATATATTTATCAATAATTTATAAACTTTATGAAGCGTGTTTTTGATCGGGACTACCGGTTGACCTTAAATGGTACTCTACATAGTTCAACACTGCGCGTTCACTGCCCTCTATCTCATAAATGGTTCAACATATAAAAAAACTTTTGGTACAAAAGTTGTAGAGAATTTTATCCTCTACAATATTGGTAATACATACAAATAGCGTAAACACCATAGGAAACGAGATATTTGCGGAAAATGTGGAAAAAAGCGATTTTTGTGACCTTTGACCTTAAATTTGGACAGACGCGGACACCCTACCATATGCAGGTTTTGAGACAAGTTTTAGGATGTCAAAATAAAAGTGTATACAAGTTTATAGATGGGTATCTCAAATTCCGAGATTCTTGCCCTATTTTGACTAAGATGACTGGACTAGTACTCCTCTGGCAATGAAAGTGTACCTGGAGGGTAGCCAAACACTAGATCGGCGGTAAGACAAAGATCTCTTCCGAATAGCATCTGGGAAGGTGTGCAGCCGGTATCTCATGGATGGCACTCCTATAGGCCAGCAGGAAGAAGGGGGGGGGGGGGTTACTTGTCCCAGTCCTCTTGATTCCTAGACATCAGGAGCGAGAGGTTGTTCAAAATAGTGGATTAAACCTCTCCACCATGCCGTCGGATTGTGGGTGTAAAGGGATAGTCTGGGTTTTGTCGATTCCAAGAAATTGATAGTCTTTTAAAAATTGCAGAGGTTAAGTTTGTTCCTTGGTCGAAATGAAATTGCAGAGGGGTTCGATACCTGGAAATCCATTCTTGTACCAGTACCTCTGCTACAGTCGTAGCTTCTTGATAGGGAATAGGAAATGCTTTGCACCATTTAGAGAAGTAATCAATGACAACAAGGATGTACTTGTAGCCATCTGCAGTTGGCAGAAGTGGCCCCAGGATGCAGTGGCGGATCCAGAAATTCTCTTTTGGGAGGGGCTAAATTTTGAATAAAACTTATTTTACCCAAACAAAATATACAATAAAGCAAAATTTTAGTCTAAACCAATGTAAAAACTTTTGGGAGGGGCTAAGTGATTAAAAAAGATCACTTTACATATACAAAGTGCATAATGAAGCAGAATGTTACCCTTTAGTAAACTCTTTTGGGGGGTGGGCTGAAGCCCCTTAGCCCCTCCCCTGAATCCGCTACTGCCAGGATGTCAAGGGCAATCGGGTACTTACGCATTATCCCGACGGTCATTCCCACCAAACTATTTTCTCCTCACATGTGCTGGCAAATCATATTCCAAACCATCAATAATTTCATGTGTCCAGCATTTATCTTGGCAGACTGCCGGGATGATACATAAGTACCGAAAATTGTTTTAAACATTCAATCCTTTGCAAAAACTCTTGATGTATTTTATTACTTTGACATTTTTACATTCTGTTTAATACTAGGAATCTTTCACTTTTTACTATTCTTTTAAAGTCATGGGTTCAGATTACACCCAAGTATGTATGGTAATTAATAACAATAATAACCCTTATAAGCTACATTTACCATGTGCGTGCAATTTATCCCATACAGACAGGATGGGGAAGAAATAATGGGGGGAAGGCTTATATTTCAAAGAGGCGTTACTTTCGGAATTTTACTTTTTTGTTTGTTTTGTTTTTAAATGAGAAACCGATTTGTAAGGTGCGCGAATTTTTCGCAGTAACAATTTTTTAATGCGAGAAAAAGAAAAAAAAGTGAAATTCTTGCACTCTAGTGAAAACACTACTCTGTATAGGTTGCAACTCTCACGAGAAAGTCCCTTTTATAAATGCTGACAATTTTAGCAAAAGCGATTCTCACATAATAAAAATAAGCCCAAAAACAGCATCTACATGCATTATCTTTAGGTTAAAAAAAAAAAAAAAAAAAAATTAACAATTTTCTTTTAGTTTTGGAAGATAAGATTACTTACTTTCCTGCCGACGCTGCAAATTTCCAGTTTCAAGATACACTGGTAAAATCGTCTGCTCTAATTTCATCAAATGTTCATCAAATGATGTAAGTATAGAACACATTCCTTTACTTAATGAACTACTTTTATTAACTTTATCACGCAACAAAGTTAGGCTGTGCGATTCCTGAAAAGAAATTAAAGGATAAATATTGCGTAAAAAATTATGTCAGTGGTACATTAAATAAAAAATATTTCAACACTTCCGAAGTAAATCTATTACCTTTTCCAGCTTAATACCAGGATCTTCCATAATTATAGCCATTACATTTAAAATGAAACTAGAATAGTAAAATTAATCTGCAGCATTTTGGTTTAATTGCACAGTTAAGGTAGATATATATTTCATCTTTTCAGTACAATCGAAGAGATGCTTAGCTTGCCTCCACCCATGCGAAAAAGCAAAAAGAAACAAAAATGAGTTGTGTTACATTTGGAACAAAGCATTTGATTTGGAATGTCGGAAAATGATGTGAGGTGATCTAAAGTTCTGCGCTTTGTTGCGTTTGTTTCTGCGTTTGTTTCTGCGCCTAACCTTTCAGCACATTTAGGAATGGGATGAGAAATTAAACATACCTTTTGTTTTGATGCCATAAAAGTTAATTATAAAATAGATATTTTGAAATATTTAAATTTTGATCTCATTTTTTCCTCACTTATAGTGATAACCAAAGATTTTTTATTTTAAAATTTACTACATTGATTAAATAGTCCAGTATTACAATTAGATAAGCACTTTATGAGTCATTATTTGTTATTAAACACGTGACAACATGACGACGCAAATGTTTTTCATCCACCACAATCCACATATGTGTTTGGGATTGGGAAGGTGGTTAGAGTGGAGTGGAATTTAACGTACGATGTTTACGTGAGTTATTCTTGTGTATATAGTTGAAACATTTTTCATAAGTCTTTAAGATTCTGACTAGACGAACTACATTATAACCGGTCGGTGTGATATAGTTATAATTTTATCCTTTGAACAATTTAGAATCGTTGACATTGAGATTCTGCAAGAAGTTTCACTTTTTTGCAGAAATAAAAAAGTTTATGATAATGTTCGCTATTTATTTCACGTGGGCTCTTGATTTCATTGAACTATGACCTCACATATGATTGGCCTTTAGAGAGATACGTTTAGTGCATCTGATAACATCATATTTGATGACCTCAAGATTGTCTGTTTACTGTTCTTTTCGCTCCGGTATACCAAATTGTTGACCACCAGTTCATAGACAGTTTAAAGATTTTGAACTGTATATTTGGTAATTTTTCCCCCTTTTTATATAACAAAGCTACTGTTTTATTCTGATTAATACTTGAAAATGAGTTGTAAAATCTGTTTTTTTTTTTACTTGAAATATTGATTTTTTGTGTGTTTTATTCTTATTGAAGTAGCGAAAAGGAAACAATAATATTAATAAAGAAAATGCATTATTGCTGTGTGCGCGCGTGGAGGGTTGGGGGGGGAGGTAGATGAAAATTATATTGTCCACAGAGGGCATTAGGAATGAGATAGCTTTGTAGAAATCAAAGTACTGGTATGCTGCAGTATCTTAACACAGTTTAAATATTTCAATATTTATCGATTGTAAAATAGGAACTGTTCTGAAAAATTCATTTTCAAAGGCTTCTGTGTTGAAAATTTTCCTTAAGAAAGGACATTTCCTTAAGAACAGGATTTTATAAATAGTCTACTAAGTCTACTCAAGAAAAGTAAATAAGTCTACTCAAAATCATAAGCCTTCCTCAAAATCATAAGTCTACTCAAGAAAATTTGAAAACAAAAAGTTTCAAAGTTTTCATTATAAACATGCAATCATGGTACTTCCTGTGCTGTAAGGAGGGCTAATTATAACCTTTTAGACAAATTTCAGTGTTGTAAATTTTTTTACTCGGATTCATGGTAGGAAAAGTATTGTTTAAGTAATTAGAGGCTAACTTTAACCTTTTAAGAATCTTTAATTAAAATGCTATTTCCATATATTTCTGTACAAGTAATTTAAATGAGTAGGGTCAGGTGGGGAAAATGGTATGAAAATCATGCATTTTTTAAAAAGGTCCTAAAAACCAAGCTGTTAAATTCTGTTAATTAAACCATTTATGTATATTAAATACATTTGACTTATTTAGATGGAAAATATAGGATTGATTCCTACTTTAGCCCCTCTACTCTCGCCAACCTATAAAATCACCACATGTTAGTGAGCTTCTCAGTCATGACGCATTGCGCACTAATAAACTAGATAAAAATGAGCATAAAGAAATTAGCATTAATTGCATCAGTTAAGGAATTTAAAGACAATTATTTAAAAAAAAACATTAGTTGGCTACCAAAAAAAATAATGCTGTATTTGCATGTTGTTGCAAACCGTCATTTAAATTTTAAAGCAATGTTTCTGTTATGGGTGCCAAGTTAATACAAAATATCGTCATGGTAACTGCACATGAAATTTATCGCTACCTTAGCGAGATTGGGGGTTAAAATAAGAGTCAACCAAATATAGCATTGCTTTTTAATGTTATCAAAATACTTTTCTGCAATATAATTTTTAGTTAAGCAAGTATTGATACCCCCATTTCCCCCCCCCGCTATGAGGGAAAATGGGGGTAGTACAAAGGTACCTGTATACTTTTAATAAAAATCATGTTATGAAAGAAAAGGCACTCAATTGAATTTATTCTTAATATCCTATTAGAAAAAAATGCACAGAAAAGGATTATTTTCCAAAATATTTAGCTAAAGAAATAATGTCCGTGATTATCGAATTCAGGTCACTCAGTATGTGGCAAATGTTACTTAGTTCCACAGAGGAATGTAGGCATATTCGTGGGTAAATTTGAAAGTTCTGCTTGAAAAATTGGACGTTCAGCTGCAGACCTAAGCCAAATTTAATATTTTCTCTGATGAATGATGGTAAAATCATACAAGCCGGTGCGCACCCCATGTAAACATGGCGACAGTCGCTGGAGCTTGGCGGCCGCCAAGCTCCAGCGACTGTCGCCAACCATTTTCCACTATCAGCACATTAAAATTGCACATATATTCCACTAAAAATGAGCAACCAGTGGACCGTTTTTAACTAAAAAAACCTCAGTGGATTCAGCAACCTAGTTGTACAGCTATCTAAACTAGGCAATCAGTGGTCCGTTTTTAACTAAAAAAAACCTCAGTGGATTCAGCAACCTAGCTGTACAGCTATCTAAACTAGGCAACCAGTGGCCCGTTTTTAACTAAAAAAACCTCAGTGGATTCAGCAACCTAGCTGTGCAGCTATGTAAACTATGCAACCAGTGGACCGTTTTTAACTAAAAAAACCTCAGTGGATTCAGCAACCTAGTTGTACAGCTATGTAAACTATGCAACCAGTGGACCGTTTTTTACTTAAAAAAACCTCAGTGGATTCAGCAACCTAGTTGTACAGCTATGTAAACTATGCAACCAGTGGACCGTTTTTTACTAAAAAAACCTCAGTGGATTCAGCAACCTAGTTGCACAGCTATGTAAACTACGCAACCAGTGGACCGTTTTTAACTAAAAAAAAACAACAACAGTGAACTAAGCAACCTAGTTGTACAGCTAATGTAAACTGGGCAAACACTGGCCCGTTTTCAACTCAAAAAAACATCGGTGGATTAAACAACCTAGTTGTACACCTCTTATAAAGTCAGTATGATTAGAATAGCACGTAAATAGCACTTACGAAAACATAAACACTTCAAATATCAATTTAAAATTCACATTAAAAACCTTAAACATCGAAAGATTCGTTAAAAAAGAACACTTACCTCTATTTTTTTGGTAAATAACCGCTCAGAAATGTCCCCAACACCCACCGGCTTATAACGTACTATATTTCTAACAAACACCCACAAATTCTTTTCTTATATTAACATAACACATTTCATTCCCTTCCATCAATAACGCAAACAATTTCAAATTCCCAAACCTGACGAAACACGTATTCTTTATGGTTGCCAGTCACAACTACCACCGGCAGTTGGCGGTGCATCGCTCACTCTCGCGTCAGATTGTTCGCCAATAATTTGTAAACAAACCATTGACATGTAAACAAAGCACCGTATACGGAATATAGTCCTGAATGATTTTCCATCTGCAAAGATTTCAAATTCAATTTATGAATTGCTTTTATCTTTCTTTTCTTTAATTCAATTTTATATGCGAACACTTGTAAGTAAAATAAAGGGGTTCCATTCACACACACACCCCGAAAAAAAAAAAAAAAAAAAAAAAAAAAAGTTATATTGCATTCTATTTTTTGAGTTCTCAATCACCACTGAAAACAATTTTTGTCTATGCTACTGGTTCCACAAAATTAATTTCTATGATAAGCAGTAAATTAAAATGTCAGTTTCATTAATTATAACATCATTTCAAGAATATTTACTATAAAGAAATAGAAATGTTGGTATCATATAGAATGCTAAGTTTAATCATAGCCTCATTTTACCCCACCTTAGAAAAAAAAATTAAAAACAGAAATTATAATCTAATATATAAAATTCTCCTGTCCCAGTGTTAGTCACCTAACTCCTCCTAAACTTCTCGACCAATTTTGATGAAATTTTCTATGTATATTCGTTAGGTCATAGAATAGGTTTTTAACTATGTCTCATACCCCTAAGTCAAAAGGGCGGTCCACCCCAAAATGTTTAGCCCCCGAGTGCTATTCGTTTCAATCAGGATTTCTGTGTAGACATTAGCGTGTCGAATCACTTTTCAAATATGTTTGCCAGATAATGTGGAGAGGGGGGGGGGAAGTTAATAAAATGTTGAAAGTGGCACAAGGTTTGCAATTTTTGATAATTGATTGCTAAATGTGGTGCCAAAACGCGACAATTTATTATAAATATATTTCGCGTATAGTTAGAAAACGCCTGGCGTATATTGTAAAAGAGTTTTATTAGGCGATTTTAATATAGATTTCTATTCCGAAGAAGTTCTCTGTGGAACAAGAAAGGAAAACACGGTACACTCGTGGATTATGATGCCCATTCCAAACAGCATTTAAAATGTCTTTGCGGTATAGTTGGAATATGCCTACAGGAAGAATATGCCTGGCAAAGATTGTAAAACAGTTTCAGTAGGCGATTTTAGGATATATTTCGATTCCAAAGATGTGTTTTATGGTACAAGAAAGAGATGATTCCTATTTTAACGCCCCCACTCTCGCCAACCTAAAAAATCCCCGTACTTTGGCGAGCTTTGCAGTCATGGGTCTCTGGGAGTTATGCACAAGTTTCAACGGTACTTACGTATTATCTCGGCGGTCCGCCAAGACAAGCAATTTTTCACCAAGATAAAATAAGGGGTTCACATGAAATGCCAGGCACATGAAATTGTTGATGGTTTGGAATACGATTGGCAACGTATTTAAAATCTACGAAAAAGTAGTTTGGCGGAAGTGACCGCCGGGATAATACGTAAGTACCGTTGCAACGCACCCAAAAGAACTAAAGTAAACAAACTATCGATAAACGCGCCAGTTAAGGAATTTGAAGACACTTAATTATTAAAACTATTAATTGGTAATCCAAAATAAATAAAAATGTAACGGCGTGCAGTACTTACATGTTGTTCCAAATCGCCATTTTAATTCTAAATTACGATTTCTACATAAATGCAAAAAATCGTCATGGTAACTGCATATGTTTAATCATCGCCTCCTTGGCGAGAGTCGAGGCGTTAAAGTAGGAAACAATATATAAAACGGTAAAGTATAGTTGTGATATACTTGGCGAAGATTGTAAAATAGTTTTAGTAGGCGATTTAAAATAGATTTCGATTCCAAAGATGGGTTTTATGAAATAAGAAAGAAAAATACAGCACAGTCATTAATAATGATAACACTTTCCAAATTATTTGTATAAGGACGAAAAATAGGGACGACGCATAAATTATGATACGATTTTAATATATAGGATTATAGTGCGTATTTAAAATCTGAAAGTGTTTCAGATTTTCATCCTTTTTTTTTGGGGGGGGGGGCAACATTTTTTATGGAATGACTATCAATAAATCTCAAGGCCAAACTATGTCTGTTTGTGGATTAGATTTGAGCACGCCATGTTTTTCACACGGACAGTTATACGTGCCATGCTCTCGAGTGGGCAAACCATACAGTGGGCATCCAGTTTGTTTGTGTTATCTAAAGATGGGATAACAAAAAATATTGTATACTCTATTGCGTTAAGGGATTGATATAATTTTTTAGTAAAATTATTGTAATTAGCGATATATATAAATTTAAAGAATAAATTACAATGAATTAAAAATATAAATGTTTGGTATTGTGTTATTTTTATATTCCAGCGTCGCTCACAGCGCTCCATGCCTCTTCCACTCATATACCACATCCTCATAAACTTACAATAAGTTAGTCATTTCTTTCTACTAAAATAATCCTAGGAATAATTTATATGGCAAAACAACGTTTGCCGGGTCAGCTAGTTTTATTATATATATTTTTAATACAATCCAGTTCTTTTGAAATCTGTCTACTATATATATCATAATATAAATGCTTTATACACTAACCGACATTATAAATGCAACACCCATAAGGAGTGACCAGAAAATGTTGAAACTTGGCAAGCAGAGAGAGACAGCAGTGAACAACAAATGATCTTTATTTGAAAATGATATGCATAATACAGAGGGAGAGCAGCGTCGTCTTAGCAGGTTGTCGGACCACCGTGGACAGCGATACACGGGTAAAATCATACAAGCCGGTGCGTACCCCATGTAAACACGGCGACAGCCGCTGGAGCTTGGCAACCGCCAAGCTCCAGCGACTGTCGCCAACCATTTTGCACGATCAGCAAAGTATTTTAACACATTAAAATTGCACATATATTCAACTTACCAAAACATTAAAACAAAATACAACGTCCATATTTAACCAAAAGAACGTCTGCAAATTCACTAACGCGCAATTTAAAATGAGCAAACAGTGGACCGTTTTTAACTAAAAAAAATACAGTGGATTAAGCAACCTAGTTGTACAGTTATGTAAACTATGCAACCAGTGGACCGTTTTTAACTAAAAAAACCTCAGTGGATTCAGCAACCTAGTTGTACAGCTATGTAAACTATGCAACCAGTGGACCGTTTTTAATTAAAAAAACCTCAGTGGATTCAGCAACCTAGTTGTACAGCTACGTAAACTATGCAACCAGTGGACTGTTTTTAACAAAAAACCTCAGTGGATTCAGCTACCTAGTTGTACAGCCAGGGTGCGAATTGACGGGGGGGATGCCGGGGATTGTCCCCGGCTGAAGAATGTTATATCCCTGCCTAGAGAAATATTAATTGATCCCTGCCAGGGATACTATTTATCCCCTGCTAAAGAAATGTTAAACTGGTGATTGAAGATTTGGGATTGAAGTCAAGAAGTCAAAATGAAGATTGTATGTTATCGTTTGTTACTATACTCGATGGCGACTGTCTTGAAATTTCGTCTCTTTTCTATGATCAAAACTCTCAAGGGAGGCTTCCAATACAGGCACATTGTATGTAGCTTGTGTATCTGAGATTCCATGGAGCAAACAATCTATGTGTTTTGTTTGAATATAAGTCAGTTTCCAGACGTGTCGGCTACTGCATTTGTCATGTAATATGTGAGTGAAGCATTTACACCTTCCCTCCTTTTTCTTTTCAAGCGCCCCCCCCCCCCCCCATTGGATAATGTTTCTCTCAAATGTCCCGCCCTGGAGAAAACGTTCAATTCGCACCCTGTGTACAGCTATGTAAACTATGAAACCAGTGGACCGTTTTTAACTAAAAAACAACAGTGAATTAAGCAACCTAGTTGTACAGCTAATGTAAACTGGGCAAACACTGACCCGTTTTCAACTCAAAAAAAACATCGGTGGATTAAACAACCTAGTTTTATACCTCTTATAAAGTCAGTATGATTAGAATAGCACGTAAATAGCACTTACGAAAACATAAACACATCAAATATCAATTTAAAATTTACATTAAAAACCTTAAACATTGCAAAGATTTGTTAAAAAAGAGCACTTACCTTTATTTTTTTTTAAATAACCGCTCAGAAATATCCCAAACACCCACCGGCTTATAACGTAATACCAGCATGCTTTCTTTTATTTAGCTTTATAATAACACTATATTTCTAAGAAACACACACAAATTCTTTTCATATATTAACATAACACATTTCATTCCCTTCCATCAATAACAGAAACAATTTCAAATTCCCAAACCTGACGAAACACGTATTCTTTATGGTTGCCAGTCACAAATACCCCCGGCAGGTAACTTCACTTTGGGGGTGCATCGCTCACTCTGTCGTCAGATTGTTCGCCAATGATTTGTAAACAAAAACTCGATATGTAAACAAAGCACCGTATACGGACTATAGTCCGATACACGAAGCAACGCGTCTAGGTACTGAGTCAATGAGAGTACGGAGGGCATCCTGAGGAATGTTTCTCTATTCCCAGTCAGCCATTTGCCACAGTTCGTCTTCTGTACAGGCCAGTGGCAGGGTCTGCAAATGGCGTCCAATCATATCCCAAATTGTTCGATTGGCGACAGATCAGGAGAGTACGGTGGCAGGGAAGCATCTCTACACCTTGAAGAACATCTTGGCCGATGCAAGCTGGCCCGTCGAAAGACAATCTCGGGCATGTGGTGTGGATATCTGCTCCCCCCCCCAAAAAAAAAGTTATCTTATTCATTTGCATTTTTACTCAAAAAAATACCCATTTTCGCTTAAAATGTTTGTTCAAACTTTACTGATGTCATTTTTAAAAACAGGCGACTAAATGTTCACTGTTGAAAAATAAACTGAATATATGCTGAAAAATATGGAGAGGAGGCGGGGGAAACACGATGTTAAAAGGTTGGGAACAGCTGCTCTAATTAAATTTAATGAGCTATTACAAATATGCATAATAAAGGTTCCGAACAATTTCACTTGGCTCTTAGGCAAAATTAATAGTGTGCTAAACGTAAAAGATATTAAGTTTAGAAAACGCTTTAATGAATTCTTAATATATAAAAATAAATATGTGAAAAGCTTTACAGAATCACTACCATAAAAAGCTTCAATGAAATGTTTCAGTAGCAATAAGATAATTTTAAGAACCTCTTTAATTTTCATTTTTTTGATTGGCATTCTTTAATGACTTTTCTCTTTCCCTCCAAAAATATATTTTGTATTTCAAAATTGACATTCTTATGCTCCAAAAGTGACTTTTTCTTGCTCCAAAAATGTCTTTTTTCTTGCTCCACAAATTGCTCCAAAATTTAATTTCAGCTGGAACATCCCTGCACTAGCATAACGCGGCAAGGTGCATTTACCCTGAAATTTGCATAATTTTCTGCCCACTTTTTCTTGGTGTTGCATTTTCAATGTCACGCAGTATATACTTATAAGGAATCTAGAAGAAAGTTTTTTTTACTTAAATTCTTTTGTTTACAATAATTGTTGAATGAGTACCAGGCAAAAGAAGATTTTCTAAGTTACTGAACATCAACTTTTATTAGACTTTATTTAGAAGTAGTGCAAAAAATAATTTAGTTCACCTATCAATTGATAATTATAGAAGCTGCAAAAATTAAATTCAGAGCACACAAGAGAGCTGGAATAAATGACAGAGTCATGAGAATTTTGTACTGCATCCAACTGTTGGATATACAACACCAATTCAAATCCCATTATTGAAATGTATTTGTAATTCCTCTTTCACTCTTCTAATTTAATGTTGGATTATTCATGAAAATTTAATGTACGCTTTTAAAAAGCAGTATTTTATCCTTGGTTGGTTGGTTGGTTGGTGTCGTGTCCATGGGCAGATCTATAGATGACCATGAGTGTGCAGAACACAGCTGGCTATTGCCTTGATGTTTTCGGAGTATAGACTCTTTTCGATGTCAAAGGGGGAGAATCCCCCGAGCAGAGCCAGAGTATTAAAATGGCAGGGCAGTCAAAAATATGTTTTGGAGTTAGTGGAATATTATCGCAATTATTGCAGAGACGGTAGATTCTATTGTCATCTCTTTGGATCTTCATGTCTCGATAGTGGCCTGTTCTAAGGCGAGTAATAGTTTTAGTGAGGTCTCTATTAGCTTTTATTTCACAAATCTGTGAATCTTTTTTAATGGTGTTTTCTCTTAGACGGTAATTTGCAATCACATTCACATCGTCAAGAGTGACTTTGTTGATATTTCCATCATTGAGATTTCTCCCGTCCTTGGCAAGTTGATCTGCTTCCTCATTTCCAGGGATACCAACATGCGCAGGCATCCACTGCAGAATACATATCTTGTTTAATTTGTCAATTTCTTTGAACTAGTGTAGGCTATCATGAGCTAGCCTTGATTGACAGTTATTTAATGCTTCTAAGGCAGCTTTGGAGTCACAAAAGATAACAAGCCCATTAGCTTTGTCAGTATTGTTGAGTAAGATGTATTCATGCAATGCATAATTTATTGCTCTAAGTTCACTGGTGAAATTTGAAGCAGGAACCAGTGTCTAGTGAACGGTTCATAGTTAAGCCATTGGACAATACAAAGTGTACACCCGCTCCACTATTTTGAATATTTAAATATAAATATAAATTTAAATATAAATAATTATAATTAAATTTTTTTTTCGTCAGCTGAGCCATCAGTATATGCATGGACAAGGTTACTTTCCGACATTGCATTGATAGTCTGCATACCCTTTACAAAAATATCTGTTGTAAATTCCTTTTTGGAGCATGGAACAATGAGATTGGTGTTGACAGTAGTATTCCCGGGTAAGTACTTACAGACTGTGGGCTCCTCCAGGAAAACAAGGGTGCTGTGCTCGAGACCGATCTCCCGTCTTATGTCGGAATCAAATTGTGAAGTAGATGATCTTTTAAGTCTGGTTTTCTTGGGCCAATTTTCAAAGGTTCTTCATGAGATCTGGTCTGGGTCACGACATTGTATTTTGTTAGTAAAGTTTATGGTTTGGTACTTCCTTTTGTTTTTGAAGGAAGTGAGGCCACATTCTTGTATCACTTTTTCATTGTTTGTAGAGGAAACCATGCCACAGATAATTTTGGCTGCTCTTGCCTGGATGCATTTTAAGTTGTTAAGTGTTGTGGCAGAAGAATAGGCCCAAATGGGGGTGGCGTACTCAAGGTGTGGTCTTACCAGGGCTGTATAGGTGGTCTGAAGAGTTTTGGGGTTTGCTCCCATGTTGGTGCCACACAAGCTCTTTAGGATTTTTAGCCTCTTTAGAGCTTTGTTTCCACAGTTCCTGATGTGCTCTCCAAAGCGCAATTCAGGATCAAGTTGTACTCCTAGGTATTTTGGATTAGCTGTTTGTGTAAGGGGGGTGCCATCCAGTATGATGGTAGGTCTGAATTTATTTCTGTGTTTTCGATCTGTGGTAAACACTGTGAATAACGACTTCTGAGGATTAAATTTCAATTTAAGTTTCTGAGACCAGGTTAGGACATTCTTCAGTGATTGGGTAAGAGTGAGGGCAGATTTGTCAATATCATTGGAAGTATGCCATATTGCTATGTCATCTGCAAAGCATGCAATTTTTGTTTCATCATGCAGGTGTTGGTGGATATCGTTAATATACAAAAGAAAAAGTAATGGGCTAAGAACAGAGCACTGGGGTACTCCTGCCCAGCTTTTCCTGCTTTTTGAAAGAGCTCCATTGAAACGGACTCTTAAATTCCTTTGTCTCAAGAAGTCTGCAATCCATATTAGTGTGTTTCCTTTGATTCCATAACTGTGGGCAATGTAAATCAGCTTTTGCCTCGAAACTGTGTCGAAAGCTGACGACATGTCAAGAAAGACAGCCGTTGTTTTTCATGGAGGTTTTTCTTGAAAGCCATCAATGATGGATTGACAAAGGTGGAACAGTTGATCTACTATTGAATGGTGCTTCCGGTAGGCACCTTGATAGTAGCTTAGTTTTTCTGTTCGGTGAGAACACCCAATATTCTGGAATGAATAATGCGCTCAGTAATTTTACATAGAATACTTGTTAGAGCAATTGGTCTATAATTCTTGCATTCATCAGCAGTTTTTCCCGGTTTCAAGATTGGGATAATGATAGACATTTTTGATAACTTTGGCAGTTTTCCAAGAGGTGTTGATTATTTTTAGAAGGAAGTCTTTTGCAACATTGCCAAAATGTTTGACCATATATCCAAAAACAAGATCACAGCCTGGTGATTTCCATGGATCTAGTTCGTTAATTGCACGGTCTAGTTCTTCTATGGTGATGCCATCCAACATTGGATCATTGCTAACCTGCGATCTCGCTTCGAAGTTTTTTGACTATGGTATGAACAGATCTATCTTATTTGGTAAACTCTGATCTACTGGTGTTCGAATAGTATGTAGCCAGCTCATTTGCAATAGCCACATTTGATATCTCATATGGATTTGAGATGTTCACAAAGTTAGACTGCAGATTGGTGTGGCCAGTGAAGCAGTTGTTTAAAGTTTTGGATACCCTCCAGAATTTGGAGTCTTTTCCAGGATCTAGATTTTTGAAAAATTCAGCCCATTTAAGACTTTTTCCTTTTGCAACGGCTTTTTCGACTTGAGTAGTTGCTTCAGAAAGTAATTTTCTATTTTCTTCAGTATTGTCCGTTTTCAGTTTTTCGTTTAGGCTATCTCTTACTCTAATGAGGGAGTCAATATTTAAATCTTTCCAGTAAGGAATCCATTTGTTTTTCCCTTTTCCCCTGGAAATGTAACGTTTTGCAGCTGTTGTGTTATGGAATTTGTAAAATTTTTAACGTTTTTATTTAGGTCTGAAGTGAAAGGTTTATGTGAGCATAGCTCATCCAATAACAGTGTAAAGTTTTCCCAGTCTGCTTTTCTAAAATTCCAGGACCGTTTGATCTGAACAGTCTCAGGTCCAGAGGAAAAATTTAGTGTTGTGATTATAGGGCAATGGTCGCTCATAGCATTTTCAAGAATCTTCTAATTGCTGTTGGTGGCAAGGTGATAGCTGACAGCCGTGATATCAAGAGCTGATTCAGTGTCCGAAGTTCTGGAGAGGTAGGTGTTTTGCCTGTTATTGATGACAAACAATCCTAGATCAATAAGGATATCTTCAACTTGTTTGCCTTTAGGGTCGATAGTGGGAGAACCCAGGGCGCGAAATTAGCGGTCGTTAGTCGTATTTTGCAACTGTAATTTTTGTTTTGACGACCGAGAATTAAGAACCAGTCGTCATTTTTGACGCCTAACATTTTGCTTGACACAGGTGACTATTTTGGTATCGGCCGACTCCGGCGACTTTTTAAACAAAAATACCGCGATAAACGACTATTTTGCAAATTTTGGGGACTTTTTCATTGTCTACACGACTATTTTTCAAAATGTGCTGAAAAAATATAAATGTAAATTTCCGTGAAAAAAACTTTTGCTTTCGTAAGCACCGCTTCGTGGCAGAAAGAGAACGGTCCTCTGCAGACCGTCTTCTGTAGTTGAAAAACACGCGGAAGACCACTTTCTTGTCTTTCGCGGATGTGTAGTCATTTAAATCACCTTTTTTGTAATGTAAACAAATAGAGGAACTTATACAAATTTAGCCATAATTTTTTAACTCCATGCATATTAATGAAGTTGATCGGAGGAGACTACTAGCTCGCGTTTGCCATATTGGATTCTTTCTGCAAATGTGTGTTTTAGTGGTAGCTCGGCTTGTATGGCACGGCGGTGTGGGAAGATGCGATGATAATACTTGATATCAATATTGATGAACGCGCGAGATCCTTTTAAATAAGGCAATGTAAAAGTTATTTGGATTAGTTAAATTCATTAATTAAATATCTTGGATTTTATTTACCGTGGCGCGTTGCAGCGCCGCAATAATGGCTGGTTAAGTGCAGCAGTTCGTGACTGAAAACAATACGTGGATTGATTGCAATTAATTAATGCAATTTCGTGAAAAAAGGTAAGATTTATTTATTTGTGTGTGTGCGTGGGGGGAGGGGTGACATTAGCAAAACATCTGGATTAGGGGAAAATCTAAATTTCGGACTTCCGGCCTAAATTCCGATATTTCAAATAAAAATATTATTTGAATAAAAATGTTATTTGATGGTTTAAACTTAATAAAATTTATATTTTTTAAATAAAACTCCTTTATGAGATAATGTAAATAAAAAAAACCTAAATTGAATTAGTTATTTGAAAATAAAATAAAAAAAACTTTACTTAAATATAAAAATTTTAATAATTAACATAAAGTTCAGTTAGTATTAAAATATGTTTTAAGTAATTTAATTAAAAATAATTTTTAGTAAGGTAAAATAGTTGTTGATCTGGTCTGGTTGGTAGTTGATCTGGTGACATTTTGAAGCTAGTACGCATATACTGCATAAGTTTATCTACCATAGGCATTGTAGTTATATTGCAACAATTTATAAAATACTTCTAAACTAAAACTACAGACCATGTTCTTGTAAAATGTATCATAATATTTTATTCTGGATGCATAGGTGGAAAGCTATAAAAATTGACTTTTTATATTTACTTACTATTTATTACTATCTTAATTTTAATAGTCCTGATCTTTATTATTACTGTACATGATCATTCTTGATATCGGTATCGGTACAAACGAAAATATTTCGGTACATTCCGGTACAAACAAATGGTATAACTCGAATTTGCATTTGCCAATGTGGTTGGGCTGGGGAAATGTAGGTGATTTTCTTCCCATTGGACCCATCCCCAGGGTTCATACACCTCCTGGAAATCCTTAAAAACTCCTGGATTTTGGTTTAAAACATTAAGGGCCCTGGAAAACTCCTGGATTTTACTAATTTTTCTGTAGACTCCTGAAATTTTAGTATCGACTCCTGGAAATATTGTTTATTTTAGTTTTCTTTCTAGAATTTAAAGTGCAAAAAAAAAAAAAAATTTTTGCAAGTGCGATCTGCCGAAATTTTTTTTTTGACTCGTGTTTCAAGTGTAATAATTCACCGCCATGTTTATGGACGTTCCTGCCACAGACTAGGAGACAAGGATTGTACTAATGACTTCAGTGGGCTGAAAGCTTACCCCAAAAAGTTCAAATGATGGCGCGATTCGTGGTAGACATTCGTCCCTGCTCTCCTCATATCCAATAATTTTGTTCCTGAACTGAGCCCGTTGGCATTCTCAAACTCTTTTATTGCTAACTGCTAGCTCTTACGTCACTGCGAAAGTATCTCGTGATGGGTATATGAGCTGTATGCTCTTATTTCTTCTTTGGTACACGGGGTACATGTTTACAAAGCTTGCCATTTGCGGCAGTGTGTTGGAAATAATCTGTACGCCTGTGACAGTAGTAAAATTTTAAACCATCCTGAGATTTTCATCCTTTTCAATTTGCCTAAAGATGCCGGGTGGAAAAAGCATTTTCGATGATGCTTGGTTAGAAAAGGTATTTATGTATACTCCTGGAAAAATTATATTTCCTCCTGGAATACTCCTTAAAAACTCCTGGAATTCATACTGCAAAAAAGTGTGGGAACCCTGCATCCCCTTCACCCATCGACCTTCACACCCCTCAGCCCAGCGGTCGACATCCGGAAGACTACGAAAGACGGGGGGAAATTCTGAACCCCAATGTTTTGGATAGCAGTCGATGAACTCTTGCGTTCTCTTAAAATTGCTTGTGGAAAAACCGCTATATCTCTCTTATTATAAGAGTACAAACGAAAATATTTCGGTACATTCCGGTACAAACGAATGGTATAACTCGAATTTGCATTTGCCAATGTGGTTGGGCTGGGGAAATGTAGGTATCATTAAGCCTATCTGTATATAGTTTATGCATATAAACAAAACAAAGGTTTTTGAAACTGCACCTGAACTAAACAGTTTGGCAACCGGGAAAAAAAAGTTAGGTGCCATTGACGCCTAGATTTTTGCTCCCAATTTCTCACCCTGGGAGAACCCCAGGTAGGACTTTTTGCATTGATGTCGCCCAGCAATACAATTGGATCAGATGGTGAATTACTGAAAGTGCCGAACAAATCAGTATTTATTTCAGAATTGTCTGGATGGTAAGCGTTGATAAGAAAAACTAATCCTTGGGAAGAAAAATATGTAACGCCTGGAGTTCGGCATTACCTTAAATAAATTTTATCCTTAAAATAAATAAATAAAACTAATTATCATAAATAAGATATGTAAATTTTAGCAGATAAATATAAACCAAAACATCTTTAAGGCTCACAGAATTCTCCATAGGTAAAAAATATTTAAAGTATTTTAAATTTACTTTAAAAAAATCATTATTATTATTATTTGTAGCATACTTAAAAAGTCTTTAAAAGCAGTAATTTCTCTTTCTTAAACTTTGATTTAATCTTTTTAACATCAAAAGAAAAAGTATTTTAAAATTGTATTAATTATTTATTTTAAGCAATAAGTTTTTTAATAAGCTGATTAAATAACATCCTGTAAAAAAAGTATTTAAACAATTTAAAAAAAAAGAAGAAAACTTCAAGAATTATATATATTTTTTAAAACTGAAAATAAGCTTAAATTGATAGTTTGTTCTGAGAATAACATAACTGTTAGCTTATGACACAATTAGTTTTTTTTTTAAGACATCCTTTACCAAAATTAGCTCTTGCTATTGCTTTTATTTTATTTATTTATTTATTTTTTACTTCATTTAGTAAAATGCTTAGAATTTTCAAAATTTCAGAAGATGTATGTTTTGAATATTTAGAATAATAAATCTTGTCAATAGTCAGAACTACCAAATTCTGCCATTGTTCTACTTTTATATAAGCAAAACAATGACATAATAAGAGGGAGAATGGTCCGCCAAGTCAGAACGATAAAAACAAAAATAGGGATCTGGTAGAATGCTGAAACTTAGAAAGAATGGGACTGCAAACTGAATGACTGCACCAGGCACCATTAACCCTAGCTAATCACTAAAGCAAATGATCATTGTTATGCTTAATTTTGAGGAAAGCATAATATATTTCAACAGCTATATTCAAAAATGTTGCAAATCACTTGATTTTTCAGGTCAATTTCTGGAAATCCCGCAAAATTTCACAATTGCAAAACATGGTTTTGCTAAGGTACTTTCTTTATCATCCATAATAATATATGGACAGTAAATACCTGTAATAATTATGAATAATTTGTGATAAGAAAACCGATGAAATAGTGTAAATTGTTCAAGGGGAAAAAAACTTGTTAATGTGTAAAACAATTGAAAACATCCAGAAGAGCATTAAGGTGATGACCAACTGTGTACTAATGATTGTTTAATAATATGCAACTATGTATTTGTCAGATGTAACTACAGATATTTGAGAACAGAGAGATCAAATTAGAAATTTATAGAAAATTTCAATTTCCCAACTGTATTTTCTTCCCTTAACTTCTAAGTGAAATGCTCTCGTAGTTCTGCCCCCCTCAGCTTTTCACTTGAGTCAGCAGAAAACAAAACATGTCAGAGGGGCCACTTTTTGGGTTACTTGGCTTGCGCAAATGAAGACAAAGACAACAAAAGAGACAGTAACAATATTTCGATCTGAAAAAAACAGACTATTTGAAAAAAAGCATTTTAATAACTAACATCTGTGAGGAAGGTCTGATTTCATAGACAGTAATTTTATAAAAGGGCTGTTTCAATAGATCCTATTCTTATGATGGCGTTATTGTAATTAATCTTGTTTCTGTGATAAAAATGTGAAAACAGGAGTGCAAAGAAAAGAAAAAGGGTTGCCATCCACTAAAAAGGCCACTGGTAGATGCATCCTGCCAAATCTGTCAGACTAAACAATAATAGGGTATATAAAAAGTGGATTGTTTCTATGTACAATGGAGTGCACAATTTTTGGAAAAGGGGCACATTTTTAGCAGGGTGTCAGTGTTAATCATAGGGCGGCATGTTGAGGTGCAATTTTTTATTATGAGGGCAGGGAGGGTGGCACTTATTTAGAATAAGGGCACACAGGGCAGCGTTTATTTTAACAAAAGAGCAGGCAGGGCACTGCGTCCATGAAATATGCCTAGAAGGAATTCTGCTTACATTGTTTATATGGACCACATGCCACTGGCTTTGTTCTACTTATGACTATATCCCTTTAAAAGAGTTTTATATCATCTACCTTTTATTATTCTACTCAACAATTTAAATGTTGCTGTTATGGGCAAAGTGAAGCTTTGTGATTAAATCTTGCAACTTTTGTTCACTTGATCCTCCAACACCACTTTCGTGATCTTGACCATCTTTGACAGAGTGATAGCGGTACTTAGTGGTACTGAAGTGAAATGGTAGTGTTCGATCATGTTGTTAAGAAATAGTCACTGGAAACATTTTTCTCATTTGATCATTTAATTCCTCCGAGATTGCTTATTTATTCATAACCAAATTTGGCACAATAATTGTTTTCATGGGATAGATAATATTGAAGTAAGATGTTAGCAATTTGTGATGCCATTAAGGAATAATCCCTTGATTTAACTGGGTTATTAATCAGTTAAATTCATGCAGTGATCAATGTAGAATTTTTTCGGAAGAGTAAAAATACTCCTTAACCTTCTCAGAAAGAGTACTTTCGTTTCCAAGAAGGAGTAATTAAAACAACAAACAATTATGCTAAATTTTCAAATACATAATTAAATTGTGTTTAGCATAACAGATTATGCATCTAGGTACATAAATGTCAATTCAACAAAAACTAGTACAATAACTGAATATTTTAAATTTAAAATCAGCAAGACATAATTATTTATCGAAATATACCTACCTACCTACCTTATTTTATTTATGAGGCGTCAAAATCTCATACTCAATTTTTGCTAGGGCACTTGAACATTATTTTATGGTAACTGTTAGTCAGGCCCGGCTTAAGAAATTTGGTGGCCCTAGGCAAAATCAAGATCGGAGGCCTTGTACACATTTTCATACACTGATGCATGCATGCATACACACATGCATGCATACATAAACATAGATGCATTGATATGTTCACTGATTATGAAAAAATATTCATGACATTTATAAAGTTTGATAAAAAAGAAAATTTTTGCGACAATTTTCAAATCTTTTAAACTTTAGGGGAAAGGAGGGAGGAATGGGACAGTGGGAGGAGTGGGACATCTAAAATTGTGACAAAATAAAAAACTTAATTCCATTTTCAGTTTCACTAACAGATGGCATACATAAAGCTTGTTGTTGTTTCCTATTTGTAGTTTATGCAGCTTCAACTTTCAGCTCGTACTTGGAAAAAGTTAAATTTCTCATCTCCAGAGTAAGTTTGAAAAATTTTTAGTTTTATTTCCCTACTCAAGCATTCTGTAGAGCAAACAGAATAGGGTGTCATAGAATTCTTAAATGTATAATGCATGTTTATCCGCAGTTTAGTTAAGACTAAAACCAAAATGGTTTATGTGATAAGTTATTTTTTAAAAGCAATATGTAGAGGGAGGAGTGGGACACTCTGAAGGAGGGAGGACTGGGATATGTCCCAGTCCTCCCTTTTATTATTAAACATAGCAAACATTTTGTCAAATTTTCCTGTAACAGTCATTTCTGTTACAGGAAACTATACTGAAACTATATATTCTCACTGAATACTGAATATTCTCTGTACTGAAACTACTGAAACTTATGTTCTCACATTAAATTTTTCAAAAATTTACTAGCCAATGATGCGTTGTATAAATGTAATGCTGAATACAAAGGCCACAGTGTTGAAATTAATCTCTGCTTCAGCCACTATATGTTTAAAGTCAGAAACACAGCGTGCATTTTTTTAATAGCAATGCAATTTAATATATGACATTGAATCATGAAAAATAAAGGAAAGAAAAAAGGACAAACAAAGATATTGACAGATACACCTGAGAAGAAGGAAATTGAAGAAGCAGAATCTGCCAGACTAAAAAAAAAAAACAAAAAGTGCAAACTAAAACCTGTGCGTGCAAATCCTAAAAATGAAAAAAGAAATGCAGTTCAAAGATGAATCCTGTGATAGCAATGAGTCATTAATTTCATTACACGACACTTCTAATGATGAAATATTTGATTATCCCGTGCATGATGATATGGAAATAGCACAAGAGATTGACTGGATGGAAGACAAACCAAATATAGGGGAAAATGATTTTGTGCTTGTCAAATTCCTCACCAAACTATTGTTTGTTTACTACGTTGCAAGGATGGAGAGTATTGACAATGACACTGAAACCTACAATGTTAAATTTTTGAGGAAAGACATGAAAGGGAATTTTAATTTTCCTCAACAGGATGACTATAGTATGATAGAAAAAATTATATTATCATGAAATTGCTGCCCCCACAATTAGTTGGTGGGACCAGTAGAGCAGTCTTGCTTTGCGTTTAATGTTGACCTTTCTCATTATGATATTCGCTGACTTTTTTTTAAATTTTCAAATGTGTCCCACTCCTCCCACCCATGAGGGAGGAATGGGACATAATTCTTGTAATTTGTAATTAGTTAAAAGTAATAAAATTATTCAAAATTTAAATGCTGTGTATTTTTTAAAAATAAGCAAAAACATGCAAGTTTATTATCTAATCATTTGCATTTACAAATACATAAAGGAGAATGAATAAAAAAATATCTATGAAAAAATGTCCCAATCCTCCCTCCTCTCCCCTAAATAGATAGTCATCTAATATTTCTTAATATAAGACCTTATTTTATTTATGAAGTAATTTAAAATCGTTCAAAACATATCAAACTTAACTGATAAAAATTACCTACATTACATTTATACAATGAACTTTTTGTTTGCTTGTTTTATTTATTTTTGTTAGGGTCAACATAAAGTAAAATTGTTAATATTTAGTTTAATAAACCAGTTCCTGATTCCATTAAGACACTTTAAAATAACGAAAACAAAACATAATTCAAAGAAGATATGAATAAGAAGTTATTGGCAAAAATACTTATTTGCTAGTTTGTCTTTAGTGGTGTATCAATCAATAGAACAATGTTCTGCTGGTGGAGACGCATTTCCAGAAACAGTTTGAATTATTTACTTTTATGATTTGTTCACTTAAGCTGCACTGTTTATTTCCCTATACTTATTTAGAATGTAGTTATTGTTTAGGGTGTATAAAAATATAAATCCAATTAAAAATTGATGTGATGCTACAAATTAAAATTCAGATAATATGGAGGAAAAAAAGAAGCTTGATAAAGACTTAACAAGAAAGAAAAAAAAATGAAAATTCAACAAATAAATGCGATAGGTAAAAGTAATGTACCTTGAATTTACAAGTGAAATGAAATACGAGCTTAGTATTTTGTTTAAATGTTTTCTGTTCCCTCTTCAACAACTTTTTCTTTGGGTATAATCTTTTGTATATTTAAAACCTTTTATAATAGATATGCTAAATATCAATATCAATCGTATAATTCCTGTGTTATAATAAATTCACCTTATAAACATACTTTTGCCGGATTATTAGCCTGATAACTGGAGTTTGATCGTGCAGCTTTATCATTCGGATGTTTTTTTTTTTTAAATCCAGGTACCAGCCTCTTCCCTGAGCTCAACTGATGAATCAAAAAACAAATAATTCATTAAATCTTCGTTGGAAGATTGTTTAATGCCACATTTTATGACTGAAGTCTTTGGGCCTTTTTGTTTGCAAATTCGCCTCTTTTTAACATCAGTTGATGAAAATATTTTCATTTTAGATTTCTAACGATATTTATTGGTTCCGCAAAGCCCCTGATTCTCTAAAACAAACAAATCGACAAAACCATCAATATTTGTATTGTGTTAAAGCTTTCAGGTTTATCAGCTAGCTTATTGTAAATGCAATTTGAATAAAAACATGTTATTCTATAAATAAAAAAATCGTTTGGTGTTATAGATGGAGTTACTGGAGTCATGACTTTTGACCTTGACTTGCATTTCGCCCTATATATTGCATTGGCTCTTTGTGTATCTCCATGTACATTCTTTTGTTGCAGCTGCATGTTATAATTTACATAAGGAAAAGTGTTCTGTGTATTTATCAGCAATTTAGATTATATTACTTGATATTACAGTTGAGTGACGTATTTCATAATGTCTATTAACATGCCTAAAACCAGGAATTATTTTAAATGTCCTGTGTTTGGTAAACCAAAAGAATTAACTGTAGACTATTGTCTTTTGCCAACATATGAGGATGTTATGAAACATTTATTTGTACAGTTTAATTTGAAATCTTGTAATCGAAACAGAGTTCCTACTGTTTCTGAAGTATCTGAGGTTGTTGCTGATGTAATTAAAAATATATGGCTCAAGGCTACAAATCCAACTGTTTCCGATACATGAATCATAAAAATGATTAGAGACTATCATGACCGCTGTCAATATTTAAAGAAAAGTATTAAGAATCGAAAGAATAGTTCTTCTTTCAATGTGAAATTGCAAAATTTCAGGCAATCAGCAAAAACACTGTTTGAAATAAGCTCCTCCAAATGTAAAGACTTATCTTTGTGTGAATGCACTATATATTTTCGTGTACCAGAAATAGCATGCAATTTTCTGAAAGACCAAAGAGGTAAAAGGTTGATAATAATAGGGTCATTGCACATTAAAGCTACAAAGAAAATGATGCGCAGCATTGAAAGATGGGAAAAAAGGATTGTCAAGGAAAGAAAATTATTCTTTAAAGCAGAAAGATCATGTTTTGGTGGAGAATTTGATATCTAAACACAGTCCATATGATATCAATAAAATCTCTAATTCTTAGGCAAGTTGGAGTGTATAGGCTGATTAATTTTATTTTTCACCAACTATGCGAAAAATTCCAGAGCTGGGATTCGAACCCAGGACTGCCGCATAACGTGCGGGTGCTCTACCACTGAGCTACTCTGGGACGATTCCCAGATGAAATTTCTCGAGATGCGAAAATAATGCGAGAAATTTCATCTGGGAATCATTCCAGAGTAGCTCAGTGGTAGAGCACCCGCACGTTATGCGGCAGTCCTGGGTTCGAATCCCAGCTCTGGAATTTTTCGCATAGTTGGTGAAAAATAAAATTAATCAGCCTATACACTCCAACTTGCCTAATAACTTGAAAGGTTGATGGAATCACTTTCTAAAAAAATATATCTCTAATTCTTTTGGTACTCAAATCGACAATCAACCATAAACTTCAAGTAACAGTGAAACCAAAAGAAAAAGTCGAGCTAGAAAATTCTATCTACCCTCACTTGCCCTGTCAGTTGACAGAACAGGAGTATCAAACAGAGCTGCAGCTATTATTGCAAATGCCAAATTAGAAGATATGTGTCTTATTTCTGATGTTAATAAAGAAATGATAATGGATCGGATGACTTTAAGAAGACAAAGAAAGAAACAAAGGAACCATTTGAAACATCAAGAAAGACGACACAAGTTAATTTTAGAAGTGTTGTATTTTGACGGCAGAAAAGATAACACCATGTGTGGTAACTGAAGCCCAGAGAAACATCGAAAAATGATTAAGGAAGAGCATGTGGTATTAGTTCAACAGCCTGGTTAAAACTATATTGGCCATATATCAGTCCCATCTTCATCTGCCAGTAAAATTGCAAATGGACTTTTGACGTATTTCCAAAATAATAGTATTGACATTTCAAATTTGAAACTAATTGGGTGCGATGGAACTGCTGTCACTACGGGACTTAAATCTGGCATCATAAAAGTATTAGAAACTAGATTAAAAAGACCCTTACAATGGATAATTTGCTTGCTACATGCAAATGAGCTATCTCTAAGGCACTTGTTTCTGCAGCTTGATGGACAAATTATGGGTCCTAAATTATTTTCTGGACAGGCAAAAAACTTGAAAAATGTGCAGATTTAGACATTAAAAGCTGTGAAAAAATTGAATCTACACTGCCACTAATTAATTTTGAGGATTTAAGTACGGACCAGGAGTATTTGTACCAAATTTGCAAAGTGTAATTTCCAAAAGACTTAGCCAAAAAGAATCCCAGCAATATCAGTCACTCACACTGGTTAACAACAGCAAACAGAATTTTGTGTTTATATGTATCCTGTAAAACTCCTTCTGAAAACTTAAAAGTACTTCCCAAATATGTTATGATAGTTATATGCAGTTCAACATCAAACTCAGGCCTTTTTATAAGGATGGATCAATCCATTTGTTGGAAATGATTAAATGTTCCAGGTACCTCAAAAAAACAATACAGAGATATTATTGATCCAGTCATTCGAAAGAATGCTTTTTTAGCAACCATGAAAATATAATTTTGGCAATTATAACTGATATCAGGCAATATATCAGAGAACTTGTGGTTAGAAGGATAATTATGACTAGAACCAAGCCGACAAAAAGCATTAAGGCTTTTGAAATTCCACTTCTTAACTTTGAAGCTTCTGATTGCGTTGATTTAATAAATTGGAATGACTGTAAATTAACAGAGCCTCCTGTGTTGTTGAACTTATTTGATGAAGAGCTGAAAGAAATGTTTCTAACTGGAGAAACTCCTGAAATTTTGCGCTTTCCTTCTCATATGAAAGCTGTAGAAAGATGCCTGAAAATCATTACAAAAGCTTTGTCAGCTGTGTGCGGATATGAAGAAAGAGACAGTTTCATTGTGGGGAAAAAGAAATCCCACAATGTGATGCCAAAATTTAACACTACAAAGGACTATGAACTTGCAGACTGAATATTATTCACTGTGTAAAGGATGTAATAGATGTAATAAAGATAAACTATGTAAAGGTAAGAATGTAGGTTAAGTATATTAAGAATATAGGTAAGGATATGAGCCAACTGCTACGATTGTCACTAAATTGTAAAACTTTTGACTCCCTTGCAGAAGCGGAAAACAAATAAATTTTCAAAAACATTTTCTTTTAGTTTAGTTATATAAAAAAGAAAAACAAAACCACTATTACATGTCAAAAAACAAATATATGTATATATATTTTTTACCCTATACTTAAGTTTACCCCTAATGCACATCCTTTGGCATACGAGTCATTATTAACTCATAACATCCTGTTCCATTCACCTGCCAACCCATTTGCACATTGAAAAACGCAAATCAGAATCTATCAATTCATTTTTTAAGAAAAAGTTTCAATTGTGAAAATTTAATTATTTCAGATTTGTTTTCAATGGTCATAAACATTGGACTAGAAAATGTTCAATTATAATTTACTTTTATCAGTATGTGCTGTCATATTTTCAAGAACTTTTGTTTGATATGTTGGGTAATTTGACAGTATTGTGAGCATTTATGTCATACCCACAATAAGTTTGATTGGTTGTAACTACACAAAAAATTGAGTTAGGTGAACAATTTTCTTTTTTTCTCCCTTTTTGTGTGTGTGTGTGTGTGTGTGTGTGTGTGCATTCATCTAACTCAATTTTTTTGTTTAGTTATGATCAACCAAACTTGTTGGGAACATGATGTAAACACTCACAATACTGTGGAATCGCCCAATTGCCTTTCCTATGCAGTGTTTTCATTAGAGCGTGCGAATCTCACTTTTTTTTTTTTTCCTCTTTCTTGCATTAAAAAATTATTACTATGGGAAATTCGTGCATCCTACAAATTGGTTTCTCTCTATTCTAAAAAAAAGTAAAGGCCGCTCTCAAAGCTTATGGACCTATCTCCTCCTAAACCGTAGGGATTTGAGTCTCGACTAAGGTGCCCACGGATTCGAAAAATTCCGAGGAACCTGCTAAGCTGATTTAAATTTCGAAAATAGAATTATTTGAGAAGATATTAATAAAAAACTGAAAAAATAAACCGAATGGTTGCCAGATTTGGCATAAAATCATTCATTCCTTTGCAACAAAGCGTTTCCAAGTATCTAGAATTGCGTGAAATTTACAAACATGAGTTAGAATTACGCCCATTTTACGCCAAAATAAAATGTTCGTCCGTGCTCTAATTTCCATAAATATGCATCGATTTCTACGAAATTTATATATTTTACTCTTAACTACTGTACCATGTACCCTATTGAAAATGGTATTTGTAGCATTAATAATTTTTCTACAGGAGCACTCAAAATATTCCCAATACATTGCGTTCTATGGGAAGTTATTCTTTAAAGCGTATCATCCTACTATATAGTTACGCTGATCCCTGACTCAAGATAAAACTCATTTCCACCATTACTGCAAAAAGATTACGAAATTTAGCACTGAAAAGCCTAATAATATCTACACTATTTGTACGATCCGCTTGAAATTTTCCATAAATATGTATAGAAATATAGAAAATAGTATGCGCTATTTTAAAAATCTGAAAATCCACCCGTTCCCTCATTTTTAAGCGATTTTTCGCTCTTTTCAGATCCATTTTATTTCCGAGAGTAAAAAAAGTTAATCATTTGCGTGACAAAAGTAGCTGTTGCAAGTGAGTATGACATCATATTGACGTCACAATTATCCGGATTTTTCCTGATTTATGATTTTAATTTTTTTTTCATAAATAAAATTATTTCTTTGGGATTGCGAAGGTATATTATAGTAGTGGACACTCTCCATAGCTGCTTGCTTAGGTCTTTGGTACCCAAACTAAGTTTCAATAATGTAAACATTGGAAATTTGGTAAAGTGCAGCGATCCTAACGGTAAAGGAATAAAACATTTCCCGCCCTGACTCTTAACCAGTTTTATGTTTTTAATTTTGCAACCTAGCATGTGAATGAGATTATAAACACCAGCACTCAATTTTAATATTTTGTTTCACATTTGCTAACATGGCTGCCTTAGCAACAAATGAATTAAAAAAAAGTGGTGGAGGTTCTATCTTGAGATTATTAAAATACATGGAGTTCATATTTGTCAACGAAAAGTTTTCGTCTGCTACGGTGTATATTTACATTAGAAAATAACTTTGAATTGATTACTGAGTTTTTTGTGTAAAATGAATTTTAATTTTTAATATGAGTTTAACGGTAACTTGAAACTGTGTTAAAATTTATCGATGCATGAAATAAATGTGTATACTGTTTGAGTGTGATCGCCATTATAAATTAACACTTTTTAACGCTTTCTAACAAGGTCGAAAAGTGTTTATGATTTCAGTTTGTCTGTCTGTCTGTCCGTCTGTGCTTTAGCTGTCGTAAATATACATCAATTTCTATGACATTTATGTATGTTATTGTTATTTCTCTATTCTAAAAAAAAGTAAAGGCCGCTGGCGCTGTCACAGCTTGTTGGCCTATCGCCTCCTAAACTGTGGGGATTTGAGTTTCGGCTAAGGTGCCCACAGATTCGAAAAATTCCAAGGAACCTGCTAAGCTGCATTAAATTTTGAAAATCGAATTATTTTAGACGATATTAATAAAAAACTGAAAAAATAAACATAATAGTTGCCAGATTTGGAATAAAATCATTCATTCCTTTGCAATAAAGCGTTTCCAAGTATGTAGTATCACGTGAAATTGTCGAACATAAGTAGAAATACACCCATTTTACGCCAAAATTAAAACTATATGAAATAAGTAACTCAAAATGTGTTACACAAAGTTGACAATTTTCAAATAGTAAGTTCGCTTAGACAACAGGAGTTTAGAATGAGCGATCAGGGACATAGCCAGAAATATTTCATGGGGGGGTGGGTTACGACTACTACAACTCATATATATGTATACATGGGTGTGACAATGTAGTGAAGAATATACATTTTGTATGGCAAAAAATTCCTCGTGGGGGGGGGGGTTATGATCCCCCTAACCCCCCCCCCCCCCCTTGGGTACGCCCCTGTGAACGATTATTCGTTTTTCCAAAACAGAATAACTAATATCTTGAAAATGAAAAATAATTAAAATGCAGATTATTTTAAAGTCGGTTCGGTCCAGCTGGATTATTTGCTACCAGTAGAAATATTTGGCAGTGTTAACTATGCCATTATAGCAGTTATAGTACACTTTGGATATTTGCTAGCGCGACGAGATGGTATAATTCGTGGTGCTAAGTATGCCAATCTGCAAACGATTATGTAAATGAAAATATGGATAACGGTTTTCTGGTAACCTTAAATGAACAGTAATTATAGGTTGTGAGCATGTGTCAATCGCCATATAATGAAAAGGCGCCATTGGTGGCAAGCTATCCTATCTGTTCCGTAGCTTTTATTAACTTTACATGTACGCAAGTCGCCAAATAATGAAAACTCGCCATAGGTGGCAAAT
Source organism: Cheiracanthium punctorium (assembly GCA_038373885.1). Classification (NCBI taxonomy): domain Eukaryota; kingdom Metazoa; phylum Arthropoda; class Arachnida; order Araneae; family Cheiracanthiidae; genus Cheiracanthium; species Cheiracanthium punctorium. The sequence goes on from JAWZYV010008393.1 coordinate 131,139, forward strand.
TCGCAAGATGTCCAATAGGTTTTACATTATTAAAAATACAGCTGAAACAGATGTTCTGATTTTATTACACTTTAGCTCCTTATTAATATAACTTTTGAATGACAACATTAAATATCATTGTGTTTTAGAGATGAGTTCGGGCTCATTTTTTGAAGCCCGAGCCCGAAGACTTTTAATCCGAGCCCGCCCGAGCCCGAGCAATATTATTAAAGTTGGAGCCCGAGCCCGAAATTTCAGCTAAAGACAAATAAAATTAAATACTTCATTAATAGGATACAATAATTTTTAGAGCTTCACACACCTTCTAGTTCCCCGTGCCGCTATTTTTTGAAATAAGTACGTCTATTTATCCCATGAATCACTTTTTAAAATCTCTTTCAAGGAGTATGTTCAACAAAGGAGAAATTTTTCACGAGCCCGAGCCCGAGCGCAATCGTTAATTACAGAGCCCGAGCCCGAGTCGGGCCCGGGCTCGGGCTCGGGCTGAGCCCGTCTCATCTCTATTGTGTTTCTGAGGAGTGCAAATAATTTTTCCAGCGATTATAAGCGGAGTCCGCACTCCAGGTGGAGAATAGCTCAGGACCCGTACAACACGGATTCCCATAACAAAATATCTTCCGTGTCATGAGGGGGAAGGGGTCTACTGTAGTGTGAAGTTTAAATTTTTATGCACCAATGAATATGCAAGAACCAAGCAATGTGTAGCTCAGTAACATTCTATCTGATCCAATTTTCAGGTTTTGTCTGTTGAAATTATGTCTTTTTTATGAATAAGCCTTATTAGGGGCCGAATGCCTCATACGAAAAGCGAGCGTAGCGAGTCTGGGGGCCTTGGCCCCTAGTCTCAAAAAAAAAAAAGTTAGAAAACAGGGTTCGTTGATTTAAATCAGCTTGATTAAAATCACAATTTAAATCAAGGGATTTTTAAAAAAAAATCAGTGATTAAAAATCATTTTTCAAAAGTGACTTTTGTATTGATAGAATGTATTCTAAATAAAAATCTTCAACACTCAAATGAAATTAATTTCTTATAATAGCATTAGATGGCACTGCAGTGGTTTAGGGAATCCTTCAAGGTAAGGGGGGGGGAGTGACTTTTGAGTGTGACAGTGTGAGAACAAAAGAAATTTGATCAGAAAAATTGGCAACACTAGAATTATTTCAGATTTAGAACACTCTTGTTTAGGATTCCGTGTTCAGAGAGCTATTGCTAAAGTACAAGGATAATGGCAGAAAGGAAGAAAGATAATATTTGGATGTACTTAATGAAGAGCAGACAGTTTCTGGAAAAGGTGTTAAAGCCAAATGCAAGAACTGTGAAAAAGTTATGATGGGATTAGTAGCCAGAATGAAAGCACATGTAGATAAATGTTTCTCCTCTGACAGAAATGATATTAATAGTGATCAACCTCAAGAAACAATTGAGAGCAATTTAACTTGTACAAAATCTGAGGCAGCCAAACCTACTATGAATAGAAAAACCAGTGAGATAGAAAATGATGTTGGTGTTCTTAAAAACAGCATGAATGAATATGCCATAAAGACCACTAAAACTCAAAAGCAAATATTAGATGAGAAAGTGGCAAGATATATTTATGCCACTAATTCTACTTTTCATCAGGTTAATCATCCCCAATTTAAAAAGATGATTTCTGCTTTAAGGCCAGGGATACTACTCCAAATGAAGTAGCAAATGAAGGTGCAGCATCACTTGATAATATATATGATCAAGAGCAACTTCAAATGAAGGTGCAGCATCACTTGATAATATATATGATCAAGAGAAAGAAAAATGTTCCAAACACCTAAATAGACAAATTGTTAACTTTAGTATAGATGGAGGGTCAAATGTTCATAATGAACCAATATTATGTGCTGTAGTATCCACAAGAAAAGGTGAGAATTATCTAGTTGAGACAATTGACACATCTAGTAGTCCACACACAATTGAATATCTTGTAGAAGTTGTGAAAAGTCTTATTATGCACTTATTATAATAGCTAAAATAGCATAAAATATATTTTATATATATTGTTTAAAATGTCATACTATATGCAAAATAAATTCATATTAGGAATTTTTATAACATCTTCAAAAAAATCCGATTTAAATAAAAAAAATCTGATTTAAATAAAAAAAATCCGATTTTTTTTTTTTTTTTTTTTTTTTTTTTTTTTAAATCACGAACCCTGTAGAAAATAATGAAAACAGTTTAACACAGCAGTCAACGACAGCAGTATTTACTCCATTTGCCTCACCACAAATAAACCTGTACGATAAATTATGCCTCTTTTTGAATCGGTCGATCCAACCATTGGATGCCGTAAAATTCTGTACTTCAAGACGAGAAGAAATTTCATGCGCCTTTTCTTTCAAAATTGAGCCATTGATTGGAATCTTGGCTGTACGGGCTTGTTTGAACCACTCATACAAAATCTTTTCAAGTTCCTCAAAAGGAGAGGTTTTCAATGTTTTTCTTTTTTTGAAAAATTTCCCAGTTTTTCAGAGTTTAATTCCACTGAGACCTCTTGTTTTAGGATGCATTGTAACGTAGAATATGCGATACCGAGTGATTTTGCGAGATAAACTTTACTTCCTTTGAAAACTCTGGCTTTTTCAATTATTTCTGCCTTTTCGGCCACGGAGAAACATTTTCTTTTCGACATCCTACTTTTGATTCACGGGAGTAGGAGATAGCTAACGGCAGACGATTTTTCCTCAGTGGTACTGCGCTAATTCTGAGAACAAGAAAGAGGCGCAGGTAGCAACTTTACAAGGGGCAGTCCATTCCACTGTGGGTTGAGTTGAACCCAACCCAAGTTATTGTGGGTGGACGGGTCCATTCGTCACGACATTCACTGGCATTCACAGGGAGGGGGTGACTGGAAGAACTGGTTTTGGTAACAAACAACTAGTTGAACATATGGAAAGTATTTTCTTTCTTCTTATTATTTTTTTTTTTAATGGGTGAAAGAAGACAAAATTTCTGAAGGTAATTCGTCTAGTATAACGTACCAAGCAGGAAACATCGAGTAAATGATGTAGAATCGAGGTATTTTCAACATTATTGGAATAGGAATTTCTCGGGACCGACAAAAAATAACGTACGAAGCGGGATAACGTACGAAACGGATTACGTAAAATCGGGGTTCCACTGTATTTGCTTTATTTTCATTTTCTTATTTAACCTTATAAATAATTTTAAAATGTGTCCTTTATTAACATATCTTGTTCAGTTGAAATTTTCTTAATTTTATCCTAAACTATTTTCAAACATGGTTTTTGTTAGAATCCAGTGAGATATCAAATAATATTTTTGTGTATATTGATTTTATTATTATTACTATTTGTAAGAAAAGGGACAAAATATATAAAAAGTTATTAATTCAAGGATGTAATATTAAAAATAGAAATGCAAAATTCAGGAAAGCACAGTAGATAAAAAGTCAGGGAAGAGCATGATCGATGTCAGGGAAGCAAAAGCTGTGAAATCTGTAGAAACCCTGAATTAATCTTTAATATATTGTTTTTATGACTATTACTTAAATGAATTCACTACTTGATTTTGCCCTTGTTTGTAGCATACACTTGTATTTCTGAGACCCAGTGATAGATCTAGGATTTTTACAAAAGAGTAAAAATACTCCTTAACCTTTTTAGAAGGAGTATTTTCTTTTCCAAAAGAATAATTAAAACAATGTACAATTATGCTAAATTTTCAAATACATAATTTTTTTTTATTATTTCCAATGCAGCAGCATTTTGGACATTATCCTACGCTTTACAGAGACGAGTACGAGATCAAATACAGAGCATTTTCGTTTCGAGCTTATTTAATTAAAGTCCGTATTACTTTTTCTTGTTTCTGAGGCATATTTTTATGTTTCAGAAATCAAAATGGCTGAATCAAATCCTGTTGTATCGGAACACTCTGTATTGTAAGTATATCATTTTTTCTTCATTAAATCTCAGGTACTGTGCATGAAAGTCTGCTCTGTTCATTGAGGCTTTTTCTGACATGTAATTTTGCCAATAAGAACCCATGCATAGATTTATGCAAATGAGAAATGTCAAAATGCAAACACGGCTGTTTCTAGTGGGCTAACCATCAGAATACATGTAAACTCATGTGCATCTTAGTCAAAATGAGTAGCAGGAAAAAAGACCACTGTATTGATACCATGACAAAAGTGATGAGTTATTAATGCCATCTATTGCAATAGCATTTTAAAATAATGATTAGGGAGAAAAAGTTATTGTTTTTAAATCAAAAATGCCTTGCAAGTAGAGCATTTAATTTATTATTATTATTTATTTGTTTATTTTAATTCCCGGTTGCAGAAAGTGCTTAAAAGTGTAACGTACATCGCATAACAATTGCAGTCTTTGCAGAACATTTCATCCTTTAAAAGAAAAAAAGAATTAAAAATGATATGCTCTCTAGAACAATTAAAGGAAAGGGCTGTTTATGCTATGCTTTTTCTCTCTTCAGTTTTTGCATAATTTTTACATCTAATTTGCATTTTCTGCCAGGCTTGTACAAATGCTCACGGAACGTTTGCACCTGTTCGAGGTGATGTTGCAGAACACTGGATATAATTCTGCTCCTGGGTTTTGATGTTCCTCTGAATTTAGTTTGGCCAATGCAAGAAAAATCTATTACAATTAGTAACTTATTAAAATTTTCACTGGGCTGTTGAGGATTAGGAAAGTTTATTTTATTAACAAGAGAAATGATAACTTTGAAGCTGAGCAATGAACATTTAGTCGAAATTCTATAAAATAATGTTACCAGTAAAGTTTGAATGAAGATTTTAAGTGAAAATGGATATATTTTTGAGTAAAAATGAGAATAAATAAGATGATTTTTTTAAAAACATACATCATTACTTGCTCTTTGGGTTTACTCGCCCCCCCCCCCCCTGCAAATGCTCTGTGCTCCCGTTGGGGTCGTGCCCCACAGGTTGAGGAATGTTGACTTACACCATGGAAAAAATTGCAAAATAATCAAATCAGTACTGAACAGATTTCAAGGAATTTGAAAATGTAATTGGTTTATTAACATCATTAAAAGCAGTTAAAAACACATTAAAATCCGTCTGTAGCACTTTCAGTGGCAGCCACCACCTTCTTCAGCTCTGGTCTCAATTCAAAATGCCTGGCTCTCTTCCTCAGTAAGGCGTTCCACCCAGGATCTATCTGCGCATGCATCATGTCATTTATAGCTCCATCTGTCGTTATAATCTGTAAAGCCTCCATGTTTAGGGCATAGTAATTATTTTTGTAATTGGCGAGTTTTTGGCTATTGTTAAAGTCGATTTCTATGGGGCGTTCTTGGGCTATTTTTGAGAGGGCAGTTGTAGTTTTATTGAATTTAATGTCATTGTGGTGTTCCTTTTTTCGGTCTTTGATTTTCAGTTTCGTCATACCAATATAGTAGCCTGGTTTATTAGAACTATTGTCTGTAAAGTTTATTTTATAAATACCGGCGGTTTCATCGGGAGTAATAGTATCTTTCTCACTGCGAATGCGTTTGAAGATATTTTGATTAGGTTTTATGGGTATTTTAATATTTTTCTTGGCAGCTTCATTTGTAATTTTTAGAGCGGCTCTCCTCCAGTAGGGAATGGCGTTGGTAAATTTTGGTTTTGGGTTTTGATAGTTGTTAATTTGTTCCAGCTTTCTGATTCTCTTTTTGAAAAGTTTTTTGACGATGGATTTTGGGTAACCTGCGTTTTTACATTGTGTTTTAATAAATTGGAGTTCTTCATTGAGGAGTTTTTTGTCTGAGCATGCTGTAATTGTGCGATTGACATATGAGCGTATGGCAGCTATTTTGAATTTGTAGGGAGTTTTTGAATTAAAATGTACTATTTCATTATTATTGGTGGCTTTTCTGAAAACGGTAGTATTGATATTATTCTTCTTATCTCGAGTGATTTTGACATCTAGGTAATTTATGGTGGCATTTTCTTCTATTTCAGGGTGAATTGAATGTTTTTGTCTATTGAATTGATTTCTCTGAGGATATTTTCGGTTTCATTTTTGTTAACTATTGCAAAGATATCGTCCATGTAGCGAAACCATGTGTTTATGTGGTTGGATAGATTATCGAATATGGCCCTCTCCACTAGCTGCATTCAGACGGATTTTAATGTGTTTTTAACTGCTTTTAATGATTTTAATCCTGTCCATCCTATTGCTTTTAAATTGGTTTATTAACTTTTTATGCATTGAGAGTAGATCAATTTTAAAGAAAACCATTAGTCTGAAGCAACAGCTTTAAGAAAGCAGAAGTCAGTAGGTTGAAAGAATTTTTCAAAGCACAGTAAACAAAAGTACAGTGGACTTGTGCTACAACATGATCTGACTTATGTGAATTGGATTTTATGGAAGGTGTACGAAATAATTTATGAATTAATGAATGGATTTTTTGTTATATGTAAGGTTTAAAATAGCTAATCCAAAAATTTTGGGAAGATGGGGATGCATCCTGTTATTCTTTCCTCCTGGCTGAATTTCTAGTTAAATGGTATTTCAGAAAATTATAAAAAGGAATATTACAAATTTTGTTTTTATTTAATGTTGCATATTTTAAAATTCCAGAAAAAAGATTTTTATTCCATTCTGTTCCAGTAGTTTTTGAGACTATCAGCTAGCTAAAGTTAAAACAAAAGAGACTATGTTTGATTATTCCATTCTGCGCATTGACATGTTCCACTTTACAGAATAGTCCAGTCATTTGGTTAAAAAAAGGGGGTTACCTGGAAAGTTTTCCGGAAGTTTTGAAAATTGGCAGTTTTATAGATTTCGATGTGCTCTTTCCGAATTTCAACTTTGCCCCCTCGTATCTTTGCCGCTTGCGCTGCCATATTCAAAAAATGGTGCCTAAAAGCAGTTTTTTGACAGTATCTCTTTTCTGGCTCATTTCCCGAAAAAAACAATTACAAAAAAAGAAACTATGGAAAATTTTCTACAATTTACGTGATTACCCTTTTTTTTTTTTTTTCATAAAATCAATAGTTTAGGCATACGAGTGCCACAAAGTGAAGTTCAGTATGCATTTCGGCCAAAAAACTCATTTCCACACCCCCTTGTGAGGTAGAATAAGCGGCGCACTTTTTTTTTTTTTTTTTCGTGGTATCCGCAGTAGGCCTAATTCCACGTGCATTTAACTAATCCAAAATTTAGCGCATCCTCCTTCGCCTCGCTGTTCTTGATGGACCAAATGTTGTGAGTTCATTCTCCCTGACAGCCCTGCTGGCATTTCTAAAATCATTGGTAGCGATTTCTACACCGTAAAATTCAAACGGAATGTCTTAATAAAATCACATGGTGTTATGAATGCAGGCATCCAGATAGAAGATGACATTGTCCCGACTTTATTAATTTTCCCAAGAATGTGCATTGCAAAAAGAATCTGAAAAGGAAGTCGAAAATTTCCTTACGTACAAACTTGTTCCATTTCCATTATCGCTTTTCAGTGACGAAGGCATGTGGAAATGTATTAAATCTTCTATGTACTGTAATTTCCGGAAGAAACGCCGCGGTGTTTACATGTTTAAAAAGTAAAATTTTTAACAGGCGCGGCGTTTCTAACGATGCGGCGCTTACGTGCCAAAAAAAAATATCCATTCACATGAACAAATATTAGCTTATCACTTTGGTTCTGTACGTAGAAGATCGTCAGATTTCGAGGAACTCTGTCCTTAAATGAATTTTTCAGAACCCATCCTCTCCCCTTCCCCTTATTTTGTAAATCCACAGTGATTCTTTCGGAAAACTGTCACGCCTCCACGTATCTCGCAAATGGATACAATAGCCAAGTCGTCAACTACATTCTTTATTTCCACGGACTAAGAGTTTATAGAACGATCATCGGCAAGGGGCAGAGCGGCGAAATCATGTCAGCCTCTCAAAGGAAAATACTGCACCCCGTTATAATAATTTGCGCTCTCGCGCCCTCTGACGACGCAAAGCGTAAGCAGCTCCCTCGCCACGTGCGCACGCATGCGAAAAAAAAAAAATTAATGATTATGATTCACAGCGCCCTGTTTCTTTTCTTTCAGTTTCAACATCGGTGTTGCCAGATCGAGAAAAATTTCAGCTATATATGAGGAATAGGGGAAAAGGGTAGGAAAAGCCTTCACAGTGCCGTTTGTGAGGTAAAAGGCAGCCAATCGGCCTGTTCAGCGTAATGTTACAGTGCGTTTGTGAACCAAAACTGACCAATAGGCTTGCTAGCTCAGTTCAAGGAACAAGTAGATATGGTCGAAACTGCATTAGGCATTTGGAAATGGGGGAAATTTTATTTCTTGGGAGGAAATTTTTAGGGAATTCATTTATAATTCTTCTGCCATGGCAACTGGCAACACTGTAGATCTCGTGGTACACCTCGAATTATATAGTGTTAAACAAGCTTAACATAATTTTTCTGGATGGCTCCTAAAAGGCATAAAAGTTACACAGCTAGTTTTAAACTTAACGTAATTTCTCGTGCTGAGGAAATTGGAAATAGAGCAGCAGCTTGAGAATTTGAAGTGGATGAACGCTGCATACGACGATGGAGGACCGAAAAGTCAGAACTCCAAAATATGCCACAGCATAAACGTGCTAAACGGAGTGGTACTGTAAAATGGCGAATTCTTGAAGACGACCTTGAAAAGTGGATAAAGGAGCAAAGAGTAAAAGGAATGGCAATTTCGACTGTAAAAATTCGCTTACAAGCGAAGCTTATGGCACAACAGTTGGATATAAAGGACTTCAAAGGAGGACCCTGCTGGTGCAGCAGATTCATGAAAAGAAACAAAATTTCTGTGCGTACCAGAACAATGGCTGGACAACAACTACCAACGGACTGGCAAGAAAAAAAATCATCCTTTTTGGAATACGTAAGAAATAATATTCAAGAGAAAAAACTTCTTCTATCACAAATAATAAATATGGATGAAACCCCGTTAGCTTTTGACTCTCCTGCCAACAGAACTGTTGATAAAACTGGTGCAAAAACTGTATCCGTGCTTACAACGGGACATGAGAAAACATCTTTCACATGTGTGCTAGCTTGTGCCGCAAATGGTGACAAGCTAAAGCCAATGATAATATTTAAAAGGAAAACAATTCGTAAGGGGGATTTTTCTAATAACATAGTTATTTGTGCAAATGAGAAGGGATGGATGAACGAAACAATCATGCATGAGTGGCTGCAAAAAATTTGGCAGTGTCGTAAAGGATCATTTTTTCAACCAAAAGGATTGCTGATTATGGATTCCATACGTTCTCATTTGTTAGAATCAGTGAAAAATAGATGTCAGAAATTGTCTACAACCGTAGCAATAATTCCCGGCGGATTGACGAAGATATTACAGCCGTTAGATTTGTCTGTAAATAAAGCGTTCAAAGCTGAAGTCCGAAAGCTGTGGGAATCTTGGATGAGTGAAGGATTACACACTTAGACCAAAAGCGGCAAAATGCGACGAGCATCTTACGAAAAGGTTGAGAAATGGGTTGAAAGTGCATGGAGATCTGTAAAAATATCGTCGATAGTTTCAGGATTCAGAGAAGCTGAAATCATAACTCAAGATAATAAATCTATGATACCCCCAGATAATGATTTTGACGATGTCGCAGACTTGGATCTTGATTTAGATCAGGATATGCTAAATTTATTTAATTCTGATACAGAAGATTCAGACTTTGACGGCTTCACATAATGTAAATTTTGATTTCTCTTAGCAAAAGTAAAATTTGAAATTTTCATCTTTCATTCATTTTGTTTTTTCTTTGTTGGATCCTTTTTCGCAGTAACATAGTATCAGTGTTACGTATATATGGACTTCTTTAACGGATAATTATCAAAATTCATGAACGTAAGTACATTTTCATATTTCTTACTTAATAATTTATTTTTATATTATGATTTTATTTCATTTTTTTCTCTTAAATGAGATGCCATACATCATGACACAGAGCAAAATTTTCCAACTGTGAGGTTCAAGGTCATGTGCATGCAATTTAATTAAGTGCGGCGTTTCTGTACAGTTTTAATTTTTCTTGGCCTGTTTTCTTCGAGTGCGGCGTTTTTTCCGGAAATTACGGTATAAGGTATTTGAACAACATTCTGGAGATATAAATTTTGAAAATACGATGTATGTCATCGACGGAAGAGACTTATTACAAAAAGTCATTTGGCATCTCGGGGAATTGTTTTCATACATTTGCAATAAATTTGTTGCCTATGTTCGATTGAACTATACATCCATTGCCATTATCGTATTTGACGGATATCCGGAAGATGTAGCAAACCGTTGTACCATATATGCGGAGCGATTCCGGCAATCACGTAAAACTGCTTCAATAGACATATTTTTTGACGAGTCAATGATCTCAACAGTGTCACAAAATAAATTCTTGTGCAGTGCATACCTGCCAACTTTTACGGATTATCCATAAAATATACGGATTTTGGCATTAATTTACTGATGTACAGAGATGACTAGTAATTTTACGGATTGCTTGGCGAATTTCGAAGTTCGCAATTTCTAACAATTCAATCTTTTTCCATCCGTCTAGAGAATATATATTTTCCCTTCAGCACTCTTTTATTTAAATCTCCAATGCCATAAGAGTAAAAATTGATTCCTATTTTGAAATTAAAATTATTTTTTAAACCTACCCCCCCCCTTTCCTCTTTCAAGGAAACCAATAAAAAAAAAACACTTCATTGAATGGGGCAGGTTCAAATTTTCAATTCAATCTTTTTCCATCGCTCTTGTGAGTAAATATTTTTCTTTTACAACTCTTTCATTTAAATCTTTAATGCCGTAAGGATAAAAACTGATTCCTATTTTAAATTTAGTTTTTTAAATCCCCCCCCCCTCCCTAATTAAACCAGGTAAGGAAAAAAACACTAAGTAGAGCAGGCTCAGTTATGAATGAAAAGCAACAAGAGCACGAGTTATTTGTACCAAAAAAATAAATGAACTCAGTTTTACTGATGGGAGGTAAAAATTTACTGAAATGAGGACATAATTTTACTGATGTTAATTTTCTAAGGTTGGCAGGTATGGCAGTGATGCAAACAAGGACCTCCTCATTGTAATGTTGAAGACAAAATTTGAAGCTCAGAACTTTATGGTCAAACAAGCCACCGAAGTTGCAGATACGCTAATAATATATGCCGCAATAACCATTTCATCGACATTTGATTTCGCAATAGTTGTCGGTTTCTTTTGACGGCTCTATCTACTCGTTCAAACATATTTATTCTCAAACCAGGAAAAGGAAAAATTTCACAACAAATATATTCAACTAAAAGTATCACAGATAAACCATTCGCCGATCATATTTTATTCTTGCAAGAGTTCCTCGGCTGTGATACAGCATCAGCATTATTTAATTAAGGAAAAATGAAATTTATTAAAGTACTCCGAACAATTCCAGATCTAAACAAGGTTATCCAGGTATTCAAAAATCCGAATGCTGATCCAGAGGTCATTGCTAAAGTTGGAGAACGCTTCCTTCTTGAATTATACAGTTACAGTAATGTGAAAATTAAGAAAAGTATGTCTTTAAACAACTATAGATATGCATGCTTCACAACATCAACATATGAAAGTAAATTTAATATTGAGTCACTACCACTAACAGAAGGAGCAGCAAGACAACATTTGTTCCGAACCTATCATCAGGTTCAACAGTGGTATATGAATGAATAAAATGCAGAGAAATAGGGGTGGAAAAGAAACAAGGACGGGCTAATTCATCTCACCACACTAGCAGGGTTGGGTTTCTGACATGACAAGCGTCAAAAACTGGTTTAAACCGTCAAAAACTAATCCATAAAAGAAAGGTAACAATATGTAAACTAATTATGCAGTATATTTTCATTTTGCATTAAACTAAATACATAATTAAAGTTAATTATATTAAAAAATAATTATATTAAAAAATAATTATATTAAAAAATGACAGTAATTTCCCAACAAATGACAATTATTGGGCTCATTAATAATTGCCTGTAGTGTGCATTTCTTTGTATAAATAAATAAATACCATTTATATGATAAAAATTTTAAAATTAAATTTATTCATTAGTATATATATATATATATATATATATATATATATATAACATATAATTTGGAGGGAAAGTTAATATATAAATAATGTTCAGCAGTCTTTCAAAATTTTCAAACTGAAGTATAGCTAAACATTTCCTGTAAAAGCAAATATTAAACTTATTTTGATTTAATCTAAATACCTAAATTAAAAGGGTTTTAAGAAAAAACAAATAAGATAATAATTTCAGTCCTTTAAATAAAATAAACACCTTTAATTATTAGTAAACTTTAGTTTCCCATTCAATATAGATTACCAATTTATTGAATGTAACCAATGTATTAAATGTAATGCAGCATTGAAATTTATCGCAAAATGGTATTGGTATTTTACATGTGGGAAACTTGCAAGCTATGGAAGATTTTAAGGACAGTCCTAATTTTTGATGCAGATAGATAATTAGAATTTTAATGTTATAACAGCAAGAATAATGTTTTGAACATATTAGATATGTAATAAAATTACTTTTTCACTCTCTTTTCTGTTTCTAGACAACATGCTTGATAAAAAATGTATAAAAGATGTTTACAATATTTCTTAAAAGTTAATATTATATATTTCACAATGTGTGCAATTTTGAAGAAATTAATTAGTATTTTTACTACAGTCAATATTTGTAGTAGATTAATATTAATAATCAATAACAATCAATCAATATTTGTAATTGTATTAAAATAAATTATTATATGTAATTTGCATATATTTTAAAATGCAATATTTAAGGTTTTTGACGTGACAGTTTAAACCATGGTTAAAACCATCAAAAACTGTCATGCCTCAAAAACTTGCCAACCCTGCACACTACAGCCCCCAGCTCCAGAAAGCTTGGTTAAAACTTATTTCTTGCAAATGAGAAAGAGATGTCAGAAAGCCTGTGGATTCTGAAATGCTGGGTTAAAGTGCTCCGTTATATGCACGAATTGCAATAGTACATGTGATAACTCGCAAGTTCCATTACAAGATAGAGATGAAGAGGAAGAATCGAAGACTATTTTTGAGCAAACAATGATGAAATCGAGAATGAAGAGGATTTTGATGAAACTGATGATCCTATCGCTGGTGATGTGGAAGAAATTTCGGGCTATAACATTTCAATCGGTATTAGGGACAATTAACTCGCAACACCTGGTCCATCAAGAACAGAGAAGCGAAGGAGAATGCACTAAATTTTGGATTAGTTAAATGCACGTGGATTAGGCCTAATGGGAATACCACGATTAAAAAAAAAAAAGCACCATTTACTCTACCTCAAGGTGGTGTGGAAATGAGTTTTTTTGGCCAAAACGCATACTGAACTATACTGTATGGTGCTCGTACGCCAAAACTATTTATTTTACGAAAAAAGGGTAATTACATAAATTGTAGGAAATTTCCCCTAGTTTCTTTTTTTGTAATTGTTTTTTCCATGAAATTCCTTTCCGTCGGAAAGGAGATATTGTCAAAAAACTGCTTTTAGGTGCCATTTTTCGAATATGGTGGCACGAGCCGCAAAGATACGAGGGGGCAAAGTTGAAATTTGGAAAGAGCACATCAAAATCTATAAAATTGCCCATTTTTAAAACTCCCGGAAAACTTTCCAGGTGAAACTACCAAATGACTGGACTAGAAGTGAATCTAAATATTCATATAGCACTAATGAGATCAGCATGAATCTAAATATTGCTGACTCACTCAAATTTCATTGTAGAAAAACAAAATTTAATGTTTGAGATAAATGCTGCTCGATAAATCAAATTAGTCTATAAAAAGTAATGGTTTGTATTGAAAATTTCAGATTTACGTAAAAAATAAATGCGTGATAGGTATGGCTACATTCTTAGAAGTATATTTTGATTTTAAAAAGCACATCAGTCAATTATTTTTTTTGACTACTTGGTAGAGTAGTGAATGGCTAAGTACACCACACATACATACACATAAAAAATGCTTGTATTTTTTAACCATATTATGGCCATTTAATTTAGTAATCATTATTGCTCTTTGGAATGTTTTCAGATCAAATGGCACTAATAAACCCAGTAAAAGTAGAAAACGCACAAGAGCTGAAGCATGTCTTGGAAACAGTAGCACTAGTAATCATTCCTCCTGTTGTGTTGATCCTAAAATTATAAGTAGCAGACCAGTTGCTGCAGTAAGTAAAAATATTTGATTACTTAATATTTTACTTTTTGTCTGATTGTTTTTTAATTACCTACATATCATGAATGTGATTCTTCCGCCAATTTGTTTGGCAAAATGTAAATTCCACATTTGCCAACTTTTTCACTTTCGACATAAAACTTAGGTTGTTTTACTGATTTTTATGATTTTAAACAAAATACCCGTTTATTTTATGATTTTCAATGTTTTTTTCCAGTTTTTTTTAAATTTTATTTTATCAAAATCACAGCCATTAATTTATTTTAAAAAAATCTCTTAAAATTTATCATTCTTAAACAGGGTTGTTAAAAACCCATTTAAGAATGATAAATGATTAGAAAAAACCCAACCCACTGGGTTTTATCAGGGTTTTTTCAGAGAAAGAGATGGGGTTTCAGAATATTTAAAAAAAAAAAATATTACTAAATACAACTTAAAGCAACTAATTGATTACAAAAATCAATTATAAATAAAAAATGGGTAAATTAATAGTAATAACTAATTACAATTATTAATCATACATTAAAAAAATGTATTATAACCATAAGAACCCCAATCATAATTTGCTCTTACATACATTGACTATTTGTAATAATTTTAACAGTGATATACCAGTGCTTTATTAGAACTTTTTAAACTAATGATTTTTCATGGTTAAAAAAAAAAATCTTTATTCATTTTAATACAGATAGGCATAAAAGTTATTTTTTTTTCCTTAGGTAGTGGTGGCGTGGGGGGAAGGTAGGGAGCGGTTTATAAACTTTACAAGTGGTGTACATTAAGAGATGTATTATCTAAGTAATTAAAGTTGAAAATTTGATAAAACCCAGTTGGTTTTTTTCAAGTGGCTTTTTTGAAAAAACCCATCTGTTTTTTTTTTTTTTTTTTTTTTTTCCCGGATTGGCAAAATCATAACAACCCTGTTCTTAAGAGCTTTCTGCAGTTTTGTTTAATTTGAGATTACCGAATTTCTGGCTCAACCCAATTTCATTGAGGTTGAATATACACCAGCATCCCAATTTCAATTTCCCCCCCATCTATCTTGTAAATAACTATCTTTCATTTAGTTTTCATAGTCAAATCACAGCCAATAATTTATTTTAAAAAAATCTCTTAAAATTTATCATTTTAAAGAGCTTTCTGCAATATTGTTTAATTTGAGATTGCCAAATTTCTGGCTCAAACCCCCATTCCATTGAGGTTGAATATACACCAGCACCCCAATTTCAGTCTTTCCCCATCTGTCTTGTAAATAACTATCTTTCATTTAGTATATTTTTATTTGAGCCTCTGGTACCATAAGAGTGAAAAATTGATCCTTATTTCAAATTTAAATTATTTTTCAACCATTTTTTAAAAATGTAAAATAGTTAAGCAGGGGTCTGTCCAGGTCGAAATCGGGTCCGAAAACGGACTCTTCACAAAATTCAACAAGTTAAAAACGGACCCTTCACAAAATTCAATAATGGAAAAACGGACCCTTCACAAAATTCAATATCGGAAAAACGGACCCTTCACAAAATTCAGTTTGACCAAAACGGCCCTTTCACAAAATAACTATTGCACTTTTCAATTGAGTTTAGGAATTATTATCATTTAGCGATCGCCGATCGTCACCCAATAATATCTTGGCCTAAATGTAAACAATGTTGATGATGATAACGGTAGGTTGATTGGAGGCCCTAAGCCAGGGGGTAAATTACACCGCCTACGATTGCAGTTTGAAGCAGACGCCTGCACTTGTTTGTTCTTCCTCCTAAGTTCCCCCCACCTGCTATGTAGGAGCTCTCTTTCTGGGAATAAAAATCATACTAGTAGTGAGCGCTCATTTATTATTTCTTTTCATGTGAGTTGTGTTTATGCCAAAAAATTAAACATCAAGACTTATTCCACTATAATATTAATAAGGCTCATTGCCAGAAGAAAAGGTGATGACAGCTGTCATTCTCGGATAATTACAACGTTCTTCATGAATAAAGCCAGTGGTGTATGTAAAAAGGGCAGCCAGGTTGGGGAGGAGATTAAAAGAAAGCACTTTGTTTTCCAAACTGGCACATTTATGCACCATGTAGTAAATGTTCAGAAATCGTTTGATGCAATCTCAAAATGATTAACTTAGTCCTAAATCTTATTCTAAAAGACAGACATAAATTTAGATCAATGCATGTTTGGAAATCGTGCAAACGTTCTAACTCGCAATAATTCGTTTTGCATTTTGAAATGAATCCGTAATTCTCTAATGTTTAGTAAATATTTATAATAACTATAAATAATCTGAAGTAGAAAGGCCATGTAATGATTACACTAAAAGCAATCATTAAGAACAACTTGCAAGAGTGCATAACATCCAATTCAAAACAACGGGAGCTGCGGTCATTACGTGGCTAAGTCTAATCTTATTGTTTACTAATTCACAACTGCATACTTATGAAACATAACATCCTTACGGGTGAAATCATTTTGAACTCCCTTCTTTCCCCCCCAACTGAAAGCGTAATGTGCCAGATGGCCCTTTTACATTGCTGAAAAAACAAACATTCCAAGGGCATCTTTCAGATCACGCAAATAAAAGAAAACAGAAAAAATAATTATTAATAACAGGGTTGCCAGATCGAAATTTATGAAAATAGCCAAATGGCTTCTGAAAATTAGCCAAAAATAGCCAAACCGGCGATTGCAGCGCCACCTTTCGGATTTTTAATTAAGTTTTGCAGAATTTGAAATTGGGGGCGACATTCTCAAAAAACCTTTTTATATAAAATGTTCATATTCCATATGTTTATAATGTTATAATGTTCATAAGCATTCTCGTTTATCTGATATCAATATACTTCATGTTGGATACATTTAATCAAGACAAAGATTCATATACCACTTCTTTTTGCAGAAATCTTTAATCTCCTGTGATTTTTCTTATGGAGAGGGGGAATTAAGAAGAAAAAAAAAAGATTTTTGCATTTTGTAAATTCATAATTGAAAAAATTAAGTATTTACTACATTGGGAAAAAAACCTTAAACTAAATTCACATACTGTAATAATTTAGGGGCGCCTCAAAATTGGGGACCTGGCGCATATACCCCTGCGATAATTCAGGGCCTGTGAGCATTCTTATTTATCTAATATTAGCATGCTTCATGTTGGATACATTTAATCAGACAAAGATTCATATGCGCACACAAAAAACATAAAAGTAGTTGTCACACACAGTATCAACATGTAGGGAGCATCCCATTCAGACTTCTGCCTCAGGTCCCGGTTTGTCATAATCGGGCCCTGCTCCATCCCGAAACTAGGGAGAGCAGGATGGAGTCGATGCAGATGAAAACAGAGTCCGTTTTGCAACCCCTTCACAAAATTGCAATCGATTAAAACGGCCCTTCATTGACATTTTACCCTACATTTTAATGTGTTTTATAAATCATTTTAACAAAAAAACTGGCTTTCGTTAAAATTGATATGAAAATTCATAAAAATAAACAATTTTCGCTAAAAGGGACCCTAGAAAAAATTCCTGAATCGACCCCTGGAGACAGACACGGGTAAGGGCATTTTTTCATTTATTTTACTGCAATTGATATATAGATGAGAAAATTTTGCACTCCTTCCCTCAAAAAGAAATCCTGGCTACACCCCTGGCCCCCTTTCCCCAAAATTTACCCCCTCTCTTTTTTGGTGAACTAAATTAACTTATTGTTCTTGAATACTCTTACTTAGCTTAAAATTTTCTACTCATCTCCCCACGAAATAAAATCCTGGCTACGCTACTGGCTAAATAGTGGAGTGTCGCTCGAACGATTATGTATATAAGCGCTTTGCGGTTAGGTTACTCCCCCTCCTTTAAAAACAAAGAATTCGAACGCGTGGTTCCCAGTCTACTTGCAATTATCGCTTCCTTGCATTCTGGTACAATACTATCACCTAAGCTATCAATATCCTTTTCAAAGCTCTGACCCCATGTTCCTCTCTCAGTCTCAATGCTAGAGTTAGTTGAGGTAACTGAATTTTCCTTCCTGCTAAGGCTGAAAAAGTTAGACAATTTCTTCAAAAAAGTTATCGAGTCAAATATGCTGAAAAAAAATTAGTTAAAATTGGACCAGTTTCTAGCAATCACAATAAAAATAGCCAAAATCAGGTTGGCTATTTTCTTTAAAAATTTTCTAGCCAAGCGTGATCAAAAATAGCCAAATAGGCTAATATTAGCCAAATCTGGCAACCGTGATTAATAAAAGGACATTTTATCTTGTTGAAAAAAAAAAAAAAAGCTGATTGGAATTTTGTGAAGGAACAGTTATACCTCCTGTTTTGTAAAGGGTCGTTTAAACGTGGATTTTGACTTCATTGTATTGTCTCCTGTATAAGAAAACTGTATGGTAAGGAAGGAGAAAAAGTTTTGGCAAATAAGAATGGAAAAACGGACCGACATACCCAGGCATAGGGGGGAGAAAAGGGACTGCCAGACGTTAAAGGGTTGCCGGGTGCTGCGCCCTGTTTAATCGGTCGAGAATCCACACTGTGGAATGTGAAATGGGATAAATATAGGTCAATCACTGCTCAAAGCTGGAAAAAGGGGGGGGGGTAGAAATAGTGTAATACTGCATTTTTTCATTCTTAGGAGTGAACAACAAAGCATAGGAGTGATTTTATTCGGATTTAATATCATTTTAAAAAGCGGTCATAGGGGTACACTACAGAGAAATGCTATCGGCATAGGCAGGGCCGTAGCGAGCAAAAAATGATAGAAGATTGAAAATTAAAATTTTTAAACTTAATTAATGCATGGGCACATCTTACAGACTGGGAATTTTCTGTTTGGAGACCATATAAAAATGTACATTTGTATTTATTTAGATTTAATCTTCCAACATTTATAATCATTACTGTAAAATTCTGTGCTTTTTTTTTTTTTTTTTTTTTTCCATAAATTTGTGATTTACTGTAAAATATGTGAAAAATATTTAAGGAATAAAACCCCAGGTCAGTGTTTTTGGGATATTCTGTGTACACTGACAAGTAATTTTTCTTTAATGGTACAAGTTGAAATTAATTTTTAAAAATGTTAGCTAATTTCTCCCATCTGTAATTATCTGCAACTTATTTTTGCTTTCCCTTCAATTGTTGAAATTTAACTAGATTTAAAAATTGCATTTTTCACATCGTTAGTATTAGAGTATTTCCAGTTGAAACTGACAGACATTGTAATATTTAAAAATTACTAAAGTTTGAATTTGGGGTGTAAATAAGTGCTTAGTACCTGCAATTTAAAATCAAAACTACCATGGCCTACGTTTATTATAAAATCTATTTTTTAATCATTTAAAAGTAAAGATTTAAAGCTTTATATTTTTAATTTTAATCGAATTTTTAAAAAAAATATTGTTCCAGGGTATGACTATCCCAGACGTTCGGTGAACAGGAATTATTCAGTTTTGGCCAACTTTTTTTAAGGGAACTAACTATACCCATTTTGTTTTTAATTTTTTAAAAAATATTCAATTCTATTTCGTGATTGCTTTCTTGCTCAAAAATGAAAAAGAAAATTGGAAGAAGTTCACAAAATAAGGAAAGATTCACAAAAATAGAAAAAATTCACAAAATTAGGTATAAATTCACAAAATTAATTATAAATTCACAAAATTAGGTAAAATTTCACAAAAATAGGACCCTGGGAAAGAAACCTGGACTGACCCCTGTTAAGGAAAAAGAGAGGAGGTTCAAATATGAATGAAAATTATACAAAATAATAATAAAATTGAGGGGGTGTGTACCAACTATGAGTTGATAAAAATTAAATGATCTCTTTATTGGAAATTACGAATAAATACATTCACGCGCATGAAATTAACAGGTACAATTTTGCCTTTACTGATAGACACTGCATTATAAAATTATCGATAATTTAGTCTTTTAGGGCCTAATTACTTTATCCTTTTAGAGAAGGAATTTCAAAGTGTAATAAAGAATGGCAAAGTAATGGTGTAGGTTAATTTTGACTAGAAATTGCAAAACATGCATTATAGGAAAATTCTAACTAAAATAAGATCTCCAGGAGTCAGATGAAGCTGTCAAATGGCCACTAATATAAATTAATATTGGTTGAAAAGTGATTTTATTTTTCTCACTTTTGAGACAAGCCCTTAGTGTTTGCCGACAAATGCTAAAATTTTTAACTTCTGATTTCTCCGTAACTATTCTACTCCGAAAAATGGAATTTTTTTTATTTACCTTCATAGACACAGTGCAACATTTCCCCAAATATAAGTGATAGAAAAGGAGGGATTGTATAAAAATTAAATTTTGTATTTTAATTAGGGATGCACCAAATACCATATTTTGCCGAATAACGAATACCGAATATTCGGTTAAATTTCTAACCAAATATTCAGCCGAATACCGAATACTTCATTAAAATTTATTAAACCATTATTAAACTTTGGTTGCAATGATTAATTTAATTAGTTTCTAATGAAACAATATTTCATATGGTGTAAAACTTCAAAAATTAAAATGCTTCAAAATTTAATATCCAAATGTTTTTCCTTTATATATTATTAATAACTTTTTTAAATATTAGTGAAATGTTGGCAATTTTTTACCTGCATATTTTATTAAAAAATTAGCAGTTAATTGACTTAACATATTTATGAACACTTAATGTTATGAATTTTTTTTTTCCTGGTAACTGTTTCAAATTTAAATCAGTTAGTAATAGCAAGGTTAATGTAATGTGTCATAAGAAAAATTGAAAAGCAACAAAATTCAAATTTAACATCTAAATGTTTTCTCTTACATTAAAACTAATTTCATTGTGATATTAGTTTTTTGTATGATTGTGGAACGCTACGTTAGGGCTATCTGCCAAGGATGGGAGTGCCTTGGTAGGGGGACTTTCTAAGGGTTTCTGACGCTTATATTAGTAAGTAACAATTTGAATCAATTTAGTACTATGGTATTATACTATATCTTTCATTCATGATATAAAAAATATGTATTTGTTTATTGATTGGTGAATACTTAAATTTGTTTACTATTAGTTTGCCGAGTATTTAAGTATTCGGCCGAACCGAATATTCTGTTTGTCTGCCGAATAGGCAGTATACCAAATACCAGCCAAATATTCGGTGCATCCCTAATTTTAATATGTTTACATACTGTGGTAAAAAATTGCCATATCTGAAAGCTACTCTTTATTTGACGAACTTTTGTTATTGAGAGTTTGTTTCTACAAGTATCATGTAAGGTTCAAAAGATAATCACTTTAACATCCATTTTGAATCACCCGATATATTTTCTCATCTTTTGCACCATTTTCAAAAAATTTCGAAACAACTGCAAAAATGCCTCATTTTTGGTCATGTTTTTCAAAGTAGAAACCACTGCTTACCTCGGCGGAGGGGTTAAGCCTAGACCAGTCATATTGGGACATAACTGAAGCTATTTAAAGCAATAAAACAATTTGCAACAATTTTTTCTAAATTGTGCTTCTTTTTCTACCTAGCAACTGGCCTATAAACAATTTAGCTTATTAAATTTTGAAGACCCAATTTTAACTGATAAATTTAGAAAAGTATTAGATTTGAAAAAGCTTTTATTTTGGTAGAGAATTTATAAGAAGAATGGCCTATTTAGTAATTAGGGCCTGGGAAAGGGGGTACTTTAGGGGTGGTCCCATATTAATGTGGTACAAATTAATAATTAAAAGTGTCCAGATACATTACCATGATGTTGTTTTCATAAAGTAAATTGAAGTCATTTATTAATTTATTTTTTTATATTACTTGCAGTAAGATTAACTTTTTAAATTTACAATAATTTGGTATCAATGATTATTTTACAGATTAAATATTAAGTAAATTACTTCACATTTTGTGCACAAAAGTTATTTTGTGAGAATTGAACTAGTGAATAATAAGCAATTGTCAATTTATATAATCAATACTCTTCTGCTGGGAAAAATGACTATGATTGGTTATTTGCACTTGACTAAGAAAAACCCCTTTTTTATGCTTAAATAAGTATCGTCTTTCTTGTGTTTTTTCTCTTTTTATAAAGGGTATTCAATTCCATTTACATTCTTATTTTAACTATGCCAATACTACTAGACCTATGTATTAACATACATTTAAAACTCCTCCCCATAGTTTTCACAACAAATATGGGGATTTTATCTTAGAACTATTAAGTATTAGGTAAGAATGAATTTTGATGTCCTGAAATTGGTATTTTGTTATTCATGAGTGTTGTATTTTACAGGGAGCATGTTATGGATTTTTTTTTTTTTTTTTTTTTAAGCAGCAGATATTTGTGTAAAGAACGTTTTGCCCCCACCCACCCAGCCTTCATCCCAATAGGTTACCGATTTTGGAAAATCCTGTCTTATCTAGTTACCTATGTTAAAATCTTGCATAAATTGGCAAAATTCGTATTATTAGCTTCAGCAATTTGTTGCCAAGTAGTATAATAGCTAATAAACCATTCTATATCACAATTTGGGCATAGGTTTGATTCCTGCTTTGAGATTAGTTGTTGACTCGCCCGGTTGAGAATCACTACCCTTACACTTTGTAACACATAGTGTAAGGGTAGTGTTCTCAACCGGAGTTTAAAAATATTCATCCATGCATGATACACATTCAAATTTAATTAAATTTTTCTGGGTACAAATTTTTCTAAAAATTAACATCATTTACAAAATATACAGTTTATTGTTAATTTCAAAAAGCACCAGGCAGGGTGCGCTCTGCTCGCATGTAAGCCTTGTGCTTTGATTGAAAAAGACGCACTGAGATGTTGACCTTCTCTCTCTGTTCCAATTCACAATCTGCCCCAGAGGGGGTTTGTTTCTGGTCATCCATCCTGCCTCTCCTACTTGAATTTTCAGGTGCCAAAATCAGACGGGCAGCATTTTGTTTCATCCATTGGTGGGAAGGGAAGGGCTCCCTCACTTCTCTCATACACAAGTGCAGAAAGGGGAGGGGTTATGCCACAGTACCTTCATAGGTGGTAATGTTGACAGCCTAGTCTGTCCCCATAATAAAATTTTATTTTTTGGTCCTTAGTAGTGGCGAATGCCTGATAAACAAGGGCCCACCCTTGGCAGAAAAAAAAGCTTCAGTATTTGGTAGACCAGGGGTACCCTTGTCAGGCCAAAAACACTTTGCGGCACCCTTGTCAGGCTAAAAACATTTCGGGGCACACTCCTCAGGCTGAAAATGTTTCGGGGCAGGTTACCTTTAAAGCAATATGAATTTGAAGGTTAGAATGAAACAGTTTGGATACATTTTTCATTGTTTCGTTTATGTTTATTGGGCTTACTATTACACTATCTTGGAAAAGGGATATATAATTTTGCCCCCCTCCCCTCCCCATATTTCAGGGAGTTCCTGTAAAATAGAGGCGACTGGACACCGAACTCTCTCGAACTTGACTAAAATATTTTTGTTTCGCCTACTTGATCATCGGCTTGGCAAACTTTTTTTGTGAAATATCGGTTCAGAGGAAATTTTTTGATTATGCTCCTCCAAAACTTTGATTTTTCTTGATTATCTTCACGGCACCCCTGGTAAACGCTCGCGGCACGCAGTTTGGGAACCTCTATGCTAGACTATATATAATTTTTTTAAAACAAAGAAAGAAGTGAGTACATAAACATCTTATAAAAAAACAAGCACAAATAAATAAAATCAGGATAAAAGTCGGATGAAATCATAAGCTTTCCAATAACACCTGTAGAAAGTCACTGGATAGAATGAGATAGGACAGAAGGTCATATAAATATCCATGTCAGCAGAATTACACATAGGGCAGACTAGGTTATGAAGGATGGTCAGCCTGTGAAGATGCACTGACAGACAATCATGGCAAAGTAGCCAGTGGTGGGAAAAACTACTTTTTTTTTGTAGCGAACTACAACTTCTTTTTGACAAATATAGTTAGCTACACTACTTTGAAATGTAGTCACTTTTTCGCTACTTTTAGGAGACAAATTTTGCTAAAAGATTCAGTTTGCATTTCATTCATATTTAAGGATATTGATATCCTAATTAGAGAAAACTCTTGCTCTAATAGGCAACCACAAGGGAGTATTTGATGTGGGCGGTGGCCCCTTCCAAAACTGTAAAGCATTTATTAAAAAGGAGATATTTTGAAGCATTTCTTTTAACTTTAGAACAATAAAGTTTAAAATACCAAATCGTTCCTTTCCCCCTGAAATGGTAGCCTATATACTATATGCTACTGACAAATACTGCTAATTATTGAAGTATTGCTGAAACTAATTAAGTTTTAATACCTCTATGATAAAAATAAATTGGGAAAGTGAGCTCTGAAAGCATGAGAAAAATCATGAGAACCAAAAAAGATTAAAAAAAAAAAATCTTGGAATATTTCTGAACGAGAAAAAAAGGCCCATTTTGAGAGCCCTTTCATGTTGCACAAACATTTTAGTTTCTTGAGCACAAATCAAAATTAATGAGTATAAAGGCCCTTTTCATGACTTACCAAATTAGTGATTTATGATGAATTCATACAGCACAAATTTTTTTGTATAAAAATTTTTGAAATTTTCTTTTCTTCATCATAATATAAAAAATGCTTACTAATGGATATCTTGTGATACGTACATATGGCCATAAGTTTTCAAAAACGCTTTTAATTTCTTATTTATTAATCCATACATTTTAGAAACCATTATCATTGAGTTAAAAGAATGGAAAATAAGTCTCGAAGTCTTTTTATTGTTACACTATTATGATATAGATATTATAACGGAAATTTAGCTTTAAAAAATTATTATTGCAGCATATATAAATTTAATACAATAAGTCGAGAGATTTAGGTAGCCCTTATTTTTCAGGAGCCCCGGGCTATTGCCCGTGTGCCCATGTGATAATTAGACTCTGAAAATATGTTAAGATGCTTAGTATGGTATAGTAAAGGGGCTCCCAACCCGCGGCCCCACCTAAATATGATCAGCTCTGGACCTCTCTTTTCTCATTCTTTTTCTGTCCTCTTTTTGGCACAGTAAAAAAACTGTGATTCTACAAACAGCGATTCTACAAATAATACTGAGAATGATAAAAAGGAAGTACAAGGTCAAGCTTCAGGCAAAGCAAACCCCCTTCTCTTGTCTTCTCCCCTCACTTGTGTACGTGTGGCTTTCAAATTGAACCCAGCTTGGTGATATTGGAAATATTTGGCTAGAAATCCCTAAACCTTAGTATTACTGCAGTACTTTATCTTTTTCAAACAAAATAAGTTTAGATGAAGTGTGCCAAAAATATTTTTGATTTAATAGGCGTTCAAGGAAATCATGTGTTGTCCACATCAGATTTTACTCTGTACCAGGAAGTAAAAATCTATTTTGACTACCTCTAAATTTACTTTCAACAGTTTTTGGGAGACATCGTAATCTAGATATTTATGTATGTTTGTATAAAGGCATGTACAAGTCTACTCTATAGATTTTCCCATGCATTACGCTCAACGGACAGAAATTCATTAAAGCGTGTTAGGGGTATTAGGCTATTTCAAAATAATCAAAAGTGATATATGTTGTTAAGGATTACAAAATAAATATTTCCATTGAAAATAGTGTCTATCGTTTATAGTTCTTCTACTGGAACGCTCAAAAGAATTTCAATACATTACAGTAATGTCAGTTTTAGAGACATTCATTGATTTCAAGTACATTACCATCATAGCATATAGTTAGCTAATGGTCTGATGACAATACTTTGCCTTCCTCAAAAGAATTGCACCACAACTTGCCAAACTAATGGCAACTTTTGGCTTACGTATGTATGGATGTAACTCGCATATCTCAAAAACTATTAGTCGTAGAATGTTAACATTTTATATTTAAGATTGTTGAAACATCTACTTGTGCCATTTTCATTTTGGTTCAGTACAGGATGTCTACAGAACAGGATCATCTACAGCACATATGGGCAACCACCATCCCCCGGGCCAGATGTGGCCGACCAGCGGAAGAATTCAAAATCTTATAAAATCCATATAAACCATTCAAAATTACATATAAATCCCAATTATACAGCTCGTGACTTCACTAACAGCCTGAAGTTTGGCCCACAACTTTTCAAAAGTCGCCCATACCAGGTCTACAGGTTAGTTTATTTACAGGATCACCCAAAAAATGTTCAAATAACACTTAAACAATAAACATAGAAGTTAAATTTCAATGCTCTTGTCCTTATTTTTTTCCCATCACTGAATTTCAACAATGTTTCAAAGACCAAGCTCATGAGAGCCAAACAGTATCGCTAAAGATATAGCCACTGCAAAAATTCCACTGCTATATATTAGCCATTGAGGTGTGACCGATTATCCACACCAACACCTGTCCCCCCAAAGTTTCTCCCATGTCACCGGTGCTCATAATCTTGGGAGGTCTTTTTCCCAGTTCACATGATTCATTACTTAGCATGTTGAACTTGGTGGTAGACTTTTCGAAGCAAAAGACTAAAAGCAGGAAAAGGGGGGGGGGGAATGGGTGACAAAGAAAAAGCATGGTATATCTGAATATTCAATATATTGCAGAACAATATAATACTCAATAAGGTATTAACACTTTTGCTCTTATAATTTTGAACAATTTTTAATTAAAATTTTTTAAAAGTTGAAATAGTACAGGGTTTCCACGTGACTTAAAAAGGCCATATTAAAAAAATATTAATAAGTCACCCTAAAAAGTCCTTATTTTAACACTAAACGTCTTAAATTATCATTTCATCTTAACTTTTCTAGAGATTTATGCAATTTTTTTTTTTTTCCTAATGCGAGCAGGGGTAGGGGGCGAATTGTATAGGAAGCTAGCGATGTTGTCTGTATGCTACTCTCTCTCTGGAGAGGGAGAAAAGGGTGCAGGGGAGATATTTTCTTGGCTGCGCTTCCTTGTTCCATGCAGGCCCGAACTGGCCAGGCCAGATAGTCGGCAATTGCTGAGGGCCCCAGCTCAAGGGGGCCCAAAAGGCCCCCCAAAATGAATATACTACTTTATAATTTGAGTCATTTGATATAGATCACAGTAATTTAATTATTTATTTCTCAGTAATCTTACGCCTTTACACAGTGGCATAGCAGAGGGTTCCCTAAGTCAGTGACCCCAACAGCTTTAAAATATTTCAATGTGGTTTTTAGGCATGTAAGCATAATTTTCAAATATTACATATTCTAATATTCTGTTCCCTCTAAATTCCCCAGTAAGGGCCTTATTTTCAGTCTCTAGCCTAGGACTGCCAAAGCAGCCAGTTCGGGCCAGAATTTAACACAATTTTATTTGCTCCTTGACCACAATTTATTTGCTTCATGATTCGTTTACCTTTCGCCAGAGTTGGGGTGGGTGGGAAAATATGGTCAGAGACAAGAAAAGGCGGGAGGGAAAAAAAGTGATATGAAATAAATGTATAACATAACATAATTATAACTGATTAAAACATAATGATTGTTTTAAACTCAAATACACTTTAACCCTTTAAAGATCATATTATTTTCAAGGAAACGGTCATAAAATTACCTTTTATTTAAAAAAAATAAGTGTATGTACAATATGTGCATTTATTCTAAGATTGTAGACATTTATATAAAAAAAATTTCCATGCATAAGAATTGGAATGTTCTAATCTTTCTGGCGCATAACTTTTGAACTCTCCAGCCCGGAAATATCACAAAGCGAGAAGGAAGGGGTTAATACTTTAAAAGACATGAAATGCAGTATTATTAAGGAAATGTACAAGATAATTGCATTGGAATGTGTTTGATTATTTGTCTTGAAATTTTTAAAAATAGCCTTAAAAAGGCCTTATTTTTTATATCAAGAAATGAGTAGGAACCTTGTAGTATAATTACAGTTTAGTTAGCTTTTCTAGAAAAATATATCTTTGGTTTTAAAATTTTTGTGTTCTTATTTATGGTTTAGAAAGTTTTACTAAGATGCTCTAATCACATGGTCATTTGGAAAACTTTAAAGTTTTCCTGAGGATAGTGAAAAAGTGTCCCTGTTTTGAAAAAAGTGTATTAAATTTTGTAGGCTCTTTATAGACCAGCCCCTTTTAGTGATGAACCAGAAGCAGTTGCAGAAAGAGAGCGGTGCAATTATTCTATTAAAATAACCAAAGAAATGGCAGAAAGTGGTAAAGGTAAAGTTTCTTCTAGATTTTTATCCTTTTACAAGTTTTATAGTTTGAGATGAAAAGGTCATTTTTTTAAATAGAAATTTAGTTCAAGTTTTTTCTTTTCCTCTGTTTACAGCTCCCAGACCAGTCAGGGTCTATGCAGATGGTATTTATGATCTATTTCACCAGGGCCATGCTCGACAGTTAATGCAAGCAAAGAATGCTTTTCCTGAAGTTTATTTAATTGTAGGAGGTACTGTTTGTTTTATAAAATAAATAAGGCTGAAATATTTTCATTTAAGGATTTCTTATTTTTTGTTTTGTTGCTCTCTTTGATAAATAGACTACTAGATGATTCTTAATAATTTATTGAACTTTGTGAAAACTCTTTTAACCTATCCTGAAGTATATCAGAGTCTACAAATTTGAATATCTGAAAAATAGTCAAGAATATAGAGTATCTTCTATTTCATGGAATAAAATTATCACTACTTTGAAATGTTTTGGATTTCACTGGATGCTTATTTCTTATATAATCATTCAGTAAAAGTTATTCTATATAGCTATTATGTAAAATTTTATTTTATTTTAGAAGTAATGATGTGTTACACATAAACAATAATAATAAATTTTAGAAACTAGATCTGTCAAGCAATGGAGAAAGAAATATTTAATGCTAAAGTTTATACTAAAGTGCAAACATGTGAGAAGAGAGAACTTTTTTAATAACAATAATAATATACTAATCGGGTAAGAAAAACTAACTTCTTTTTAAACAGAAGCAAAGAGAAGAAGGAAGTGGAAAATGGGAATTAGAAAAATTCATTACATTTTGTTTGCTACTGTGGTGTTTATTTATGTAGCTTTTAGTCAAATATGAGTGTGATGTTTCTCGCTAAAATTTCAGAACCACTCAAAAGTATATATGCAAACTATACATCTGTGCTAGAAAATGTTTTGTTATGAATGTGTGTGGTGTGATACTTTTTGATTATATTTTTCTTTAGCTGCTAAATTAAGTGAGTTGCCTAATATTTTACTTGTTAAATTTATTTGTCAATGATAACTTGGTTGTAAAAAGCTAAAACCTTAATGATTGTTAGGAGGCATGAGTTATTAACTCTTCCTCTAGCAGTTTTAAAATACACGTTTGTTATTTTTCTTTTTTAGTAAACAGTGATTTCTTAACCCATCAGAATAAAGGAAAAACTGTAATGACAGATCAAGAACGGTATGAAGGTGTAAGGCACTGTCGATATGTTGATGAAGTTGTAAGAGATGCTCCTTGGATATTAGATGATAATTTTTTGGAAGCGAATAAAGTATGCTTTTGTATATATTTCTTAAAATAAACACTTATGTCTTTTTATGTATTTCCTACTATAATTTGCTTTTTTTTAATATTAAATGTATCATTTTATCAGTTTTTAATAATCAAACTGCTGTACGTAATCACATATTTGTATGAATCTGATTTTTTAAGTGATGCAATCCATGTCAGAGAAAACTTTTTTAATTGAAATGGAGCATTAGATTTATGGTGTAAATTGTGTTGTAGGTAATAATCATTAAAACAGTATTTTAAATAAACTAATTATTTTGCAGTATCTATGTAGTATGTAGCTTGGTGTTATGATGGTTGTTATTTCTTGTCTAGTTTTTCTTGCATTTTTATTCAGGGTTTATGCTGTCTTAAGTTTGTGGACCTCCAGGGACTTAAAGATAAACTACTTGTGTCCCTTGTACTGAATATTTTGTGTCTATTTTCAATAACATTAGAAAACATTTTAAAGAGACACAAAAGTAGGTTCTTAAGTCATCCTAAGGTATTAAATAAAAGCCATCTTTTCAGGAAAAAAAAAAAAAAAAAAAAAAAAAATACATCCTATAGTACATCTATGATTCCTGTTCAATGCTATGTCATGATGTCTTTTTATACTTGATAACTGCTGTGTAAAACTGAGTTGTAAATTATAAAGTCTATTGTAATTAAACATACTAGTGCACAGCATGGGTATCTGCAAATTGGGGCCATTTGTCCAACCCTCTGGGGTTTTGTATGTCCTTTTTTTCCTGTGTTTTTGTTCTTTCCAACATCATAATCATATGTTGAATAAGTCTTTGCCCCTTTAATCTAGAAAATATTCTGCTGATGTCCATGGTGCACATTTGCACTACACACAATAATTTTATATTCGGTGTGCCCACTTTTGTTGTCCTACAGCAAGAGATATAGCCATAAAAGTGGGGTCTTGTAAAGTAGCTTGGAAGCTGCTAACGCAGTGTAAGGGTTTTTTCTTTCATGTAACCTTACTTGAAATTTTCTCTTATTAGTAAGTTATTTTCCATAAATATGACCCAACCCACATAGTACGGGCATGTTTTTATTTATTACAGGATTCCTACAGGCCTGGAAAGTCAGGGAAATGAGTTTTGGTGAGGAAAATGGAAAAAAAGTCAGGGAAAATGAAGAAAGGTCTGGGTAATGGAAGAAAAATTAAATTTCATGGGGAAATTAAATTTATTAGTTTGTTTGGATTAAAAAGTAACTCTTATAGTCAGGCCCAGAATGCCCACTGGGAAGCCAGGAAATTTCCCGATGGGCCGATCAATTTCATATCTGTAGATAGAATGTGCTTGTAAATGTGTTCATAATAAAATGTAAGTAGGCCGCCTTTTACATACATTTCCGGGGGCGGTGCGGTCGGTTGTATCCATCCTTGCTTACCATTTCAGCTAAGATTGCTTGTGTAAAGCAATCAATCAAAATTTCCCTTTGCAGTCTTTGCTTACCTATCCTTCATGCATCCCATGCACACCACAGGGTCTGTCTGTCCCCCCTCCCACACACACACATACACTCTTCTAGGGATGCAACGGATATCCGGCAAACATACTGCATCCGGCCAATAAGCTGGATATTACAAATATCCAGCAGTACATCCGCCTAGCATTATATACTGAGAAATAAATGAATAAACATAATAAATGAATAAATTCTAAAAACTGCAATAACAAAAAATGAGAAAAAGTTTTGTGAAAATATTTTGTTTCCAATACTTTTTAGAATATACTTTTATCATGTATAGAAAATGGGAAAAAAAGTTAGCTTTTTTTAAGGAGTAAATTATTAATGGATGTAATTATTGTGCAAAAACACTTGTTTTTCAGTCTTTGTTAGAGTTTGGTTACCCCCCCCTCCCCATAAATTGACCCTGCTTATGAGAATAGAGTGTACTTCTGTAGTACTGCTGGCTCGTGACAAAATGCTATTGATTATTTGTCAAAGTTACATTTGATTTTCTAGTAGCTGAATGGAGATGCTTTTCTTTCAAGAACTGATTGTTTACGATATCTATCGAACTTTTGAAGGAGAACATCAATAACATTGTTATTTGTATCAGCTTTAATTGCAGTAAAACTGCTATATTTCATGGAAACAATCCCAAAAAAAATTCTGATTTTTGAATTAAATGATTTGACACTAATGAGAAAATTAAAAGAAAAATGTAATAGCTGAATGATCTACAAAAACTAGGGAAAATAAAACAAAAAATGAAAACATACTGCTGCCAGATATCTCTCTGAAAGTTTGACCGGATATTCGGTATCCGGCTAAATTGATATCCGCTGCATCACTACATTCTTCCAGATTAGAGATGCACTTTGTAGTTAGAAGAATTTTTTGTAGTGTTGCCAAAGAAATTTAAAAAATATATATATTTATCATCAGGTGTTATGTGAGAGTTAAGACAAGGGAAAATAAATGGAAAATGAAGTCCACACAAGCGTGTGGAGTTAAAAAGTCAGTGAAAAACATGGTAGAAGTCAGGGAAGCAGAAGCTTTGAAATCTGTAGAAACCCTGTATTAGTATCTTAACTTAAAAGAAAACTACAAAGCTGTTTTCAAATCAAGATGGGTTTCTGCATGTAATCAGTATTAATTTTTAAAGCCACGGTACATACTACTTAGCTACTACCAAGATAAGAAAGTATGTGAAATATGAAAAGGAATAGGCAGTAATACTGATAGTGAATTAACAGGAAAGTACTTGTCTGTTAAACCATTAACTTCATTTTGAGTTACCATATTAAAATTTACACTTGAGTTTATTTTTGTGATAAAAAGCTACAAATTTTACTATGTATTTTCAGTTGAACCATTTTTGTAATTTCCACCATTAATGATAATCTTTTTGCATACACCCACACCAGTGGCGGCTCGTGATAAAAAAAACAGGTGAAGAGCTTGATACCAAAATATTATGAAAAACACCTGATGCAGCCATTAACATGGGCGTCGGCAGAATATTTCACAGGGGGGGCAAAGGCTACTCCAGGGGGGCAAAGACTACTCAAGGGGGGGGCAAAGACTACTCAAGGGGGGCAAAGACTACTTTAACGTATAGTTACCATGTTGAAAAGAGCAAAAAAGCAAGGGAAAACACTGCATACAAAAATCCAGAGGGGGCCATAGCCCCCCTTGCCCTATGGTGCCGGTGCCCATGTCCATTAAGCATGGTAATTAGGCGGTGGCACAGGCCTTTCTGCGGAAAGAAATTTTTAATCTTTCAGCGATGCATTAATTCCTAATGCCTCCACTGGTCGACCCAGGGCCCGATTAACCTTTGAAGTGAGGGGAAGCTCAGTCTCATTTCGGGCCTCCTATCCCCTTTTTGTTTGGATTAAGTAAAGTTTTTAATGATTTTCTTTGTTAAAGGGATATTTAATTGATTTAATTAGTTCTAATGATTTTATTTGAAAAAAATATTTTTTTAATTAATTTGAAATTTACCTTAGATAAAAATATATTATTCATTATCTTCGCAATACTTTACTTAATTGTAATGAGATTTTACAGTATTTTTAAAATTACTGTAAAAAGTAAACTAAAAACATTTCCTTACTACTGAAACAATAAACTTTATTTATTGAGTCATATATTTTTCATGAGACATGGGGCTTTTTTCGGGAATTCTTTGTTCGTTTTGGTGACATCATAAAAATCACAACATGGAAGTTCAGAATTAATTTTGACCTTTAGACGATTTTTAACATTACATATTGAAAGTTTACCCCTTTCTACCGACCAAATGTTCCTGATAATAGAAAATTCTGTCTCAACTGGAACAAATATCCCAAGTATAGACATCGCATACTGAACTAATTTAGAAATGTTGCTGCATGGAGTATCAAGACTTCTAAAATACCTTAAAAATAGCTTTTCACTTCTCTTCATTAAAAATCTTTACAATAACTTAGAAGATCATTTAAAAACAAAATTTTGAATTTTTATCCGTTTTGTAGTCATTTTTGAGCCCCCTTCAAATTATGACGGGAAGGTTAAGCTTCTCGAGCCTTTTCGCTAATCAGGCTCTATGTCGACCACGAGAAAGAACATCTCTTTTATCGTCATCATTCCACCGACCAAACGGTGTTTGTAATACATTACAGACTATATCATTTACAGGAAACATAATGAATGTGAATAAACAGAAAAGAAACTAACTATTATTATCATTAAAATTAACACAAGAAGAAACTCTAAAATTTTCAAAAGACAGTAGTAAAAATCTCATGTGCCAAAATCTCAAACAAATCACGTGGTTTCATTTTCCTACACAAATCGCCAGAGAGCACTTTAATCCGGCCTGCCCAGTGTCTCGTATGCACTACGCTGGGTTTTCTCTCACTTGAAGAGACAGACCGTTTTCTGAGGGATCTCTTCACCTGATAGAAAGTGAAGCTGAAAACTGAATGAAGCGTTTGGGGTTACCATGGCAACCCCCCCAATAAGTGCAGTAGAAGAGATAATTTTTCCTTAGCACTTCACAACTCACCCCGTCAGAACCCGCGTACCACGTGACTCTAACAATGGACCAATCGTGACACAAGTCTTTGAAGCTTTCTTTGACCGCGCGGTTTCTATTCAAGGGGAGGAGAGGGAAGAGAGTTTGGCTTCACTGATAGTAAGAGCATGATTTAGCACATAGTCTTATGGCAATTGGGCTTTCATCAGAAATTTAAGTGTATTCTTACAGACTAAATTTGAAAAAGGATTATGGCTTGCTTACGTTACACAATTTTTTGTTACTTACAATACTTGGTGAAGGGGCACTTCACCTACTTCACCTGAAAAGCCGCCACTGACCCACACAGTCCTCATTAAATGAAATGCAGTACACATTTTAGAAACATTTAAAATGCTGCATTTTATTTTAACATAGCCATTTATTTTTCCAGTGTTAAACTTTTTACTACTGTTTTTTTTCTCTGTTGATATTTAGATTGACTTTGTGGCACATGATGACCTGCCTTATGCGATGGGTTCAGAAAGTGATGATGTCTACCACCATATAAAATCAAAAGGAATGTTTGTTGCTACAGAACGTACTGAAGGTGTCTCAACATCAGACTTAGTTGCTCGAATAGTCAAAGATTATGACATGTATGTGCGTCGTAATTTGGATCGGGGCTATAGTGCAAAAGAGATGAATGTTTCATTTCTTAATGTAAGTGATTATTTTGGTGAGTTACCATATATATCATATCTGCTACACTGTTGCTAGAAATATTTCCTTGTTTAGGAAAATGGCATAAATATTTTACATATTAAGTGCGATTAACTTACATATTAATTGCTTAACTTGTATTATTAATGCGTATGGTTTGGTTTACTAGCACCGACTGCATACATTCACGGCAGTATTTTTTGTCGACAAAGTTTGTGAACAGATTTGCTTCAATAGGTTTCCTATGCATCTTTCAATAGGGTAACAGTGCATTGAACTCAAATTTGGTATATATATTATAGACCACTGTCGCAAGACGGGTATTAACTTTAGTGTGTATAAGACTTATAGTTTCTCTACATGGCTGAAAAAAATATTCTTATACATTACGGTCTATGGAGAGAAGTACTTAAAAGTACACAACCTCCTAAATAGCGAATTCTATTGAGCTCAAACTTAGTGTATATACACTGCCCTCCAAAAGTTAAGGTACAACCTGTTTTTTCGAAGCTGACCATAAAGAAAAGGCAGCAACAAGAAAATTTGTAGTTTGTTTGCATAATAGTAACAAATTTTACCAAAGCATATGCAAAAATGATAGTCACCACTTTTACTTTTAAAGAAATGGATACTTATATAAGAGTGGGAGAAAATGTGCAAAAACTAAACTTTTGTATTGTCGGCTGTAATTTTTGTGTGTGCTTGTTGATTGTAAGTTTTGTTGTTAATTTCGTTCAAGACAGTCTAATAATGTTCGGGAGAAATCACTTACCTGATTCTTTACGGTGGAGGGGGATCAGATGGATAGAAATGGGGTTGTCACAAGCTGATGCTGCTAGACGTCACAATGTGTCTCGAAATGTAATCCAACGACTGTGGAATCAATTTCAAACCACAGATTCAGTGTCTAGAAGACCTGTTCCAGGCCGACCATGAGTTACAACACCTGCAGAAGACCGTTATCTAGCACTTTCGGCCCAAAGAAGGAGAATCACTACTGTACCTCAGCTCATTGCAGATCATTTTGTCACATCGGGAAGAAGGATCTCAGCCACACAGTACGAAGACGCCTTCATAATGCAGGTATGTATGCATTTCGACCATTTGTGTGTGTCCCTTTGAACGGACGGCACAGAAGTGCTCGTTTACGTTGGGCAAGGGAACATGTCTGCTGGACCAGACAACAATGGACTTCTGTACTCTTCACTGACGATTCCCGGTTTACATTGCAGTGCGATTCAGAGCGTGTACTGGTCTGGAGAGAACAAGGCACCAAATACAACCAACCCAACATTGTTGAAAGACACAGTTTTGGAGGTGGTGGAATCATGGAATGGGCAGGGATCTCTCTCGGTGGTCACACTGACCTGCATGTGTCCGTGGAGGGCATTTGACTGGTGTGAGATATTGTGACAAGATCCTGGATGCCTATGTTCGGCCATATGCTGCTGCTATTTGAAATCATTTCATCCTGATGGAATGATAATGCCCGACCTCACCAAGCTGCGCTTTTTGAAGATTATCTTGAGAGTCAAGATTTGGAGCGAATGGAATGGCCAGCTCAATCTCCAGACCTCATTCCAATAGAACATGTTTGGGACTACCTTGGCAGACAAGTGGCTGCTTCAAGTCCTCCTCCAAGATCGTTGCATGAGCTGGAACAAGGACTAATCCGTGCGTGGTCTTAATGAATTCATTTTTAGAAATGAAGTTTATTCCATGTACGTAATGGATTAATTATCTCCCGGCTTTGTAGAAATTTACTATATTACACATTAATTCATGATTCGATAAAGTAAAAATTTTATATAAAATATCTACTACCAGGGTTCCCATTAGA
The DNA here is from genome assembly GCA_038373885.1 of Cheiracanthium punctorium. Taxonomy (NCBI): domain Eukaryota; kingdom Metazoa; phylum Arthropoda; class Arachnida; order Araneae; family Cheiracanthiidae; genus Cheiracanthium; species Cheiracanthium punctorium. The sequence goes on from JAWZYV010008393.1 coordinate 167,880, forward strand.
AAAAAAAATTGGCGGAGATTTCTCACCCATCCAAAAATTGTGAGTGAGATTTCTGAAAGTTAAGTGAGAATATAAATATTGTTTAACATTATTTTATTTATTTATAGTACAATTTCAATAACACAGATTTTCCATTCATTAAAAAATTTTACAGCTTGATCATATGGAAAACTTTCTAAATTGATATTTCCATCAGCTATTCTATTAAGATTGCTTAAATTTGCACTTGAATTGTTAAGGGATATTCAAATGAATATTCAAATTTATTCAAAGAATCGCACCCAGTTTAACTAAGCAAAGGAATTATTAACTATAATATTTTATCTAGTATAATAAAATTATATAAAATAACTTAATATTTATATAAATATTAAATTATATTATATTACAATGTTGGTAAGATACAAATCTGTGTGACAAAGTTAACAGATATAGTTACCCAGCAAACACACACAGGTTCGCTGAATGTCTATTAACGCTCAGAAGACGTTTTCTGAACGTTAATAGACGTTCAGAGAACCTGTGTGTGTTTGCTGGGTAAGTTCAAATTCTTACTACAGTATAAACTAGATTATCCTGCATTTAACCGGAAAATTTCAGCTTCTTTTTTTTGGGGGGGGAGGGGGGTCTACTTAAAAGATTGATTAACTCTTACTGTGAACGACAACTAAACTTAGAACGGAAGGGGGGGTCCACATTTCAAACTGCCAGAGGTTATCAATAATTCCATGAATCGTGGTGGTATATAAAAAAAAAAAAACAGATGAAATGCTCTCAAAACTCATATACGATGGACACACATACAAAAACAAAACATTTTACAGCTGGCAAGCAGGAGGAGAAAAATCAACACGTCAGCTCAGTGCCGATAGCATTAATTAATATTCCCCCCTCTGCATTCCGATGATTTTACCGTGTTATCTGAACAGAAACTCAAGAGATAAAGCGGGGGGTGCTTCATTGCAGCTGCGGCACACTTGTTATCCGACAGTAGTAGAGTAAAAACAAATTTTTGTATTTGTAAACTGGCATTTTAAAACTTTCAAACAGCGTGCGAAAATCTCGCGCAGGTGGCGAATATTTTGCAGCGCGAGAATACCTCGCGCTGTAATATTTTTTGCGTTCGATTTAAGAAATTTATGCGAGATTCTCGTGGTCTCGCACACTAGCGGGAACCCTGTCTACTACTAATGTATATAAAAGTATGTTTAAAAGGTGCCTGTACAACTTTAATTTTATTTTAGCATTAAGTAACTTTTCTGCAACTGCCAGTGTTTTACACCACATCATCACATATTATAGACTTTAGATCACCAGAAACAAATTTTGAGGATCAAGGCTTTCTAGCTTGGCTACAGAAATTGAGAATAAAAGTTCCCTGATTTCCCTGACTATCTTTATCAGATTTCCAGAAAATTATATACATACCATAATCTTTCATGTAAATCACCATTGTGTATCATGAACCAACAGGTGAATGCTTAATATAGGGAAATAAATAATAGAAAACCACAAAAATGCTTAATATTAATAAAATTGTAGTTCAGTTTCATAAATTCAAACATAAAATTTAGTTGAACACTAAAAGACAATATGTAGCAGAAAGTTTCCTCGTTTTATAAAGATAGTGTCCAATTTTAAGCGTAAGGATGACTGATCAAAATAAAATGGCCACCTAGTCAACTTATTTTATTTCAATCAATGTATTGTTTCAAATTTTAAAAAATATGTAAAAAGGCTTAATCGTCTTGCGGGGTAGCTTATAGAGATGAGTTCGGGCTCATTTTTTGAAGCCCGAGCCCGAGGACTTTTAATCCGAGCCCGCCAGAGCCTGAAATTTCAGCTAAGATTAAAAAAAAATCCAATTAATTCATTGATAGTATACAATGAATTTTGCCGTTTGTGCAAATTAAAGACAAATAGAGTTGCAAACTCTCAATGCACTTTCTAATTCTTTATATATCCATGTTTATCAAATAATGTCGGATCTCATAACTAATCAATATAAGCCGCCGCGCCGTTCTGAAATATCCAAAGAGCTTAACGCACCTTCTAGGCGTCAGTGCCGCTATAAGTACAGTCAACTCCGGTCATAGTGAACCCGGATATAGTGAACCATCGGCTATAGTGAACGCAAACCATTAGTGCCGATTCACATACAGTATCTCTATCCATCATGAAGACACTTGGGTTTTAGTGAACTTTGGATATAGTGGACGAAATTGGATGGTCCGCAGAGGTTCACTATAACCGGAGTTGACTGTACTTTTATTTCCCTCGTGAATCACTTTTTAAAATATGTTTCAAGGAGTGTGTTCAATAAAGGAGAAATTTTTCACGAGCCCGAGCCCGAACGCAATTGTGAATTATAGAGCCCGGGCTCGGGCTGAGCCCGTCTCATCTCTAGTAGCTTAGCTGGCATCACTCAAATGTCCCATCACTTTAAAAAATACAATGGTGCAGTAGACGACTAAATCATCTTTCAACATTCATTTTACCTATGACTTTATTCAGGAAGCAATTCACATGCGACATTGATTCACATGCCAATATGATTTGCATATCCGATTTCTTGTATGATCCACATCTTAGAACGAGTCCGAATACATGCGCTTTTTCGGATTTGTATAGTGATAGTGCCTACATCACTTGAGTCTCGGATTCATATTTCTATGTTCTCATATGATCTGTATTCTGGTTTCAGATTCGTAAAATATCTATCTGTGCATCAGTTGAGTATCGTGTAATCCAGAACAAAAATTTTTAAATATTTTTGCAAAATTCCTTGATATTTCCATGATTTTTCCAGATTGATGAAGTACCCTGATTTTTCCATGAAATTCCTTGATCTGTCGACACCCTGCTTTCGGTATATGACTAAAAAGGTTTACTAAATTTTTTCACTCCTATTGTGCAATTTTTATATTGCACGTTCTGAACCATAGGTAGTGCAAGAAAAAAAGTTTCATGCACTAATTTTTTATTTTTATTTATTTATTGTGAAAGTTATAGACAGGTGCATTTAAAGCATGAATGTCATTGTAGACTAGTTCAAAATACATTGAGTAAATAGAATTTCATTGGGACAAAAGAAAACTTGCTTATAACGAAGAAAGTGTTGTTATAAGCAGGTTTATCATTATTATCATTATGTTTATCATGTTAGGGCTTTACTGTATTTAGTTTGCTTGTCAATAAAAATTGATTATATATAAGAGAATAACATCTCCACACACTCCTGCTTAAACTGTGAAGTTAAGAAAGGGGTGAAAAAACATCTTTTTGTAGTTGTGTTACATACAGCAATTGCAGATTTAGCTTTTTAATATATGTGTGGTCAATGCAATCAATTTATTATATTATACTTGTGTAATGGATATTTCTTTTCAAAATATTTTGTGTATTGGTGACATTTTCTAAAATTAAAAAATCTTGTATTTACCATACATGGTAAAAATAGTACAGGATGTACAAAATCTTTACTTTTCTTCAGCTTCAAAAAATTCTAACTTTCACTCAAGCAAAAGTGAGAGCTAAAAGTAAACATGTGCCCAGTTTTTCTTTAATTCATTTGCATCATAAGAAAATATGATAAGAAGGCCTTTATAACCAAATTTCATTGGTATCGATCCAGTATTGAACCAACAAAGTTGAACATATGCATTCAGCTTTGGTGACATTGAGTAGTAAATTTGAATTTTTATGTTCTGGTGATAGTGACCAGAAAAAGTGAATAATATGCTCCGTTAATAGTGACCAGGATAATTGAGCGTATATATACACTAATAATGCAAATGGCTTAAACTTATTTTTTTTTTTTTTTTTTTTTTTTTTTTTTTTTAAGTTAGACCCAGTGACAGAGTCCCATCTGCCTTGCCCTTGTATACATACTATTAAATTCAGTGGATTTACCCACACATCAAGTCATGTTACTTTCATCATTACATTTTAAATGTGTAACCAACTTGGTTTTGCTTGACTTTTTAAAAATTTTTAATTCCACAATAGGAAAAAAAGTTTCTTCTGCAAAATAAAATGGATAAAATAAAAGGAAAGCTCGAAGGCAAGAGGCATGAATTCATTCACAAATGGGAAGAAAAGTCCAGAGAATTCATCAACAGCTTCTTGGACTTATTTGGAAAAGATGGACGATTAGTAAGTTTTAGATTAAAGTCACACTTCTCTTATTTTATTACTGTGATTTTATGCAGATGCTACATACAGTCTGTCAACTAGCATCTAAAAGAGACTTGCGACTAAATTAAAGATAAGGAAACGTGGGATACTTTTTCGGATAAAAAGTGCCATTTTCATGCCATTGAAATACTTGGCAACTTTTCTTTTAATCCAGGTGACTAATGACTAATTTGGTGATCAGGAAATGATAGGCTTTGTTCTTTATCATTATTACTATTATTATTGATTAGCCAATACCCAAAATACAGCCATATTTGGAACTGCACCAAAAATGAGTTTCCAAAACTGAATCCAGCTTGGTGATATCTTATATTTGGCAAGAAACCATGTACAACTCAATGAGCCTGAAAAACTATTGTGTATTCATATTCTTTATGTATTAATTTTTTAAATGCTACTAATAAGTTATAATTTTTTCTAAGCATTTTGTTAGTTTAAAATTATCGCAGTTCATGTGCATGCCTGCCAACATGTAAGATTTAGCAGTACAATGCACGGATTTTGAATTTGTAAGATGTGCAATTTTATAATCCGATTAATTGATTTTTACAACAACACAATAAAACCTGAATACAACAATACTTATGGGACCCAATAAAATTATCATTCAAGAAGAATGTATTGTTATATCAAGAAGTGATTATATTCTATTGGAATTCCAAAGGACCACAAAAGTTTATTGTTATAGAGAAATTTATCATCATGCCAGATATTGTTATAGCAGAAATGCCAACTACTACAGAGTCTCTAGTTTCTAAGGAATTTTTTTGTTTACTACGGACTATGGAAAAAGGGTATATTTTTACAGAAATTTAAATATAAATTGATTTATTCTGTATTGCTTTTAATGATTAAAAAAAAAAAGCACCAAGAGTTATTGCACTACACCCAAAGCCTAAAACAAACAGTTATCAAATTCAGTCTGTACCAAATTTGTATCAGTGCCAGCTGAAAAGAAAAAGTGTTGAGTCTGGACTTCTCTGGAGCTCCTCTTCTTTCCCCCCCCCCCCTTTCTCAGGTTTTAAAATTTTCTTTCTTCTGTCGCGCTAACTGCGAAGGCTCTGTAATAGATTCAACTCTTGCAAGTTTCCATTTATTTTTCATTAAGATCAATTTTTAATGGGCTATAATGAAACTTTTTTTTAATAGTTTAGAAAAAAATTAATGAACAAAAATTTTGCCTATGCGACTGACTATGGACAAACATCAAAAACTATTGAAAATATTCACAATTACTACAGAAAAGTCTCATTGAGGGTTGGCATCTGTGTTATAGTGAGATTTTACTGTATTATTTTCCAAGCATTAATCCTTCAGTAATGTTTGATTGAACATGATTTTTATGTCATTGCTACACTGAATAAGCTGTTTTAAGTTTGCTATAGCCTTTTTATTTTTTTATTCCAAGATGGCATCCAGGTCATGAACCTTGCTCTCTCTAGGAGATTTAACTTGTATGCATAAGAAATATTTTCAGAATTCTTCATTTATTTTGAAGCTCTGCAGATTTCTACATATATATATTTAAGTATCTCCAGCATCCCAATTCCAGTCTTTCCACTGATCTTGAGAATTAATATTTTCTTTTATGTAAATCTTCAATGCTGTAAGAATAAAAACTAACTCTTATTCAACTTGATGCCCCCACCCCCACCCCCCAAAGAAGCCAGTAAAAAAAATTTCATTAAAAAGGACAAGTTCAGATATGAGTGCAATGAAAAGGATGCAAAAAAAAAAAAAAAAAAAAATTGAAAGAAAGAATATTTGTCTGTGAAAAAAATATTCATGAAAGCAAACAAAATGAACATATGTTTCTTTATTTTATTATTTTTTTTTTCTATGCTCAACATACTATTTTTAATTGCTTTTCAGATATGTAATGTATTCATTACCTCTTTTTTTTTTTTTTTTTTTAACTACAGTAGAAGATCTTTATAATGCAAACCTCGAGACGCAAGGTTTTGCATTATATAGAATTTTGTGTTATATGAATCATTCACTTATATCATTAAACTTCCCTAGTAAACATATTAAAATATAGCTAGAACACATAAATATAATGTTTAAAACTTTTTTTAAATACAAATACTACTTAAAAAAAAAAGAAATGGAATTTATTTATTTACAGAAAAAATAAATTGAAATTACCAAAAGCATTAAAGTTTATTTGTTAAACAATATATTAATTTTGATTTGTTTTACTTTGGTTACGCAGTCTTGTGTTTCTAGGAATTTAAAATATTGATCTCTTATGGAAATTTCTTCAGATTCTGAAAGTTTTTCAACTTTCTCTCCAGCATTTGATTCTGTTTCAGAATTGTTTTCCTCTTGTTTTGAAACAGAGGAAATTATTTCAGCACTGGTCAAATGATTAACAATTTGTGACTTATCATCCATTACCAAATATTCAAAATGTTTTCTTCATGCAGGTTTGTAAACTGAGTACTTTCCATTTTGTGCACAATGCATTAGTTCAGCAGTTTTCATTTTAACTAAAGATGGCTTAAATCCAGTTCCAAAATTCAGTTTTAAAATAGTGTTACATTGAGAAAACTCCCCTACTTCTCATAGACTTTTAAAAAGTATTTTACTGTCAATATTGAGACATAAGCATATCGTCGGGCAGGGGGCGGGGGCGTGTGCCAACCTCCCCAGTTTGTTTAGAAAACCATTCATTTTAAAACCTTTCTTCTTGCCAAACTTAAAGAAACATGGCTATTTTTACTTTAGAATATGCTATGTGCATTCTCCCACCCACACGCACACACATTTAAAAAAAAAAAAAAAACCTTTGGGTGATGCTACGCATGTGATTTAGGAAGCCAAGTAACAGCGGTTCCGTGGTTTTATTAAAGTAAACATTCCTTCCTCTTCGACCCGGCCCCGCCAGCTGTTATGCTGATAATGCATAATGCATGCATGGGAGAATAATTGTTTATTTTAAGCTTGGCATGTTGTGGGATTTATCTAATGTCTCAAAATTAATTCCCTAGGAAAGCAATTAAAAAAAAAAAAAAAGATTGTAGAAATTTCTTAATTGTGGTTTTCTCTGTTTACATCCGCAGTGTTAATGCGGTTTATGGAGAATTGCGGTATATCGATCTTCTACTGTACTATATTTTATCAATAAAAGGAATGTTTTGGGAAGCAAATACGAAATGTTCATTCTTTTTTTCTCAACATTTTACCTTTAGTAGGTATATTTATTGTGTTACTGTGTAGCGCTGTGAGATTGTAAAATTTAAAAAAATGGAATGTTGGCAGATATGCACGTGTTTGAAGGTTGAAAAAATTTTGTTGGCAAATTAAAATTCGAAGTAATAAAATATCTCTCCTTCAAATCTCCTGGGGCTTATGAAAAAGTTTTTGAAAAAAAAAAAAAGGTTTTTTTTTTTTTAAGAGACACTGAAAGTTTAGAAAATAAATCTTGCTCAGGGGAAAAAGTCTTTGGAAATCAGAGAAATGGCAAAATGTTCAAGGGAAATCCATGTAGGCTAAAATAAGAACTAATATGAAATGCAAGTAACTTGCCACATTGCTAAAAAACATTTTCTTTCCTTTGTAATAACTACTTGTAAAGAACGTACAAGTATACTGGCTGATTCAAAATAGATGTTATACCAATTATCTCTTGAGTTAGTCATCAAAATATACCTTCAATTACAAAAGTTAGTCAAATTAAGAGCAGCTTTCAGATATCTCATTTTTTTAAAGGGTCAGCATACATACTTATAAAAAAAAAAAAATTCTTCTTTTCCTATCATCCTATCAACCCCGTAACAGGAAATGTGAGACGTACGTCGCAGATTTTTTTCTAGTCTGCAGATTATTTTCATAAGAGTATTGTGTGCAAAATTTTTTGTACGGTCATGAAAAAAATCCTTTTCTAAATCTCGAAATAAATATTTTCTGTTAGAAAATGTAGAAGACTGCAAATTTTTTTTCTCTCTCGGGCTCTCGCACGCCAGTTTAACACGTGTTTTACATTTTGCTTGCCTGTTGATCTAATCAAGTTGCTAAGTAGTTTTTCAATTCATATATTGTTTCAAAAATACTCTAGGCAGCAAATGTATGCAGATAGCAGATACAAAAGATATCACAAAAAATCGGTCCTCTTTTACTTGTTTGTTGAAATGGCTGCACAGCTTGGATAAAGTTGCATGTTTGAAATGCAAGAATTCAATGTTATATATGAATTTGAAAACACATTACTTACAATTTCACGAGGGGAAAAAAATGAGATATGAATTGGTTTCCAATGCTGTTAATGAGCTTTCAAAGAAAATACCTGTATTAAGATTTTTTACACACACACTTTCAATTCCAGTATCAGAAGCTCTCTGTGAAAGTTGGGTATTGGTCATTGAGAAAGTCAGCAACATCTTCATCAACTTTTCATGCATCAGGACATCTTCGTCTATCAGCGAAAAGGAAATAGGAGGCGAATGTTTAGTTCGCCAAAAGAAACATTTAGCTCGTTTCATTCGTTAACAAAAAAAACGTTTAGCTCGCCATGGGAAAAAATTGCTAAGAATTACGTTCCTAATTCAATATTGCAGTATTACAGTGGAACCTCACAAGTTGGGCACTTTTCTGAAGAATGGAACGTATCTATAATATAGTAATATACCTCTACACTTTGAGGAACTCCAAGTGTCCAATTAACGGAGGATTTATTGTATTGCACGTTTAAGAAAAAATTTAATGCATTATTGATTACAGATTTACTTTACAACCCGACCCCCTCCGATTTTTTTTAAACTTGACACAGTTGTTGTACACTGTGACCTGTAGCCAAATTTTAGATTTCTACCTCGTTTTTTTTTTTTTTTTTTTTTTTTTTTTCCCTAAAATTACAAATTTTTAAACTTTTTTTTAAAAGTGAAAAAAATGAAATACTTTACCTCATAAAACAGCCTATAACTTCTGTTCTAATTGTGCTACTGAAATAAATGAGAACTCATTTTAAAGCTCTTGGTGTGAGCTTTCCAGGGATATGTAACATGAGGCCAAAATTGGAATATAAATATCTAGGTCACTTGACCTTGACCTTAAATATCTCAAAACATGTGCATTTTGTTTTTCTTGAATTTTTTATATTTTAATCACCTATTATTGTTTTGTAAGATTGCAGGTTTTCAAGCTGTCACTGGCAAAACTTTTTAAGTTATGAATTTTTAACGAAACGACAATAATGGATGTCTGCAGAGCATTACCGCATGCTATTGTTTCCTTTTCCCCTTCATTTATCAAAACAATCTAACAAGAAATCTAATTATAAAAACTGTGCACAAACTTACATCTTTAACCTTTTATGAGTAAATAAATTTTCATTTTATTATTATTATTGTCTCTTTAAATGAAATTGTGTATTAAAAACTTGTATATAAAAATGTTAACTAAGTTTGTTTTAATGCTAATTTTCCTGCTAAACGCTAGATTGAAATTTTTTATACTCAATCACAATAAAAAATGCTAAATTGCCAGCCAATGAGATCTCCCGGAGATCTCATTGGCTGACATTGATGTCATCAAAAGTATGCAGTTGTTCTAAGAAATGAGTTAGCTTACAGCACACATTTGAATGTGAGTGATTGGTTCTTTTATGTTCTAATTGTTATGATTAGTCATTAATAGAAGTTCAATTATAGCTGTGTATGTAAATGAAATTTACTTAAGTGAGAATGTAAAATTTTCCAAGTGCAATATACTGCTGAAATCCTTTTTATTTAAAAGGTCACAGAAAAATAAAAACAAACTTGTGCGCTGTTCAAAATTGGATGTTAGAAAAAATTCCTACTATTTCTACAAACTACAAAATATTTACATATTGTCATACAAAACTCAGTAAAATGCCTAACATTACCGAAGAAAAAACTGAAAAAGAAGCAGGAACTTCTGCAATACAGTCTGAAGAATTTCAAGAAGATGACCCTTGTGCTCCTGATGCTGCATTGAATTTGGTAAATGATAGTCTTCAATGTTTAGGGGAAAAGTCCCTTAAGGAAGAACACAATAAAAGAAAAAGTTATCCAAAGAAAAAAATTAAAAGAATTGCCTCTGCTTTAGAAAAGAAAATTATTGTTTCTGAGAGCACAGATGAAATACCAGAAGATCCAGAGAGTGAAATGATATTACAGTTACGAGTTTAAATCAACGATTGATAGAAGTCTAAAAATTCAAATATTGACAGTTCATCCAAAAAGTTGGAGTATTAGAAAGATTCTGAAAGAATTTGGTGCTTCCAACTAACATAGTACGTGGATCAAAACAATTAGTGAAAGAGAGGGGAGTTTTAGCAAACCCAAATCTGAAACCAGGAAAAATCTTGCAAGACATTTTAAATACAGTAAAAGAGTTTTATATGTTTGATGAAATCAGCTGTTGCTTGTCAGGCAAAAAAGATTTTGTTTCTGTGGTTATTCAAGGACAGCATACACACCTGCAGAAAAGATTAATTTTTTCTTTAAAGATTTTCTCAAGATTTTCTTTAAAGATGATTGTGAATTAAGACCCAAAAACTGTGTTCTTGCTAGTGCAAGTGGTATGCATATAGTCTCTGTGTGTACAATCCATCAAAATGTAAAGCTAATGCTGAATGGGTGTAAGAGCATAGATAGTGATATGAAGATTAAATCATACAATGAAGGCATAGCAAATATTATTTGTAACCCACTTTACCAGCTTGTTTCTGGTGATTGCATGTTCTGTCCAGGAACAGAGAAACTTCAGTCTGATCTTTCTGAGCTGTTTCATTCTAAAGGTATAGAAGAAATCACATTTAACCAGCGTGTATCCACAGATCGCACTACACTAATGATGGTAGCTAAATCAACAGACGATTTTGTAGACTGATGCAGAAACTAAAAATTCTTTGTAAGAATTCTTTTATAGCTAAGGAACAAGCACTTTTCCAGAATGAAATAAAATCAAAATTACAAGAAGGTAAATTTTTAGTAATAAGCGACTTTGCTGAAAATTATTCCTTTGTGCTTCAAGATGCTGCACAAGGTTTCCACTGGAATAATGCACAAGCTACAATACATCCTTTCACAATTTATTATAAAGGTATCAAAAATATTCAACACATCAGCTATATTATGATCTCAGAATCCCTGCAGCAGTTCATCTCTTCCAAAAACACTTACTTAGAAAAAAAATTTCAAGTAAACCTAAACTCATCTTTTATTTTTCAGATGGTGCAGCTGCACACTATAAAAACCGAAATTTTTTTATAAATCTTTGCCATCACAAAACAGATTTTGGTGTACCAGCAAATGGCATTTTTATGCTACCTCACATGGCAAAAGTCCTTTTGATGGTTTGGGAGGGACTGTCAAGAGACTAATAGCTTGTGCTAGTTTGCAAAAGTCATACAGTTCACAGATAAGGACACCTCGCCAGTTGTATGACTGGGCAACTAAAAATATTTAGATTTACGACTTTGCTTTTTCACCGAATGCCAACATGAAGCAGAAAAAAAAATATTACAACATCGCTTTGAAACTGCTAAAACTATCTGCAATACACAACAGCTACATTGCTTCATTCCATTGAAGAAGAACAGCTTAACTGTAAAAGTATATACAAGAGTCACAATGCTTAAAACTGCATATATATCCAGTGAACATGAACTGCTCTTGACTGACATTCGGGGGATTCGTAACATGTATATATGAGGGAAATTGGTGGGTTGGCTGTGTGCTGAACATCTTTAAAGAAACTGAAGAAGTTAAAATTATGTTCCTGCATCCACATGGACTCTCGCCATTTTATGCATATCCTGTAAAGGAAGACATTTTGACAGTACGAAAAAGCAACATATTACAAAAAATTGATGTAAACACTGTTACAGGAAGAACTTATGCAATTTCAACAAAAGACACTGAATCAACAACATTGGCAATGAAAAAAAAAAAATCTGATGTGTCCAACACATGACTTCCTTGCACGTCCATTAGATCAAAAATATTTTCGACGCACTTCCTCTAAACTTATTTGTTTGAAAGAGATAAAATATCAATAATAATAAGGTTTAGCGATTTCTAGCCAAATATTTCGATATCGCCAAGCTGAGTTCAATTTGAAAGATTTCCTTCTGACACTTTATTTGGCGATATTTCACCAAAAGCCGACAAACTTGAGATAGTCTGCGAGATTTTGGGGATAGCCAAAGTAGTCATTGACCACAGACTTTCAATGAATTGAATGCATCCACACACCTCAATGTATTTAAAGTCATTTGGCTCACCCTGTAAATAAATTCTCAGTCGATTGCTGTCAAAAAAGATATGGAAAACAGTTAGATATTACAATTGTTCTAAATACAAAAGTTAAAAAATCTACGGGTTAAAGTTTTAGAGTTATATAAAATACAAAATAATTTTTGGTGCCAAATTTGGCGATATTTCGGCGAAACTCGTTAATGTCGACGACATTTGGCGAGATTTTAAGCATGAACCAAACATTGACAGATTATCGCCAAATTTGGCGACATTTCGCCAAAACTCGCCAAGAACGATGACAAATGGCGATACTTTGGGCATGGACCAAATGACTGACTATCGCCAAATTTGGCGATATTTCACCAAAACTCGCCAAGGTCGAGGACAGACGGCGAGATTTTGGGCATGTACCAAACAATGACTGTCTACAGTTGTATTATATTGAAGATGTCCATAGACATTAAAGTACTAAAATTCTTTTCGGTGGTCCTGTAAATAAACTCTCCAGTAGATTGGAACCAAAAATCGAGATGCACAACTAGATGTTACAACATTCTTACATATGAAATTTCATAATAGTTTTTGAGATTTGAGAGTTAAATATGCACACACGTACACCAAAAGTCGCCAAGCTTGGCGACTTTTGGCATAGTTCTTGAGGGAGGCACGTGACCGTGGTCGGACTATCACCTAACTTATGTGGTAGGACGGTATTGTGCTTGAAATGGATGAATGCCCCTAAAATTGCCATTGACCGTAATGTATTGGAAATCTTTTGAGTGTTCCTGTAGCAGAACTATAAATGATAAAGACACTTTTTTTAATGGAGAAATTCATTTTCTAACTCTTTACAGCATACATCACTTCTGAGTCGTTTGAAATAGCCCAATACCTCTAAAAAACGCTTTGATGAATTTCGGCCCATAGAGCGTAATGTATTTCGAATCTTTTGGGCGGTTCTGTAGATAAACTATCCAGTCGAATGGAATCGAAAGGGGAGGTGCACAACTAGATGTTACAACAATCCTAAATATAAAGTTTCAACATTCTACGCCTAATAGCTTTTGAGTTAGGCGAGTTTAATGAATTTCGGCCCATAGAGCGCAATGTATTTCGAATCTTTTGGGCGGTCCTGTACATAAACTATCCATTCGATTGCCACCAAAACGGGAGGTGCACAACTAGATCATAGAACAATCCTAAATATCAAATCTCAACATTCTACGACCAATAGTTTTTGAGATATGCGAGTTACATACATAGGTACGTACATACGTACAGACGGCATGGAGAAACTGGCCACAGTAGACTCGCCGCTGGTCAAAATGAGTTGCAGACGCGTTAATATGATCGTGCATGCTAGCCTACGATGAGATGCATCGAAAAAAAATTTTTTATTAAAATTTGAGGTAGTCAAAATCGGTTTTTTTGTCGAAATTTGGCCCCCAAAATTTTTCGGGATCACATTACTTCCTTATACTACGTACAAGGAAGTAAAAATCAATAGTAAACAAAATTAATTTATACAGAAGAAAGAAAATAAAAAATATTTGTTGTTTCTTTCGAAATTCCAGTCTTTTAGAGTATTCTCATCTATCTAGATAGGATAGAATTTTATTACTTACAATGATTTGGGGGGGAGGGGGGATGAAGAATTATTGTTATTGAAGAGGTGTAAGGTGGGGGAGGGAAGGCAATTTGAATTGTTCTGATAGGGACGCATACTCATCTAGCTACACTTTTGCTTGTTTGTGTGATATGTTTTCTGTCTTAATGCTATCAGAAAAAATTTCTGGGACACCCTATATGCCAGGCATGGGTAACCTTTAGAAAATTGCAAACCAAATTTTAGGATGTTGTTAGTGAAGTCGCGGGCGGTATAAATGTGATTTATATGGGAATTTGAAATGTTCTGCGTGTAGTATTGTGCTACTACTGCCGTGAAAATTAGTTTAGCTAGGTTAAAATTTAGATTACAAATTAAGCAAGCTACCAAAACAGAATTAAGATTTGTCCATGCGTTGTGACTGTTGAAGTAGATAAATAACCCAATGATCTCAGCCTTGCCTGAAGTGTGTGTTAGAAGCGTGGTAAAATAAACACAGAGACATTGCATTACATCACCAAAATACAAATTTTATTCAACAATAACAGGGGTAAACAACTAGTGGTCTCACGACATCAGCATTTATAAATAAAATTAAGTAAAACACAGCGCAGGGGTGTTGCAGCGCGTGGTAGTAATACTCAAAAAACAAAAATATTAGAGTGCTTTAATTTCCCATTATTAGCCCTTGTAAATTGAAAAGTAAAAAAAAAGGTAATGCTTAATTAAAATTGTCATGACAAATGCAGCCCGATTTGGATCCAAAACTTAAGTTAAAAGGCTTTGCTGCAGCATAAAAAAAAATTTATCCTATCAAAAAAAGAAAAGAAAAATTTTGGCAAACAAGTCCCCACCTTCACCAAGCCACACAGGGCATCTAATAAAAATCCCACACAAAATCCTTAACTGTTACTTGAAACCCCACTTTTGCAATCCAACAGATGAGTTTAAATAGTTAACAAAATAAATAAAAAGGGGAACTTTGCAATTTTTACACCAAAGGGTGCAGCAAATTCATTGATGTGCAGAACAACTCAAACAAGTAATTACAGAGATTAGCATTGGCCAAGCTAGAAAATAAAACAGAATTTATGACCCTCCAAAAATTAACTAGGTAAGAAAAAAAATAACACAGCATCAACAATTATCATTTAACAAAACAAAAAATTTAAACATGGCGTTACTGGAAGATATACATCAGGTTAGTACTGAAAGTAGTAAAAGAAAATTTAGCATTTACAGTTGTCTTCAATTCCCCCCCCCCTTCTTTTAACGATGAAAATTTAATAAAAATTTAGGGATCTTCAATCGGTACGGCGAACATGGTGGTTAGGAGAGTAGTGAATCGACTTCCTGGGTGGGCCGGATCCTTGCAGATGGAAATAAAAGGCAACGATCTTACCGGGATTCAGCTGCTGGAGTTCGAAGATTTCCCGAGGACATCGTTCGGCAGGACATTCAGGCAGCTCCCGATGTGGCTAAGATGACTCGATCGTGGGCCGGGCAGGGGTCACGCGCTGCTTCACAAAATGGAGAAGGCGCTAACTGCCTAAAAAAAAACAGCGTGAAATCACATCAAGGGGGTTCGCTCGCTCGCCACCCCAAAAAAAATATAATGGATTATTCACCCGGCATTGTAAAAATAAAATTTGCTGTTCTGATGATCAAGCGTTTTATCAGGCCCTCTGGCCTACATGCTAAAACTTCACATAATGAACTTGTTGTAAGTGACGACAGATATGCCGAGCTAGGCCCCTAAAATGCGCGAGGAGACCCCGGTACAGACACGTCCTAGCAGCACCACGACAGCTCTCAGAAAAAAAACGCTTTCTGCCCCACGCGTGAGGAGATTCGCCGAGACGCTGCCCCCCGGGGACCAATCAGAGCGCGCCATCTCAGCCGGGAAACTTCGAGAACATTCGATTGTCGGGGGAAGGAAGAGAGGAGAGAAAAAAATGGCGGCCAGCGACTACTACACGTGGGAAAGAAACGAACTTGGCCAAGAAGAAACGCAGGCAAGAACGGCCATCTTGAAATGGGAAAAAAAAAAACTTAATTGATCAAAAAGGCATTAAAAACGTTATTAAATTTCCTAAAATTTTAGAGGGAGATAGCTAATCGTCCGAGACAACCCTGGGTAAAATTTGGAGTAAAAATTTAAATTAGAAGAGAGTAAAAATAATTAAAAACCGGACATGAACAAGAGATATTGCAAGAAATGAGTTAGGCTATTGAAGAGAGAGGGAAACTTAATAGTCAGCAGAAAATCGACAGAATTTACAAGATAATTAAATTTACACCTCCGGAGACAGGGCAAACAAAGGCAGAATTAAATTAAAGAAAAGGTAATTATTTAGAAAGTCCCAACAAAAAAAGGGGTAATTAGTAGTAATTTAAAAAGACAAGCTATTGAGTTATAGAAGAAGAGTGACCCAGACCATTATATCTCCTGTCAAAAGGTATTTAAATTAAACCTCCAAGTTAATTACAAGCATTAGAAAATAAATAATTAATGGTTAAAACAATTAAAATAAAAATTACTGCTTTTGATTTGTAAAAACATTATCCCCCAAAAAACAATACAACATGCGGGCCTGGGCCGGATCAAAAGGTGTGTTGGGACATGTTTGGTCAGGGGGTTGCCCACATATGCATTCTATATACACTGGAGCCTCCCAAGCTGTACACTTTTCTAGGGAATGGAACGTATCCATAATATAGAAATGTACATCTATAAGTTGGACACTTTTTGAGGAACCACTATCCAACTTACAGAGGTTTCATTGCCTTCAAGCTTAGAGACGATCCCCAATTTAAAAAAATTACAATTATTGAATTACAAAAACTTATGATTTAAATTATAAACTAAACACGCATCTAATGTATTTATAAGTAGTACGTATTTTGTACCTGAAATACTGAATAAATTCTGTTTTCAAATTTAAATAGTTCACCTCGTGTATTACAGACAGTGATGATTACCTTTTACATAACTATTACTGTTCTCAAAATTAGCTGAATAAGTGCAGGGCCAGATCTAAAGGGAGAAAAGTTATCTAAAATTTTCATGGGGATCCAAACAGTGGAAAAGGTAGATTTTTTCACAAAAGACTTCATAATTATTATTTTTTTTTACAAAATTCTGAATTTCAGGGTGTCTGGATCCCCTGGTCCTACCCCTTCAAGGTACGTCCATGTCCACCACAGATCTGAACTCGACCTGTAAAAGGTGAAGACAACCGAGAATTTCAAATTAGGTTTATTTATTTAATCAATCCCATAAAGAAAAGGTCAGTCTAAATAAGATACCTGTGTACTATGCGATGGGAAGAAAGCAAAAATGCAATCATGTAGAACGACAGTTCTACGAGTGACGCAGCCAGCCCCAACCAACCATCCGTAAAACTTCGTGGCACTTATATATACAGCTAACTTTTCTATTTTTAAAAGTTCTCTTCTGGATCTCAGAATCCGCTCTAACGAATTTTTTTACAATTAATATATGATTTTAATTGGTGCAAAATTCGATGAGTGACGTCGCCGGCTAAGCTAGGAAAACTCGTTTTTTTAATTTAATCCAGTTCAGAGAGAACTATTTAACCCGCGTAAGAAAATACGGAAAATGATCTTGTTTCAGAGGTGGTAAACAAGGCAGGGAGTATGAATACAGTGCTGTTGCCGGACGCGAAAAGAAAATATTTTTTAAGGATAAGTAGGCTCTTAATTTTTTTTTTTTTTTGGGGGGGGGGGGGGGTTCAATTAATCATCAATTTTCATCACAGTATTCCAAATTGTTATAAATATGCTCTGGACATAATTGATGCAAAGAATTGACCTAAAAAATCTAAAGGGAAATGACTCGGCACTAGAGCTGAAGCAAACCGCATGTATTCGGTACTAAGATACGGATAATCACTCAGACTCGAAGTAACGAATTGTTACTTTTCGGTTGATATCGTTACTACTCGATCCGAAGATGTTTCGGATCGAGCAGCTTCGAATTTCGAATACAGACTGCCAGGCGAGGCGAACTAGAGGGGAAACGGGTTCCAGTAATCGAGTACTAATATCTTCTGTTATTTGTTACTGGGGTTACTGGATATCGGATCGCGGTTTCAAGGGGGAAAATGACTTTCGAGTTTGCATTTCGGATCGACCAGGTTCGAACTTCGAATACAAGACTGCGGGAGGGAGAAAATGAATTTTGGTATTTGAGTAATAGTATGTTCCGTTCCGTTACTAGATACCGGAAGTATTATGGATTCTCGCTGTTGGGAGGGAAAAATCAGTTTCGGTATTTGAGTAGTAGTATGTTCTGGTTGCAATTCGTTTGTGCCGCGCCGAATGGTATCGTTTTGATGAGGTTTGGAAGAATCCGTATGTTTCGTTACAGTTATGGAGATGGAATAGTATCTGCTGCTCTATTGATATGGGTCGTACAATGGGGGGATACGATCCGGTGTATAGTATGTTATTATGCACAGTTGAACTCTTTTTTTTGCAGGGGGGGGGGGTGTTCTTATAATTGTAGAGGAGCAATACATATAAGAGAAGCATGTTAGTAAGGGGTGCTAATTTCGGGCTTTCTAACATTTTAGTACTAAATAGTGGTGCAATCAGAATTCTTTCTTTCAGGGTGGTTCCGAAGCAGGATTGCGAACTTAACTTTTTCTTTTTTTTTAGCTAGAATCGAAATGAGTAATAAATAACAAATTATTTAAATACACCTTTTAAAAAAATATTTTTATAAAGTAAACGAATTCACACATTTTTATTATTTAAAATATTATTTGGAACTAAAAAAAATATTTAGCATGGAAACCTAAACACATTTTTTAAGTAATTGTTTAAAAAATATATAAAAAATTGGGAGCGACCCGGGATTTCTATGCCCACTCCTGCGTAAGCCACTGGTATTAAAATATTTCAATAAAGTTCAGTATGTTTCTAAAATGTCGGTGTTTAGGGGGCCATCTGCCCTATTTTATGGTACATTTTATTCCATGAACTCATGGAATACGCATAATCCGGTGCAACCATTCTTTCTGTATGAAAGGAGTGATAATTTTTGTTTAAAGAATGCTCTCATATATGCACCCACAGAAGGGGCTAACCCCTTTCATCCCAAAGTGCAGAAATAGAACTGGAAATATCTTAAAAATAGATATTTCTCACTGAATTAAACAATCTTAAATTAAAATATGGTAATTTTTAATTTACTTCGAAAAATGATCCAGCAAAAGAAGTTTTTGATATGAAATAAGAACTCACAAATAATAAAGATATTATGCTTGTAGAAACGCAAAGTAGTTGATATCATACTGAGATCCCCTGCCCTGTGAATTTTATATATGTGGCCCAATCCCTGGATCTCAGTATTCGGGAACCCGCAACCCAGAAAAAACACGAGTCACAAGCTTTCCTTTACACTTTTTATGATAAGAATGAACAGGTTAAACCAGCTTTCAGAATTAAAAAAAGGGGGGGGTGAGAAAAGAAAAGAATGGCATATGTCTTTGGAAGATTTCTATGTGCACTCAGTAATTCGGATAATTTAGCATTGTATAAAACCATAAATGTGTATAAAAACAATCTGTAAATCAGAGAAAATAAGCTCTAAATACAACTTTGTACAACTTCGCTAAAAAAAATTCTTTTTGGTTAGGTTTTGCTATGGGTTTATGTATGGGCAGCATATACCCATAACAACACTGTCCCGGATGTGTTGTTATGGGGCACTATATAACATCCTATTACCGATTCTATTAGTAGTAACGAATACTTAGTAACGAATAGCGAACATCTAAGTAACAAATACATACGGATACTCATTTTGTCGTTACTTTTACAGCACTACTCGGCACTCAATCTCAATCCATGATTTCATACACACATAATTCCATTCATTTTTCCTTTTGCTTTTCGCTCTCAGCTATCCCAGATGTCAGTAGATTTGTACAAGTTAACTTATATCGTAAACCAGTTTGGTCCTGAGACAGCTACTACGTTTCGCTTCCGCTTACTGACTAGATGACTTGAGTTCTGTCCCCGACGTTGCACTTTTGCGAGATGAGCTTTGTGTTACTGTTGTTTTTGTATTATTTCATTTTTAAAAATAATAACAGATTATTATATACTTTACTTATTTTTTGTGTAACTTATTTTGCTATAATTAATAATTAAAAATAGTTAAGTCTTTGAATTAAAAAATAATTAAAATATTTTTTGGTAAAACTCCTTCCTAACTTTTTCTTTAAGTATTTCGTTTTTCTAGTATTTTGATAGCTATTTTTAATTAAATTGTCTTTATTTTTCTAATATTATTAACTCTATTTGAAAAATTCAATATGTAATTAATATTTCAATGAATTTTTTTTTCTCCTCAGAAAGCTCACATAATTAATAATAATTATTATTTAGTATTCAAAGAAAAATAAATAGTAGTTTTAAATACTAACTATTTTTAATAATAATTTATTTACTCTTGTACATGTAAAATTTATTGAAATTATTGAATTATAATTTTAAGATCAATATTTTTTCCAAATCTTAGGTTTTCTCACTTTTATTTTGTATTTCTTTAAATACCAGATTTAAAATTTGTTCAATACTTTTCAGATAGAAATTTGATTAATTAATCTAAATTTATACATGCACTATATTTTGTATTAGACATTTAAAGGCCAGAGATGGCATCTAAAACATTGCATTAAAATAATAGAACGAGTAACTAGATTATCATTAATTAAGAACGAGATTATTAAATTAATAATTTTAATGAAACTTAACATAAGGTTATCGTTAAACTGAATGCAAATTAATGAATCACAATGCATTAAAACAATAGAATCAATAGTTATATGTTGTTGTTGTTGTTCTAGAATTACGGCCGATTAGCTACACGTAGGCTCTAAGCCGAGAGGTGGGGTGCCCTCCGTGGGGGTCTTTCTAAGGGGTCCTAACCCGTATTTACGCTAAGTTTTGGAGGAAACCACGGAAAACTCCGAACGATTAGGTCGGCGGACGCAACCTGGTTTCGAACCAGGCACCTTCCGTCTCCCAGTTCAGAGCGCTATGCGCTCGGCCACTGATGGGGCCCAATACTTATATAATTATAGTAAAAAGTTAACTTACGTTTAGCATTAAACTGAATGCAAATTTATGAAATAAAATCAAAGATGGCGGCAGGGATACTAATCTGTACTCGACCCAAATTATAAATAGAAAATTACTCAAAAAATTATTGATTATAATCAGTATTATGCCTCTTATTATAAAATTCTAACAAAAACATGTCAATTTTCTGTTACATGTTACAAAAGAACTTGCTGTGACTTTTTTAATCAAATACTCTGATACTGCATGAAAACAGGTTTGTATATTTATTTACATAACTTAGTGTCAAGCAAACTTCTGAAATTCGCCCGTGAAACTAATTTATCTTCTGACCATACCCCTAAAAAGTAATGATATCCCCATGCAAAAACCCTTAACGGGTTAAAAATTTGTGACGCAGCATTTTACTTTATAGCTCTATGAATATTAAATATGGGTCTTAAAAATAATGATATCAAATTTTGAATGACGCCCTGCTGGGATTTTTAAAGATTTGTTTTTAAATTCCATTACAGTTACTTTCGTTTTATTTTCTAAAGAAGATTTACGCATTTAAGCAATGCTTTTAATTATGAAATACACTGTCAAATATATCACACTTTTACTGAGTGTATATAATGTATTCAAATGAATTTATTTCAATAATTTATCTTTTGCGTCACGCTATCCAAAAGGGCAAGTAAAATTTACGTAAATATTTAGTTAGTGTCATAATAACCAAAGTGAAATGTATATGAAAATTTTGCTTGCCCTTTTGGATAGTGTGACGCAAAAGATAAATTATTGAAATAAATTCATTTGAATACATTATATACACTCAGTAAAAGTGTGATATATTTGACAGTGTATTTCATAATTAAAAGCATTGCTTAAATGTGTAAATCTTCTTTAGAAAATAAAACGAAAGTAACTGTAATGGAATTTAAAAACAAATCTTTAAAAATCCCAGCAATGCGTCACTCAAAATTTGATATCATCGACTGGGTAATTTATTTACAGGGTCAGCCAAATGACTTTAAATACATTAAAGGGTATGGATACATTTAATTCATTGAAAGTCTGTAGTGAATTACTACTTTAGCCATCCCCAAAATTTTTAAACTATTTTAATTTAAAAGAAAAGGACAGATGGTATTAAAATATTTAAATGGTTAAAAACACATTAAAATCCGACATGTAGCACTTTCAGTGGCGGCCACCACCTTCCTCAGCCTTAGCTTCCAAATGCTCTGCTCTCTTCCTCAGAACTTCGTTCCATCCCGGATCGATTTGCGCATGCATCATGTCGTTTACAGCGCCATCTGTGGTTATAATCTGTAATGCTTCCATGTTGAGGGCATTATAGTTAATTTTAATAATAGCCAATTACAAAAATGATTTCTATGGGGCGTTCTTGGGCTATTTTAGAAAGGGTGGTACTGGGTTTATTGAATTTAATATCATTGTGGTGTTCCTTTTTTCAGTCTTTAATTTTTCTTTTAGTCATACCAATGTTGCATCCTGATTTACTTGAACTATTGTCTGTAAAGTTTATTTTATAAATGCCGGCGGTTTCATTAGGGTCAATAGGGTCTTTATCACTGCGAATACGTTTGAAAATAGTTTGATTAGGTTTTATTGGTATTTTGATGTTTTTCTTAGCGGCTTCATTTGATATTTTTAATGCGGCTCTCCTGCAGTACGGAATGGCGTTGGTAAATTTCTTTTTCGTGTTTTGATGGTTGTACAACCATCAAAACACGAAGCTAAGGCTGAGGAACGTGGCTGTCGCCACTGAAAGTGCTACCTGTCAGATTTTAATGTGTTTTTAACCTTTTAAATATCTTTAAACTATCTCAAGCTTGTCGGCTTTTGGTGAAATATCGCTAAATTAAGTGTCAGAAGGAAATCTTTCAAATTGAACCCAGCTTGGCGATATCAGAAACATTTGGCTAGAAATCGCTAAACCTTACTATTATTGCAGTATTTTATCTCTTTCAAACAAAATAAGTTTAGATGAAGTGCACTGAAAATATTTTTGATTTAATAGACGTGCAAGGAAGTCATGTGTTGTTCACATCAGATTTTTTCCTTTGGCTGAAAGTGAATGAACTTCATGGGCATAATTTCTTGGAACTCTATTCTGGTATACTAACACTTCCAGTGTTACCAGATTTTAAAATTAAAACACACTACAATTATCCTTGAGAAATACTACAAAAAGATATTTAAAATACTACTAAAAGTACTATATAAAACAGGGTTTCCACTGGTTAGGGAGAACAGGAAAAACTTAGAAAAGTTAGGGAATTTTTATTTTGGCAAATAAGTTGGGGAGAAGTCATGTAAAATTGTAAATTTTGCCCCAAAACCTGGAAAATCATATAATTTGGACTGGAAAATCAATGTTTGTAAACAAGAAATGTTTAACCTTCTTCGGGAAGCTAAAAATATTAAAGAACATGTACAAAGTTGATGTCATAAACATAAAAAAATAGTCTGGATTTTTATCACATGATGGTCTGTAAAAATATTTTCACTTATCTCCATTGTCGGAAGATACATAACATGATTCAAAGAACAAGGGGAAGGGGAAATGTAAAATATGTGTACTACATGCAAAAATCAGGTATGGGCACTCTTTGGAAAGTTGCACGCCAAACTGTAGGATGTTAGCGAATTCGCGGGCCCTTTACCTGATTTATATGGGATTTTGAATGGTTTATGTGGGTTTTTGATATGTTCCACGGGCCAGATCAAAGGCCAGGCTGGGCGCATCCACCCGCAGGCTGGAGGTTGCCCATATGTAGTGAAAAGAAATGTTTGGAAAGAAGTTGTAACTTTTTTTCTTGTTAACAAAATGTTAAATAAATTTAATTCTAATAATACTACCGTAATTTATGGAAGAAACGCTGTGGCGTTTATGAGTATAAAAGTTAAAAAATAGTAAGTGCGGCGTTTACAATATTTTTAATTATTTTTAGCCGATCTTAAACGAAAAATAGTAAAATTCGTTTAGTGATAATTGTCTCAAAAGATGGCGCCACCACCGACACGCACTCTTTAGCGTGCACAGAGCACATCGTAGCGAACCTACCCCCGTATAAAAGCAGTTTGATCCAGTTTTGGAGAAATTGAGACATCAGCGCCCTGAGAAGGGTCCATGGCCCGTGCTCTGAAGTGGATGGCTTCATACATCCAACCGATGTTTCCTCAATTAAGTAAAAAGAAAAAAAAACAGAAGTAAATCTTTTACATCTATATTTTAGAACTATAATTAAATTTTAATGAAGGTTTGAATATATATACTTCGAAGGGTTAAAGTTCTGTAAAATACCGCAAAAGTGCATTACTCTCTATTAAATGCACCCATTTTTCACATGAACCTCTATTGTTCTTAAAATACTGAATTTCAGCCAAATTTAGTCTATGTTGCACCCGGTGCAAGTTTACCCCCCCCCCCCCCCCCAAAAAAAAAAAAAAAAGAAAAAGAAAAAAGTTATTAGTATTATTATTTTTTTTTTTTTTTCGCCGTGCAGCTTTGCGCCCTGTGCAGGAGCACTCTACGGAATAAACACTGCTAACTAATTGGTATGCTCAAGAAATGCTGAGGGCTTTTAATAAATCCCAATGTTAATATCAAAAATAAGAGTTATTACACAACATTCAAAGTACAATTTACTGAAGCAAGCTCATTACACAATTAACATCTGGCCATTAAAAAAAAAAAAATGTTTTGACTGGAGCCTCTTTTACTTTCTCCCTCCCTCCTTACACTTCGCTCTTTTGTTACGTAATCGACAGCTGGCCATCCTGTGGGGAAAATGTTTACTTTTAACTGGAGCCTCTTCTCGCACATCGATCGCTGTTTTCATTTTAATGGCGCATGGTAGTCTGTCTGAACTTTTTTTGCGAATGCAAGAGGTTTTTTGGAAGTTATTTTTTTATTTCTATAAATTCGCCTTTTTTGAATATAAACATTGATATATTTGATTATTTGAAAATAGAAATCGTATGCTTCGTAAAATAGCGGTAAATACTTGTTCATCAAGGGGAAGGGGGAGAATTTTTTACCGTTTATCCAATTTCTCCCGAAATATATCCGATCAACTTAATAGCTTTTTTAATAAATTAGGTCTAATAAGTAATGCAACATATTTTTTGATTAAGAAATTACTTTAGAAAATATTGAATTTTATCTAGCATTGACTTCTTCTGACCGCGACCCCACCCCCCCCCCCCCACTCCTCTCCCACCAACAATCGCGGCTGCAGTGTTTCTGATGATTTTCTAGTTAACTAAGCTCATTTTATAAGCAACTTTTTCATTTAAAATCAATACTTTAATTACAATTGTTTGTAGCAAAATATCTTAAAGGGGCAGCTGGGGAGATTACTGTTGAAGAGAAAAATAACCTATCCAGGGCTGGGGAGTAGCGCGCTACTTGTAGCGAAACTACAGTAGCCGCTACTTTTTTTTGTAGTTTGTAGTGTAGCGCGCTACTTTTTTAAAAAAGTAGTGTAGCGTGTAGCGCGCTACAAAAAAACAGTAGTTTGTAGCGAATTTTGGAAGCTACTTTTGCCGTGTCATCATTTCTGGCGATTGATCCCGTGGTGCAATTTCTCTCTCTTCTGACTCCAAGCATAACTGAAACTGATGCTTGAAAGACACCCAATCTCTCCCCCCCCCCCCCCTCATGCAGGGGGCACACGCACACGAGGGGGGGGGGAGGGGGTTTGCTTTGCCTGAAGCGGAAGCCTGACATTGTGCATCTTTTTTCTTTTTATCGTTCTCAGTATTATTTGTAGAATCACCAATCTGCCATAAAGAGGACAAAAAAGGAAGGAAAGAGATGTCCAAAGTTGAACAGAGGTTATTTTGATGGGGTCTCGAGAGTCTCATTATCACACGGGCGTGTGGGCACGTGAGCCCCTGAAAAATAAAGGCCTTGCAAATCTCTCCATTTATTGTATATTAAATTTATATATGCTGCAATAATAATTTTTATTAAGCTAAATTTCCTTTATCTATATCATAATTGTGTAACAATAAAAAGGCTTCGAGACTTATTTTCTGTTCTTCTTTCTAACACAATGATAATGGTTTCTAAGACTAGATCAATAAAATAGAAATTAAAGGCGTTATTGAAAATTTATGGCCATATGTACTTATCACAAAATATCCATTAGTTAGCATTTTTTTAAATATTATGATGAAGAAAAGAAAATTTTCTGGCAGGTGGAACTCAGCGCACACATACGCTAATAATACAAATGGATTAAAAAAATATTAAAATCAATTTTAAATGCATAGTCTTGTTCTAAATGAGTATAAATACATGGGTAATTTTTAATTTAATTTTAGAATTATTTTGAAATGTTTCATTTTTATGCTGGGAAAATAGAAAACAATCACAAATAAGTTAAAATGTCTGTAATAGTATAGGGGCCCAAAACAACCTTTTTTTTTGCCCCGGGGCCCCTTCTATGTCTGATCAGGGTCTGTATATTTTTGACTGCTATTGCGTGTTTGCAACATAAATCAACATAAAAATGAGTATTTTTTGCTTTCGAAAAGGAATTTTACATATCTGTAAATTGTATGCTTTTGTAACATCATTAATTTTCTTTGATCTTTTTTTTTTTATTGCACCCATAAATACAGTGTAGTGTCCACTTGCCAGGATGATTGCCAATCATTCAGTGTCCAGTATTCCGTGAACTTCCTTTTAGGCGATATCCTTTCAAATCTGACATGATATATAGTCAGTCCTCGCAATTAGCGACCCCCCCCCCCCCCCATCCTCTCACTCACCATCTACGGAAAACTACGAAGCGTGAGAAAAACTTACGGTTTTCTCACAGGAATTTTCTTGAAAGCATCGAGACCGCTTCTGGAAGAGTCACCGACATTTTTAATTTTCTCTTTGCCTCCTCCTTATGATCGATGCATTGAACAACAATTTTATTTATGCTTAGTTTTACTAAGTTTATTTATATTAAGGTTTGGTCATTTTTCGACGTTACAGTGCACTTTTTTGAGTTTGGGCACTCTTTATTATCCTTGTGTCGTGTTCAACTTCCACAAGAGTAATGACAGTTCTGCAGTATTGTAGCTTTTCAAACATTAATTAATCACGTGATTATGTTCTACAACTAGGAATGTTTTTTGTCTCAAAGAAGTGTAAAAACTGATTAGTACATTTTTCGTGGAACCTGAAACTGAAAAAAAAGAAAGTAAATATGTAGAAATTGTACACATTTTTTTTTTTTTTTTTTTTTTTTTTTTGACGAGTTGATAACTTTATCTTTTTTGAGTTTGTTGAAAAGGGACAAAAGGTATAAGAATATGCATCCAAGAAATTATTTCAGGGGCTAAAAATATTGCTGACCTCGGTTACAGTGTTCTTCGTTTGTAGTGACAGTTTTCAGATCCGGTCCTAAGGTAGAGCGAACGGTGCGACCGCACCGGGCGCCATCTCTACCAAGGCTGTTCAGAATAATATAGCACTGTGGATGTCGGAAATGGTTTCATTTACCTGTTAATAATTGTTTAATAATAAATCTTTTAGTCAATGTACAGTAGTAATCAATCATGTTAATAGTGAATTTTAGTGAACTTTCTGTGAAAAAATAAATTATTAACAGGTACTCGAGGACGACTTATCAAACCCTACATTGTTACGTGATTCATAACCGTCTTATTTACCTTTACCACTCTTTAACTTTTTGCCAATGAGTTTCAGAGCACCATGCATATTTGACAGTCCGTATATTATTGAAGTTGAAAGCCTCATTTTAACCCCTGAAAGCTTTTATAGCTAAATGTGTGGCGTAGCTAGGTGCAAGAGCTGATCTAGGGTACGTGGAGCCTCCCTGCAAACGTAAAGAAGCCCCGTGTTATGCTCCAGATTAAGTTTTCCTTAGTTTTTTAGTTCGAATATGGCGCTCCGATGCCTTGCTTACCGTGTCGGGCCGTCCCTGGCTACGGGGGAGCAAGGAAGGTCAACTGTACCCGGGCGCAGCATCGGTCAAGGGGCGCTAAATGGTATATGAAAGCTACCTAGTTGCATTTTTAAAAAATAGGAGGGGGCGCAAAATCTTCAGTTGTCAGGTGGAAACGAGATTTAGTCATTTGCTGTGGGACAGAGAAACTGTTCTCTCAGCTTGTTTCCATCCCAGATTCAAACTATTCTGGATTGAGGAGGAGAGGAAGACCGAAGCCAAAAAAATGGATGGAGGAATACCTCCAGAATATGTTTCCGACAACTTCAGATATCAGTATCGAGGATCATGACTGGATGATGAGGCCCATGGATGATGACTTTTCTGGTTTTTTTAATTTCTCTTTCGCATGCACTCGAAATAGTTACGAGGAAGAACTTACAAGGTTCTTGTCAGAGCCAATCAAACCCGTATCTTCGCTTTCGGCGTACACGTATATGAAAGAAGCCTTCAAAAAAACTAACACTGGCGTGCCGTCCAGTGCATCTGTACAAAGATTGTTTTCGATTGCATCGGACGTATTTTCTCCTCGACGATCATGTTTGGCGGATAACAATTTTGAGATCCAGCTCTTGTTAAAATTTAATAAACATGTTTTTGAATAAATTTATGTGGTTTTTATTTTATACTAGAGGCATGGCAGTCTTCCATGAATATGTTGAAATTCTGCTTTCTTTCGTTAAAATTTTAAAGTGTCTATTATATTTAAATTATTAGGTTTTTTGTGTAATAATTTTCAGAATTTAATACGAAAATATGAGAATTTCTATTAATAATTAATAGTTTGTAAAATCCTTAGATTTATCTCTCTCTTAGCCTTAAAATAACAATATAATTCTATAAAATTCTTTTATACCTAACACAAAGAAAAAGTTGTGTTGATGATAATAACTTTTAAAATTTCTTTAACATATATAGAGGATTTTTTTAATGCAATGTTTTAAATAGATATATCATGAATTTAATGAGTAATTGTTTTCATTATTTTATAATATGCATATCATATGTGATGTTTTCAATTAAAACAATTATACAATATTACATGGTTCACACGGGTCATTCGTCATAAATCACTAATTTGGTAAGTCATGAAAAACGGCCTTTATACTCATTAATTTTGATTTGTGCTCAAGAAACTAGAATGTTTGTACAACATGAAAGGGGTCTCAAAACGGGCCTTTTTTTCCTGTTCAGACATCCATTTTATTATATTTTTAAAAACTTTTTTAATTCTCATGATTTTTCTCATGCTTTCAGAGCTCACTTTCCCAATTTATTTTTATCATAGAGGTATTAAAACTTAATTAGTTTCAGCAATACTTCAATAATTAGCAGTAGTTGCCAGTAGCGTATATATAGGCTAGGCTTCCATTTCGGGGGGAGGGGGACGATTCGGTATTTTAAACTTTATTGTTCTAAAGTTAAAAGAAATGTTTCAAAATAGCTCCTTTTTAATAATTGCTTTACATTTTCGGAGGGGGCCCGCCTCCCCCTGCTCAAATACTCGCCTGGTAGTTGTTTATTAGAGCAATAGTTTTTTCTAATTAAAGGCGAAAAGGTGCCCGGTGTCTTCCGTGCGTCCACCAAATCTGCGACGCTCAACGCTACAAGGAAACCACCTTTCGTTCTTTGGACGCTATAGACACCCGCTGAGGTCATTAATCACGCTGGACGCGAGTAGAAAACCAAGGCTTTAGATGTCGATAGTTTTCTCTAATTAGGATATAAATATCCTTAAATATGAATGTAATGCAAATTGAATCTGTTAGCAAAATTTGTCTCCTAAAAGTAGCGAAAAAGTAGCGAAGTAGCGACTACATTTCAAAAGTAGTGTAGCTAACTACATTTGTCAAAAAGTAGTTGTAGTTGTAGTTAACTACATTTTTCGAAAAGTAGCGGTAGTTGTATCGCGCTACAAAAAAAAAGTAGTTTTTCCCACCACTGAACCTATCAAGATATTTATCACTATATTCATGCTGCAATGTATTGTCTCTTTAAAAATATTTTTCTTTGTAACAATAAATCTTTTGCTCGAACATGCATTTGTATTTAAATAAATGAAATTAGTAAAATATAATGAATGGTTTTATAGTTTTTTACTATAGTATATTAATAAATTTGGTTAGTTAAAATATGGCCTCGAAATCATTTTGTGCAATTGTAAAATTATATCTTTTTGAATACTAAATTTTTGCAGTTTTATAGAATAATTCATATAATTTCTAAATAAATTAGAAGTAATTTACTAAATAAGTAATTAATTATACATAAATTTTGTATTAAATTATTCCTTAGGTAAAACAGAAATATGCTTTACCTAAGGAATAGAATCTGCTTTTAAGGATTTAGTTAACAATATAATTCATAGATGTCACCACCAAACAATCTGCATCGTTTTTTCTCTCTGTGCTTCGCTTTTCTGTTTAATTTTTCAATTGCGTGATATCTTGCTGTGTCATTGCCGTGATATCTAGCTATATATTTAGAATTGAAAATAGCTGCAAGTTTGGAAAAGGTTAATTTTTTGGAACAGCTTTAGTATGGTCCCTTTTTGGCGATTTTTTGATTTGGCGACAAAATCTTGTCGCCAACCCAAGTTTGCCTTGCCGATGCCAATTGTAAACAATATGGCGGATCGGATGGCACTGGTTCCGAGATAATTGATCATCACCGTTAATTTTGCTATGATTTATTTTAATTGCTTTCAAATATTTTTATGAAAAAAAAATTAAACAGATAACAAGCTTACATGTGCATATAGATTCGGTTTAATAAAATTTGATAACTTTTCTTTTTGTGTGAGGGGGGGGGGCTGTGCCCCCCTCAACCCCCCCTTTCTCTTTTTAGTAGATTAAATTAAACAATGCAAACAAATAATATTCTAAAGGCAATACCTCACAAAAATAACAAATAAAAAAGACAAAAAAATTAAAATACATTTTAGCATTCTGACAAAAGACTACGTAAGCAAAATAAAAAACTAATTCAAATCATAACGAACAATGCTTATCTCATACCTTAATTAAAATCGCTAAATTGTTTCAATATTTAAATAATAAAATCAAAATATCAAATATTATATTAATAACGGAATTATTTGTTGCTCCTACCATTAACAAATAAAGAAAGGTAATAATAACAAATAAAAACAAATACATATCTTGATTAAAATCTCTAAATTACTGCAATATGGAAATAATAAAATCAAAATATCTAAAATTATTTCACTGTATAAAATATTAATAACGTAATTATTTGTTGCTTCTACCCTTAGCAAATAAACAATCAAGAACGAAAATATTAACCTGAAACGTACTATCAAAAGAATGTTTATTCATACAAAACTGTATATAAATAGTTAGTATGAACCTGAACATCCATTTTAAATTTCAAAAATAATTAAATAATAATAAAATTTAATGTAAAATAAAGCCATTAAAATAAAATCCTAAAGCACATTGTAATGGCGGATCACGGCACTCAAACCTTGCGGGCTAAGATATACGGGGCTCAAAAAGTTCATGAAAGGAACAAACGGTCGCGATTCGCCGGACGAACACGAGCGCATCCGTGACGTCACGGAAGAATCCACTTTTCGGCCGAGGTTAGGGTTACCGCTCCGGAGCATCCGACGGTGGGGTTACCATATTGGCATCCTTTATCGCGCCAAAAAAAGTCGCCAAAAATAAAGTGCGCCAAAGGGACCATACTAAAGCTGTACCAATTTTTTTAGAGATCTTTTAAACTGTACAAAATGTTTTTGCTTTTAATAAGAGATAAAAATGTTGTTTTTATCAAAATTTCAACATGGCGGCAGATGCACCGGCCGGCAGCGACGAGTTGATCCTGAGTGATCATTGATGATGAGTTGATCATTACGAACAACACGTTTATATTATACCATTAGGTATAAAAAATTATCATTAATAAAATTTTGTGATTTTTTTTTTTTTTTTTTTTTTTTTTTCTTGTATCATTTAAAAAAGTACCAGAAATATACTACATTCTAAAAATTATACGTAGGTGCTCAGGTAGTGTTTGTTTTACCACATCTTGAATCCAGGATCCTTTTTACTAAATGTACTGTTCCCGGATCGGGCTTGGGTGTTTGTGACATACTCCTTAAGGGTAATAATGGTTGTCCATCGGTTGTCCCTTCACAAGTGTCCATCACTTTGGGCGACCCACCTCCAGCCAAGGCTTGATATGCCATTACCATGCGGTTGAAAAAAAATAATTATATATATTATACGTAATGAAGATTAAAAGCATAATATTAGTCTTAAAATGTTATTATTCTGAAGCCAATAGATTCGATTAATGAATTTAGACTAGGATTTAAATCATGATTTATAAACGAGCTGTGCCATAATCGCAATTTTTGCGATATTGGCTTTCTAAAGTGATATCATTTACTTATTTAGCCCAAGAATTTTAGATTCGGCGACCGGAAACCGCAAACGCCTGCAAATTTAGCTTAATTCGCCCCTTTAATTCTTAAATGCTCTCAAAAATTGTCCCTGAACGTAATATTTATCTGGCCGAGAAACAAACCTTACAGTGAAAGTACTCTGTTTCACTGAGATTAAAGATTATTTTTCAGATGACTTTAAATTAAATTAGATTAAATTGTCAAAGGCTATTTTATTATTACATATATGTGAGTGTGTGTGTGTATATCTATATGTGTGTACATTATAGGTGGGCCCGAGCCCCCCCCCCCCCCAATAATTCTGGGAACTTTACGCCTATGCTGTGGGCATGGATAGAGGGACTTTAAATGAAAGACTGATTTAGCAGGAAACTAGTTAACTATATTTCCCCAAATAATCAGTTGTTTCTAGTCAAATACATTAAGTTCCTCTTACAATAACTCCACGCTCAAAGCTGAGATGTCCCTGAGCCAATATGAGTCTAGCCTCAAAATTCTCCAAGTCAACACCCAATTGCATCATCTATCGGTATTGTGGCGGCCGCCGCATCTGCGATCGGTGCGTTCCCGAGCACCAATCTGATCCTTCAGCAGTCGCCCACATCGAACAAGCTTCCACGCATCTCTTCGCACATCCTGTGAGGAGCGCTAGTGGCTACTCCCACGATAGCAGAGCCAGGGAATCTGGCAACGCTGATGTGCAGTCCGGAATATATGTTAGGAGAAAAAAAAACGCTATTTCTTTACTTACCTTTTTATTTCCATGACATTTTATCTCTAAATTTGCTAAAGTGAAAAATGAAACTTTTGTAAACTCCTTTAAAAGTGTTCTAAGTGAAAACGTAAGTTTGCTAACATTTGAAAATGACAGTGTAAACATCGTCATATCTTTAACGCCGTAATAAAAAGTTTACATTTCTCGCCGATAGATGGTGCTGTTCCTAATTTGCATAAAATAAGAACTCTTTTTTTCCTATGCAAATATGTATCAAAGTCTCGCACTAACTGGCAGATATAAAAAGGCATCACAAAGTTACTTTTAGCTGTTCTGTCTCTCTGAAAGCTCCTCCCGCAGCTGCTGTGATGTGTGTGTTAAGAGATTGAGCCATGAACCGTATGGTTCAACTGATGTGATTCAACTAGAAACGGATCGGGGATCCTTGCGATCCGTGCTGATGTATCCAGACGATTCAGTGTGATGTGTTTTTTGAATCTGAAAAGATCGCCGATGGCGACTTGTTTTCTAGAAAGCTTCTTTTTTTGTGCTACTAAATGAATGCTGTTTAATGTGCTGTGTCTTCATCATCTCATGTGACCTGTGTAAGTCTACCATAGTCATCCTTGTTCTAATAAACTACAGCAAAGGTACCCACTTGTCTTTCTTGTCTAAAACACATATTCAAACACAAGAACTTCTACTGTGCAACTCAAGTTAAATGAATTTCAACTCTGCCTAAGCTTTATTCTACAGACAAAAATCAAGTAACTATTTAATCAGTCAATGACTTCCAATTTTGAAATTTTTGTTTGTTGAATAGTTTAATATAATTTTTCAATATAAAAGGAAGTGTTCACACATGGCTCGCGTTATCGCATTGCTGTTGTTGTTACCAGAACTCTATGTTGATTGTACCGCTGGATGTAAATTGACCGTATCGGGCAGAGCTTGCATGCTCAACTTAAAATCTGAGTAAATATCGTTAACTTTTTATTAGATAGTATTTTCATTCAACTGATGTTACACTCGATGTATTCTTAATTTTTATCTATAGTAAGGAGCTGATAGCACGCTCCTCTACACTGGTGACTTCTGGACATTTTGTGTACGCAATCCTGCAGTCCGAGTTCATCCAAGAATTATGGAGTCTCAAGACATGTCTTGTCATCAATTCGTAACATCCAGCATTAATGTTGTGCATCCCAGTATCAATTTCCATTAAGTGAAGATTATATTTTTCTTCTTCCGGCAGTTTTTGGTGAAATATTGCTCACCAGGTGGTTGACGAAATTCCTCATCGCCGCTTAACCAGCCGCGTGTAATCGCAAGTGTTTTAATGCAGTACGAAATCTCAAGTGTTTATTTTTTCAAATCATCAAGTGTGAATGTCAAGACGTATGTGATCTCCGCTCTGTTTTCTTCCGATCGTGTGCATTCTAAAGTGTGTTTTACACTTTGTGTGTGTTGAAAGTGCTGTTTCTTCTAAGTGCACGTGCTTACCCAAAAATTCAGTGTTTACATGTGCGCAAGTACAAGTGATAGTGTGTGCAAGTGATGCCGTGTTCATGTTTTTCTTCCTGCCTGCAAGTCGTGTTGTTTTGTAGTGGGCTGTGTCAGCGCAACTCAAGTTGGATATAAACATTTCGTCGCTTCAAGGTGTTATAGCCAACCCTGGGTGAGTCGTTTCCGATTTTTTTTTTTCTCTTTCATTGCGCTGCTTGTATTTGATACCCCCTCATGTTGTTTGACAGGTCTCTGCCTTGTGAAAATGCCAGTACCGGCGATGGCACGTCCAGCCCTACCCAATTAGCACGTGTTGCTGTTAAACCTCACCCATTTTGTCGTACTGACCCCTCGCTATGGTTTATCCAACTAGATGCACAATTTAAATTAGGCGGAATCACCGCCAATGACACCCAATTTTACACATCGATCTCCGCTTTGGAATCGTAGGTATTACAATCGGTACGGGAGCTTGTCCTTAATCCCCCAACTACCGACAAGTACAAGTCTCTTAAAGCCAAATTAATTGCCGTATACGCGGAATCGGAGACTGTAAAAATTAAACACTTGCTTCAAGATCTGCAACTTGGAGATATGAGGCCTTCCCAGTTGCTGTCTAAGATGTCTGACTAATCCGCTGGTAGTTTAAGTGATAACATTCTTAAAACTTTGTGGATGAATCGCCTCCCATCAAACACCCAGGCCATACTTGCTGCCAGTAGCGAACCGCTCAACAACCTTGCCGGCATAGCAGATAAAATTCACGAGTAAACTACTCCTGTGTACGTGCACGGGTTGCAGGCTCCAGGTCCCAGTATTTCAACATTACAAACACAAATAGACCAGCTTACGAAGCAGGTTGCTCATTTATGCTCTGTGCAACAACAGCAGCCGCAGCGGGGTCGACCTTTTTTCCGTCAGCGGTCCAGGTCTCGAAGTAACTCAAAAAAGCGATACAAAGATCCCCCGGCAGATGTTTGTTTTTACCATCATAACTTCGGTGCAAAGGCCCGCAAATGTACCCCTCCCTGTAATTTTAATGATTCGGAAAACTTAATCGGCCATCCCTTGAAGCAGTGAGCGAGTGCAGCCGATCCATTGCGCGCCTCTTTGTCGTTGATAAAACCTCTGGCCTGAAATTTTTAGTTGACACCGGGGCTGACGTATCTGTCATTCCTCCGCTGTCCCATGAGTGAAAAGGGTCCGCCAGCAAACTGTTGTCTCCAATGGTGCTATCAGCCTCCGTTATTTTGTAGAGAAGTGAACACCTGGAGACAAAAATTGTGTTTAGGAGTAGATAGCTGCGACTGAAGAGTAGTTGAGAAATAAAGATAGCACTTGAGATTAAGGTGACATCGATCTTTATTAGTTCATAACTGTAACATCAGGGTAACATTTTCATAGGCTATTATACTTCATGAGAGTTGACAAGTCATTTTAAAGTTCTATAAGAGCTAATTTTATATCACATTCTTTAACTGATTTGGCAAAAACTTAAGTATGAAAACCTCATGAAAAAATATAAAATTCGATTGGCCGGCTTTTGTTTTTATATTACTTGAAGAAAAACATCATTAATTTAGCTTTAACGTTAATGCACCATTCTGTTAAAGTTTAACTAAAACCATATTAAAAACAGCTGGAAACTAACTAAACTTAAACTAGAGCATGACTGTTCGCTTTTAAAAGCAGGTTGTTAGACATCGCCTTACCTGTCGATGTCTAACAACCTGACTGCCTGACTGCTTGCAAAACCCACAGCGAAACTTGCCCCTTTTATACTGGATCGTCGTCAGCAAATGCCATTGTTTAGTTGTACCCCGGCTTCTTCTCGGTTCGACGATTACCAGGCTTTTGGAGCGCCCACATTATTGGACGATCGGCTTTCAGGACGATACTCACTGAACCAACCAACTACTCCATCCAAGATGGCGGTTGTTTGCGAACGGGAGTTCGCACCGCGAGACTTAATTGAATGCCGTTCCCTTACACCGGTGTTAGGTGAAATTAATGAGAGTTTATGAGTTTAATGAGAAGTTATTCCTTTATATTTATTTGACTTTAAAATGTTTAATTTACATTAGGTGTACAGTTAATCAAATAACCCACCTATTTAAAACTTTATTTGAATTTCCCTTTATTACAGCTTTTAGGATAGCTCCGGAATTCGAGTAAGTTAAAAAGATTTAGATAATCATAAGAGGTGGGAAAAACTTGTTCATAAATGACTATTTGGAACACAAACTCGAGCTGTTCGCCGCAGACGGTTCCCCCATCAAAACTTTTGGCGAACGTCTGTTACAGGTCGATTTGGGCTTATGGAGAAAATTTCAATGGCCTTTCATTATTGCGTCGGTGTCACACCCTATCGGCACAGATTTTCTGCATAGATTTGCACTGTTGGTCGACATTAAAAATCGTCGCCTAGTGGACACGGTGACAAACCTCACATACCCAGGTTTTTTTCGTAACAGCGCGAATTTCAGCGTCAAACTTATTTCTGGAGCTACTCCTTATCATGAGCTGCTTAGGAAATTTCCTTTGATAACACGTCCTGTTATGGGACACAGCCAACCTAAACACAATGTTACTCATCACATTGAGACGACGGGACAGCCAATTTGCTCTAAGCCAAGGCGTCTCCCTCCTGACAAGCTGAAAGCCACGAAAGATGAGTTTTCTTATTTGCTCGAGCAGGGCCTTTGTCGCCCCTCAAAAAGTCCATGAGCCAGTCTGCTCCACTTAGTTAAAAAGCACAATGGCGACTGGTGCCCGTGTGGTGATTACCGGCGCTTAAACACTGTCACCGTGCCAGATCGGTACCCTGTCCCTCACATCCAGGACTGTATGCAGGTGTTGGACGGTAAAACTATATTTTCTACTCTTGATCTCGAGCGGGCGTACCATCAAATCCCAATTAACCCTGCCGATATTCCGAAGACTGCCGTAACAACACCCTTTGGTCTCTTCAAATTCCCCATAATGACCTTTGGCCTCTGCAACGTGGTGCAGACCTTTCAGCACTTCATCCATCAGGTTTTATTCGGGTTAGATTTCTGCATTCCGTATTTTGATGACGTCTTAGTCGTCGCATCGGCTTCGGAGCAAGAGCATTTGACTCACCTTCGCGTGGTGTTTGAACGGTTCCAGGAATACGGCATTAGTCTTAAACCCATCTATCGTTTTCGGTCAACCCAAGGTATCTTTCCTTGGCCACGAAATTTTAGCCGACGGCATTCCACCTCTCATGGATAGAGTTGCCGCTGTGCGAGATATCCCCAAACCGACTACAATTCAGGAGTTGCGTTGATTCCTCGCTATGCTGAATTTTTACCGTCGTTTTCTTCCGCTTGCTGCTACCACTCAAGCTCCTCTAAATGCCCGTTTGGTAGGCAGTAAAAAGGAAGACAAGCGTCCTATTGCTTGGACTCCCGAAGCGCGCGAAGCGTTTCAAAAATGCAAAAGTGACTTAATTTCTGCCACCATCCTGCAATATCCGTCGGCATCTAAGCCCCTTTCCCTTATGGTAGATGCATCCAGCTCTGCTTTAGGAGCAGTTTTGCAGCAAAACGATCAGGGGACCTGGAAGCCTCTCGCTTACTTTTCTCAAAAACTTTCCTCAACCTAAACGCTTTACAGTACGTACAACTGCGAACTTTTGGCGATCTACGCCGCCATCAAATACTTTCGTCACTTCCTGGAAGGACGTAACTTTACTATTTTTACAGATCACAAACTCCTAATCTTTGCGTTTAAACAGCGGTCCGACAAAGCATCCCCTCGCCAGCTGAGGCACCTTGATTTTATCAGCCAATTTACGACAGATATTCGCCATATTGATGGTGCCGAAAATGTCGTCGCTGATGCTCTGTCCCGCATAGAGGAAATTTCGATGCCCTCGTCAACCGATTTCATAGCTCTGGCAAACGAACAGAAACAGGATTCGGAGCTTCAAGCCCTCCTACAAAATACAACCTGTAGTCTGAATCTCCAGCCCATGCAGCTCGCTCCTGATACATCACTTTATTGTGATATTCAGGGCAGTAACATCCGACCTTACGTCCCCGCGAGGTTCCGACGTGCCATCTTCAATAACTTGCATCGTCTATCTCACCCTGGGATAAAAGCTTCAAGGAAGTTAGTGCAACAGCTTTTTGTGTGGCCAGAAATGTTAAAAGACATTTTGAAGTGGACACGCGCATGCATTGAGTGCCAGAAATCAAAAATCCCATAGGCACACTCACAGCCCACTACAAAGATTTGAGTTGCCAACTTGCCGCTTTCAACAAGTGCATGTCGACTTAGTTGGATCCTTACCTCCATCTAATGGATTTTCTTATTTGCTCACTTGCATCGATCGTTTCTCATGCTGGCCCGAGGCAATTCCCATAGTAGACATCTCTGCCGACACTGTTGCCAAACAATTTTATAGCTCGTGGATTGCGCATTTTGGAGTTCCGGAGCGAATCACCACCGACCAAGGTCGTCAGTTCGACTGCTTGCTTTTTACAGCATTAACCAAGCTCCTGGGCACTCACAGAGTGCGCACTAGCCCGTATAATCCGTGCTCTAACTGTTGAATATTTAGAAATAAACTAAATATATTTTATTTATTTAGCAAAATTATAGTATAAGAAAATGTTTATTTTCATTAATTCTAAGTATTTTTAAAAACATTTAAAGTTCCCTTAACCCTAAAGTACAATACCTAAAGCTTCCTTTGAAGAAATTAATTATATTATTAAACTAATTCAACAAACAAATTAGAAGTCATTGACTGAAATTGAATAGTTACTTGATTTTATCTGTAAAATAAATTTTGTAGATTTTAGGCAGAGTTGAAACTCATTTAACTTGAGTTGCACAGTAAAAGTCTTTAGTTTGAATATGTGTTTAAACAAGAAAGACAAAGTAGGTACCTTTTCTGTAGTTTATTGAAACAAGATGACTATGGTAGACTTACACAGTGCACATGAAGACACAATACATTAAACAGCATTTATCTAGTAGCACAAGAAAACAAGCTTTTAGAAGAAGTCGCCAGCGGCGATCTTTTGGATTCAAAAACACATCACACTGAATACATCAGCACGGATCCCGGATCCAGTTCTAGTTGAATCACATCTGTTGAACCACACGGTTCATAGCTACATCTTTGATTACACACATACACATCACAGTAGTAGTGGCTGAGCTTTCGGAGAGACAGACCGAGAACTGAAAAGTAACTTTGTGATGCCTTTTTATATCTGCCAGTTAATGCGAGACTACGATAGATATTTGCATAGGGAAAAAAAAAAAAGAGTTTTTATTTTATGCAAATTAGAAACAGCGCCATCTATCGGCGAGAAATGTAAACTTTATTACAGCGGTAAAGATATGATGATGTTTACACCGTCATTTTCAAATGTTAGTAAACTTACGTTTTCACTTAGAAAACTTTTAAAGGAGTTTAGAAATGTTTCGTTTTTCACTTTAGCAAATTTAGAGATAAAATGTCATGGAAATAAAAGGTAAGTAAAGAAATATCGTTTTTTTCCTAACATCTCTTTCCCCCAATAAGTTTTCCAACCATCCTCACCAAAGTCTTAACAATGCTTTTGTGGTATGTTGTGAAAAATAACTTATTTTTATTATGCATATGCCTGTTTTCTTTTATACACAAAAGCTCTAAAATTACATTTACCTTTTTAAAATAGTCTTGTAAAATGTTTAACTTATTTCAAACAGCATTTAAAATTAAAGGCAATAGTATTTAAAGTAAAAGATAAACTACTTCTAAGTTACTCCTAATCATTATGTTAAGTTACAATAGTCTTAAATTATCATACTAAAATAACTAGTTTCATCATCTGACATACTGTAGATGTAAACAAATCAATTAGTTGCCACTTAATAATAACTAAATTTTGTTAAAACTGCTCCATTAGCTGAAAGCTGTGACATCATCCTTGGTGTGTCACCTCATTTAAATAAAACCAGAAATGACTTTATTTTTCTTTCCAGGTTTGGAAAGTATGCAAATTTTGAGCTTGTGAAGCATGGGCAGGGTAGTATAAAAGGAGGTGTTAGTTTTGGTTGTCTAGCAGTGCAGTGCAGTTCTGAACCCAGTGCAGATGTGTTAAGGCTGGCCTGAAGAAGGCAAATGAAAGGCTGGGCCTTGTTATGTTGTTTTCTGTGGAAGCTCTCTTGTGATGACCTGTTTTTAAGACTGGTAGAAGCCATTTTTTGTTACCAGTAAATGGTGAGCTTTGCAAGTAAAATAGTTTTTGTTACCCCCTTTTTCTGGCTACCCTGCTCATTCTGGTAATTTTAGAAACAATTTTTCTCATATTTCTGTCTTATGACTGGATGAACCTTTTGTTCTTCATAAATAAACTGTTTTGTCATTCAAGAACTTGTCTTCATTTTGATCCACGCAAAACCTCTGATACAAAATTGACATCAAAATTTATAGTAAAAATTAAGTGAAGTTTATTTGAAAGTACCAGGCTCTGCTACCCCCAACACTAACGGCATTGTCGAACGTTTTCATCACTCATTGAAGCAGTCAATACGGTGTCATACTTCGATTCAATGGACTGACATTCTTCCCACAGTCTTACTTGGTCTACGCTCTGCCATTAAAGAGGATATCGGTGCTTCTGCTTGAAAAATATTAAACTATTCAACAAACAAGAGTTCAAAATTGAAAGTCATTGACTGAAAACTAAATAGTCACTTGATTTTATCTGAAGAATAAAGTTTTAGCAGAGTTGAAGTTCATTTCATTTAAATGCACAGTGGAAGTTCTTGTGTTTGAATATGTGTTTTAGACAAAAAAAGACAAGTAGGTACCTTTGCTGTGGTTTATTAGAACAAAGAGACG
Source organism: Cheiracanthium punctorium (assembly GCA_038373885.1). Lineage (NCBI taxonomy): Eukaryota > Metazoa > Arthropoda > Arachnida > Araneae > Cheiracanthiidae > Cheiracanthium > Cheiracanthium punctorium. Next base: position 209,528 of record JAWZYV010008393.1, read on the forward strand.
ATGGTAGACTTACACAGGGCACATGATGATGAAGACACAACACATTAACCAGCATTCATTTGGTAGCACAAAAAACAAGCTTTCTAGAAGGGCAGTGGCTACGTGTACGGTAACCGTTTCTCGCTTACGTATACGGTAACCGTTCGTTGCTTATTCAACCGGCAATTTCTCCGCGTAAAGTAAAGTACGCGTGCGGAGCTGACATTATCGGTAAGATGGGAAGCTTACCGATAATGTTTAAGCGTCAATATGTACGATTAAAAAAAATAAATAAAAGTAAATAAATTTATCTACCATTGAATTAATACTGAAGTGTGCCGTCAAGCTATTGTATTTAAACCCGCTACGGCAGAGCTAAACGAGAAACAGCGCATTCATAAAACATTTTGAACGTAGAAAATATATATTGAGCTTATCTCCTGTATTCACTAAATTGCAAATTAACTAAACGATTAGAAACCAACCTTTAATTTAATTTCAATATACTTTACAGGATTGACGTTTTAACGAAAGTAACTGCTACATTTTTTTTTCTTTTGTGAAAAAGTAACCGTACATTGAAATTAGTGGAAGTTAAGAAAAATTGCTGATGGAAAAGAACAGTACCGAGTCTGGTAAAATTTGCAGGCCCCTCCCTTGAATATTCCTACCCTCTCATTTCATTTATGTTTAACAAACTATTAAACTAATTTTAAATGAATTTAATTTAAATTCTTTTAAACACTGACAACATTCAAGCTTTAAGATTATTTTAAAAAATATTTGCATAAAAGCTATATTTCCACTTATGTGACTTAGTTTGCATAATCCTATTTTTAAATTCAAGGACCCCCCAATTTTTCATAAAGAAAATTGTTATTTATAATAATTTTCTAATTAGCAATTTCTTAAAGATTTTGATTGCTGTATTTAATCAATATACTATTAATTTCAAATATTTAAATTTTGCCTTGTTGCTATATGGTCAGCTTTTTCACACTATGTTACAGTAGGGTGGGCCGAAAAATGCTTTTCTTTGCTATTACATTCTAATAGGGCGAAGAAAAGTTGTTTCATGCAGCAAATCTGTGTAAAATTTTTTTATCCAGATTAATTGATATTTTTTGCCACCCGATGGGATTCGAACAACTCCAAAAAAGTATAAAATCGGGCATTTTTTTATAAAAAATAAAAATACATTCTAATAGCTCACAAAAGTAATCTGAGTTTGGCCCTGAGAAGGGCCGTTGTTTTTCACTGGTTTCATTCATAATAAATTTCAGAAATTAAGCAAATGTTAAGTAGTAGCAGGGTCATTCCATTTCAAATCAACCAGGCCATGTCACCCACCGTCTCGGATTTCTTTGAAAATTTTTATAAATGTAGCCATTAGTGTTCTAACTAACAATGTAAAATTTTACTTCAATATCTGTAATACTTTTTAAGATAAAAATTGTTAAAATAATAGGAAAGTGACCATAAATGGTGTTTTTGCATACACTTATTTTAATGGTGCTTTCTCAGATAAAAAATCATAACTTTCTTTATTTTCAATATATTAAATTGAAATTTATACCAAAATGGTCACAAAGGTTTGGAGATTATAGAAAAAATTAATTTGATAGTGCTGTTTAAAACTGGAACCCCCCAAAAATTAATAAACTTTGTTTTTTGTCAAAAAAATTTCATAAAAACAATAATTTTGCAAAAGCTGTTTCAGAAAAAGGCACAGCTCTTAACAAAGCAAACTATTTTTTTACTTACATGTAAATGCATAAAGTAAGATAATTTAAAATAAAAACGGTGGTATTTTGAGTTCTAATAGGTTAATTTAATTAAAAACCAAATATTTTGATGATTTTTCTTAAAATGTTATGCTGCATGCAAATGTTATTATAAAATAATTTTTTATTTATTTAATTTAAAAAGGTGCTTATTTTATTTAAAAGTTAATAATGAGTTAAAATTATTTTACTTAAAATTTAATTTTTTTATTTTTAAAATATAAAACTTTTTAAACAAAATCTGATTATACATATAGTAAATATGTGTCAAAACGTGGAAGTTTTTCTTTCTTTCTTTTTTTTTTTTTTTTTTGTTATTGTCAACTACAAGTCGAATTACACTCATTCTGACTTATTTTAGATCAGTAATATAAATGTTAATTTTATTTATTTAGAGAGAGTGTGTCAATAACAAATAATAAAAAAATGGGGGTTGGGGAGAAAAAGTGGAAACAGGCTGGGTTTTTTTTTTTTTCCCCAGAAATGATGCAACTTTTTAAGTTATTTTTATGCAATTAAGTTATCCTAATTTAGAGATTCAAAGATTTTTTTAATATCTCTTCAGAAGTTGTACTATGCACTTTTAGGAACAGTTATTCTAACAGTAATGAAACATGCAGAAAAAGAAATTTAGTTAAATTTAAGTGCTGCATGGTTGGAAAATTTTCAAATTTAAATGTTGTCTCCGCCAATTCTGTAATTTTTTTTTTTTTTTTGGGGGGGGGGTGTAAATTGCCTGAGGCATGAAGAAAGCATATCTGTGTATTGTTTATATATAAAATAATTATTTATTTATAAATAAAATTTATATTGATTTATAATTAAAAACTATTTTAAAAACTTTTGTTTTTATCATAATTTTGTTTATTTTTACATCAGTTTAAAAGAACTATGACAGTAGTCTCTTCAGTCAACAGGCTTTTGGACTGTAACTAGATCAGATCACATGCTTTCTGTTTGTTGTGTGGTAAGGAGCTGGTGTAATCTGAGAAGATGCAGGGGGAGATACTGAGTAGTGTAAGATAGTAAAGGCCATTGCCCACACCCAGTGATTGCTGCGGCTACAATGTATTTGAAGGAGGATATTTGGCCACGTCTTAAGGCCTCTGCCGATATCCAGAGACCGTCGCGGGTCGCTTGTCCAATTATCACTTGTAAGCAATCAATTTTTCGCACTCAGAAGAAAGGGGGAGATACTTCGAACAATAGGTAATTGGGGACCGTGGATAATCAGGGATGAGAATACACAAATATGAAAAAAGAGGAAAAGTGCGTGAACGTAATTTCGACTTCGAGCAAAGTTCAAGCGCGTGATGCCCATTTTTGATATACTATATATATATATATATATATATATATATATATATATATATATATATATATATATATATATATATATATATATATTACAATTATTTTATATCAACAATATATATGTTACAATTATTTATTAAAATATTTTTATTTAAATTATAATTTTTATTATCTTTAAAAATTAAAATTCATAAACATTTATGTGCAATTTTAGATGCAGAACATTCAATAATGAAACAGAGGTTATCATTATTTAAAGGATGATCTTAATCAATTTTACAAAATCTACAGTCAAGACAAAATCCTAGCTTTACAAAACAATTTTACTTTATTCTTTTGAAAGTGAATGCAATGTAATTTCTAAGGGGGGGGGGGGGGAGAATTACCTGATTTTCTAAGAACTGTCTCTCATGAAATTCCAGAATGTCATTAAATATTTCAAGCTTCCATAGATTTACCACAATTCATTATACAATAACCCAAGAATGCAGAATATGGCACAGCAAAAGAAATATATATCCAAAATGTTAAAAGTAATTTCAACTTTTCTCTTACATCAAACAATAAAATCTATCCTGTAACTTTAAAAAGTTAACACTAACAAAAATACATAGATATTTCAAAAAATTTAGGCCATATATGTTCCCATTAAAAATCTGCTGAATGCGATCTCATTTACTTTTCTCTCTCCTAACAAATGGGAGAGGGAGGAGGGGAAAGCTGACTAGTTATATACCTGCCAACAACTAGGGTACAAAAAACCTTAGTTTCACATAATTATAATGCTTAAAAATAATTTTTAAATACAAATACTACTTGCACAATGTATCAGTTTAGCAGTTTTGACAACTACTGATGGCTTAAATCCAGTTATAGTGTTAAATTAAGAACTCTTCCTTCCCTACTTCTCATAGACTATTTAAAAGTACTTTACTGGTAAGTTGAGACATAAGCATATCGTCGGGCAGAGGGGGGGAGGTGGACGGGGGGCGTGTGCCCCCCGGAACTTTGTTTGGAAAACCATTCATTCCAAAACCTTTTTTTTTTTTTTTTTTTTTTTTTTTTTTTCTTAACTTAAAGAAACATACCTATTTTTACTTTAGAATATGCTATGTGCGCGCTCCCCCACGCACACTTCCAAAAAAAAAAAAAAAAACCTTGCATTTGCGTGATGCTAACGCCTATGATTTAGGAAGCCAAATAAGAACCTACGATTTAATATAAACAATGTTTTCAATTTAGAAAGAGGAACATTATTAAATAAATAAACGACTGTTTGGAAGGTCAGGTCAACGGCAGAGGAGGGAGAGAGGAGAAATTCATTTCTTTTAAAGTAAACAGTTCTTTCCTCTTCCACCGGACGGGCCAGCCGTTATGCTGACAATGCATAACGCGTGCATCGGAGAATAATTGTTTGTTTTAAGCTTGGCATGTTGTGGGATTTATCTGATGCCTCAAAATTAATTCACTACGAAAGCAATTTAAAAAAAAAATGCAGATTGTAAAAAAGTCTTAATTGTGATTTTCTTTGTTTATTTCCGCAGCGTTAATGCGGTTTATGATATCCAAATGATTGCTTTCCATAACTGAGGACAGAAAACCGCAAAACGGATCAAACCACAACATGTAATAAAATTCAGCGCTTCCGCTTATCGAAAGGAACAAACTTCGCGGAGGTTCTTTCGACTTTTGATCTCCTCATTGAATATTCCCATACTTCTTCGATGCGCGCATGCTTAGCAAGTTGCAGCGCTTCCATTGGCTTGGAGGAGTGGATCATAAAGGCTTCTCCTTGGATTCCAATCCTGCAAGATTTTTGAATACGCAATGCAATAAGCATGGCCGAAGACGAATACGTGTTGGGGCTAGCAATACGGTCTTGATATCGGTAAGCAAGATGTATTTCGGCGAATACATCTTTAAAAAAGAAAATTGCACTGAAAATATTTTTAAACGCGGAACTTAAACACACGAAAAAGCGGAAAGTAATGTCTTTTTAAAAACGCGGAAAATAAAAAAAAGCAAAATACGCGGAAATAACCAAACCGCGGAATTCCGCGGATCCGCGGAAGATTCTCATCCCTGATAATATTGCGGTTTTTTACGCTTGTGGTTTCCACCCCATCTATTATTCGGTAGAGGACACCCCATGTGTCGCTGCCAGTCGCCGCTTCCAAACCCCCTCAAATACATTGTAGCCGCGACGGTCTCTGGTTATCGGCAGAGGCCTTTACATTGGGTGACACATATGCTGTCCTCTACCGAACAATAGATGGGGTGTGAAACCACAATATTATCCACAGTCCCCAATTACCTTTTGTCCGAAGTATCTCTTTCTCTGCAGTGCGAAAAATTTATTGCTTACACGTGATAATTGGCCAAGCTGCGAGCGGCTCCCTCTCGATGTGGAAAGCGGACTTAAAGGGGTGGGGTCCACTCCCTCTTCCAATGAGTCACCCTCTTGTTTGCAGGTGTGAATATCTCTTCCTTGGTCAGATGCTTTGAGAATTGGAATCAGTTTTGCCTTTCTTTGATTAAGTGAAGATGTTCTTTGAGTAATTTGGAATTGTTTTTGATGTTCTCTGAGATAGTTGAAATTATTTTAAAGAGTTAAACCAATAATCTAAAGCTAAATTATTCAGCTTTATATATAAGCTCATTTTTGTTTATCTAATTGAAAGACTTTAAATTAGAATGGTTTTTTTTTTTTCTGTTTTTTTGATAGTATTGAATATCAGTTCCATTTAATATGGCAGCAGAACATTCCCAAACGTGCTTTAGTATTAGCTAAGAAAATGGAACTGAATGTCATAAATGGACTTATACTCAAGTAGAAACTGTATCAAGTTCTGCATTATTAAGCCCTTCAAACTTGAACTTAATAAGTTTGAGAAGTAATGTACAATCTGAGCTTTTACTTAATATTTGTGAACATCACAAATTATTTTATTTGAATAAATTTGAAATACTTCAAACATCATGTTTTGACCCGTTTAAGTGCCATAAAAGAAAGAGAAAAAAATGTTTGAGAACCATTAATTTAAATTTATCTGAGGTAATTAACAAATTGCCGAACTGTGAAAAATCGATTCCTGGACAAAATAATATGTAGTTTTTGCAGGAAGAACGTAAACAAACTTATTTCTGAGATTGATGACAAAGTATCAACTGTCAGTGATACCAGTGACAAAGTATCTACTGGCAACTGGCAGTGATGAAACTGTCACAAATTTCAAAACAAGAAGCTTTAGAAGATGTTATAATGTATCATTACAAAACATAAGTGAATCTCAAGAAAAATGTTTAATTTGTAGTTGACAATAAAAAAAAGCTAGAAAAATTTTGATGCATGTTAACTATATATATTTCCGATTTTGTTCAAAATTTATTTCAAAATAATTTAAATTTTAAGTAAAATAACTAACTCATTATTAACTTTTAAATAAAATAAGTGCTTTTTAAAATTAAATAAATAAATAATTATTTTATAATAACATTTGCATGCAGCATAACATTTTAAGAAAAATCATCAAAGTATTTGGTTTTTAATTAAATTAACCTATTAGGACTCAAAATACCACCATTTTTATTTTAAATTATCTTACTTTATGCATTTACATGTAAGTAAAAAAATAGTTTGCTTTGTTAAGAGCTGTGCCTTTTTCTGAAACAGCTTTTGCAAAATTATTGTTTTTATGAAATTTTTTTGAAAAAAAAACAAAGTTAATGAATTTTTAGGGGATTCCAGTTTTAAACAGCACTATCAAATTAATTTTTTCTATAATCTCCAAACCTTTGTGACCATTTTGGTATAAATTTCAATTTAATATATTGAAAATAAAGAAAGTTATGATTTTTTATCTGAAAAAGCACCATTAAAATAAGTGTATGCAAAAACGCCATTTATGGCCACTTTCCCATTATTTTAATAATTTTTATCTTAAAAAGTATTAGAGATATTGAAGTAAAATTTTATATTGTTAGTTAGAACACTAATGGCTACATTTATAAAAATTTTCAAAGATATCCGAGACGGTGGGTGACATTTTTGGAATTTATTGGTTGATTTGAAATGGAATGACCCAGCACGTGTAACGAACTGTACGCGATAGGGCCAGAACCAATTGACAGAGTAGATAAAACCGCCAACAGGGGTTAGTGGCTGTGTATTTCTATTTACTGAGCATGCGCAGAACAGATAGCAAAATCATAATTGCCGGACGTATAAGAAGTGAACGGTTACCGTACGAATAAGCGGGGAACGATTACCGTACACGTAGCCACTTCGTTCTAGAAGACAAGTCGCCATCGGCGATCTTTTCAGATTCAATAACACATCACGCTGAATCATCTGGATACATCAGCACGGATCCCTGATCCGGTTCTAGTTGAATCACATCAGTTGAGCCACACGGTTCATGGCTAAATCTTTGATTACACACACATCACAGTAGTAGTGGCTGAGCTTTCAGAGAGACAGACTGCGAAAAGTTACTTTGTGATGCCTTTTTATACCTGCCAGTTAGTGCGGGACAACGATAGATATTTGCATAGGAAAAAAAGAATTCTTATTTTATGCAAATTAGAAACAGCGCCATCTATCGGCGAGAAATGTAAACTTTTTATTACGGCAGAAAAAACACTCAAAATACTGGTGTTAAACGATAAAGTAATTAAAAAACTTTGTAAAAAACACGCATAAGAAGTAAAAGGAAAGAGGATACGCGTTTTGTTCAAAAATTGTTTTGAACTTCTTCAGTCCAAGCCCTTCGACGTAAAGAACACAGGGAACCTTTTTTTTTTTTTTTTTCTCTTTTCAGTTCCCTGTGTTCTTTACGTCGAAGGGCTTGGACTGAAGAAGTTCAAAACAATTTTTGAACGAAACGTGTATCCTCTTTCCTTTTACTTCTTATGTGTGTTTTTTACAAAGTTTTTTAATTACTTTTTATTACGGCGTTAAAGATATGATGATGTTTACACCGCCATTTTCAAATGTTAGCGAACTTACGTTTTCACATAGAAAACTTTTAAACAAGTTTACAAAAGGTTTATTCTTCACTTTAGCAAATTTAGGGATAAAATGTCATGGAAATAAAAAGGTAAGTTGAAAAATAGCCGTTTTTTCCTAACACTGCTGCCGAGTTGGTGTACGGCACCAGTCTCCGTCTGCCCAGAGAATTCATGCAAGCAGACAGTTTACCCACATCCTGTGCCGACCAGCAAACATTCGTGCAAAAATTAAAAAACTACATGTCAGCTGTTCGCCCCGTACCCACCAGCGCCCATTGCGTTTGTGAATAAAGACTTGCAGAACTCTTTGCATGTGTTCCTGAGATATGATGCGTCAAGGACTGCTTTCGCACCCATGTATACCGGACCCCACAAAGTCCTTGAACGAAATGAAAACACTTTTAAAATTTTGGTAAACAACAAGGAGTCTGTTATAAACATTGACTGCCTCAAACCCGCATTTATCTGGGCTCCTGAACGTACAGACAATGCTTCACCGGCCGACCGTAAAGAATGTCCATCAGGAAAAGTGTCAACGCCCACATCCTCCATAACTCCACCTCCGACTGTGACAAAACCAGCATCCTGCATCACGGCTGTTACTACACATTCTTGTCGGAGAGTGCGTTTCAATCCAAAATATTTGTGAAAGTTTCGTGGTCACCGGAGGGGGAGTACTGTGTCGGCCGCCGCGTCTGCGATCATCATCTGAACAAATCATCTGTGCGTTCCCGAGCACCAATCTGATCCTTCAGCAGTCGCGCACATCTCTTCACACATCCTGTGAGGAGCGCTAGCGGCTACTCCCACGATAGCAGAGCCAGGGAATTTGGCAACGCTGATGTGCAGTGCGGAATATAAAAGGAAGTATTCACGCATGACTCGCGTTATTGCGTTGCTGTTACCAGAACTCTATGTTGATTGTACCGCTGGATGTAAATTGACCATATCGTGCAGAGCTTGCATGCTAGACTTAAAATCTGAGTAAATATCGTTAAGTTTTTATTAGATAGTATTTTCATTCAACTGATGTTACACTCAACGTATTCTCAATTTTTATCTATAGTAAGGAGCTGATAGCACGCTCCTCTACAGTATGTTTTTGGTTTAGGCTTTCAGCCCACTGAGATATCATTACTGTCCTTTTCTATTAGACTTTGATTGTAACATATATGGATTAATGAACTTCTAAAAATTTGCTAGATTGGTTAGGCTGTTTTATCCTTTTTACTAAATGTACTGTTTATTTTCTAGAACACATTTTGGAAAGAAAGTAAAGGGAGATTAAGGCAAGCACTTTCACCAGCCAGTACCCCACCAGGAAGCCCAGCTAGAAGACGAGCAAGATCAGCTTCTCCTCCTGCAAAATCACGAAGAATGGAAACTATGTCATCTCGAGGCTCTTCCTCAGAGGATGATCATTCAGATGATGAATTAGATTGGTTCAGAAGAAATATTTCTCTTTAGATTATTTGCAAGCTGTTTACTTTTTAAAAAAGTCATTTATAGTTGCTATGTATTCACATTCTTTTTATGTGTTTACAACCTTCTTAACTGTTTACCAAGACAAAAAAAGAAATGAAGAAAATAAAGCTTATTTATTGTATGCTTATACACACATACCTCTTAAAACGGTTTGTTGGTGGACAACGAATAAACATTTAAATTGATTGTTTTGTTCATTTTGTATATAAAATTTCATAAAATAGTTTGTAAATATTTTTTAAATATAAAAAATATTTTAATAAAACTGAGTATAAATGAATTAGTTACATGTGGGGGAAAATTTAGTGTAATTTTTATGCGGGCTGTTGAGATTATTTTGAAACAAAGTTTGTTTTTGTATTATGGTTATGGATTTATTTTCTTTTAAAAAGGATTAAAAAGTATAACTATTGAAAATTGAAAGTATAATTTTTTTGAAAACAGGCTTTAATCTCATAAGTTAAGAACTAAGGGATAATTTTTTCATTAAATATTATTCATAGCCATATCATCTTAAGAGGATTTATTGTATTTAAATTCACAGCTTAAAAATTGTCATGTTCTTTTGTATGTTAAACTAAATCATGTAATTATTTAGTGCATAATTTTTCATCTGTGATATAGCTGTTTGAAATGTATCTTCTGCTCCTTTTACTACTACATGCTGTATATTTACATTCTGAAAAGTTTATAGCTTTCTTGCTGCAATTGGAGTCTAACTAGTAGTTATATTTTATTATGCTTCATTAGACTGAAGACTATTGTATCCTGTAAGAATATTATTGGTTTTAATTGCACATTTGGTACACATTGACTTCCATACGTTTTGTATGATATTTTGCAGTTTGATTGTCAAGTACATAGTTTTTACTTTTTTTAAAAGTCAGAGTAATCTGAAAATGTCAATAGAAAAAGCATGAAAATTGAGCTGCATTTGAAAATGTGATTCTTCATTTCCTGACTTGAATTAGAAAGAATTTACTTTCTTATTTTCATTATTTTAAAACCATTTTCAGTGCCAGACTTAGTGTTTATGAAATTACCAGATAACGAGAGTCAAAGCAATAAAATAATATTGCATAAATCTATGACCACATTTAATAATGCATCAGTGTTTTGGGTTATAGAATAATGCATTCATTCTCTTTCTGGTCTGTGAGAACAGCAGATGATAAATTTTTTAAAAAAAGGAAAAATTAAGTCAATGAAATTTATTTTGTCAAATTTTTCATAATTCCAAATTAGATCTTTAATCCTGTTTTATGCGGAGATTTTACAGTTCTTCTATCACAACTACTTGGGCTGAGCTAAAATGTTAAATTAAAACCTTAATATTCATAGGAACAACTATGAGAATTTTCTTTCTGAAATTTGAGTGGTTCAGGTGGCTACAGGTCAGGACAAAAAGTCAGGAAATTTTATCAATCTGGAAAAGAGGTGGAATTTCATTAAAATAACCAAAAGTCAGGGAACTTGTCATTTTTGTCTTAGGAGCAAGACCATTTTATTGTCATCTGACTGTTAACAGGCGAATCGTAACCTGGAGCGCACACCATTGTTTCCTTGAAAGCAGAATCTCACCAAGCAGACATTCATAGCTACCTTTTTGCAGAAAAAGATAGACAAGTACAGTGTGCCTATCTTGGTTTTTTTCACCACATTGCTCACCAATGTTCGACAAAATTTTGTTTTAAAATTTATGAAATTTTGAATTCATATCATGAATATTATGAGGTTTTATATATATATTTTTTCTTTCTATCTCTCTCTTTTTATTAATTAATTTTTTTTAAAGGGGGAGGGGGCTGTTGCATAACATGTTATACAAAAATGATTCATGCATGGAAGATTATCTAACTTATGTTATCAGTTTTGAAGATTTGACAAAGATACTAAGGAAATTGGAGAACTTTATTTTTTCAATTTCTTTAGCATTCTGCCCTAAATTGGAACTGAATGACGATTAACAAATAATGTTAGCTAAATATAAAACCAAATATTTTTATGATTTTAACTCATTTATTGATAAACAAAATGAAAAGATAACAAGAAAATATTTATCAAATAAAAAAGAATGCAAAATATCTCAACAGTGCTACAGGTGTCACACTGATGAACACTTTTGCATATGCATTTTTTTAGCTGAAAATTATGACTCAATAAAGTTACAATACTCAATACAATCTAAAAAAACAACATTTATACATGTGTAGTGCCAGTGATCCTCTATTGCTTTGGTTTGGTAAAGAACAAGAACTGCCTCTTCTGTGGGATGCTTGACTCCATGGACCATAGACTATTTCCCTGCAAAAAAAATATCACCATCAAAAACAGATATAGTGACACAGCATTGGACAAATGCAGTTTGCTAGTTTTCAGATTTTGTTTTTAAAATGCTTTGCTGAAAATTTATGCATTGAGTGACTGCTAAATTGTTTGCCATTTAAGTATACTATGTATTCACCTTTTATCTGCAGTATGTTGATATATAGCTTCATTAACCTTTTAAAGAGTAGCAACAGGTTGCCAATACCTATATAGTGGCTGAATAATCTTGAATGTTTGGTATGATGACAGTCTTGGCTATTTTTGTTAGGTGATTTATTAGATGAGTGCAAAAGTTCTACCCATTTTTATTACCCATAAAGAGCAAATAATTCAAAATGAACAGTACCTATTATTAAGCATAATCACCATTGCTATCTATGACCTCTTTCCATCTTTCTCGTAGAAGATAAATCCCATAGTGGTAAAATCCTGGCAGTTTTGAATCAAAAAAGAATTGGTCATTTTTGTAAGGATGGCAGTTTTCACAGCATCAAGATCATCAAAGATTTTCTACCCATTTTTATTACCCATAAAGAGCAAATAATTCAAAATGAACAGTACCTATTATTATGCATAATCACCATTGCTATCAATGACCTCTTTCCATCTTTCTCGTAGAAGATAAATCCCATAGTGGTAAAATCCCAGCAGTTTTGAATCAAAAAAGAATTGGCAGTGATGTTAATTCTGCGCCGAAACACAAATTCTTGTGCCGAACTGCGCTTTTAGCCGTTTTTTGCGCCGGTCTGCGCCGAATACGTCATTTTGACTCTTTCAGGGTGCGCCGAAACACAAATATTGCGCCGAACTGCGCTTTTAGCCGATTTTTGCGCCGGTCTGTGCCGAATACGTCATTTTAACTCTTTGTTAAATTTTTGCCACGCTCATTTATCTTTTAAAGCGTGTATGGAAAGCTAGTTAGCAATAAAGCAAGATTTAAACTGCGTACGAAAGCTGCATTCCGAAGCCATTCTACCCGCCCCGGATCGGACCAGTCGGGCTTTGTTAGTCACCTCAATCAGGGCCGGCCAGATAGGCAAACAAGTAATCATCACAACGGGCACCGTTTTTTGTTTATGAAGGAGCACGATTTCCAACTTAAAATCATAAAAGCAATTTTGAAAAAAGTAAAAGGGACGTCTTTTTCTACGTTTGCAGGGTGGAGTGGGTGTCATGTACCGCAGGGCCGCCCCTGATCTAAACCAGACCGGTCCGTAAAGAAAACAGTATATTACGGTGACGTCCCAGCCCCTAAAAAATCACGGTTTATGACCCGGCCTGTAGCAAGAATGAAAATTGGAAGCATGACCAGTTTAGAAATCAGAATCTAGGCTGCCTGAATTAATAGATTATTTCATTTCAAAATAATCCAGAAATCCGCTGCCAGTGGTGTAGTCGCGGGGGGTAGAGATCTGTGCGGGCCCAGGCTTTTGCAGCACGATTCATTCAAGGCACGGGCTGACCTCAGCATTTTCTAGAATGGACCGGAACTAGCGTATACTCTTAAAGACGGTCCTCTGCTCTTGCAAAATCGAGCCTTTCCGAAAATTTTTGCTCTCCTAAAATTTGGACAAGACCAAACGATTGGCTTGTGATTCCACCCCCACCCCCCCCCTTCCTTAAATCATGATTAATATACGAGCTGGACCGGGTCTGAATTTTTTATTTTGATTAAATGCCGGGCCGGGCTAGACATTTTCGGCCCGTGAAGATCATGAACGGGGAGATACTTTTTCATTCGAGCTTATGTCAGCAAAAGTAAGCGTTCTTGGACGCATGATTTTTGAGTCTTCAGTTGCGAGTGTTCCTAAACCTTTTTTCTTAAAACTACACCACTGTTTTTCTTTTTGTGTGTGTGCAGGCTCTACGAGAGGGGGCAGACGGGGCAATGCCCCTGGGCCCGTGTTCAGCCAAAGTGCGTCCGCAAATTTTTCAGAATGTGTTACGAATTTCATTTATAGATCCGTAATTAAAATCTTTATTTTAAAATAGACTAAATTTTGAATACATAATTCTAGAATGATATAAACGGCAGAAATGTTAATTCTACCATTTAAATATTAGTATTTTTACAACCTTCGAACATGCATTAAAAGTACCATTGCATATATGAAATACTTCCCTCCCACTCTCTTTCCATTTAGCATTTATATGAAAACCATTAAAAAGAGCAGTTTCACACACACACACAAAAAAAAATTCCTTCCGTCCATGTAAATCCATGTATTGTTTTTACCAAGTTGCTGATAGCATAGCCTGTATACACCCTTTTTTTTTCCAGAGCTTTCCTAAAGTGCTTTCAAATAGTGTTTTGCTTTTAGCAAATGGTGTTTGCTTGCAAACTTTGCTTTTCTTGTATGCATTTATTGTGTTCCTAAATCTTCAATTTTATGCTCCAAAATCATGTTAATTCTGATCTCGAATCTTAGTTTTCCTCTCGGAAACTATTTTTTTGTGCTCCCGAGGTGCTCCCAAATGGAATTTTTCTGCTCCCAAATAGAATTTTTCTGCTCCCAAATGGAATTTTTCTGCTCCCAAATGAAATTTTTTCTGCTCCCGGGGTGCTCCCAAATCGAGTGTTGGAGTTAACATCCCTGAATTGGTCATTTTTGTAAGGATGGCAGTTTTCACAGCATCAAGATCATCAAAGATTTTCTGACTGAAGGAATTGTTCAATGTTCAAAATCGGAGATAGTCAGTTGGTGCCAAGTCAGGAGAATAGTAAATGTGGGGTAAAACCTCCCAGCCAAAGCCCAGTAACTTTTGGCAAGCAATGACAGCAGCATGTAGCCTGGCATCATTGTGATGAAGGATAATACTGCAACGATTAATGAGACCTGGTCACTACCAAATTTGAATACAGCCAGTCTAACTGTATACAGTAGAAGGCAGCATTGATGTCTTGGTTGAGTGGCAGGATCTCGCAGTGACACACTCAATAACACTTTCTCGGGATGAAGTTCAGCTTTTGAAGTCGGTGCCGGGAGATCAGAAGGGCGACACACAGTCCTACAACTATTAATGTTACGGTACATGACCCACTTCTCATCTCCTGTCACAGTTTGTGTCAAGAATTGGTCATTTTTGTACTGGGAAAGCAAGGAATCAGAGATAGTGATTCGGTCATCCCGTTGATTAGCTGTCAGGTTATGTGGAACCCAAACGATCCAACTTTCTTGTAAAACCCAAATTAACCAGCCATCTCTTGACTGTTGCCTCGTGTACGTTGACGGTCTTCACATATTCTTGCATGGTTGGGTTCAGGATGTTCCTTATGGTTTGGCCAGTATCGTCCTCTCCTAGCCTTGATCTTGGCAGTTTCTGTCTCCTCCCCTATATTTGCGAAACCATCGACGACATATGCTTTCATCTATTGCATCCTCCCCATAAACTTGATAAACATTGCGACATGCTGCAGCTGCCGTACTCTTTTTATTGAACTCGTATAAGAAACAATGTCTTATGCTCCTTCTCGCTTTCCATGTTACACCCCCTGATATTAAAAAAAATAATAATAATTAACTTTGTGAGACACGATGTATTTATATGTGAGTCATCTACACGTTTGATTAGCCGATGATTAGCATATTACAATGTTATGTGTGACGTCAATTCCATTGTAAATTTCCATACCCAAAAATGGGTAGAATTTTCTCACTCACCCAATATATCCCCACCTTTAGAAAGTTAATGGCTATTTTGTATTCATTTTAGTAATACAATAGGTAACTTTTAAAACCCCCAGCAAAAATTTTAAAAAATCTAGTAGCTTTATGTAATTCTTCTGGGACAGTGATTTTACCTTTAAAGTACACAAGTCTAATACTAAAGCATTGGTCAGTTTTATTACATTTATTTAACCAATAATAAGTTTGACTTTTGCAAAGTGCTAAAAAATGATGAGATTTACGAATTGTTCATAATTTTGATTTCCCCCCCTCTTTAAGTTTTGGTTCATTGAATAAATACCAGGAAAGTATTCTACTTTCAAACATCTGCAAAAAGTGAAGAATGTTATGAAAATGATTGTTCCTCCTAAAGGGTTAGAATGATAATTTTATTCTGTAGATTTTAGTTTTTTTTGGTCTAATTGTGTATGCATACCAACTGGTTTTGGTACAAAGATTTACGCAAATTTTAAGACTGACTTAATGTATGTTTGAAGTTTGTTTACTAAGTTATATTTTTATCATAAACTTTTTAAAAATATATTTTTATAACAGTTTCTTTATTTTTCATTTTTAAATAAACTTTTTAGACCTTTTTTTCTTTAAACTTTGATTTATGTTTATAAAAGAATTATGTTTAATCATGTTCCTCATTTGATTTCAACATGGTGTGTACTGTAGTTTAAAAGAAAAAAATAAGCACTTTTTGAAGGGGGAGGACTGTGTACTAGTGAAAGAAAAGAAAACGGTATACATTTCAACATTTTTTAAGTCCAGTGGATTTGCACAGTTTACCATTTTGGGTCGGTAGCAATTAACAGATGAAAAAATAGGTATTTTCTTACATACAGTTTTAAAATGAATAAAAACTAAAAATTATTTTTTTGGGTAACAGATATGTACACTTGTGGATTATAGTAACTACTAGCTTCCCAGTGACATTAGGATTATGACAAACAGCAGCTATGTTTCAGGGTCATAAATGTAGGAATGCAAACATTTTTGAGAGATTTCACCATTTTGATGATCTATGTCTGTTGCTTCCTGATTTAATTTTAGTGGTAAGTATAATCCACTTATATCCAGATTTGGTATTTATAATTATACATTTACTACAAACATTAACATTATTTATAAATTATTCTGGACAGATACTTGTCCTGCAGTACATTTTGTTAATTTTAATCAATATTATTTAGATTGTCACAACAAATTCAGCCATTTTATATCTAAGAAATAGTATGTTTTAATTTTCATTAACTACGGTGTAGCCTCCATTTCTAAAATGTTTTCTTTATACACTGACCCCAATTTATTTCACCTTGTAATCTCAAAACTGTTAGTGTGTATGTGATTGAACTCAAAAGCTCCTAAATGTTGCATTCGATTGAGCTCAAATTTGGTGTGTGTGTATATATATATATATATATATATATATATATATATATATATATATTATAGTCCACCGTCGCACAACTGGTATTGATTTTAGTGTATATAGATCTTGTTCTTTTACAGGGCTTCAAAAATGAATTGTTTTACATTTCAGCCTGTGGACAGAAATTCTTAAAACTGTGCTAGTATTTAACGAGTGTTTTCTCATACATTGTGGCCTATAAACTAAAATTATTTAAAGTGCACTAATGTCTGAACACTGTATCCGATCGAAATGAGTCAAATTTATTTAAACACTTGGTAAAGATAAAGTGTTCGGAAAGTCAAGTCGAGCCACTCCAGATTTTTTCAAATGTAATACTCAGTTGCTTTCAAAACAAAATTTGCTTCATTTCTGAAGTCAACAACACAGTTGTATTCAATTACATACGATCATCTATCCTCAACTAACACAAAAAAACTTCCTTCCCAAATGCAGCGACACACTAGTCAAGCTAGTGCCGATGCTCAGACTGTCAACGAAATACAGAAAAAAAATCAAAGATGCTGTCTAGGTCTGAAGAGGAATGCACTGTAGTATTCCCTTTCTGTCGCATTATCACAAATGTGATACAGCACATACTCCCGCCGATGCTCAGACTGTCTGCCACAGATTCTGCCTCTGTAACACATGTACTTCCAAAAACAGAGTTTTTAGCACATGGTAACAAAATAAGCATTTTTTTACAAACTACATAAAAAAAGCACTTAAGGTCCTTAAAAAACAGAAATTGAGTAATTGTAAGCACTTTTTAAGGAGTGTACACACCATGTTCAAGAAATAAATTTAAATTTTTTGTGTGTTAATTCATTTATGGCTTGAATGTATATGTGTATGGATTACTTGAAGTTTATTAAATATCATTCTGAAATTAAAACAAAACATTTTCTTTCCATTTTTCCTTAGGAAAGCATAGAAGTATATTCTTTCTTACTCCTTACTCTCTAATCAGTTACACTTTCATCCAATAAGCATAAAATTCCATCCTATTTACATTTTGAAGATGAATCTTGTTTATGTAAAATATTAACATATTTTAAATGAATGTTTGAGAAGAAATAACTTAACTGTTTATTCATTAAATAACACTTCATAAATATGATTATTGAAATTTTTATGTATCTCTTTGTTATATTATTTGGTAGTGAATCTTTTTTTTAAATAGTTCTTGCAGTTATTTAAAAATAATTTCATATAAATTATGATTTAAATAACTTTATATATATGGTATCACTTTATTTACAAAAAAAAAAAAAAAGCATCTAATGTCTTACAAAAGTATGTTGGTACAATCTGTGATCCACGAAAAGTATTTGAAGTTTATACAGGTTTTTACCTTGAAACACAAAAAAGTTACAAACTAGTCAAGTAATTGTGCAAGATTTAGTGCTAATTTATTTATTTATTTTCATGCTGTGCATTGAATGTTGTAATGTTAATTTATAGAATATATGAAGATTCATTGTTTTATTTAAACCAAAAAAAGAAAAGATATATGAAATATTTTGTACATAAAACTTTATTTTAGAGAGTATATCTATTAGTATTTACTGAGGTATTTTAATTTATGTTTGTTTATATAGTTTCTGTTTTTAAGATATTTCACTTATCAAGGGCAAATCTGTTTACATTATAAAAAAATATTGATGATTTAGAAAGTTTATTGTCAAATGCAAGATATTTTTTCAACACATATAGAATTATATAAATTTACTGTTTTGTTCATCATTTATATGTCAACTATATTTACTGATGAAACTTCCAAAGCATTTACTTGAACCTTTTTTTTTTTTTTTTTTTTTTTAAATTTCACTAAACTGCTGTAATGTATTCCTTTAAAACAAAGTGAAATAAAAGCAAAGAAAAATGTTGGAATAAAAATAAATTTATGCCTTTTATTCCCCCCCTCCCTCTGTGCTCATTATTTAGTAGTTAAAAACTTTTTTTTTTTTTTCCAGCCAACTTGGTACTTTGCATGCTTAGTAACTAGCACTTTTCGTGATAAGTTGTCTTTTTACATAATGTGATGCAAAACAAATGCCTTTTTAGATGCCACCAGGTGGTGAAAGCAGTTGATCTGCTGACAGGGGTGCACACAGGATTTTTGGCTGGGGGGAGGGGGGGGTCCAGATTGCCAAAGATCAGTGATGAAAGAGCTCATTTTCATTAAATGGAATTCATCAAAACTCGTCCCATCCAGTTCCCTAAGAATACACTACACAGTACAATAGGAAGGAAAGTAATAGTTGTTCAGTTTTGAGAACAAGATGGTGTTTTATGTTCGCTTTCAGTTCATTTTTGCTAGTCGAGGAAAACGAGAAAAAAATTTCTTTTTTTATTTATTTGAACTGAAACTATTGATACCTTCTTTTGAAATTATTTTATTTATAGATATAGGATAATAATGAATCGGGAAAAAAATATATATATATCAAAGTCGATGCCCCCCCCCTTGTGTGCGCCACTGTCTGCCGAGAGTTTCTGAAAGACTGAACTTTTACATCAAAGCTGAAGTAGAAATTTGAATATCTTGAAAAAAATAAATTGTTTCTCCTTTATTTCTTAATTTTGTCAAGCAGTACAGGTTTTTCAGTTTGCAACTGCTAAGCAATTTAAAAAAAAAATAAAAGAAATTAAAAAAAAAGAAAGTATGATTCAATTATTTAGTATATGAATTAAATTGTCTTTTAATAGGCCTGAACATATATGCCCTCCATCAGCATCATAGCTAAGGGCTGGCTAGGGGTGCAACCCTCAGGTGGGCACATTTTGCAGACTTAGTGTTATTTCTCTTCCTAGAAAAAAAGTCTTGGGGATGCAAAATTCAAATTTTGCCCGGGGCACTTACGATCCTAACTATCATTCTTCTTTTCATACAACATTCATGGCAACAACATTGACAAACAATAATAAAAATATAAAAACTTTTACTTATATCTGAAATAATGAAAGCAGAGTGAACTTTTTGTTCACTCCTGAAAGTCAAAAATTGCACAGTGGAAAGTTATTCGTGTTTTGAATTATGTTGAAACTTCAGGAAAAAGACTTAAAAGTACCTGTAGAGTGTTTATTCAGTAAATAATGATGATAGATGAATATACATACAAATGATGATGGTGGCACGGAACTGCAGGAATAACTATCTTTCCATGACATTTATACATAACTGGCTGCAGTAGACTTTTATATTCAGCATTTTTCAACATCCAGTCAGTCCGCTGTCAACTTCATTCAGAAAGAAAAAACAGAACATCTGGATACAGCAGCTCTGATCCCTGATCAGACTCTGAAGATTAGAGACATCATGAGTGAGTGATGTGGATCATTGGTAGTGTTATGACGTCGAGCAGACCCTTCACCATGCGATGGCGCCATACGTCAGAAGTTGTTTTGTTTTCAGTTCGAGAAGGCGCAGAGACAGCGACGGTGTTGAAGAATGCATGGAGATGTACCGCGAGTTTAAACGGACCCTTGTGGTTGTAGCACACACCTAACACCGCGAATATAATGTAATGTGAATGTAACCCTGTGTTTTTATGGATGTGTTTGTGACAGTGAAATAAATCGTCCTGTTCGTCCTATAATTGTGTCCCCATCTGTTTTTTGCACGCTACCGTACAGATGAGGAATACATTTGGTGGCAGCTTTACGGATTGAACCAGTGCATCGAAAACCAGTGTTTTAGGAAATGATTATTTTTAGTGGGTAAGTGTCAGTTCTAAAACAGTGCCTTTTTAATTAATCTAAAACGGTGCTTTTGTATTAAAGTTACTAAATTTGATTTTGGGGTCGTTTTGGAACAGGTTGTGCTTATACTATTTAATTGCTTATTTTAGCGGTTGTATTATCGTTTAAGATAAGTATATGTATTTTGGTTTCGATTAAGGTAAATAGTGTTAATGCTATTTAATTATTTGTTTTAGCGGTTGTATTATCGTTTAAGACAAGTATATGTATTTTGGTTTCGATTTGAGTAAAAGAGTGTTTATGCTATAATTACTTGTTTTAGTGGTTGTATTATCGTTTAAAATAAGTATATTGGTTTTCCTGAAAGCTAAGCAGAGTGTGAGATGAAAATATTTTTTTTGAACATTTTGAGTTAAGAAAACAATTATTATTTTATTGTTGATTAATCTTGATTATATGATTCATTAAGAGTTTCTATTTACATAGGAATTACCTTCTGTTTTCATGAAGTGAATCTGATTAGTTTTGAGAACACTTTTAAATAGTTTTATTCTATGTATTCAGATTTAAGACTAATTTTCGCTCTCATAAGAAAAAAGAGAGGTATTTACTGAAATTACGTATTTCAATTAGAAAATTTTGTTCTCAGAAAATATTATGAAGGTTGTGTTTTGTTTAAAAGAATATATTTTCTCATATGCAGTTTGACTTTGTTTTGAATTTTGTGTTGAATAATTTTGAAAAAAATTCTTTATGGTTTGATCGCATTATATTGTTTGATTTCATTTGAAAAGAAAAACAGTTTTGGTTTGTTAAGCAGCTTTCGAAGAAAATAATTGATATCCTCAGGGAATATTATAAGAGTGTTTAATTCTGTTATCATTTTTTTTTTTTAGAAACGGAAGTAAACTTCGTAAAGTAATTTGTAGATGGGTGTAGTTTGCTTTTGATTTAAGTACTATCATTAGTAAAATATTAATTAAGTAAAATTAAATAATTATATTGTACATTGTTCATTTATTATTATTTATGTGTTTAATTGGTTTACTAATGTTTATTTTGTCGGTATAAGTTATACGATTTTGGCAAATTTAAAGATGATAAACATTTTCATGGTTGCCATTTAAAGTTTTTTAAAACATTAAGTGGTTTTTTAGAAAAAGTTTAAAATTGAGTATTTTGTGCATTGTTTATTACTAAAATTTTTTGTAGGTCTCTGAAGATCCAGAAAATTAATTTGGTTAGAATTAGCATTAAATTTTTCCTAATTCTATTCGTATCGTTGCTGAGGAATTTCTTGAAAAAATCAAACTATTAAAATGGCCTATCTCGCGAAGGCGCGTAAAGAGGAATTAAGAACAATTGCTCAAGAGTTAGGGGAGGAGGTTACTGATGATCTTAAAATGAGAATTTGATATTAAATAGCAAGAACTATGATGAAGAATTTGTAAAAGAATTTGTGAATTTGATAATAAGTGATAGAATTAAATCTGAAGAAAGGGAAAAAGCTGAACGTGAAGAAAGGGAGAGAATTGAACGTGAAGACAAAGAGAGAATTGAACGTAAAGAAGAGAAAGATGGAGAATTTGCATTAGAAATGAAACGGTTAGAATTGAGTGCTTCTACAGGCGATTCGCGTACGTTGTGTACCAACTTCTCAAGTGGCAGTCAGACGGGTCCTTAAGTAGAATTATTGAAAATTAACCCAAAATTCGATGAAAAGAAAGATGAAATAGGACTCTATCTAATAAATTTTGAGCGTCGTGCAGAAATGGCTAGAGTTTCTAAAGAAGATTGGGTTGCGTATTTACTTAGTGCTTTGCCGAGTGAAGTAACGAATATGTTGGCTCGAGAACCCGTAGAAAAGGTTAAAGACTACGACTATGTTAAGGTTTTGATTCTGAAGCGGTACAAATTAAATGCTGAAAGGTTGAAACAGTTATTTTATAGGCATCAGAAGAGTTTTGAAAAAACATGGTGGAATTATGCTCACGAGTTAAATAGCTATTTCGAAGAATGGACTTCTGAATTAAAGATTACTACGCTTGAATAACTGAAAGAATTAATGGTTACAGAACAGTTGAAGAGACGTGCGCCCCAAGAAATAAAAGATCATTTCCTGGAAGACTGGATGAAACTGGTTTCTCCTTTTGACTTGGCAGATAAAATAGACGAATATGAAAATATCAAAGATAGTTTCAAAAGAACCGGATATTGACAATCATCGAAAAACTCAGACTACTCTAGGAAGTTAGACGGAAAATTAAGGAGTGAAGACAAGAGGTATAAGAATCAAACAAAATACGATCCACAGAAGAACAAAGAAAGGGAATTTGAGCAGAGAAAACAGCCGCGATGCTACGAGTGTGGTTCTTATAATCACCTTAGACCTCAGTGTCCAAAACTGAAAGAAGTGGTGGCTGCAAACGATATCGCTGACGGAGATGTAGATCACCTGATGGCTCCTTATACCACCTTAGGTAAAGTAAATGGTGCAGAAGTTTCCATACTCCGCGATACTGGAGCCACATTAGATTTGGTTTGCCCTAAGTTGGTGAAGCCTTATATGTTTACAGGTGAATATGTGTGGGTGAGATCACCATTGATAGAGACTGCTACATGTCTACCATTAGCCGAAATAGAATTAGAAGGTAGTTTTGGGCATGTTGTAATGAAAGCAGCAGTACAACCATATAAATGGGAAGAAAGTAAATATTTGTTAGGAAATAAGACAGCTGCATTGATCGACAGTATGAAGAAAAATAAAGAAGTGGAAATGCATATGATAAACGCAGTTCAAACACGTTCTAAGAAGAAAAAAGAATTACGAAAGGAAGAAGAGAAATTGCAAGAAATCTCGAATGAAAGTTGTCAAGAGATCATTGACCTAACCGAAATCACTGATGAAGAAAAAAGTATATTACCATCACCGGAGCCTTTTGTTGAAAGTCCTAATCTTTTGAAGATCACACCTGAAGAATTCAAGTCCGCCCAAAGTAGAAGCGCAGAATTAAAGTCTCTAATGGAATTAGCTACAGTTAAGGAAAATAGTAAATTTGAATTAAATAATGAACTGTTATTTTATAAGAAGGAAGACAAACATGGAACTGAAAGACGACTGCTGGTAGTTCCAGAGGAGTATCGTGAACAGTTAATGAAAATTTGTCATGAAGGAACAGCGGCTCATCTTGGCACAACAAAAACTAAAGATGCACTCTTTAAAAGTTTCTACTGGCCCAACTGTTACCGAGATGTTGAGAATTTCGTGAGGGCTTGTGACAGTTGCCAAAGAGCTGGAAAACCTCAAGAAAAGAAGAAGGCTCCTTTAAAGATCGTACCAGTTATCACAGAAATTTTTACGAAAATAAATGTTGATGCTTGTGGGCCTTTGCCCGTGACACCCTCAGGAAACAGATACATTATAACTGCAATTTGCATGTCTTCTAAATATCCAGATGCAATCCCTGTGGAAAATCTCTCTTCGACCACTGTTGTAAATGTGCTACTTCAGATTTTTAGTCGCATGGGATTCCCTAAAGAATTGCAGACCGACCAGGGATCATCTTTCGTGAGTGCACTTACATCGGAATTTCTAGAAAGGTTTGGAATAAAGGTGGTGCGAAGCTCCGTTTATCACCCCCAAAGTAATCCAGTGGAGAGAATGCACAGAACTCTAAAAAGAATTCTCTGAGTCCTATGTTTTGAATCTGGACCAGACTGGGAAAATATCTTACCCCAGGCTCTTTTCGCTCTTCGAACGGTAACTCATGATAGTACCGGATTTTCTCCAGCTGAATTGGTTCACGGAAAAAACTTAAGAACTCCCATCATGCTTCTCTACGAAAAGTTGAAAGGTGAAGAAGAGGCAGAAAGTAGTGTAGTTGAATATGTCTTTGAACTTATGATCGTATGAAGAGATGCCAAGATCTTGCAATTCAGCAAATGGAAAACGTAAAAGAAAAACAAAAACTACGGTATGATCGAAAGGCTACAGAACGCAAGTTTGAAAAGGGAGACTTAGTACTTGTGGTGGCTCCTTCAAAGCTGAATAAATTGTCCGTGCAGTGGGTAGGTCCTGGACAAATTATCCAACAATTATCTGAAACAAACTATGTTGTTAAATTTCCAGACAAAGAAAAAAATCATGTGTATCATATCAATATGCTGAAACCTTATTATCAAAGACCAGAAAATATAAATTTGTTATATACGGAAGAACCAGATGCTGATGAAGAAGAAATGCCATGTTTGCAGCTGAACTCCTGTAAAAATGAAGAGTCTGAACTTTTCCAAAACATAGAGTCAAACTCCCGACTTTCTGAAAGTGAACGTGAAACTCTGAGACTTCTAATATCTGAGTATTCTGGCATTTTCTCAAATGAGCCAGGATGTACGAACCTTACTAAACATGATATTGAATTGGAATCCGAGAAACCAATTTGTACAAAGCCATACCGGTTGTCGCCTAGACAAAGTGAAATTTTAAAGAAAGAAGTAGAAAAGATGCTGACTCTCGGAATAATTGAGGAAGGCGAATCCGACTTTTCATCCCCGCTCATCTTAGTTGAAGTCCCCGGGAAAGATCCCCGACCCTGCATTGACTATAGGAAATTGAACAACGACACTAAAACGCAGTATT
Source organism: Cheiracanthium punctorium (assembly GCA_038373885.1). Lineage (NCBI taxonomy): Eukaryota > Metazoa > Arthropoda > Arachnida > Araneae > Cheiracanthiidae > Cheiracanthium > Cheiracanthium punctorium. The sequence goes on from JAWZYV010008393.1 coordinate 234,857, forward strand.
TTCCACTACCAAATTTAGAGCAACTAGTGGAAAAGGTATCGAATGCAAATTATATAACTATACTGGATCTGACCAGAGGTTATTGGCAAATCCCATTAACGGCACGAGCTCAGCGTTATGCTGCTTTCTGTACCAGCTTTGGTATTTTCAAACCGTTACGGTTACCGTTTGGACTAAAAAATGCTCCATATGATTTCAGCCGGTTGATGGCTGGACTGTTAAAAACTTGCGAAGAATTTTCCGTGCCATATCTCGATGATGTCGCCATATTTTCTCCTACGTGGGAAGAGCATATATCGCATTTAAAAATTGTATTCGAAAAGATGAAGACAGCTAAGTTGCATATAAAACCATCAAAATGTCAGTTTGCAAAAGCGACCGTGAAGTACTTAGGTCATGTAGTTGGTCAAGGACAACGAAGACCAGGGGAAGTTAAAGTCCAAGCCATAAGGGACTTCCCTACTCCTTCTACGAAAACACACATTAGGTCATTTCTAGGACTGGCTGGATATTATCGAAGGTACATTCCCGAATTTTCCGCGATTTCAGCACCATTGACCGACCTACTAAAAGGAAAACGTCGCATGTCAGCTATAAGATGGACGGAAGCATGTCAAACTGCATTCGATGAATTTAAAAGAAGGTTAACGGAAAGACCAGTGTTGCACAGTCCAAATTTTACAAAACCGTTCCTCGTACAGTGCGACGCCTCCAATTATGGAATTGGTGTTGTCCTATCACAAGTAGAAAATGACGACGAACATCCAATAATGTACTTAAGTAGAAAGTTTTTTTCCGCCGAACAAAATTATAGTACTATTGAAAAGGAATGTGCAGCAATAATTTATGCCGTACAAAAGTTGAAGTGTTATCTCGATGGACAGCACAAATTCATTATTCAGACGGATCATAATCCTTTAGTGTGGTTAGGGGAAAAACAGCAGGACAAATCCGCGACTTTTAAGATGGGCCCTAACTTTACAGCCATACAATTATGAAGTTGTTCATAAAAAGGGCAAACTTCATCAAAATGCTGACAGCTTAAGTCGTCTCCCCTAAATTAAAGGCAATTAAGAAATTATAATGTTATCTGTTTTGTTTGAATTTATATTTCTACTAATATTGTAAATAATTGTATTATTTGGTCATATCTTCTGATTATTAGTGAAGTTTATGTAACTTTTTTATATGTAGTTATAATTGAATTTTTTGTTTGGGGAAATGCACTGTTCTTTGAATGGCACTGAACTGGCACTGAAATAGGATTTGTCGGCCCTAATTAATTATTTTTAACAAACTTTGAAGACTGACAAACTTTGAAGATTTTCAGGTAAAAACTTTTCCCTCCAAACTCGTGAAAAGTTTTCCTCCGTGAGGGGAGGAGTATAGACTGTTATGACGTCGAGCAGACCCTTCTCCATGCGATGGCGCCATACGTCAGAAGTTGTTTTGTTTTCAGTTCGAGAAGGCTGAAAAGGAAACTACTTAACTGATTATATTGTATTATAAATTAAGCTATTCAACAAACAAATTAAAAGTCTTTGGCTAAAATTGAATAGTCACTGGATTTTATCTGTAAAATAAGTTTTTGTAGATTCTAGGCAGAGTTGAAACTCATTTAAGTTGAGTTGCACAGTAGAAATCTTTGGTTTTGAATATGCGTTTAAATAAGAAAGACAAATTAGGTACCTTTTTCTGTAGTTTATTGAAACAAGATGATTATGGTAGGTTTACACAGTGCACATGGTGAAGACACAATACTTAAGCAACATCCGATTAGTGGCACAAATAAAAATAAGCTTTCTCGAAGATAAGTCGCCAGCGGCGATCTTATTCTGATTCACAAAACACATCACATCATATTGAATCATCTGGGTACCGCAGCACGGATCCCTGATCCGGCTCTACTTGAATCACATCGGTTGATTACACACACAACATAGCAGATCGAGAACACTCTCTGTCTGTCTGAAAAGTTAACTTGTGATGCCCTTTTTATACCTGCCAGTTAGTGCGGGACTACGATGGATATTTGCATAGGGAAAAAAAGAGTTCTTATTTTATGCAAATCAGGAACAGCGCCATCTATCGGCGAGAAATGTAAACTTTTTATTACGGCGTTAAAGACATGACGATGTTTACACCGCCATTTTCAAATGCTAACGAACTTACGTTTTCACTTAGAAAACTTTTAAAGGAGCTTACAAAAGTTTCGTTTTTTCACTTTAGCAAATTTAGAGATAAAATGTCATGGAAAATAAAAGGTAAGTAAAGAAATAGCGTTTTTTTTTTTCTAACAAGGGCCCGCCTTCCATGACATTTAAGAAACTGGCAGATTCAAAGTAAACGAAAATTAGAGGTAACCTTTCCTCTTTAACGAAAAATTAAGTTAAACATGATGCATGAAAGCAATGCTTCAAAATTCACTAAAGGTTAGTAGAAACACTATATACAGTTGTTGCTGGCCAGCATGGTTAGTACACATTTCAAAAATTACTTCATTTCAAAAAATTTAACTTACTAGAAATTACTATATAAATGCATTCAAATATAAACACTTATGCTAGAACATTAATAAACACATATGCTAGGACATTAATAAACACATTTCTAATCATAAAAATATTTATACTTCAAAATTACTCATGATATACGTTCAGTGCACTTTAGAAAATACTCACATTTTGCAAAGTTCATACAATATAATACAGTACAGTACATTGCAATGAAAAAAAAAAAAAATACGAATTAAATTTGAAAAAAAAGCTCGAATTGAAAACCAACTGAGATCGAGCTGGGATGCATCCCGAAAAAATTTGAAAAAAAAAGTTTGTGTTATAGGTTAACACATTATATGCGTGACACAACACCTTACAGACTAGGGTGGACATATAGGAGCTTCCACTAGCAAAAATGGGACTTACTGAAATAAAACTTTAACATCTCCTGTGATTGGGACGAAAATACTCTACACTTAGAACTAACCAATCACCTCAGAATTCTCTGGCAAATTACAGTTTCACCTCGCGAGACGCTTTTGAGGCTGCTCGAAAACTTCAGAGAAAGACCAGAGCTAAGAATATCGCACTCCGTGGGGAACTTTACTCCCTCGACTGTAAAGATGTCAGACAGACATAATAGGACAAGCACAATTACATAAAGTTCATTTTTTTCTTTTTTTTCTCATCAAAAATTTCAAAAAAATTTCCCCCCCTTTCCCCTCAAAAAAGGTCTCAAGCCGAAGGGCTTATAGGAGACAAAAAAAAAAAAATTGCCTAGGTTCCCACAAACGGGAGTAGGTCTTTCACACTTAACTAAAAATTTTGTCATTGAAAGTGGACAGGCTGATTTTGGGTAAGGGTTTTGTGAAAATGTCTGCGGGGTTTTGTTTAGTGTTAATATATTCCAATTTAAACAATTTTTCTAAAACGAGGCTTCTTAAGAAATGGTATTTTACATGTATGTGTTTGGTGCGATTGTTCTCTATAGGAGAATTTGAAAAGTCGATAGCTGCACGATTGTCACAAAATAAGGTAACTTTTAAATTTTCTGGAAGAATGTCTAAACCTTTTAGTTCATCTAGGATTCTATACATCCATAACAGTTCTTTTGATGCCTCTGTCAGGGCAATAAACTCAGATTCCATAGATGACAAGGCTACACATTTCTGCTTAAAAGTTCGCCACGAGATTGGGGTTTTGTCTAACATTAAGATGTGACCTCCCATCGACACACGATCATCTCTATTTGAGGCGAAATCGGCATCAGAATAACAGTTTATTGAAATTTCATTAATGTTGGAAAGTTTTAGCTTTAACTTCGATGTTGACTTTACATATCCCAGTAGTTTTACTAATTGGTTCCAATGATGTTGGCCGGGGTTAGATTGAAATTGAGAAAGGATATTTACAGCGTAAGATATATCAGGTCTGGTTCTACTAGCCAAGAACGATAAGCATCCCAAAATATTACGGTAGGGCAGTTTTTCCATTTCCTTAGTCTCAGCATCGTTACTAGGACTTTGCGTCTTTGACATTACAATTCCAGTTGCGATTGGCAATGAAACTAATGGTATCTGATACTTCTTAAACCGCTCATAAATTTTATTGATGTAATCTTCCTGGTGGATAAATAGTCCTTCCCTATTTTCAACAAATTGTACCCCGAGTAGTTTCTTCGTTCTACCCAACTTCTTTAGATCTACTTTATCTTCTAAAAGTTTAATTACCTTCTCTATTTTTTTCTTTGGTTTTAGATATAAACACCATGTCGTCAACATACAGTAGTAAAACTAAACTATTTTCATAAATGTAGACACAATTAGCCCACTCTAGCTTATTAAAATTTAACTCACTTAGAATTCCGTGTATTTCATTGAACCATTCACGTCCACTCTGTTTTAAGCCGTAAATAGCTCTGTTGAGCTTACAGACGTAGTTTTCTTTACCTTCCTCTTCAAATCCTTTCGGCTGCTTCATATAAATATCTTCTTTTACTGGGGCGTATAGGTATGCAGAATTTATGTCTACTTGCATATGAAACCAATGAAAATGTCCAACTAATAGAGAGAAAAATAATCGTATTACAGAGAAATTGACCACTGGGCTAAAAACTTGGTCGTAGTTTTCACCTTTTCTTTGACCGAATCCTTGAGCGACCAGTCTAGCTTTGTATCGTACTATTTTACCTTTTGAGTCGTGTTTTACTGTGAATACCCATCTATTGCCTATTATTTTTACATTCTGAGGTACGCGTACAAGTTTCCACACTTCTCTTTCGTACATAACATTCATTTCTGCAGTCATAGCTTTCTTCCACTCTTCTGAATCTTGAGAATCTATTGCTTGAAAATATGAGTTTGGAATTACTATATCCTCTAGTCAGGAACTGGTTAAATTCGTTTCGTCTTTCACAATGCCGGTGTAGGTATCTTTACCTTTAAAACTAAATTTTTCAGGGTCATACTTAAGTCCATGTTTCTTGCAATATGCCTCGACCTCTCTACAGGATCGTAATCTTATATTGCTTCCTGATATACCGTAGTATATATCATTTCTGGACCCGTCTGACCTAGGGACGGCTTTTCTCATCCAAACTACATCTTTAGGTGGTGCTACTCGGTCTTTAGACTTAGAAAACGAATTGTTTCTTCTCCCTCCTCCTCATCGGATTCACCGCTACTTATTTCAAATTTTTCTTGGGATGTGCTAGGTTTCCGTAATCTTCTATTTCTAAAGTAATTAAAAAACTTTGTAAAAAACACACATAAGAAGTCCTTTTTCCTTTTACTTCTTATGTGTGTTTTTTACAAAGTTTTTTAATTACTTTATCGTTTAACACCAGTATTTTGAGTGTTTTTTCAGTCTTCTATTTCTGGTTCCCTTTCTTCATCGGAACTTTCTTCCGCTGTAATGGGTTCCAGCACGACTCCGCTGCTCTCACGAGTGGGTAAATTTTCATCGAACGTTACGTTACTTGTTTCAACGACTTTTCTGTCACTCGGTAGCCATACTCTATAGCCACGGGTAAACATAGCGTACCCAACTAGTATGCCTTGTTTTGCCCTCATTTCGAGCTTACTTCGTAATTGACGTGGTACACCTACGAACGCTTTTGATCCAAAAGTTCGTATATGCTTTACAGAAGGTTTGCGACCACAAAATAGCTCAAATGGTGTTTTAGATTGGTTTGCGTGGCATACCCTGTTCCAGGTGTATGTGAAACATAACAATGCTTCCGACCAAAAACCATTTCCCAGTTTACTGGAGTGTAACATAGCTTTTACAGCGTCCAAGGCCGTGTAATTAAATCTCTCACTTACACCGTTCTGTTCCGGCGTATAATCGTTGGTTCTTTCAGCTTTAATGCCCTCCTCCTCCAAAAACTTCTTAAATTCATTATGGCAGAATTCCATGCCATTATCCGTTCTGATATTGATAATTTTTCTGTTTAAAAACCGTTCTGCACGTTTTTGGTACCTCTTAAATTTCTCGAAGACTTCAGATTTCTGCTTCATAGGATAAACAGTGACTTTTCTTGAGTAGTCATCTGTTATCGTTAAAAAGAATTTATGTCCCGATATGGATGGATTAGGTAAAGATCCACAAACATCCATGTGCAAAAGTTGGAGGGGTTTGTTCGATCGAATCTTGGGAATACTTTTAAAGCTCTTTCTTCTAGTTTTTGCTATTTTACAAACATGACAGGGTTTATACGACTTAGATTTAAAAACGGGTAGGCCAAATACCTTTCCCTTACTAGTTTCAATTATAGCGTTACAATTAATATGACAAAAACGGCTATGCCAAAGTTCTAAGTTTTGATTATCACCTTTTGAAGAAAAATTAGCTTCTGCTTTCTTTTTATTAGTTATTGTAGGGTAAACATGGTACAGACCACGTTTCTTGTGTGCTGTAAATAGTTTTTGTCGGTCACGTGAAAATACCTCTACTTTGTTATTTCCCCCTCTAAATGCAATGCCCTCAGTGTTAAATGCAGGACCTGACAGGAGATTTCTCCTTAATTTAGAGGAATAGAGGACGTTTTTTAATGTTTTTAAAACTTTACCACCTTGAAATTTTAACTCGACTGTTCCCCTTCCCTCTATGGAACAATCAATGCCGTTTATGGCGACCGACATCGACCGACCTTTAATTGGTTCAAAGTTTTTAAAAAGTCTTTTATCCCGACAAAAATGAGCACTAGCCCCTGTATCAAAAATCCATGAAGAATCATTTAAATCCTCACTTGTGTGGGCTTCTATCATATGATTCTTGGGTTGTCGTTTGTTACTTTTACGATTACTGGGGGGAGGGATCCTACAACTAGCAATTAAATGTCCGATTCTACCACACCTATAGCACTTTCTAGTGTCTCTCTTTACATTATTTTTAGGTGGGACACGTTTCACTTGACTAGACATTGCGACGGTAGCTTGATCCCCTACACTTTGCTTTAGTCTGGCCTCTTCAGCCAAAAGTTCGGCTAAAACTAAATCGAACTTAAATGTTTCGTCAGGCCAGCGGTAAATTGTTTGAACAATTCCCTGATACTCCGAGGGTAAGTACCTTAGCAATTGAAATGACTGATACCAGTCAGCTGGGGGAGCGTTAGCGTCTTTTAATTGCTTAACTATCATCCTCAACCTGGCTGCAAATAAGCCTATTTCCTCCCCTTCGTTCAATCTACATGAAAAAAAGTCATCTGTGAGTCTCATAGCACGAGCTCTAGATTCAGGTTTAAAGTGTTTATTTAATTTTTCCCAAACTTCTTTGGGGTCATAAGTGCCAGAAATAAGAGGCTTGTATTCATTTGAAATGTTCAAAAATATCGTGCTATAAGCACGCCCGTATCTAATCTTGTAATCCCTTAATTCTTTAGCGTCAGTTTCAGGGGGTCTTTTTTCTACACCACTGACTATTTCCCAACAATTCCTATCCATCAACAATACCCTTACGTCTTCCTGCCAAGACTCATAATTGTCGGCAGACAATTTTTCTATTTGGGTAATTGAAGCTTCCATTTTGGAAAGTTAGGATACAACACAATTTACAAGAAAAGATTAAAAACACTACAGGCCCGCCCTCTTATAATTTTAAGGCACTTAAAATCTGTTTGTATACGTTAAAAACACTTTAAAAACAAAACACATTATAAATACACTCGACATATTCAAAACACATTTAAACTTGGGCTTGATGGCCCATAACCGTGAAAAGGAAACTACTTAACTGATTATATTGTATTATAAATTAAGCTATTCAACAAACAAATTAAAAGTCTTTGGCTGAAATTGAATAGTCACTGGATTTTATCTGTAAAATAAGTTTTTGTAGATTCTAGGCAGAGTTGAAACTCATTTAAGTTGAGTTGCACAGTAGAAATCTTTGGTTTTGAATATGCGTTTAAATAAGAAAGACAAATTAGGTACCTTTTTCTGTAGTTTATTGAAACAAGATGATTATGGTAGGTTTACACAGTGCACATGGTGAAGACACAATACTTAAGCAACATCCGATTAGTGGCACAAATAAAAATAAGCTTTCTCGAAGATAAGTCGCCAGCGGCGATCTTATTCTGATTCACAAAACACATCACATCATATTGAATCATCTGGGTACCGCAGCACGGATCCCTGATCCGGCTCTACTTGAATCACATCGGTTGATTACACACACAACATAGCAGATCGAGAACACTCTCTGTCTGTCTGAAAAGTTAACTTGTGATGCCCTTTTTATACCTGCCAGTTAGTGCGGGACTACGATGGATATTTGCATAGGGAAAAAAAGAGTTCTTATTTTATGCAAATCAGGAACAGCGCCATCTATCGGCGAGAAATGTAAACTTTTTATTACGGCGTTAAAGACATGACGATGTTTACACCGCCATTTTCAAATGCTAACGAACTTACGTTTTCACTTAGAAAACTTTTAAAGGAGCTTACAAAAGTTTCGTTTTTTCACTTTAGCAAATTTAGAGATAAAATGTCATGGAAAATAAAAGGTAAGTAAAGAAATATCGTTTTTTTTTTTCTAACAAGGGCGCAGAGACAGCGACGGTGTTGAAGAATGCATGGAGATGTACCGCGAGTTTAAACGGACCCTTGTGGTTGTAGCACACACCTAACACCGCGAATATAATGTAATGTGAATGTAACCCTGTGTTTTTATGGATGTGTTTTTGACAGTGAAATAAATCGTCCTGTTCGTCCTATAATTGTGTCCCCATCTGTTTTTTGCACGCTACCGTACAGTAGATTCGACCGCTACACACACATCACTATGGTATTAGCAAGATTAGAAGCCCTGGAAAGTAACTTGTGATGCTCTTTTTATACCTGCCAGTTAGCGCAAGACTACGAAAGATATTTGCATAAAAAAGTGCTTATTTTATGCAAAATAGAACAACACGATCTATCAGCGAGAAATATCAACTGGAAATACTTGTACGTTTATGCCCCCATTTTTAAACATAACAAGCTTACGTTTTTACTTACTTTAAAAGTTTTCTAAGTTTACAAAAATTAGTTTCTTACAGTTTAGCAAATTTAGAAATAAAAAGGTCAAGCAGGGTGTCTACCAAATTTCTGAAAGTCAATTTCCTGACTCTTTTGGTGAATTTTCCGGACCCATTATCCAATTTTCCCGGTTTTTTCCAGACTTTCTGGACCCATTTTCCAATTTCCCGGCTTTTTCCGGAGCGGTAGACATCCTGTCAAGGAAATAAAAGGTAAGTGAAAAATAGTGTTTTTCCCCAACAAGTAGATCCTTAGAAAATTCAAATTTTTTCCGCATATGCCAGTAATTGGGCTGTGAACAAAAAAGTTATTAGTTCTGTGATCACTTATCAGTAGACCGCGGATTATATGCACTCAAAATATGTATCAAAAATCTTAAAATATGCACTAAAAATCTAAAAATATGCACTAAATAACTGAAAAAAATATGCAAATATTAAGAGAAAATAAAACTTATTTACTTGTAAAAGTATTCTCTATCACTTACTTCGCAATTATGACACATTTTTTTTTCTGTCTTTGTAAGTTGAAAACATCATGAAAGGCATAATAAGAAATAACGAAGACGATAGGTTAAATCAGAATCAATTTTTATTCACAATCTTAGTGATATGAAATATGAATTAAACTGCTTTCAGTAATTTTTGTAACAATACACAACTAAGTGTTTTTCTAAATTTTTAATAGTAAGTCTTTGTCTTTTATCATCTAAAATTATTTTATATGCTGAAAATGTTCTTTCAACATCAATGGATGCCACTGGACAGTACTTATAATATTTTGCCTTGGATGGTTCTACTTTTTCCTGTAATTCACACCCCTCACCATTAATAAAATTATTTATTTTATTCACTGCCCAAAAATCCTGAATTTTTATTTAAAATAAAATTTAATTTCTCTTAGATTTCTTCTATTAATGACTCTGGAATTCTACCAACGCATTCCTGTGCTTTTACAACTTGACTTACTGCATCACTCAGCAGCATATTTTGTGATTCTAATTTTGTGTTGGCTGATGTTAAGAAAGAAAAGTGTGTTTTGATTATAGATAGACTTTTTCCGCTGAGCATTTCTTTCACAATGAAAACAGAAGAATTGGCACTGTCCAAAGCATTAACCACATCTTTTATGGAGTCAAAATTTTCAGAATAAAATACAGCGGCATTTAACCAAGTCCCCCATCTTGCCACTACAGGGTGTGGTGAAAGTGGGAGGTTGGGATACATTTCTCTGTATTTTTTAGTGTTCAAAGGAACTTTTAAGAATACTTTCTTAAAGCAGGATAGCAGTTTATTCACAGGGTGCATATTTCTCTTATTATTTCTGCTGCTCTGTGAATCTCGTGGCCTATACAAGTAATGTGCATCATATCTGGAAAAAAAACTTCAAGAGCTGATGCTGCTTTTATCATATAAGGTGCTGCGTCTGTAACGAATACTAACACATTATCAGTCATGTCTTTTTCAGACCAAAATAATTACAATGAATCATTAACAAATCTTGCTATGCTAGAAAAATTAACTTTTCCAAGTACTTTGCAAGAAATGAAATGTGGACGTGATGGGACAATATCTAGCTTTTCACAAACTAATTGATAGGTGGGCTTTATACTTGATACCAGTATGGAAAAAGATAGCTTTCTTTAACCCCTTAAAGTGGTGTGCATAGTTCTGTGAACAGTAACGAGAGGGGGAAGGAAAACGAAAAATGTTGGGCTATTTTGCTGGGAACCAGAGGTTGTATAAATTTTTCAAAGCGTGGCACTTAAAAGTATTAAAGAAAAAAATGCTGAAAAGAAGGTAAAAAAGAGTTACAAATTCAAAGCTAAAAAGATTGAAATATGCATCCAACAGAGAAAATACGTCGTTTTATACAAAAACACCTGAAATATGCGATTGCATATAATCCGCGATCTGCTTATCAGCTTTTGCAGTGGGTGATGTCTCACAAATTTTTTAAAAATTTCGTATGATTGTTTCTTCAATTGAGAATTCAAATGTAGTCATTTCATTGTCAAGCATAATTGACAGTCCGATTCATTTAATTATTAATAGATAGCAATTGTAACTTGCATGTCTCTGAACAGAAAATTTGGAAGATCTTATCACTTTAAAAAAAAAAAAAAAAAAAAAAAAAAAGCAAGAAAATTCAAAATCTTTTTTTATTTAATTAATTTGTATTGGTGTTTTACAAATAATTTTAACAAAGACTTAATTTAATTCTGAAAAAAGGTCCAACTCAAATATAATATCTGTTAATAACATATTTAACCTAGAAGTATCTATATTAAGTTCATATTTCCAACACCATTCATAATATAAAAAACTTTTGTTTGTGATGTGACATATGCTTTTACAAATAGCTGATTTCACTCTAAGTTCCTTTTCAAACATGGTAGCTATTTTTTCAAGAACATCATCTAAAAGAAGAAAAACATAAATGAGTAAATTGGAAGCAAAAAAATTATATCAAACGAAGTCAGATTTTAATAGTAAAATTCAGTGACATGCATTCCGCCCAAGGAACCCAAGCAGTGCTTGGGCAACTGAAAATAAGGCTATTATTGTTTTTAAATTTTACTTTCTATCACAAATTGAAAGAAAATACCATCTACCTTACTTATTTTTAAAAAAAATTTATACGTATATTCATAACTAGCTGAAGTACCCGTCGTTGACGGGTTAGTACTGAATGCAAATTTCTAAAAGCAAGAACTTTTGTCAGCATTGTAGGAGTACACAGAATGGATGTAGTATGTTGCCAAAGTAAAGAAAGCGAAATTATAATTTTTATGTATTGTTAAAATATTACAGGTTAGAGAATAAATAAGTAATATCATTTCATTCGCTTTAGTCGTAATTATGGGATGCGCGAACGAATATTTACACATATTAAAATAATTTTCACAAAATCTCAAAATCTAATCAACATTTTTGAAAAATTGGAAGCCTAGAATTTAAGTTGAGTGACAACCTATCATGTCACCCAATTTCGTTTAATTCCCTGCAGTCTTTATTACGTGATGCTGAAACAAAAATTTTAGCATTTTTAAACGATTTTCACAAAATCTCAATATGTAATCAAAATATTTTAAAAATTCAACACTTATAAATTAAGATTAGCAACTACCTATCATATCACCAAATTTCGTATTAGTCGTTATTACGCGATGCTTTAAGAAATATAACCGCATTTTGGGAGAATTTTCTCAAAATCTAATAAAAATGTTTAAAAAATTGGACACCTATACTTTATGTTGAGCAACAACCTATCACGTGACCAAATTTCATATCATTCGCTTTAGTCGTTATTACGTAATGCGTGAACAAAAATTCACTCAGTTTGAAACGATTTTCGCAAAATCCCAAAATCTGATCGTTTTTTTTTAGATGCTTATAGTTTAAGGTGACCACCTATCATTTCACCAAATACCATTTTTTCACCTTTGCAGTTATTACGTGATGCTTGAACACAAATTTACGCAGTTTGAAAGGATTTTCTCAAAATCCAATCAAGATTTTTTAAAAATTCGACGCCTATGTTTTAAGTTGAGTGACCACCTATCATGATACCCAATTTCATATCATTCGTTTCAGTCGTTTTTACGTGATGCTTGAATACAAATTTACGCAGTTTGAAAGGATTTTCTCAAAATCCAATCAAGATTTTTTAAAAATTCGAGGCCTATGTTTTAAGTTGAGTGACTACCTATCATGACACCCAATTTCATATCATTCTCTTCAGTCGTTTTATCGTGATGCTTGAACACAAATTTACGCAGTTTGAAACGATTTTCGCAAAATCTGAAAATCGAATCAAGATTTTGTTAAAAATTCGATGCCTAATGTTTTAAGTTGAGTGACCACCTATCATGACACCCAATTTCATATCATTCGCTTCAGCCGTTTTTACGTGATGCTTAAACAAAAAAAGCGTCACGGACAGAATGACAGACAGACAAACTTTTTTTTTTTAGGGTCGCATCGGATTCCCGGGGGCTTGAAACGGATAGAAATCGCATAATTTTTGAATTCCAAGAAATGTACAGACAAAAGTCTAATTTTATTTATATAGATTTCTTAACACAAAGATAAACAAGTATATTTTCTTTCTGACTCTTCATTTCTCTGCCGTGAGATCAACCCATCTGTAATGTCTGCTGAAGGGGTGTTGCTATAGAAACATGACCTCATCAGAGAATTAGCCAATCAGAAACGACACTCCAAAACCCATATTCTGCCTTATTTTGACTGATAAGCCAAGCAGTGTGTATTCTGCATGGGCCGAAACCAAATTGCAAGGGGAGCTGCATTGTGCTTTTTCAATTGCTTTTACGATTTCACTGATTCAAAACGATTTCAAGGAGGGCTCCCAAGAGGGGGCCATGGAGGCTATGGCCCCCTCTGAAATTCTGTTTTATAACGTTAGATTTGCATACTTCACGATTTTACACGTTGAATTTGCATTTTGAACAATTTATATACCTAAGTAAAATGTTCAATACCCCCTCACAGAATTGAGTCTGAAGCCGTGCTTAGACGATTTCATATCCTTTTTTAAAATTATGCAAATTTAGAGCTTTGTACTATTTTAGAAAACATGGCTGATTTTACAAATAATGATGTTATAGCCGATTTTTCCGTTGGAAAACTTTTTGAAAAGAAAATTGTGATTGTTAAATGAAGACCAATGCCTGCACTGCCAAATTTAAAGCAACAGAAAGCATTACACGACACTTTAAAAGGTTTATTATGAAAGATGTAAATGGCTTGCAGGAAGTGCTATCTTTAACGAATAATTTGTTGGAATTGTCCACTATTTAGCTATGAAAAAAGATCATCTTGGATAACTGGTTACAACAAAAGGCAATATGGAATCATGATGTTGCTCATACTCCTGTTTCCACTACAGACTGGCAACTTTTGGAACTATTGGTATTGAGACTGAATTGAGTGTTCAATATACTGAGAATTAAAAACTGTGCACGTAATGGAACTGGACAAAACAGACTTTCAAACCTCAGAATTATATCAATTGAAAGTGATTAGTTAATTAGCTTAAAAGAAGAAAATATATTTTTCGATTCTGTAATCAATCATTTTGCTTCTTAGTGAAAAAAAGAATGAAATTTGCTTCAAATAAAATTAAATATTTGAACTTTAAAAAAAAAAAAAAACTGGTTTCTTTTCATTGCTATGTATGTGCCTTTAAGAAGCAGACATTAATGTCTTAAAATTAAATTAAAATTGGGATATTGTTGGTGAATTGGGACATACTTAAATTGGGATATTGTTGTTGTGCTGGGAATATTGCTTAGAAGAAAATGTTAATCTGACTGTGTGCGTGTGTCCGTCTTAGTTTTAGATTTTTTCTCTCTCTCTCTGCAGTGGCGTAGCCAAGGGGGGGTTAGGGGGGGCCATAATCCTCCCATGAGGAATTTTTTGCCATACAAAATGTAAATTTTTCACTCCCTTAACCCACACACGTATACATATATATATTACGATATTAGGCTTATAACATTTTTAGAGTGCTTTAATTTCAATTTTTCATATAACACTTTTAAATTTATTTTAAGAATTGGTAAATTTCATGCACCCATTCTTATGACTTGGTTTTGAACTAACCATTATAGGTGCAGTCTTATTTCAGTGATATGAAGATATTCTCTTAAATCTGAAATTTGAAGATCGATTGAGAATACCCTATTGGCTCGAATATAACACAACCCTGACATTTTTCATCAAGATTATTAGAAAAATCCTATACTTAAGACCTCGAATTTAGCGTGAGTCAGATTTTCAATGGGAAATGATCGATCAAAAAATACTGTGTTACATTTGGGCCAATATGGTAATATTTTTTCATTAAACCACCTTTGAAACAAATTACCGTAATTTATGGAAGAAACGCCGCGGCATTTATGAGTTTAAAAGTTCAAAAATAGTAAGTGCGGCGTTTACAATATTTTAATTTTTTTTTAGCCGATCTTTAACGAAAAATCAAAACATTCGTTTAGTGATAATTTTCTCAAATGATGGCGCCACCAACGACACGTACTCTTTAGCGTGCACAGATCACAGCGTAGCAAATCAGAATGTGAACCTACCCCCATAGAAAAGAGGTTTAATCTTTGATTCAGTTTTGGAGAAAGTCAGAGCGCCCTGAGATGGGTCCATGTCCGGTGCTCTGAAGTGGATGGCTTCATACATCCAACCGATGTCTCCTCAATTAAGTAAAAAGAAAAAAAAAATGGAAGTAAATCTTTTACATCTACATTTTAGAACTATAATTAAAATTTAATGAAGTTTTGAATATATATTTTGAAGGGTTAAAGTTCTGTAAAATACCGCAAAAGTGCACTACCCTCTATTAAATGCACCCGTTTTTCATATGAACCTCTATTGTTCTTAAAATACTGAATTTCAGCCAAAATTAGTCTATGTTGCGCCCGGTGCGAGTTTAACCCTTCCCCCACCCAAAAAAAAAAAAAATAAAGTTAATCTAAAAGTTATTTTTTTTTTATCGTCGTGCGGCTTTGCGCCCTGTGCAGGAAAACTCTATCGAATAAACACCGCCAACTAATTGGTATGCTCAAGAAATGCTGAGTGCTTTTAAAATAAATCCCAATGTTATAAATATCAAAAATAATAAATAAATAGAACGATCAAGTGTTGTTACACAACATTCAGTTTAAAGCAACAATTTGCTGAAGCAAGCTCATTACATAATCAACAGCTGGCCATCCTGGACTGCATAACTGGAGCCTCTTCTCACACATCGATTGCTGTTTTCATTTTAATGGCACTTGGTAGTCTGTCCGAACTTTGAGCGGATGCAAGAAGGTTTTTAGAACTTATTTTTTTATTTCTATAAAATTCGCCTTTGTGAATATGAACATTGATATCTGATTATTTGAAAATAGAAATCATAAGCTTCGTAAAATAGCGGTAAATACTTTAAAACATTCTATGGGAAGAGGGAGAAAAAAAGATTTTTTTTTTACCGTTTATCCAATTTCTCCCGAAATATATCTGATCAACTTAATAGCTTTTCTAATAAATTAGGTCTAATAAGTAATGCAACATATTTTTTATTTATTTATTTTTTGTTCATTAAGAAATTATTTTAGAAATTGAATTTTATCTGGCATTGACTTCTTCTGACCACGATCACCCCCCCCCCCAACCAACGATCGCAGCTGCGGCGTTTCTGATGATTTTCTAGCTAACTAAGCTCATTTTCGTGGGTGCGGCGTTTCTTCCATAAATTACGGTAATTTTATGACCTTTTCACAAGCACACACGTTTTGCTAATTTTATAACATTGGCTACAGGATGACTAGCAAATAAAACAGTAATTTCAAAGTTAAAAATCTCAAGGAACAATGGTTAATAGAAGAATGCAACAAGCAGTATGTTCATTATGTAACCTGTAAAAATTTTATATGCAAGTTTCGAAGTTCATAGTTACAATGTTAGTAGTGCAAACAGACAGTGGTATACAGAGATTTTCTTTAAGTTGAAAATTAAAAATGTACGAACTTTATGTTAAAAACTCTTCAACAAGAGTGGTTAGAACCCTTAAACACCCCCCTTCCGTATGCCACTGCTAGCAGATGGAGGTGGATGTCAAAATCTATCGATAATTATCTTGTGTAAATATGAGTTCATTCTCTGTGTAAGCAGTCAGAACACTATCTTCTCAAAATGGCCACCATTCGACATAGGAGGTCCCACTAATGAATAATGGAATTTTCCTTAACAGCCTGTAATGTCTCAATGGAAATGGATTCCCATGCCATGCAAATTGACGATTGAAACTCATCCAGTGTGTTGGGATGGTTCTAGTAGGCAGTATCTTTCAATTTGCCTTACAAAAAGTAGTCAGATCAGGAGAATATGGAAGCCAATTCATTATGAAGGCCTGGAATTACAATGCCATCTGTCAGTGGTTTTTGTAACTACTACTTCAAAACTTATATATAAAAGTTTTACTACAACCTATATAATAAACATACCGTTTGCTGCACTCTTTTATTGATCTTTGTTTTTGAGATTTTTAACTTTGAAAAAAGGGTGTTATTTACTGGACACCCTGCATTATCCAACTTTTAAAAGATTTTGGTTTATTAGTTAAAAATCCCTTAGAGATTTTTAAAACATCATTAGATAGCACACAAGAAGCATTTTCAAATAACTAACCATCTTAGGATTGACAGAGATTATGAATATTTGGCAAAAACCTAACCTGTCAGTGGGATGTCAATCAGAGAAATTACCTTTCTATAAAGAGAGACAGTGAGCTATAGAAAAATAGAACTTGATTTTCTTTGTGATTTCAGCCAGGGGTGGGAATTAAGTCATTACAAGTAACAAAACTATGTAGTTGCTACTTTTCTGTAGTTCGTAGTACAGGGTGTAGTCCGGGGTCCTTTTCCACTTATTTGCAAATTCCGTTAGGATACATTACACCGATCAGATGTCTCACTCGAAGCCCTTTCGTACTGTAGAGGAAGCACTAGATTATTTATCAGATGATTCTGATGAATGTATTGATATATGTCAACTGCCTCCAAATAAAAGTGGATGTTTGACTGACGAAGACATTAATGAGGACATATTTGACACGGTTCTGCCAGCAGATGTTTGTGGTCAGATTAAAGTGCCTACAAAAATAGATGACAATGAAATATCTGATAAAGGCGAATTCATTGGGGAAATGGTATAAGTTTTGAAAATACCCTAAAAATAGACTACATTGAAAATATATGTTAAATATTTCCTGAATTGTTTAACTTATCTCCAATTGAAATTTTTCACAAGTTCATACCAGTAGAATATCTACCACATTTAGCAAAAATTACTGAACTTTACGCATTACAGAAAGGAGAAATTCTAACTGTAGATGAAAATGATATGGGACAGTTTTTTGCATTATTGCTATTTAGTGGATACCACCATGTACCCAGAGAGGATTTATACTGGAGCAGCAAAAAGATCTATCGGTATCAATTGTTCCTACAGTAATGCCTAGAAACAGATTTAGAAAACTTTAAAAAAAAATTCATATTATAGATAACACCTTGGCATTAGTAAGTAAGATAGGAAAAGTTGCTCCCTTTTATGAAGTGTTACTAAAAAATGTTCAACAATATGGTTTCTTCCATTCTAAATTATCAATGGTGCCTTATTATGGTCATCATTCTGCTAAAATGTTCATCCGAGGTAAACAATAAGGTTTGGTTACAAAATTTGGATGTTTTGTTCAAACAGCAGTTATCCATATGCTAGGAGGATCTATAGTGGGAAAAATCCTGAAATAGGAAACTCTTCTCTTGGATCAAGAGTTGTGTGGGAACTTTTATCCACTATTAAAAATCCAAAAAAGCATGAAATTCTCTTTGAGAACTTTTTTACTTCACATAAGCTGTTGACTGATTTGCCAGAAAAAGGTTTTAAAGCCACTGGCATAATTCAAGAATTTCACACAGAAAGATGCTCTCTTAAATCATTAAAAGAAGCCTCAAAATGGGAAAGAGGAAATTTTGAGTACCGATGTGATGTTCAAGTTTATATTTGCCGCTGGAAAGACAGTGCTGTAGTAACTATCACTTTGAATCGTTTGGCAAGTCAGCTTGTTGGGAAAACTAAAAGATTCTGTTCAGCACAATAAAAGCAAACTGATGTTAATAAGCCTCATCTGATAAAAATGCACAATGAGAGAATGGGAGGAGTCAATTTGCTAGACAGAATTCTTGGATCATATCGACCTGTGTTCAGAAAAAAAAAAAAAAAAAATATTGGAATCTATTTGGCAATGCTCTAAATATGGCTGTCACAGCTGGATTCTGCATTTGCATTTGCACAAAAGTACAGCTACAGAACTTTCCCATGTAAATTTCCAGAGAGATGTAACTTTGTGTATGCTGCGCATGAAGCCTGTTACTCATTCTGTTCCTGGACCTTGTGCACTTCTCGCTGTGAATCTTTGAGACAATCAGATGCACACTATTTTATGCCATCAACCCAAGGAGGTTGTGCTGTATGCCAGAAGAACATTAAAATAACATGCTTTGAATGTGATAAAAGACTGCATGAGAAATGCTTTCCTAATTATCATGGGCAGTAGGAAAGACAGTATTTTTGTTCTCTCTTTTTTTAAAGAATTTGCTGACTTTTTTTCTTGTATTCTTTAACTTTTCTATTGTGTAAATATTCATATAAATCTAAATAACAAACGTCTTGGAATGTAACACTGCCAGGTTCGACTCATCGCCCGGTGTATCTGTCGCCATGTTGAAATTTTGATAAAAACGAAATTTTCATCTAAATAATAAAAGCAAAAACTTTTTATACAGTTCGAACGATCTCTAAAAAATTAAACTTTCTTAAACTTGCAGCGTCTTTCAAATCTAAATATCTAGCGAGATATCATGCCTTGAAGAAGTAAACACAAGCGAAGCAAATGATTCATTCCCCAATTCTTCGAAAGAAATCACTGAACATAATCTCTCACGTAGATCAATTACATGACGTCATACTCCTTATTTAAGCTCTATTTAAATGATAAATTTGGGGCAAATTTCTTCAGAATGCATAAAATTTTGTTTGCACAACCAAGGCTTAACTGGATAGCTGTACTTCACCTGGATAACCATACTTCACCGATCAGGTTTAGTCTTTAGAAATTGGCAGCATAAACGTTTATTGTTTTTGGAAGTCACGCTTTTTTTTTTTCATTGCTCTCACCAGTGTTTATTTTGTTTTTGTTGTAAGCCTTTATTTTGAATTCGTTTAACTGGATGGTTTTTTATTTCAAATTGTTGGATTGCAACTTTTATTTCGATTGTTGTGGGCCATTGTCATAGGCATTTGTTTAATTTTGAATTTATTTAAGCGGATGGATTTTGATTTCAATGTTGTTGGATCGTAACTTTTATGTAGATTGTTTCAGGACATTTGTTTTGTTTTAGTCATAAAACCAGAAGCATTTAATTTTGAATTCATTGTTATGGAATGTTTTTTCTTAACTTCTTAAAAAGTTGCCATTGGATCTCTTCAGTTGAAAAACCACAGTGTTTTTAAACGTTAAAGGTGTTTAAATGCAGTATTTTTGTGAAAATTTATTTTAATGGATTTTGATTTCAACATTGTTGGATTATAGCTTTTATTTAGGTTAATTTGGTGTCAGTTATTTTGTTTTTGTCATAAATCTATAATTACTAGCAAGCAAGCCGTCCAGTATCACTGGTCCATGAAAATTCGCTTTAAAAAATTGCCGACCAGTGAGGTAGACTTTGTGCCTCTGTTAACTCTGTCAGTCAGTCTAACGACTACGCGTCCATGCAGTAGCGCAGCCAGGCTTTCATTTCGGGGGGACGGCTGGGCATCAAATTGTAAGCTAAAGTTGAACAGTAAACTAAGTATCAAATTGTAAGCTAAGGTTTTTTTTTTTTTTTTTTTTTTTTTTTTTTGGTAGGGGGGGGGGGGTGCAGCCTCCCCTCAGGCTACACTTTTGCGTCGATGATTTTATTTTTTAAAAATTGGAGTCATGTCACTCTGAACTTAGAATTTCTTTCTGTTGAATTTATAGAATTCACAGTTGAGTTGTTGAAACACTACTTCAATTCTGAAAAAATAAAATCATAGACGCATAGTTGTTAGACTGACACAGTTAACACCCCCTCCTTCTCTTCTGTGTTCGCGATGTGGCAGGAAGACTGGTTATTGTACTGACGACTGGACTCTGTTTTTAGTAGCTGCATAGGTACTGGTAATAAATGACTGTTAAAACACAGACATGTATTAGGTGCGGTCGTTGCACATGGCCTGTGCGAGTGAGCATATTGAATTTTTAAAAATATGATTATGGACAAACTATTGAGCTTTCATTCAGCTGGTTGCCGAAGGTGAGTGGCCTGTAGGTTGCACATATTTTTTTTTTTTTTTCGAAGCGGCCCTTTGGCAGACCAGGTGGTTGCTGAATGCAGGTAACCCGTAGGTTGCACTTTCGGTCGCGAAGAAACCATCGGCAGACCAGCTGGTCACTGGATGCGGACACTCACTTAAATGTGTGAAAGCAGCCCCTACATTGAATAGGCTGGATATGAAGCAGTCGGACAAGCTGGTTGCCGAAGGCAGACGGCCCGTAGGTTGCAAATTTCGGTCGCAAAGAGGCCCGTGTGCCATAGGTTGCACAACCTGTAACGAAGCAATCTGTGTGCTCTATGCGGCCATCGACAGCCAAAACTGGTCGCTGAAGGCAGCTAGTATTGAATATTCTTTATTATTCATTATACTTATTCATGTATTTTTCATATATTATTAAAATATTTTCATTAATATTCATATATTGTTTGTTCTCTGGTAAATTTGCTTTGGTTATTTAATATCCGTCCCTTCCTCTTTCATATTCCTGTTTTTATTTTTTTGTTAACATGCTAATAAAAAATTCAAAACTGTTTTGATATAATAATTCTTGTGTACTAATGATGTAATTAATTTTTAAAATTTAGTAGACAAGCTTTTTTCTTCCTTTTGGCAAGTTCTTTCGGAGTAGCTTTTGAGGGCTACCACGGCTTGGCAAGGGCAGCCCAGGGGTGCAGCGGGGCCAGGGCACACCAGGGCAGAACCCTGGTACTTTTTTTTAAAGCAGGGTGGTGCCCTGGTTAATAAAAATAGTACCAGGTGTTAGAAATTTCAAATGTAAGATGTATCGTAATTTATGGAAGAAACGCCGCACAGTGGAGTATTTGTGTCAAAATCCTGGCCAAAAATATTTTTCATGTGTTTTAATGTTAAAATAATTACTGTTGACTTTTGACTTACTTTTTAGTATTATATAAAAAAGCGTGTTGTCGCCAAATTTGGCGATATATCGCTAAACGACTCGAAGTTGGTTTCTAACAAATGTCTTGTCCGGGGAGTGTCACTTACTGGGAAGTACTGCTTTTGTATAATACCACTTATAAATGTAATATCACGCGGCTGTCGATCTAACGGTCTGGAGTTTTGGGCGATTTTCTCCAGATGTCACGTGAATACGCATTAGAGCCTCTTAAAAAGCCCTCCGCCAAGGCAAACTTCCCGTGAGGAAAATAGCCGTGCCTTAACCCAGCGGTTCTCAACCTTTTAACTTCGCCCCCTCCCAACAAAGGCTAACTTACGGTAGCACCCCCCCCCTTCACATTGTTCAGCATACATTCAGTTTTTTAATCTTTAACAATGTACATTTAGTCGAATTTTCTACAAAATAATGTTACCAGTAAAGTTTGAATGACCATTTTAAGCGAAAACGGATATATTTTTCAGTAAAAATGAGAATAAATTAGGCGATTTTTAAAAATCGTGCATCATTACTTGCTCTTTGGTTTTTCTCGTGCCTCCCCTGGAAACGCTCTGCGCCTCCTTGGCAGACGCGCCCCACAGGTTGAGAAACGCTGCCTTAACCACAATAAAAATATATAAATGTAATGCTTTACTTATAATAATACTTATAAATATAATACTACTTATCTATAAATCAATTTTTATCATAAAAGTTTTCAGATTTTCCACTTTTCTAAATGTAGTTACTATTTGGATCTTAGTTTTCTAATGACTTCTGAAGATTAACTTTTACATTCCGATTCTTTTGAACTCTGATATTCGCCCCCACTCAGAATCACTTTCTTTTTCTTCTCCTTCTTCCTTTTTTTTTTTTTTTTTTTTTTTTTTTTTGAGATGAGAGAGAGAGAGAGAGAGAGAGGAGAGAGACAGAGAGAGCACCATCGGACCCATCTGGAAGAAGAAGTTATAGGGTCTCACTGCTATAAGGCTTGCTCTTTTTCATTGGCCTTTATCTCGAGCAGATCATATAAGGGCACTGCTTAAAAGATGCCCCCCTTTGCAAACCCATAAAATCTCATTCCTAGCTCGAGGAGAAAGTAATTTATTTCAAGCCAGCACTTTTCTGTTTACACACTCACACTTCAATGACCCGAAGTCACAGTTGCCAACCCTTGAGAACCAAAAATGGGGAGTTTTTCTTTGGACACAATTTACTACATAAATGGAAAACTAAGCTGTAAATAGATGGGACTATTTACATGACTAAGAAAGGGCAATTTTGGAATATGTAGAAATTTTCTTTTTATAGCAAATTACATACTGAATTTAAAATACTGATGTTAAATCTTGACTAAAATGAATTTTATATACCTTTATCCAAACACCTGCACATAATTTATAGTTTATGAGAAATACAAGTGCGTATGTTTGTATAGCTTTTGCGATCACCCGTCGAAAAATTATCGAAAAAATAAAAATGGCGCTATATAAATAATTTTTTTATAAAAATGGTGGATGTTGGGGGAACATTTTTTTCTTGGAATAGACACTCAATACTGTAATAATTACGATTATAGTTGAAATTGGGCGCGACAAGCCGCGACACCCCTTCAAAAAGCTTTTTGAAATGTGAATTTTTGAAAAAAAATTAGAAAAAAAAAGTTTACAATTTTTTAAAATAAAGTCATATTATTTTTTCAAGCTAATAGATACATATAATTAAAATACATATATTTTACTACAATTATACTAAGTATCAAACCAGTAAATTAATTTAAAGAGCCCGTAAAAAATGCAAGACGAAGTAATAGAAAACGCTGAAATTTCTTGCCGTAAATGAAGAAATTTGCTTTTACACCGAGTGTTGCATCTTTTGGATATGAATTACGGTCGAAAAACATGCATTACATGATGCATCAGTTACTAGGCTATCCAAAAACATATATATTACTGTTTTTAAACAAATTTAAAATTTTCGACTTTTGGCCAGGATTTTGATACGAATACTCCACTGTGCGCCGCGGCGTTTATGAGTTTAAAAGTTAAAAAATAGTAAGTGCGGCATTTCTACCGGGTGCGGCGTTTACAATATTTTAAATTTTTTTTATCCAATCTTCAACGAAAAATCAAAAACTTCGTTTTGTGGTAATTTTCTCAAAACATGGCGCCACCACCGACACGTACTCTTTAGCGTGCACAGATCACAGCATAGCGAATCAGAATGCGAACCAACCCCCATAGAAAAGAGGTTTGATCTTTGATCCAGTTTTGGAGAAAGTCAGAGCGTCCTGAGATGGGTCCATGTCCCGTGCTCGGAAGTGGATGGTCTCATACATCAGCCGATGTCTCCTCAATTAAGTAAAAAGAAAATAGAAGTAAATCTTTTACATCTACATTTTAGAACTATAATTAAATTTTAATGAAGTTTTGAATATATATTTTGAAGGGTTAAAGTTCTGTAAAATACCGCAAAAGTGCACTACCCTCTATTAAATGCACCCGTTTATTACATGAACCTCTATTGTTCTTAAAATACTGCACCCGGTGCGAGTTTAACCCTCCCCCCCCACCAAAAAAAAAAAAAAATCTGATGTGTCCAACACATGACTTCCTTGCACGTCTATTAAATCAAAAATATTTTTTACGCACTTCCTCTAAACTTATTTGTTTGAAAGATATAAAATATCAATAATAGTAAGATATAGCGATTTCTAGCCAAACATTTCGATATCGCCAAGCTGAGTTCAATTTGAAAGATTTCTTTCTGACACTTTATTTGGCGATATTTCACCAAAAGCTGACAAACTTGAAATAGTTTGCGAGATTTTGGGGATAGCCAAAGTAGTCATTGACCACAGACTTTCAATGAATTGAATGCATCCATACACCTTAATGTATTTAAAGTCATTTGGCTCACCCTGTAAATAAATTCCCAGTCGATTGCTGTCAAAAAAGATATTGAAAACCGTTAGATATTATAATATAGTTCTAAATACAAAAGTTCAAAATTCTACGGGTTAAAGTTTTAGAGTTATACAAAATACGAAATAATTTTTGGCGCCAAATTTGGCGATATTTCGGCGAAACTCGTCAATGTCGACGACATTGGCGAGATATTAAGCATGGACCAACAATGACAGATTATCGCCAAATTTGGCGATATTTCGCCAAAACTCGCCAAGAACTATGACAAATGGCGAAACTTTGGGCATGGACCAAATTACTGACTATCGCCAAATTTGGCGACATTTCGGCAAAACTCGCCAAGGTCGAGGACAGACGGCGAGATTTTGGGCATGTACCAAACAATGACTGTCTACAATTGTATTATATTGAAGATGTCCATAGACATTAAAGTACTGAAATTCTTTTCGGTGGTCCTGTAAATAAACTCTCCAGTAGATTTTAACCAAAATTCGAGATGCACAACTAGATGTTACAACAATCTTATATATGAAATTTCATAATAGTTTTTGAGATTTGAGAGTTAAATATGCACACACGTACACAAAAAAGTCGCCAAGCTTGGCGACTTTTGGCATAGTTCTTGAGGGAGGCACGTGACCGTGGTCGGACCATTACCTAACTTATGTGGTAAGACGGTATTGTGCTTGAAATGGATGAATCTCCTAAAATTGCCATTGACCGTAATGTATTGGAAATCTTTTGAGTGTTCCTGTAGCAGAACTGTAAATGATAAAGACACTTTTTTTAATGGAGAAATTCATTTTCTAACTCTTTACAGCATATATCACTTCTGAGTCGTTTGAAATAGCCCAATACCTCTAAAAAACGCTTTGATGAATTTCGGCCCATAGAGCCTAATGTATTTCGAATCTTTTAGGCGGTTCTGTAGATAAACTGTCCAGTCGAATGGAACCGAAATGGGAGGTGCACAACTAGATGTTACAACAATCCTAAATATAAAGTTTCAACATTCTACGCCTCATAGTTTTTGAGATATGCGAGTTTAATGAATTTCGGCCCATTGAGCGTAATGTATTTCGAATGTTTTGGGCGGTGCTGTAGATAAACTATCCAATCGAATGGAACCAAAAGGGGAGGTGCACAACTAGATGTTACAACTATCCAAAATATGAAGTTTCGACATTCTACGCCTAATAGTTTTTGAGATATGCGAGTTTAATGAATTTCGGCCCATAGAGCGTAATGTATTTCGAATGTGCTGTAGATAAACTATCCAATCGAATGGAACCAAAAGGGGAGGTGCACAACTAGATGTTACAACTATCCAAAATATGAAGTTTCGACATTCTACGCCTAATAGTTTTTGAGATATGCGAGTTTAATGAATTTCGGCCCATAGAGCGTAATGTATTTCGAATCTTTTGTGCGGTCCTGTACATAAACTATTCATTCGATTGCGACCAAAAGGGGAGGTGCACAACTAGATCATAGAACAATCCTAAATATCAAATCTCAACATTCTACGACCCATAGTTTTTGAGATATGCGAGTTACATACATACGTACGTACGTACGTACCTACAGACGGCACGGAAAAACTGACCACAATAAACTCGCCGCTGGTCAAAATGAGTTGCAGACGCGTTAATATGATCGTGCACGCTAGCCTACGATGAGATGCATCGAAAAAATTCTTAAAATGAAATTTAGAGGTAGTCAAAATCGGATTTTTTGTCGAAATTTAGCCCCCAAAATTTTTCGGGATCACATTACTTCCTTATACTACGTACAAGGAAGTAATAAATAAATTAAGTTAATCTAAAAGTTATTTTCTTTTCTCGCCGTGCGGCTTTGCGCCCTGTGCAGGAGCAGCTCTATCGAATAAACACAGCATTTCTTGAGCATACCAATTAGTTGGCAGAGTGCTTTTAAAATAAATCCCAATGTTATAAATATCAAAAATAATAAATAAATACCATCAAGAGTTGTTACACAACATTATGTTTAAAACAACAATTTGCTGAAGCAAGCTCATTACGTAATCAACAGCTGGCCATCCGCGGGGAGAAAAATGTTTACTTTTAACTGGAGCCTCTTCTCGCACATCGATGGCTGTTTTCATTTTAATGGCGTCTGGTAGTCTGTCCGAACTTTGTGCCGATGCAAGGAGGTTTTTAGAAGTTATTTTTTTTATTTCTATAAATTCGCCTTTGTGAATATAAACATTGATATCTGATTATCTGAAAATAGAAATCATAAGCTTCGTAAAATAGCGGTAAATACTTTAAAACATTCTATGGGAATGGGGAGAAAAAATATTTTTTTTTACCATTTATCCAATTTCTCCCGAAATATATCCGATCAACTTAATAGCTTTTCTAATAAATTAGGTCTAATAAGTAATGCAACATATTTTTTATTTATTTATTTTTTGTTAATTAAGAAATTTTTGTTAATTTAGAAAATATTGAATTTTATCTGGCATTGACTTCTTCTGACCACGATCACCTCCCCCCCCCCAACCAACGATCGTGGCTGCGGCGTTTCTGATGATTTTCTAGCTAACTAAGCTCATTTTCGTGGGTGCGGCGTTTCTTCCATAAATTACGGTAATATTAAATTTTGCAGGCAATGAATTCCACAACTTGCAGAAACAGAAGTTTGAAAAATTTGTCTGCACTTTATTTCCAACGAATGCGCGCTTGTACTACCTATTTATGTCTTTAATCTTTTTTTTTTTTTTTTTTCTTTCGATTATTCAGTTATCCCTCACTTGTTTCCATGCTTACACAGCACGCAAAGGAAGACTATCTCTTTTAGAACGGATTACAGCATTTTGGAAAACATGGTGTCATCCTCAGTGTTTATTAAGAGGCATTGCAGGGGCAAATCGGGCAGGGCGTTCCCATCACCATCTCAGAATTTCATGGTTTTCTTTTATTGTGTTGCCTTACCCAATGAAAGAACAAATCTCAAATATTTTTGATCTACCTCTTTTAGTTATAGAGTTATGGGGGGGTCAAAGTACCCCAGAGGAGCAATGTCGAAATAACTTAGGGCCATTTTTGTCACTTTATTGTCTCGTCTGTGACTGGCTCAAAGGTGCTGCAGAGAATTTTTTCATTTTATCCTATAATATACCTTTCATATTAACATCTCAAATTGAAAATTCATTCGAAAATTGTCAGAGCCCCAAATTAGGGCCCCCCAAAATACCCCCCAATTTCATAAAAAATACAGTTTTAAGAATGCTTTAAATCTTGGCTCTGACGTGATACAGAAAAAAATTTTGCACAGCGCAGTTATATATTGTTACGAATTTTCGGGGCAACCCGCTGCTCTGGGGCTTAAAATGGTTTGAAATTCGTATTCTACGCTTCAAATAGATAAATTTTGCTTTTTGTTGCATCAAAATCGGCCAATTAGAACCGGAGATACGGAAGTTTCGGTTTCCCATTCAAATATATGGGATTTCTAGAAAACTCGAGAAATATTAGTCCTAGAGCTTAGATCTCTTCACTTTTGAGGACTCATTTTTGGCGCCAAATTTGGTGATATTTCGCCAAAAGTCGCCAAGCTTGGCGACTTTTAGGTCATTTGGCGCGATTTTCCCAATGGGGCCTGGAAGTTGTTTTTCCTGCATTAAAAACGCATAATAACCTAACATTTCTCTTCTATGACGTAATCAAAATTCACGCTTTATGTAGAACCCTCGAGAAATTGACTTTTCTGGAAACCTCTTGTACCTCCTGCGTCGGCTATTTATAGAAGCGTGCATCGCCCCGAAGAGTCAGTTGCGAGTCGAACATTCAATGTGTGAAGAGCTCTGAGTACGCTTGTTTTGTGTGAACTGATAGTGCTATAGAAGCTGTGTTTTAGCTTGCTTTGTGAAGCTGTTTTTAAAGTGCTGTGTGTAAATTCTTCATTGCTGTGTCTTAAGGGATAGTGCACCATATCCCTTGAATATTCCCACGGAATTTTTGCCTGTAAAAGTGACTTATTTTGTGTGAGAAATACAGCATTTGCGAGAGCTTCTGATCCAAGCGGATTGTTAAAAGCACGTTACTGCTAGATTGTGCTTGTGAATTGTGTACAGCTGATTGTTCTACGAAGTTCTAGAAGCAATAAAGTTCGTGTTCCATCCTGACAAGTGACTTTTTACTTGAACTTTTTACACCAACAGGACTTTAGAACGACGAACCCCAGGAGTAGCAGAGTATTTCGGCAACATTTGGTGTCAGAAGTGGGATTCGAACCCACGCCCACATTCGTGGACCAGAAACCCAAAAGGCGCTTATGTTGGAAGATTATCAGGATTTGAAATCTGCTCTCGTCTTCGCAATGAAGCTAGAAGCAGCTCAGCGGGCCGTCAGGAAAGATCGGCATGCTGTTAGAGCTGTCACGGTCCAAGAGGGAGCTGACAAAGACACGGAGAGCGTCGAGAACAGGTTGAAGAGAATTGAAGATCTCATAGAACGAAAATTAAGATCCGATAGAACGAGAGATGGCCCAAAGAAAGTGAAATGTTGGAGGTGCAACAGCGAGGGGCATTTACGAAAATACTGCGACGCACAAAAGAACTCTCGTCGTAAAGATCGCAGTTATCAATGCACCAGAGAAGCCCATGAAGGAAGACAGAAAAGAGACGACTTTCAGGAACAGAGGCTGAGGGATATTCAAAAGCCCCTTTGAAAGTCTTACAGATTTCATCAGTGAATGGCGGCAGTGATGGACTATTCGTACTGGGATACGTTAATGGTTCCCCATGTCACATGGTGATTGATACTGGAGCGAACGTAACCATCATAAGGACGGATCTGGCCAAGAAATTGAATTTGAAGATTATCTGGACTCCGCCCTCGCTGACCCTCCAGACTGTGACAGGTGACAAGATCGAAGTGGGCGGAAAAGCGCAAGTAGAAATCACGTTTGGAAATGCCAGATACGACCATGTGGTATATGTCGCCAATATTACAGACTCTTTTATTCTCGGACTCGACTTTTTAAAATTGAACAAATTTAACTTGGACTTTAAGAATAATGAGCTTCGTTCAGACTCAGAAGAAATAGCTGCGTTCGATATTAAAAATGAAACTATTTTACCTGTTCAGCAAATAATAGCCCAGACTGATATCACTCTACCTCCAAGAACTGATTCAATAATTTCTGGAACAGTAAAAGAAAACAATAAATTCCGCTTTGGATTAATCGAACACCCAAACAATAGTGATTCCGTCAGAGGAGTACTTGTAGGAGCAACACTTGTGGACTTGTCGAGAACAGAAATTCCAGTTAGAGTAGTAAATGTGATGGACAAGTCGAAGGTGATAAAGAAAAATGAAGTGTTGGCGACATGCACTCCTGTTACCTGCATTAATAAGAACATCAGCCAAACGACCCTAATAGCACAACAGTCCCCTGTGACTGAAATGCGACCACACAATACTGTCACAATAGAGTTACAAACAGTCGCCGCGACTCCGCAGCAAAGTCACGCCAGGGTCCCTATGTCCTCTCGCTGTGTAGTCGCATTGTTACCGTTCAGAGAAGTCACGATGGGACAGTTTTGCGACAGCGAAAAAATTCGGGGGAAAAGAGTTACCGAAATTACACACCAGATGGCAGCACCAAACTCTCAGGCAAGAGAAAGTTGAGGTCCAGTGCTTTGGTTCAGAATCGAACCTTGGAGCTAACGGCTGGTAGCCCCGCATCTTACCACAACGCTGTGATTACCTTGCTCGCGACCCTTTAAAAGTAAACTGATTGCTGCAAAAGCTAGTTCTGACGGCTTCTTTTGGAAATTTAAAATTTTTCTGTGAGTATTTTATAAATAAATTTTATATTCTGTGAGTATTTTATAAATAATATAAAAAATATCATAATTAATAAATATAAATTTAAAATCTTGGAAATATTTCTTTTTCCACATAAATTATTTTCAGGAGATAATGTGCTGTTTTATTTAAGTATTCATCCGAAAAAACTAATGATTTATTGAAATTTTTTATTCGGTTATAAAATAAATTTGTAATGTGCGACATGTGGGGTTTGATATTAAGGTATGAGGGATAAGATTTATATTTTTGCTATATTTTGCCTAAAAGGGATTTCATATAAAAATAAATAAAATTAATTGGAAAAACATGCATTAGATAAAATAAATAAAGTATTTTTGACTTAGACCCAAAGTTTTACCTCAAATTTTTCGTAGTGGAACTTTCAAACATACCAGAGACGTATTTAAAAGGGGGGGGATCTGAAAACTTAAAGCAATTATTAAAAAACAGCAATTTTGACACATTTGTATTTACTCTAGTAACAATAAGGTTGAAAATACCGGATAGTCCCCCCCCCATCCGAAATTTAAACCTTACATTACGCTATCGAAACATATGCCATGGGGATATGAAAGAAATTGTTAATTTTACTCACAGATACTTAGTTTTCACCATTGTGATTAGAACTCTCAACTCTAATATTTTTAAGAATAATATTTTTTTATAAATAATATCGTCTTGTTTAAATGAAATAATTTAAAAATTAATAAATTAAACTAAATTCCATTACTACATAACTGCGAGGTTTTATTGAATTACTATTTTCGGATTTATTTATTAAACGTTTCACGAAAGAAATTGCCACAAAATATTAGAAAAAATCAGTGAAAAGAGGCTGTGTGACGCCATTTTGAAGTCCAAAAAAATCAGTAGTCACTAAATAGTCACACAGTGACTTCACAGTGAGTCATTGAGCGACCAATCACATACTAGTCACATGGTGACTTCACAGTGGAGCCACTGAGCAACCGATCACATACTAGTCACATGGTGACTTCACAGTGGAGTCACTTAGCGACCGTTCACATACTAGTCACATGGTGACTTCACGGCGACGTCACTTGGTGACTGGTCACAAATAAACTTCACAGTGACTACACAGTAGAGTCACATCACTCACAAGTCACAATGTGAGTAGTATGTGACAGTCCTGTGACAATTGTGACCCTCTGTGACGTCACAGCGACTCTTTTGTGACCATCTGTGCTATTAGGGGAACGCTAAATCTTCCGAATGCCTGACGAAGGAATTAATACAAGACGTGGAGTTAACGGCAGAACAGAGAAGCGCTGCGGAGAAACTAATAGCTGAATTTGGAGACCTCTTCTCCCGAACTTCGGGTGACTTTGCTAAGCTGCCGTTTGCTAAGCAAGAAGAGGTGAGCAGACTTTTAGGAGATGCAGCGTGATGACGTCATCGAGCCGTCGACTAGTTCCTGGGCCTCGCCAATTGTTTTGGTCCGAAAGAAGGATGGTTCCACCCGGTTCTGTGTTGACTACAGACGTCTGAATGACATTACCAAGAAAGACAGCTACCCTCTTCCCAGGATAGACGACACATTGGACACTTTATCGGGAAATGAATGGTTCTCCACTCTGGATCTCAAGAGTGGCTACTGGCAAGTAGAAATCCATCCCGATGACCGTGAAAAGACTGCGTTCACCACGGGACAAGGATTGTGGCAGTTCAAAGTTATGCCTTTTGGACTCTGCAACGCACCGGCTACATTCGAGCGTCTGATGGAGACAGTGTTGAGAGGACTCTCCTACGAAGCATGCCTCGTCTATTTGGACGATATCATCATCGTCGGGAGGACTTTCGAAGAGCATCTCGAGAACATTCGAAAGGTACTGCAGAAATTAAAAGAGGCGAACTTGAAACTAAGTCCATCGAAGTGCAATTTGTTTCGTCGGGAAGTACGTTACCTCGGGCATATAATATCCGCCCACGGAGTCCGAACCGATCCCGAAAAGACGTCCGCAGTCCAGAACTGGAGTCGTCCCGAGAATATCCATGTCTTAAGAAGTTTCCTCGGTCTGTGTACTTACTATCGAAAATTCGTGAAGGGCTTTTCTCAAATTGCAAGACCTCTTCACAAATTGACCGAGACTGGACAGAAATTTCTGTGGACTGAGGAATGTGAGGACGCATTCAACGAACTGAAGACGGCTTTAACATCTTCGCCGATCCTGTCGTATCCTCACCCTGACAAGCCATTTATCCTGGACACAGACGCAAGTAAGGAGAGTGTCGGAGCAGTTTTGTCCCAGGAGATAGATGGCCAAGAACATGTCATTGCCTACTGGAGCAAATGCCTTTCGAAGGCGGAACGTAACTATTGTGTTTCGAGAAAGGAACTTCTTGCTATCATTAAAGCCGTGGAGCACTTCCATCATTACCTGTACGGCCGAAAGTTCCTGCTCCGAACGGACCATGCCTCTTTAACCTGGCTTCTAAATTTCAAGAATCCAGAGGGCCAAATAGCCAGGTGGATACAGCGATTACAAGAATATGACATCGAGATACGTCATCGGAAAGGGGCATCTCATGGAAATGCAGATGCTTTGTCAAGAAGGCCCTGTATAGACAGCTGTCGCTATTGCTCCAGGGCAGAGAAAAATTACCATCTGAAACATCCCGTTGTCCGCCAAGTTACATCATCGACACCATCCCAAGATCCCTGGAGTGACGAAAATGTTCGGGCGGACCAATTAGCAGACAGCGACATCAAACCTATTGTGGAATTTATGGAAAAATCCAGCGCTAAGCCCAGTTGGCAAGAAATATCTTACAGTCCGGCAACAAAACAGTACTGGGCTTTATGGGATTCGCTTCGCCTGAGGAATGGAGTCCTGTATCGTAAATGGGAGTCGGACGACGGCAAGATGCTCCGATGGCAATTAGTACTCCCTCGTTCGAGGATTCCGAAGGTTCTAGAAGAACTTCATAATGGCTACACTGGAGGTCATTTTGGCGTAATGAAGACCCTGCAGAAAGTTCGCGAGCGCTTCTACTGGGTTAGGGCTCGAGGCGACGACGAAAAGTGGTGTCAAGCTTGTGACGCCTGTGCCGCCCGTAAAGGCCCGAAGAAACGAAGCCGTGGAAGACTACATCGTTATAATGTAGGAGCGCCTTTTGAGAGGATTGCCCTCGACATCCTGGGACCTCTTCCGCGAACTTCGGATGGCAACAAATACATCCTAGTTGTCATTGACTACTTCTCTAAATGGCCCGAAGCGTTTCCTATTCCCGATCAAGAAGCTACGACCGTAGCAGAGGTACTGGTGCAAGAATGGATTTCCAGATATGGAACCCCTCTGCAACTTCATTCCGACCAAGGAACGAACTTTACCTCTGCAGTCTTTAAAGGACTATGCCAACTTCTCGGAATGGACAAAACCCAGACTACGCCTTTACACCCACAATCCGACGGCATGGTGGAGAGGTTCAATCGTACAATTTTGAACAACCTCTCGCTCCTGGTATCTAGGAATCAAGAGGACTGGGACAAGAAACTCCCCCTGTTCCTGCTGGCCTATAGGAGTGCCGTCCATGAGACTACCGGCTTCACACCTTCCCAGATGCTGTTCGGCAGAGATCTTCGTCTTCCCGCCGATCTTGTTCGGCCGCCCTCCAAATGCGCCTTCATCGCCAGAGGAGTACGTGGAAAACCTTCGGGCACGGTTTGAAGACGTACATCATTTTGCTCGGGAGCGGATCAACCTGAACACGGAAAAGATGAAGACTCGCTACGACACGAAGGCTACGGGACACGAGTTCAACGCAGGTGACAAAGTTTGGCTATGGAATCCTACTCGACGGAAAGGCCTGTCTCCCAAGCTGCAATCGCCGTGGGACGGTCCTTACACAGTCCTAAACCGGCTGAATGACGTCATCGTACGGATTCGTAAGTCACCAAACTCGAAGCCAAGAGTTGTACATTACGATCGGCTAGCCATCTACCGCGGTTGTAATTAGCTCAGACTATGGTCACTATGGCGTAATTCCTCTTTTCTTTCATCTCTCATTCCTTTCCTGTCTTTCTCTTCTCTTCCTCTTTCTTCAACTCTCTTTCTCTCACTACTTACGCCATGTTTAGTGTACATATTTGTAAAATATTGGTTTTTATTAATGTGTATTTGTTTATTACATTTATTGCTTATTAGTGTAATTGTTCATTATGTATATTATTTATTTATTAGAGTGCATTTGCTTACTGTGTTTATTGATTATTTGCTTAAATTATGTTGTTAAGATTTGGTTAAAGGTTGGACACTGTATATTTGTGTGGCCTCCTAACCGGGGATTGTACTGCCTGGGACGTGCAGTCCTTGGGAAGGGGGGAATGTTACGAATTTTCGGGGCAACCCGCTGCTCTGGGGCTTAAAATGGTTTGAAATTCGTATTCTACGCTTCAAATAGATAAATTTTGCTTTTTGTTGCATCAAAATCGGCCACTTAGAACAGGAGATACGGAGGTTTCGCTTTCCCATATGTTTTTCTATGGGCTTCTAGAAATCTCGAGAAATATTAGTCCTAGAGCTTAGATCTCTTCACTTTTGAGGACTTATTTTTGGCGCCAAATTTGGCGATATTTCGCCAAAAGTCGCCAAGCTTGGCAACTTTTTGGTCATTTGGCGCGATTTTCCCAATGGGGCCTGGAAGTTGTTTTTCCTGCATTAAAAACGCATAATAACCTAACATTTCTCTTCTATGACGTAATCAAAATTCACGCTTTATGTAGAACCCTCGAGAAATTGACTTTTCTGGAAACCTCTTGTACCTCCTGCGTCGGCTATTTATAGAAGCGGGCATCGCCCCGCAGTCAGTCAGTGCGAGCTGAACGCTCGATGTGTGAAGAGCTCTCAGTACGCGTGCTTTGTAAAGCTGTGTTTTAGCTTGCTTTGTGAAGCTGTTTTTGAAGTGCTGTGTATAAATTCTTCATCGCCGAGTCTTGAGAGACTGTTAGTGTTATTTCTCGTATATTTCCACGGAATTTTTTTTGCCTGTGAAAGTGACTTATTTTGTGTGAGAAATACAGCATTTGTGAGAGCTTCTGATCCAAGCGGATTGTTAAAAGCACGTTATTGCTAGATTGTGCTTGTGAATTGTGTACAGCTGATTGTTCTACGAAGTTCTAGAAGCAATAAAGTTTGTGTTCCATCCTGACAAGTGACTTTTTACTTGAACTTTTTACACCAACAGGACTTTAGAACGACGAACCCCAGGAGTAGCAGAGTAATTCCGCAACAATATATTAGAGCAATAATTTTCTCTAATTAGTATATAATTATAGTACTTAAAAAGTTAATATAAATTGAATCCTTTAGCAAAATTTGTCTCCTAAAAGTAGTTAAGAAGCGACTACACTTCAAATTGTTATTAACTTCATTTTTCAAAAACTAGTTGTAGTTCATTATGGAAAAAAAAAAAAAATCTAACCACTTAAAGGGTCATTCCATTTAAAATTGACAAATTTTAAGAAATCTTTGTGCCGCACAGTTTTTGATTTTCACGAAATTTTGTGGGTGACATCTACTTATCTTCTGTATCCCAAAACTGTTTTTTCATTTCTTAAAAAGATTTTGTTCCTGAGACATAGCCATTTGTTTCCTCGGCAGATGAGTAAAAATTGCTATTTTAGGCTCCTTTTCTAAAAGCTGTAGAATATTTATTTGAAATAGCAGGAAGATAGAGCTTATTGGAAAACTTAAAGAATCGACTTTTAAATGCGCATAATAAAACAGATTTATGTTAGGCCTGAATAGAGTTTTTGGGGACATCACATAGTTGTTCATAAAGGAATGTTTTTCATCATTTTAGGCATTAAAAAACCAATGAAGGACTTTAACAAATCGCTTTTTTTTTCCCTGTTACACTTACATATGAATACTATAAGCAGAAAAAAAATTGAGCTGTTACTGGTGGTCCTTCATCCTGAAAAAATTACTTAAACTTTCAAAAAATTGAAAAATGTGCTTTTTAACCCCTAAAAAAGTCATGTGGGATAGGTGATAATAATCTAAAAATGACATGGTACGAAGATCTTATACTCTACTTTAAAACAAAACAAAAAATGGTCTTGTTATTGCAAAAGACAGAGGAGATACACGGTTTTGAAGTAATACAAAAAACCCTCCTTGCTATTGAGAATAGGTTAACCCCCCCCCCCCCAAAAAAAAAAGTCGTGGGGCAAGTGATAAAAATGTAAAAATGACATAAGAATCTCTACTGTACTTTAAAACAAGACAAAATTGTCTTGATATTCCAAATGATGGATGAGATACACACTTTTGAAGATTCGATTACTGTTTCTGTATTTGGGCAGATAATGAGATTTCTCTCATGGCTGCACGTGGCTACATCCAGTGATTCGGTTTTATTGGTAGAGTGACTGTAAGTATTGTCTGTACTAATTGCTTTTATAGTGCTGCTTCAAAAGCGTGTATCTCCTCTGTCTTTTGGAATAACAGCCATCCAATAAGCCCTATTTGATCTTCCTGCTATTTTAAATAAAAATTCCATAGCTTTTAGAAAAAGAGCCTAAAATGGTGATTTTTTACTCGTCTGTGGAGCAATCAAATGGCTATATCTCAAGAATAATTTTTTTAAATGTTTTGGAACAAAACTGTTCAGAAGACAGGCAGATATCACCTACATAATTTCGTAAAAAAAATCTGATGTGTCCAACACATGACTTCCTTGCACGTCCATTAGATCAAAAATATTTTCGATGCACTTCCTCTAAATTTATTTGTTTGAAAGAGATAAAATATCAATAATAGTAAGGTTTAGCGATTTCTAGCCAAATATTTCGATATCGCCAAGCTGAGTTCAATTTGAAAGATTTCCTTCTGACACTTTATTTGGCGATATTTCACCAAAAGCCGACAAACTTGAGATAGTCAGCGAGATTTTGGGGATAGCCAAAGTAGTCATTGACCACAGACTTTCAATGAATTGAATGCATCCATACACCTCAATGTATTTAAAGTCATTTGGCTCACCCTGTAAGTAAATTCTCAGTCGATTGCTGTCAAAAAAGATATTGAAAACAGTTAGATATTACAATAGTTCTAAATACAAAGTTAAAAAATCTACGGGTTAAAGTTTTAGAGTTATACAAAATAGGAAATAATTTTTGGCGCCAAATTTGGCGATATTTCGGCGAAACTCGTCAATGTCGAAGACATTTGGCGAGATTTTAAGCATGAACCAAACAATGACAGATTATCGCCAAATTTGGCGATATTCCGCCAAAACTCGCCAAGAACGATAACAAATGGCGATACTTTGGGCATGGACCAAATGACTGACTATCGCCAAATTTGGCGATATTTCGCCAAAACTCGCCAAGGTCGAGGACAGACGGCGAGATTTTGGGCATGTACCAAACAATGACTGTATTATATTGAAGATGTCCATAGACATTAAGGTACTGAAATTCTTTTCGGTGGTCCTGTAAATAAACTCTCCAGTAGATTGGAACCAAAAATCGAGATGCACAACTAGATGTTACAACATTCTTATATATGAAATTTCATAATAGTTTTTGAGATTTGAGAGTTAAATATGCACACACATACACCAAAAGTCGCCAAGCTTGGCGACTTTTGGCATAGTTCTTGAGGGAGGCACGTGACCGTGGTCGGACCATTACCTAACTTATGTGGTAGGACGGTATTGTGCTTGAAATGGATGAATGCCCCTAAAATTGCTATTGACCGTAATGTATTGGAAATCTTTTGAGTGTTCCTGTAGCAGAACTATAAATGAAAAAGACACTTTTTTTAATGGTGAAATTCATTTTCTAACTCTTTACAGCATATATCACTTCTGAGTCGTTTGAAATAGCCCAATACCTCTAAAAAACGCTTTGATGAATTTCGGCCCATAGAGCGTAATGTATTTCGAATCTTTTGGGCGGTCCTGTAGATAAACTATTCAGTCGAATGGAACCGAAAGGGAAGGTGCACAACTAGATGTTACAACAATCCTAAATATAAAGTTTCAACATTCAACGCCTAACAGTTTTTGAGATATGCGAGTTTAATGAATTTCGGCCCATTGAGTGTAATGTATTTCGAATGTTTTGGGCAGTCCTGTAGATAAACTATCCAGTCGAATGGAACCAAAAGAGGAGGTGCACAACTAGATGTTACAACTATCCAAAATATGAAGTTTCGACATTCTACGCCTAATAGCTTTTGAGTTAGGCGAGTTTAATGAATTTCGGCCCATAGAGCGTAATGTATTTCGAATCTTTTGGGCGGTCCTGTACATAAACTATCCATTCGATTGCCACCAAAAGGGGAGGTGCACAACTAGATCATAGAACAATCCTAAATATCAAATCTCAACATTCTACGACCATTAGTTTTTGAGATATGCGAGTTACATACATACGTACGTACGTACGTACAGACGGCATGGAAAAACTGGCCACAGTAGACTCGCCACTGGTCAAAATGAGTTGCAGACGCGTTAATATGATCGTGCATGCTAGCCTACGATGAGATGCATCGAAAAAAATTTTTTAATTAAATTTAGAGGTAGTCAAAATCGGTTTTTATGTCGAAATTTGGCCCCCAAAATTTTTCGGGATCACATTACTTCCTTATACTACGTACAAGGAAGTAATAAAAAATGGTGTGGCACAGCCCAGTTGTCGATTTAACACGCAATGGCCCAGAAGGGACTTATCTATACAATGATTTGAAGATCATTTTGCTCTAAGTTCTGGGAGAATCAGGATCATTATTTTTGTTTTTGATACAAGGCAGCAAAAAGAAGTCTGCCGATGACACTATAATTATGAAATTTGTAGAAAAATTACGTATCTGCAAAAATTTGTAGCCATTAAATTTTAAAAGCTATTAATGGAATAAAAAAACAGTGAAAAATGAATTGACAGCCAACTGAATCAAAGAACAGGTTGAAAATTGGATAAGTTCAATCAACATAGTTTCCTGACAAGGCATGAAATTTAAAACAAATAAAGTTAAAGAAAATGGTAGCGAAACCTAACATGTAAACAAGATTTCAGTAAAGAGAAATCAATTAACTTACTGAACTTTGACAGCGACCATGTTTTAAATGGTATGGAGTCGGTCTTAAATGAAAAGTCACTACCACCTGAGTGATGCAAATCTGAAATCTCACATATTGATTTTATTTTAGCAACAGCACTCTGCATTTTTTTGACTGTAAGTTCCTGTGAAATAAAATTTGAATAATCATTAGTTTCTGAATAAAACACTTTATTAAAATATGAAAACTATTTTATTCAATGCTTTATGATCAATATAAACTAGGGATGTAATGAATATTCAGTCACCATTCGGATTCGGCTGTTTTGCCGAATATTCGGTAAGCCAAATATTGAACAGGTATTCAGCCAAATATTGCTACATATTCCGCTGAATAATTTCAGAAAAACAGAAAAATATTTTTAACATTTTTTTTTAAATACATTTAAAATAATATTGCTTGGTTATACTTGAATATGTTAATTTTAAGCTGAATGAAATAATCTAATGTAACAGTATTATAGAAATGCAGACTTTTCTACTTGGTGATAGTACTTGGCTTGTTGTTCTACTTTTCTTTATCGGGTGGAGGTAGGGGAGATCTTCAATTACAAACACAATTTTGAAAACTGCTAAATATAAGTTAAATAAAAAACTTTTATGAAAAACACACATAAGATGTTATTTGTAACTTGATACAATTGTTTTGACCAAAAATTCTTTCGGTCTTCATCAGTCAAAGCCCTTCATCACACAGAACTGAGTACCTCAGTTGGAAATTTAAATTTTTAATATAAATTTCTTAAAAAGTGGCAATTTTAAAAATTTCAAAAATGGTTTGTAATGTCTAAATACACATAGTAAAATTCTATCATGGGATCTCATTGGGATCAGGAGATAACAGGATGCGAGAAATGTACGTTTTATGAATAATGTACATATTGTAGTAAAATTGCTTTTTTTTTTTTTTTTAATTACTAATTTTGCTATGAAGTGTATAGGACACTATAAAATAAATATTGGGTTGGCAACAAAGTAATTGCGTTTTCTTGTATAAAATTCAAGCAAATAAGTTTTCAATTACAGGTAAGCTGTGCCTGAACATACGATTCATATTTGTTACATTTTAAAGTAACAATTTCACTGGCAGTATTTTTTTTCGTCCATAAAAGATGGCCACCCTCCCCTTTTTTTTCGCTTCTATCCTCCTTAGAGGACAATATTAAAAATGTCCTGAAATTAATTTTTAGGTATACGTGACTGCTGTCTTTTACAGAAAGAATTTCACGGATATCTCTATTTTTATTTGAGATCACGCGGGATATGTGAAAAGAACTTTTTGGCCCCTTACCCCCCTTAAGATTACGAATTTTGGAAAATGCTCTCTGATCTAGCACCTATGTTGAAGAACTCACGTACGTGCCAAATTTCGCATAATTAACTTCAGTAGTTTTGGCCAGGCGAAATATTGACATACGGAAAAACGCAATTACTTTGTTGCCAACCCAATAGAATGTAATGATTACCTTACGGCAGAGGTTCCCAAACTGTGTGCTACGGCACCCTGGGGTGCTGCGAGTGTATACCAGTGGTGTCGTGGAGATAATCAAGGTAAGTAAGTTGGGGGAGGAGTATAATGAAAAAAATTTCCTCTGAATCGGTATCTTATACAAAAGTTGCCAGGTCGATGATCAAGTAGGCGAAAAGAAAAATAACTGTCAAGCTTGAGAGAGTTCAGTGTCCAGTCATCTCTCCATTACATGAGGGGTAATGTTGGGGGGGGGGGCAAAACTCTATATCCCTTTCCCAAGAGATTACTTTCTTGATAGTTAGTCCTATAAACATAAAAGAAATAATGAAAAATACATCCAAACTGCTTCATTCTAACCTTCATATTCACACTGGCGCCAACTTTTAAAAAACATTGGGAAGGGAGGCTCAAATGAGTCAATTGGGAGGGGGGTGGATTAAAATATAGTTCCCAGTAGTTTCCAAGGAATGAGGAATTTTGTAATTATGTTTCAAAATGAGCATTTTTCATTATAGTCCTAATATTAAAAAATTCCTAAAATATTTAAAAGGTTAAAAACTCATTAAAAGCCATCGGTAGCACTTTCGGTGACGGCCACCACCTTTTTCAGCTTTGATTTCAAAATGCCTTGCTCTCTTCCTCAGAATATAGTTCCATCCCGGATCTATTTGCGCATGCGTCATGTCATTTACAGCACCATCTGTGGTTATAATCTGCAAAGCTTCCATGTTTAGGGCATAAAGCTTTGCAGATTATAACCACAGATGGCGCTGTAAATGACATGACGCATGCACAAATAGATCCAGGATGGAACGATATTCTGAGAAAGAGAGCAAGGCCAAGGCATTTTGAAATCAAAGCTGAGGAAGGTGGTGGCCACCACCGAAAGTGCTACTGGCGGCTTTTAATGAGTTTTTAACCTTTTAAATATTTTAATTCTGTCCATCCTTTTCTTTTTAAATTAAAAAATTCCTTTTTTACATTTTAGAAAATCTTTATAGATGTGCGTTTCAAGTATCCTAATTTCAAATTAATTAAGTTTAAATGGAGCACATCAAAAATGTATATAATTTAATGGACATAAAAGAAGTCATTTGTTTTTCATACTTTTTTTTTTAAAGATTATTGTCGATTATCTACTCGAGGGATCTAGTCCGAAAGGAGTGCTCTCTGTGAGGGTCTTTCTAAAGGGTCCAGAGGTCCTGACTTGTATGTTCTGTGGTTTTGGAGAAAACCACAGGAAACTCCGAATGGCTAGGTCAGCAGATGCAACCTGGATTTGAACCAGGCACCTTCCATCTCCTACTTAAGAGCACTATATGCTCGGCCACTGGTGAGGAAATGAATTTTTTTTAACTACAAAAAAAGGAAGAGGCTCTATGTTGAAATGAAAAAATGTGTGGTTATCTTCCAACAATCAGGAATGAGATCGGCAAAAAACCAAAAATGTAGTATGCTACTTACTACTGCCGTGAAAATTAGTTTAGCTATGTAAAAAATTTAGATTTTCAAATTCAGCAGGCTACCAAAACAGAAATTAGGATTTTGTCCATTGCGTTGTGACTGTTGGAGTAGAAAAATAACCCATTGATCTCAGCCTTGCCTGAAGTGTGTGTTAGAAGTGTGGCAAAATAAACACAGAGACATTGCATTAGATCACCAAAATACAAATTTTATTTTAACACATCATAACAATAACAATCTAAATGGTAGCTTAGTATCAAGGTAATTTTTCAGTTGCACATTAAAGTTACTACAGCATTTGTGGCTTATACCTTAGGATCTTAACATCATAAAATTTGGGTACCCAAGTTTATGCTAACAAAAATAATTTAAGATTTAAGTAACGCTTGTAACATAAAAAAGAACAACAAAAAAAAAGGGATTCAGAAACTAATCATTATAAGGAAAACTGAATTAGACAGGCCTGATGAGTCCCACACACCAGTCCCTAAGCCAAACCCAATCAGGGCTACAAATCCAAAAGAAAAAAAAAAATCCCTTTCAAAACCCCACTACTTTAAAACCCTGTTGAGCTGAAAAAATTTACGTTGTCAAACATGATTAATGAAACGAGAGAAAACAAAAATTAAAATAAGATCAACCGTAGCACACAAAAATTGGTAATTAGAACATGAGTTTACACAAAGTTTCCCATACACAGGATAAATTAGCTTTTACATTACTTGCATCACAAGATAGGAATTTTCTACCCACCCCATTATCTTTTACATGTATTAAAGGTTTTACAGAAATTTAAGAGTTCATGGTAAAGGTCAATTACAGGTGTCGGAGTTATGGTCAACCAGGTGGATCATGTTGTCCACGCTAATCAAGGACTTGACAAATAAAAAGAGAAGGTTCTATCTCACCAATTTTCTGAACACTGGCGGCGAAATGGCAGCATTCCGGTCCCGACGGTCGTTCTTACAGGCATTTTCGGACAAGGCGATGTTGGTTCCTTTCCAGGCACGTCGCTGTCATCATTTAAGTGAAGATGATCTGAACCTCACAGCTACCGCTCTAGCAGGTTTTTATTCTCATTTGGAGCACGAAAGGGTGAAGACGAGGCCCCGTCAAAATCTCATGGTCGTGTCGAGCGAGAATCGGTGAGGTAGAAGGGCGTCAAATACGCGGCAGGGTCGCGGTGGTCATTGGTGGTGATTCATGGCCGAGGCTGCATGTTAGGTGATATGATGACAAAAATAAAACTTTTAAACAAAAAAAAAACTTTAACTGATGGTGATCATTGAATTAAAAAGAAGTTGGCCCTCTGGCCGTGAAACTATATGTTCACATCTTGCAACAATTCAAAACCGTGCAGTTGGCCTGCCGCAGAGAATTCAAGAGGCCGGAGCTGATTTCCTTTTTTCTTTTACACGTCCTCACAGCACCCACGCTGGCCTCCGAACTGACGCTTTCCACCCTTTGCGCGAGGGGCTTCGCAGAGACGCCG
Source organism: Cheiracanthium punctorium (assembly GCA_038373885.1). Classification (NCBI taxonomy): domain Eukaryota; kingdom Metazoa; phylum Arthropoda; class Arachnida; order Araneae; family Cheiracanthiidae; genus Cheiracanthium; species Cheiracanthium punctorium. The sequence goes on from JAWZYV010008393.1 coordinate 278,987, forward strand.
ACCGCGGGGACCAATCAGAGCGCGCCATCTCAGCCGGGAAACTTCGAGAACATTCGATTGACGGGGGAAGGAAGCGAGAAAAGAAGAAAATGGCGGCCAGCGACTACTACACGCGGGAAAGAAACGAACTTGGCCGAGAAGAAACGAAGACAAGAACGGCCATCTTGAAATGGGAAAAAAAAAGCTTAATTGATCAAAAAGGCATTAAAAACATTATTAAATTTCCTAAAATTTTAGCGGGAGATAGCTAATCGTCCGAGACAACCCTGGGTAAAATTTGGAATAAAAATTTAAATTAGAAGTGAGTAAAAATAATTAAAAACCAGGCATGAACAAGAGATATTGCAAGAAATGAGTTAGGCTATTGGAGAGAGAGGGAAACTTAATAGTCAGCAGAAAATCGACAGAATTTACATGATAATTAAAATTACACCTCCGGAGACAGGGCAAACAAAGGCAGAATTAATTTAAAGAAAAGGTAATTATTAAAAAAAGTCCCAACAAAAAAAGGGTAATTAGTAGTAATTTAAAAAGACTAGCTATTGAGTTATAGAAGAAGAGTCATCCAGACCATTATATCTCCTGACAAAAGGTATTTAAATTAAACTTCCAAGTTAATTACAAGCATTAAGAAAATAAATAATTAATGGTTAAAACAATTAAGATAAAAATTACTGCTTTTGATTTGTAAAAACATTATCCCCCAAAAACAATACAACAAAAAGACTGAAATTATACAAGAGCAAAAAAATTCCTACACAATACTTGTATTTAACATGTAAAAGAAGTAAAACATCAGAGCATGCTACAAGATAAAAATATTGCACAGTCAATAACTGCTATCAGAAATCCACAAAAAAAAAACAGAATTTTCACAGACAAAAAAGTAAATCCCTCTTAATTCACAAAAAGCTGAAGAATCTCATCCCTGAACAATTGAAGACAAAACAAACATAATTAAAGTACAGTATGGAACCTCTAATGCAGAATCATTTTTCAATCAATTAAATTCCTATTTCTTTGGGGGGAACATGTGTTATTTATCGGCGAATGGAAGTTTGAGTTTTTGAAACAATTAAGAAAAGATTTCTAATTCAAGATGTATTGAACTTACTAAAGAGTTAATCAGAGGCATAGAACAAAAGAGTTTTATTGATGAATCACAATATTATGGCTGTGTATAAATTTCAAGAATTATTTATGATACAAGTCTATTTTTAAACAACCAAAAATTGATCAAATGTTCAAAAAAGTTAATTAATTTTTTTTTTCCTTTCTTGTGTTTTTGTTTTTTTCACTGTGAGTACTTCAACTAAAATTTAAAATGTAAGCAATCAGGTAAGGTGTTTTATTTATTTTAGTGTGCGAGACTAATTTTTCAAGAAGTTATCATATACATTTACTACTTCCTCTCTAAATATATTATTATCCTCTCTAAAAAATTATTAAGTTTTTTATATTATTTTTCTACCATATTGACAATTAATGTTTAATTATAATCCAAAGTAGAGTAACATATATATCACCAATCAAATCAGTGGATGTCGTGTTAATGCCCAACCCAGTTATCCAGAATACATTTGGTCCCGACCATTCAGGATGATAACAGGTTCTATACTGTACTCATTTGTTAAGCTTTAGCTTTACACATTATACTGGATTTTTAATAATGGTAAGTGTCTATGAGACCTTTCTCTAAAAAAAATAATGTAAAAGTAATAGCCACTGCTTGCTTCATTCAATGAACTTCCTCTGTTTTTTTTTTTTTTTTTTTATACAAAATGTTTATTTCTATTAGCCCTGTATCTTCTGATCCCATTGAGATCCCATGATAGAATTTTCCTATTTGTATTCAGACATCACAAACTATTTTGATAATTTTTTGAAAATTTTAAAATTGCCACTTTTTGAAAGATATTTAAATTTTAAAATTGTAACCCCCATCTTGTGGTATATCATAAAAGCCCTATTCAAGAGATTTAAAATGAGACCCCTACCAGGTTTGTATCTTAACTGGTTGCCAGCCTACAGGCAACTAAAGGTACTAAAACATGTAATTTTTTCATAAAAAGTTGAATCTTTAAAATTTAATAACTTCAGAAATAATTGTGCTACACAGCTGAAATTTGGTACTTTTTCTTATCTATGATATATTGTGTGTTGAATTGACATGGAATGACCCTGCTGATGGATGAAGAAACAATTCCTCTGTGTTTTTAACTAGCATAAGTGCTTAGAAATAGTTACCGAGTTCTGTATTCACTTCTGAAGATGTAATTTCACAATTATGTTTATTGTTAATTTTAATTTTTGTGAAATAACACTCATAAAAGTGCTTTTTTTAAAATATTTTTTATTTGTGTTATTCTCCAAAGATTTTAGTTAATTTTACATTTCAACACCAGTATTTAGTTGAGTGTTCTTAATGGATCTAATTTATTAATATTGTTAAAATCTTGTCTAACAAAATTAAACACACTAATTTTAAACTGTATTAAAAGTTAAAAAATTATATAAGTTAAGAACTAAAATTATTATTTGTTAAATTTTAATCTTTTTACAATAAATACTGTTAAATGTGAATTTAGGTGAAATATTCAAAGGATGTTTACCAATACTCTTTGAACAAAATCCAGACTTCTGTAAACAGAGATGTTCTTATTGGGTATATTTTGTGCCACACCTGAGATTTAAAAATAAAAATAAAAACTTGATTTTGGTAATTATTTAACAATTAGTTTTTTTCTTACACTTCTACTTCAGTAACAAATAGTATGAACTGAGTAAAGAATCCGTACACCTACTAGTCAGCATATGCACTTTAATATTCGATCAAGTGCACTAAACTGCCAAAGATTTAAAAAACAAATGGCTTATAAAAATGCAATTCATTTTTATATTGAAAAATAATTAATGTTCAGAGAATCAAATTAATTCTACATGTAAATAATGGCAGATTGAGAAGAAAGGCTAAGGGTGTGTAATTTCTTTTTTTTGCAAATTTCTAAAAGTCATATACAGTGAAAAATGTTTAACATGAAACGGAGGGGATCAAAATATTTTTTTGCATTAAAAGATTCGTAAAAGAAAAAAAAAAAAGAAAATCTGAAACACTTTGAGACTTTAAATATGCACTAAAGTGCTATATATTAAAAGCTTAATACATGGGTCTTCCCTATTTCTTTCCTTATTCCATTAAGTTGAAAAGTGTATCATTATTCATGAGTGTGCTGTATTTTTCTTCCTTGTTTCATAAAATTCATCTTTGGAATCAAAATTTATCTTAAAATCGCCTACTAAAACTATTTTACAATCTTCAAGTATATTGCAACTATACTTCACCGTTTTAAATACTGTTGCAAATGTGCATCAGTATCCATGAGTGTGCCATGAGTATGTTTGTCTTTCTTGGGTTGATTCCTACTTTAACGCCCCGACTCTCGCCAAGGTGGCGATAATTAAACATATGCAGTTAGCATGACGATTTTTGTATTTATATGGCGATTGTAATTCAGAATTAAAATGGCAATTTGGAACAACATGTAAATATTCCATTCCATTCCATTTTTATTTATTTTGTGTTGCCAATTAATGTAATTTTAATAATTACGTGTCTTCAAATTCCTTAACTGGTGCTTTTATCGCTAATTTGTTCACTTTAGTTTCAATCTAGTTCTTTTGGGAGCATTGAAGCTTGTGCATAACTCCTAGAGACCCATGACAGCAAAGCTCACCAAAGTGTGGGGACTTTTTAGGTTGGCAAGAATGGGGGCGTTAAAATAGGAATCAACTCTTTCTTGTACCATAAAACACATCTTTGGAAACGAAATCTATCTTAAAATCACCTACTGAAACTGTTTTACAACAAGGCATATTCCAACTATATCGCACAGACATTTTAAATACTGTTTGGAATGGGCATCATAAATTCATAAGTGTACCATGTTTTCCTTCCTTGTCCCATAAAACACTTCTTTGGAATAGAAATCTATATTAAAATCGCCTACCAAAACAATTTTTGCCAGGCATAGTCAAGTCGAACTATACTTCACCTTTATAAATACCAATAGGGAATTGTATCATAATCTATGAGTGTACTGTGTTTGTCTTCTCTGTTCTATAAAACACTTCCTCGGAATAAAAATCGCCTACTAAAACTATTTTATAATATTCGCCAGGCATTTTCTAACTATACTCGAAATATATTTAATATAAATTGTCGTGTTTCGAGTATAGCGTTTTCTAACTATACTCGAAATATATTTAAAATAAATTGTCGTGTTTCGAGTATAGCGTTTTCTAACTATACTCGAAATATATTTAAAATAAATTGTCGCGTTTTGGCACACAATTTAGTGATCAATTATCAAAAATTGTTAACCTTGTGCGACTTTCAACATTTCATTAACACAACCAACCCCCCCTCCACGTTATCTGGCAAACATATTTGAAAATATCTTCACCGTGACAGTTCATATCTGCAAAACTTGTCGACAAAATTCTTGTAGTGAACGAAACAGCACCCTAGTGCTCATGGGCATCGCAAGCTATGCGGACCAGGAGACACGTCCCCCTCAATGTTTTAACTAGCGGTGACAGAAGGGGACCGAGGAATACTGTATAATTTTTGTTTAAAATGCTCTAACAGATTAAAAAAAAAAAACAGCTGAAGTCACAACACAAAGCAACTTTTTCTCTCACTGCGAGGAAAGTACAATTTTTTTTAAAGATTTCTGGACAATACAGTATTGGAGTCAGATGCTCCCCTATGAAGAACCTCATAAGGGGAGGGGGGGGGGTTACACAGATGGGTAACATTTTCTTGGAAATTAGTAGGGAAAGTACTTTTTTGTTATTGACCGGTAGAATTTACAGGATGTGATCAGTCATATGTCTTCTCTCAGCATCACGAGTTTTTTACAAGAAGATATGAACGGTGAAAATATTTTCAAATGTGTTTGCCAGATAACGTGGAGGGGGGTGATTGCGTTAAACTACCATGGGTCCTCCGAAAAAAAAAAAAAAAGAAGTTAAAATTGCACAATATTGAAAGTTTTTTTCATAGCAAAAAAGGAAGACTGAAAAAGATGAAACATTGCTGAGCGAAAGTATTGATGTTGCTTTAGAACTTATTTGGATTTTTTTTTCCAGTGCGTATCCAGACATATTGTTTCGAGGAATGAGGGTGGGACTGCAAGAGCCTTAGTTATATTTTATTTATTTATTTTTTTTGTAGGGATGTAACGGATATTGAATTTACCAGATACCGGATATCCGAAGCTCCTTTGGTTTGCCGGATACGGATACCTCGCCGGATATCCGGCACTAAACGTGCATTTAGTTATTCAGTGTGTTTTTCATTTTTTTTTATATAATGACATCAGAACAATAAATTGTAAACATGTTTAACACATCATTTAAGTATTTTTTAATAATTGACATAATTTACAAAAACTAAATATCTTTACATATATGTACATAAAAAATGTTACTTAAAATGTAAACAGTTAAAATATTCCTTTTATGTAAACAGTGCTGGCAGAAAGGAAATAAATTTAACCATGACACATTTATTAAAATAACTGTAATTGTAGATTATTTTCACTAAGAAATTCATACTTTTTTTTTATTTATTTAAGAATATAATATCTATTTTGATAAGATACTTTTGATAGACGAGTTATTTTTTCCCAAACATGGGTTTGCTTTTTTTCTGTTTTATTCTTTAATATTAATTTACGTTAAGTTATTTTTAATTTAAGTTAAATTACTTTTAGAGATTGATAAATAACAAGTAAATCTCTTTTAAATATTTATAAAAACAGGATTTTTTAGGTTACGCATTAAACTTCTTTAATAATAAAAAAAAAATCTACAAGTTAAAAAACAAAAATAGATCTATTTAATTGTTTAGCTTCTAAAATATATGAGCACTCTTTCACAGCACTAAAACTTATATGGCACCAAATACATTAATAAAAAAAAAAAAAAAATTCTCCATGCCACTGTAAATAAATTTGAGGACAGAATAATCGGAGTTTTTTTGTTAATTATCAGATTTCTGGAGCAAATAAAAAGTATTGGAAAACTCCACGGGGAGAGAGTGTAAAATTACATTATTACATCATTTTAGGAGAATGTAAAAACAATTATTAAAATGAGAGAAACTGCATATACTGAATTCACATATATTTCAAATGATACTACACAGTTCTTGTCATGAAATTTCCTATATAAACAGCAGTCTAGAGCTGAAAAGGAAGAGAATATCACCTCCAAATTTGCACATGGACACTACATGAGATGTGTTTAAGGGGTTTTTTTTTTTTTTTTTAGTTCATAAGTGTCCACTAAGCAGCACTTTGCAAAATGAATATGAGCCTAACTAGTGATGAATGTGCTAAAAAACTACTAAACAAATGTTGAAATTGTATTTTTATTTTGAATGATCCCTTTCCAGTGTTGAATTTACTGTTTTTTCATATTTAATAGCAACATGAACATTTTTAACTTGACATTTTTATTCAAAATTCTCTAAGCACTTCTCATGTATGTATCTATCTATATATAAATGAATGTTTGTAGGTGGGTGGGTGTGTATGATGATGAAAAACTCCAAAATCCTTTGACCGATCACTATGAAATTTGGTACACCTAAGTATGTAATGGAGAAGGTTTTTATGCTATCCATTTTCTCTAGCTCGCAGCTAACTGCCGCTGCAGAACGTTGAATTCTATTCAACCGCTTGCTATGAAAATACCAAACTATTGAACCAATGTTGAAATTGTGTTTATTTTGAATGATCCCTTTCCAGTGTTAAATTTGCTGTTTTTTCATGTTTAATAGCAACTTGAACATTTTTAACCCTAACTTTTTATTCAAAATTTCCTAAGCACTGTTCATGTATAGTCCATAAAACAAATTTGGTTACTATCTGTTCACCCGTTTTAGTGGTAGAACTCGATTCAGGGGAAGTTCTTTTATTACTATCCGATACATTACATTAAATTTTCAACTTTATCATTGCCAATAAATATTATTGATATAATTTTGAGTCTAATTTTTTCATTTTTAGTGAGGAAAGTAGCATTAAATTGCAGATTAAATAATACTTTGTTGCATGGTCAAAATAAATTACTTATATACTTTCCAATTTAATGTTTACATGATAGATACTGAGCATGAATATATACATTAGCAAATACTAGATAAATGCCCCTCCAGGCCAGCCCTTGTTATTATAAAGTTAATGCATAAAATGCATTGTCTCATCAGAGGGAGAAATGCACAACACCGAAACCACAGGTTTCTGACTCACAGCCTGAGGTTTTGCCAAGGAAATGTGTTATAGCAAAAACTGTATTCAGTAGAGATAACTATAAGTGTATTTAAACTGTTTAAAAAGTAATTAAATTTGTTACGAGGCAATTACACTGCATAAATAGTTGCAGTTTACTTTCTTTTGGTTGCCTTGAAACTGCAATTAATAGGTTACATTTTTTGACAATGAATTATTGTTATAGTCAATGAGTTAAACAATAGTTTTCCTTTACTTTTATTTCAGTCTAAAGCTCTTTGAAAGAAATAGATTTTATTCAAAAATAGTGCCTACCCAAGTTATTTTCAGCCCCACCCACTAATTCAATCTTGGATAGAAACCTGATATTGCAAATCAATTTGATTGCATGATAAGACATCAATCAAAAAATATATCCATCTGTCTTATGTATCACTTTACCAAGATTTTTCATCCTGTCCCATGCATATTATTGATAGAACTTTAGTAGTATATAGCCGGATATCCACCAGAGAAGCCGGATATTGGTACCGGATATCCGGTAGTTATGAGTCGGATATCCGACGGTATTTCTGATATTGAAAAATCAGCCAGATATCCGTTACATCCCTATTTTTTTGGTATTGTAAGAGTAAGTAAGTCAAAAGAAATTTTGATAAATCCAGTTGTTGTCAGTAGGGGATCCAGGAAAGGGGGGCTAGGGAGCTACCGTCCCTGCCCCCCCCCTCCCAAAAAAAAGAAAGATTGCAGAAAGGTAATATCTGCTTTATAATACACTTTGGATGGGCAAAATTATCTTTTTTTATAAGCATCCTCCCAATATGATAGTTTTTCAATACACTTCTGCAAATCGTAATTTATGTGCCAGAAAGATTCACAGAAGTTGGGGGGAGGCATGGACCCCCAAACGCTACCCTTGTCTAATAACAAGGGTAGGGTTTGGCTTGAATGTTAATGAAGGTGTAGAGTAAAGAATGTTATTTTATTATTTGTCCCTCTCCCCATTGACTGAGGAAGAGTAACATTGAAGGGGTGGGGGGGATGAAATGTTTCTTATCATGGAAAATACAATTTTTAAGTATGTAAAATCTGAATTCATTGAATTTGGTAAGGAGGCAAACAATTGACCCCTTTTGCCCTTATTAAAATACGTCTTTGGAAGGTGCATATCCAGAAAAGCATTTTAGAAGGGGTCCAAAAGACAAAAAGGGCAAAATTTTTTCGCAAAAAGACTATCATTTTAGTACGAAAAATAAAAATTGTGGGGCAGGGGGTCCACCCCCCCTTTAAGTACGTCTGGCCTTTGGTCCCCCCCAATAATTTACAGGCTGCAACACCAATGCTAGTGCTAATAAAACTCACCAATACTTTTGATGTTCTTATGTTTTATTTCGACTTCCTGTTACAAGTACCTGTTCCAAGTACAAGTAACCTGCATCCACTGGGTCAAAAAGCAAGTAGAAAAAATATTATTTTGGGGAGAAAAAAAATCCACTTATCAATTTTACTTCCTTGTACGTAGTATAAGGAAGTAATGTGATCCCGAAAAATTTTGGGGGCCAAATTTCGACATAAAAACCGATTTTGACTACCTCTAAATTTAATTAAAATTTTTTTTTCGATGCATCTCATCGTAGGCTAGCATGCACGATCATATTAACGCGTCTGCAACTCATTTTGACCAGTGGCGAGTCTACTGTGGCCAGTTTTTCCATGCCGTCTGTACGTACGTATGTATGTAACTCGCATATCTCAAAAACTATTGGTCGTAGAATGTTGAGATTTGATATTTAGGATTGTTCTATGATCTAGTTGTGCATCTCCCCTTTTGGTGGCAATCGAATGGATAGTTTATGTACAGGACCGCCCAAAAGATTCGAAATACATTACGCTCTATGGGCCGAAATTCATTAAACTCGCCTAACTCAAAAGCTATTAGGCGTAGAATGTCGAAACTTCATATTTTGGATAGTTGTAACATCTAGTTGTGCACCTCCTCTTTTGGTTCCATTCGACTGGATAGTTTATCTACAGGACTGCCCAAAACATTCGAAATACATTACACTCAATGGGCCGAAATTCATTAAACTCTCATATCTCAAAAACTGTTAGGCGTTGAATGTTGAAACTTTATATTTAGGATTGTTGTAACATCTAGTTGTGCACCTTCCCTTTCGGTTCCATTCGACTGGATAGTTTATTTACAGGACTGCCCAAAACATTCGAAATACATTACACTCAATGGGCCGAAATTCATTAAACTCGCATATCTCAAAAACTGTTAGGCGTTGAATGTTGAAACTTTATATTTAGGATTGTTGTAACATCTAGTTGTGCACCTCCCCTTTCGGTTCCATTCGACTGAATAGTTTATCTACAGGACCGCCCAAAAGATTCGAAATACATTACGCTCTATGGGCCGAAATTCATCAAAGCGTTTTTTAGAGGTATTGGGCTATTTCAAACGACTCAGAAGTGATATATGCTGTAAAGAGTTAGAAAATGAATTTCTCCATTAAAAAAAGTGTCTTTTTCATTTATAGTTCTGCTACAGGAACACTCAAAAGATTTCCAATACATTACGGTCAATAGCAATTTTAGGGGCATTCATCCATTTCAAGCACAATACCGTCCTACCACATAAGTTAGGTAATGGTCCGACCACGGTCACGTGACTCCCTCAAGAACTATTCCAAAAGTCGCCAAGCTTGGCGACTTTTGGTGTACGTGTGCGCATATTTAACTCTCAAATCTCAAAAACTATTATGAAATTTCATATATAAGAATGTTGTAACATCTAGTTGTGCATCTCGATTTTTGGTTCCAATCTACTGGAGAGTTTATTTACAGGACCACCGAAAAGAATTTCAGTACCTTAATGTCTATGGACATCTTCATTATAATACAACTGTAGACAGTCATTGTTTGGTACATGCCCAAAATCTCGCCGTCTGCCCTCGACCTTGGCGAGTTTTGGCGAAATATCGCCAAATTTGGCGATAATCTGTCATTGTTTGGTTTATGCTTAAAATCTCGCCAAATGTCGTCGACATTGACGAGTTTCGCCGAAATATCGCCAAATTTGGCGCCAAAAATTATTTCCTATTTTGTATAACTCTAAAACTTTAACCCGTAGATTCTTTAACTTTGTATTTAGAACTATTGTAATATCTAACTGTTTTCAATATCTTTTTTGACAGCAATCGACTGAGAATTTATTTACATGGTGAGCCAAATGACGGAATACATTGAGGTGTATAGATGCATTCAATTCATTGAAAGTCTGTGGTCAATGACTACTTTGGCTATCCCCAAAATCTCGCTGACTATCTCAAGTTTGTCGGCTTTTGGTGAAATATCGCCAAATAAAGTGTCAGAAGGAAATCTTTCAAATTGAACTCAGCTTGGCGATATCGAAATATTTGGCTAGAAATCGCTAAACCTTACTATTATTGATATTTTATCTCTTTCAAACAAATAAATTTAGAGGAAGTGCGTCGAAAATATTTTTGATCTAATGGACGTGCAAGGAAGTCATGTGTTGGACACATCAGATATTTTAAATGTATTTTTCAGCATCATACTGTCTACGAATTGTTCAAAATCGCCAATTGCTTTATTCATCTCTCCAGTTGAATGTGCATCTAAATAACTGTGCCTACTTTTAATAATTTTCTGCACTTCTGAAGTAGGGGGACGGGAACTATATTGTTGTTTCTATTTTCAGATTCATTGTCAGAATCTGCATAGAATCTTTTTGGATTATGAATTATCTTTGGTACAGATAAGGATTCTATTTATTAGGGGGAGGAGGGGAGACCTGATGGATGATACTATTGATACTTCTAGGATGATCAAAGGAAGAGGAACTGGTTTCCAGAATTCAAACAGTTCTACAAATGTGTTCTAGTAACTTGTCGCAAACATGCCGCTGAAGATTAAAAACGAATTTTTTTCATGTTAAACGATTTTTGTTTCTTGTTAAAAGAAAAAATGGTACTTACGTATTATCCCGGCAGTCCGCCAAGACGAGTGATTTTTTGCCGAGAAAAATACAGAGCACATAAAATTATTAATGGTTTTGAATACGATTGGCAACAGTTTGGCAACTCATTTGACGAAAAAACAGTTTGGCGGAGTGACTGCCGGGATAAGTACCGAAAAAATGTATTAAATTGCATAGTTTACGGTCCAGACTGCTGTATCATTTCGTGCTAACCGATTTTTCATGCTAAATGTCTTTCATTGTATACAGGGGCAGATTTGTCGAGTTGGGGGCCCTGGGCAAAAACTTCATTGGGGATCACCTCTTTTGAAAACTTGTTTCAAAATTTACAATTTTTTAAACTTAAAGAACAATTTGGGGGCCCGGGCACTTGCCTCGAATCCCCTCCCAGAAATCAGGACCTGACTGTATTTTGACAAGTGATAAATGTCATAGACCGGGTAAGTAATGGCATCACTGGTCTAAAGACAACTTTAAAAAAATACTTCACAGGTTTATCCTTGTGTCTCAAATATTTTGCTTTAAGGTGTCTACAAAGAAGTGATGGTTTTAAACTGTTGTTGGTAAGAACTTCATAGCAGATTGTAAAAGGTGGTTTATGTTCCAATTCTTCTCCTGTAAAATCCCAGGTGTAAATAGTTTTTGACATACTTTATTTGCATTTTCTTCTTTTTCTCACTATGGTCAACAATTTCTTGTTTGTTTCTAGCCAGGTTAGATAGTAGCTCACTATAGTTTTCAGTATCATCACTTGGTTCATTTCAAAATCAGGTACTAAAGTTGAAGAAAGAACAACTGACTGCTTGTACAACATTTTGTTATACTTCACTAAACTTTCCATTTTTAACCGTTGATTCATAATAAAACTATGGTGTGATAATTCATAAAAATGTTAATCATCCAATATTTCAAGAACTTCACTGAACAAAGCTACCGTAACATACGGGAGTGTGTCATTTGGGCTTCTCTTTGTTACTTAATGTCCTTTGTTGCGCTCTCTAAACCTCACTCTAGGTCAATCAGTCATTTTACTGATAAACCTAGGGATTATCTGTGGAGGGAAGAAAAATTCCCTTGGATTTTGCAAAGGGAAATTTCATTTGTGCATTTCGGGTAACTGGAGTTTACGCACAGTTTCGCGAATGTAAGAAAAAAACCGCCGGAAAAAACCCACTGCTAAAATCGCCGCCGGAAGAAACGGCACCTGGAAAAAAAACACTGTATAAAGTGCCACCTGGAAAGATATTTGTGTAATAATTGAAATAAATACTTAAAATAAATTTCTTTTATTTTGTAGAAAATGGGGAGTGGAATTGTATTATCTGCTATTATACAAATGCTATCTACTTATGATCCTACATAAATAGACTGCCTTGTAGTTGAAGCAGTATTTAAAACCGAATGACCAAACCCAGATTAATGATATCTGGCCCTTCAGATTTAATGTGCGCGTTCGCCATATTATACAAAATTGGTCTTATATCGGCTTGAATCCAACGCTAGGTCTCCCCTCAATCCAATTCTTCATCGCAGGGGCCCAGTAGCGTAGCAGTTCGGTAGGTTTGGGTTGGGGGGAGAGGGGGCTCAGTGTGTTTTCATCGATTCTGGACTCTGAAAAAGACACTGATATATGGTTATTTTCTATCATCTTCCAAAGCTATGGGGGGGGGAACACCCACTAGGGGAAGGCGACTGCCGAAATATTCCCCAAGGGGAAAAATAAGGGCCACCCCGGACCAAGGGCACCCATCGAGAGTACCGAACCCACAAGCTTTATCTCAAAAAAGGGGTGGAAACAACAATACAAAAGAAAACATTACAATGACATTACAAAATATAAGACTCAACTACAAAACATAAGAAACACAAAACATCTGCCATACAGAGAAGAAACCAATATAAAACTATACGATGACATTAATAAAAAAAAAACACGAGTACAACAAGAAACTCAAGGCAGAGGCAGACACACATTTTTTCCTTTTTTTCTTTTTCCTTCTTTTCCCTTCCCTTTTTTTCCTTCTTTTTTTCCCTATAAATCACCGGAGGCAGACCTGATATTTTTGTCTGAGGGCCTGATAGGATATCTTCAATTTATCTATTACATGTCTCTTGCAAATAAATTTAAGAAGTAATGATTCTGAGCCCAAGGATGACCCGCATCCAAAGGCGCTAAGTTCAGAAGAGCAAGGACCAAATAAATAATGTATGGAGGAACCCTCCGATCCACATTCACAGAGCCCATCTACATGTTTGCCCAGACGGAGAAGGAAGGAAGGAAAAAAGCCCTTTCCGGTAATATATGGAAGAGTGACATTATCAGTAATGGCACCATTCAGGTTTACTCTTTTGATATAACGATATGATTCCCTGCCGGTCTCCCCCAGATCCCAGGCCGTTTGCCAGTCATTAAGTATCTCCAGAAAAACTGCACGCCGAACGGCAGAGATGGGAATAGGAACCTGGTTATTTTTCTCCTGCCAGTCCTCCAGGATCAGACGTTTTGCCGAACTGTCTGCCGTTTCGTTACCTACGAGACCAACGTGGGCCTTAACCCAATTAATATGAAAGTTCTTATTATTATTCTCAGAAATATTATATAAAATTTGATTTAATATTGGGTCCCGGGTATATTTATTTTTTAGTGCAACTACCGTCGAAAGGCTATCCGTAAAAATATAAATTTCCCTATATGGTTGGTGGGTAGACCATTGAATAGCCTTTAGGAGGGCCAACTGCTCGGCCTGATATACAGTGTTACGATCTCCTATACCTTCGGAGAAGTCAAAGATAAAGCTATCTTTCAGCTTGGCGGTAAAAGCGTAGGCCGTCCCAGAGCCCATCCTGGATCCATCTGTGTATAGACTCAGGGAGCCGACATTCTCAGTAAGGTTTCCCTTTTCATTAATGTAAAGATTATTATACTTATTTTTAAAATTTATTTGGCATTCGGGGATAGGTTTTAATATTTTGCTATTTTTGAAGTAGTAATTATTAATTTCAATATCTTTATTATAGGTTAATATTTGAGTTTTTTAAATTACGGATTTTAAGTAAATATTAATCGGGGGAATTCCATAGAAGGCATTCATTTCGGCAGTAGAGGTACGATTGAAGGCTCCCGAGATGGACATTAAAGCTCCACGTTGAACCGACACCAGGGAGGCCTTTAAGGTTTCGCATAGTCCCGGATACCAGACAGCAGCAGCATAATCTATTTGTTTCAGGGTGACCGTGTTGTACCAAGTCCTGAGATGTTCAACGCTCACTCCCCAGCCCGACCCCCTGACTCTATATAAAGAATTAGTAAATGCGTTCACCTTGTCTCTCAAGCTGCTTATATGCAGACGCCAGGCCAGATCCTCATCCACCACCAAACCCAAATAAGCCAAGGAGCGTTCTATTTTTATTGTCCTGTTATATAATTTAAAAATTGGTTTACGGGTGATGAGTCTCCGGCCTGGCAATTTATTATGAAAAAAAAGAGCACGGGTTTTACTAGTAGAGACAACTAACTTATTATTTTCGCAAGATCTCTCAAAGATTTTTATATTTTTATTGACTATGTTTTCGAGCTGGGGACGAGAGCCGGCAGTGCAGATCATTACAAAGTCGTCCGCGTAAACGTATACAACACAGTCCCCTGAATTCACCTCCTTCAGTATCCGGTCCGCGACAAGAAGCCACAACAATGGTCCCAGGCAAGAGCCCTGAGGACAGCCTTTAAAAACACAGTATTTAGATTGTCCGTTTAAAGTATCAATTAAGATACAACGATCCCGGACGAAACTGGCCAGAGTATATTTCAAGTATTCAGGCAGATTAGAATTATGTATAGAGTCGGAAAGAACGTCCCAACTTACATTATCAAAGGTACCCTGAATGTCGAAAGACACCAGGGTGCAATACTTGTTTGTCTTTAAATTTTCTCTTATTTTATCAATTACTTTTGATAATACAGTCAATGTTGAGCACCCAGGCAAAAACCCATGTTGATTTTCATGAAAAAATTTAGAGGCAATAAGGTGGCCAAGTACCCTTAAGCTTATTATCCTTTCAAAGGTCTTCGCCAGGACGCTCAACAGACATATTGGACGGTAGGAGTTAGGGACATCGGGATCCTTTCTGGTTAAATCCGGTTAAATTTAATGGCAGACTTTCTTTCTAGAGAAGTTAACGTTGTTGATAATGTTCCATTTAAGTGTGAATTTTTACCTTTACCTGACCAGGACTTAATTAAATTACAACAGGAAGACTCTTTTTGTCAAAAGATGGCGAGTAATATTTCCCAAGATCCCTTTTTCATTCATAAGTCAAATAATTTTTTTTTCAACAAAATGTTCTTGTTTGCCAATCTACTGATGCAAATTTTTCCAATCTTCGACTTGTTGTCCCTCAATCTCTTGTTCAGGAAGTTCTTCAAGCCTGCCATGACAACAAAACTGTTGCGCATCCAGGTCTTTCTCGAACATTGCATCGGGTTAGGCAAAATTTTTTTTGGGTAGGTCTTTACCGTAATGTTACAAATTATGTGATGTCGTGCCATTCTTGTTTACAAACACGTGGTTTCAAAAAAGGTCAAAAGGCTCCCATCCAGGAGATCCCCACTGTTGATAGACCTTTCCAGAAATGTGCTATTGATGCGGTTGGTCCCTTCATTACCTCTAAACATGGGAACAAATTTTTAATTGTAATTACTGATTATTTTACTAGATTTCCTGAAGCTTACCCTGTTAAAGACATACAAAGTGCCACAGTAGCTAGGGTTTTAGTGGACTTCATTTCCAGACATGGCATTATGGAGGTGCTGTACTCAGACAGGGGGTCCAATTTTCTCTCGCAGGCAATGGAGGAAGTCTATAAGGTCTTAGGAATCAAGAAAATGCACACTGTAGCCTATAATCCGCAAGGCAACGGGGTCGTTGAACGGTTGAACAAGGTTTTAGTAGACTCTTTAAGTCATTTGGTTAGTGAAACTCAGGAGGATTGGTGCAAACAGGTTCCTTTTGCTTTGCTGGCCTTTCGCACCGCCTACCACAGAACTATTCAAAACACTCCTGCTTTTCTCACCTATGGTAGAGATCTGGTGTTGCCATATGACCTGATTTTTTCATCTAAATTCAGGACATATGCCGACACTAGATCCTATGCTCAGGAAATTGTCACCAATCTCCAGAACACTTTTCCAATAATTAAAGATCGCCTTGAAGTTGCCTCTCATAACCAAGCTAACTCTGCTCCTACAAAATTTAACTTAAAAGACATTAAAGTTGGTGACACTGTCTTCTTACACACACCTGCACATAAACCTAATTTGTCGAAAAAGCTTTGTAAATTCAATAAGGGTCCCTATCGCGTTTTAAAGCAATGTTCTCCTGTGTTATTTTTGATTTCTCTTTTAACCAATCCTTCAGATGTTCAAAAGGTACATGTCAATAGAATTTTTAAAGTTGTTGATAGAGATGTTTTTCCTACTAGTAATAATATCTTGCCACACACTCCTGAGTCTGTTTTACCTGAGTCTACCCCTTCGTCTTCAACTGAGGATTGGGAAGCGAAGATGTTGAAAGAGTACCCAAACCCCTTTCTTCCTTATGATCCCACTTGGGATGACAGTTTTGGTAGTTTTCAAGCTTCTCCTATGCCGCCTGTTGTAGCACTGTCTGATGCAGAACCTGATACTGATTTTTTTAGAGATACTGTTGTGTCCCCTGTTTCCTTTTTAAGTTCAAATGGTGATGATATTGATGCCGCAACCCCATCTTCGATTTCTCCAGGCCTGTTTGGCTCCACTAGTAGTCATGGGTATAATCTTAGGCCACGTGATCAATTTGGCTTTGTAATTAAAACGTAGTGCCGGGTGTCTTTTATTTGCGAATCATTTTTTCCTTTTTGAATTTGGTGTCATTTTTGTATTTTTTTTTTATTTAGTGTTTGCATTTGTGTTTACCTTTTCGTTTACTTTTAATTTCTTGTGGGTTGGGTGTTTTGTTTACTTGTTTGTTGGTATCAATCAAATTTTACCTGCACAATCTGTGTTATATGTTGTTACATTCCTTATGCAAGTTCCTATTGAAGTAAATATTTTGTTTTTGTTTGATGTTTTTGTGTAAGTGTTAACTGATGTAGTACCCTTTTGGTAGTACAAATTGTGTATGGCTAAGGGCCATTCCAATAATTCATGTAGTATTATTATTTTTTATTTTTACCTTTTATTACTGTATAACCACATGGAATGTTTTCTTAAAATACTTTTTTTACCTGATTATGTAAAAAAAAAAAAAAAACTTGTACTGGAATTGTCAAATCAGTGCAGAAATTTCTGGGGTTCAAACTTTTGTTCTCTCTGCAATGGCTTGAGGAAAATTTTAAAGTTGTTAACTTTGCTGGTGCAGACAATCCCAGGGCCTTTATCTAAGAAACTTAGGGTTCAAAAATTTTTTTTTCTCACTTGGTTTACAATAAGTAATTCTTTTGTTACTACCAACCTTCTGGTTACCTTTTGTTAAATGGGGGAGGGGTGTTTGCTTTAAATTATTCATGCTGGTTTGGGCTGTTTTCTTAAAATTACCTTGTTTTCCTCTTTGGAGAGAATGATTAGTGTCCAGATGTGTTTCTAGAGCCTTCTCGCTCACTTGAATTAACCTCCATGTTTGGTGGTAATTGTTCTTGGGTCACAATTGGGCTGGTGTTTAGCCTCTTGTACTCAGGCCAATTGCTGCTGAATGTGGGATTGTTCAGGGATCATTTCTCTCCTGTCTTCTAATGTTTTTACCAACTTAACCTCTAATTTGATGCATTAATTGGGTTTTTTCTTTCTCTACAAATTTGAGATTTTCATGCCCCTGTCAAAATTTTTTTTCTCAGCTTTCTTTGGAAGGGGGGTGGTTCAACATCCTAGGTACTTGTCCGCCTTTGCCTGCTAGTGGTCTTGTATTCAATACATGACACTGACTAGCTTTTTATTTACTTTTGGAAATGTCTGAACTGATTCTTACCCACGCTTGTGAGAACAAACTCCACGTAGTGACTACTTATACGAGGACTTTACAAAATTTTGCTACTGACCACTTCCTTGGACTCTAAATCATCATGGTCAGAATTGCGTATTACCCTTTTATGTACCAAAGAATTTTTACCTTTTTGTCTTCGTTTAATGTTGTTCTGTCATGTTTTATATGTCGTACTACATATATACTGTATGTTTTTGTTGTGAAAGAATGTGCAGGTAAAACTTTGCCTTTTGATTGATTTTTTTTTGTGGAATATGTAGGTATAGGGTTGAAATTTTTTTTTTTATGTGTCCTGACTTGGGACACGGGTTCTTAATGTTTATTTGAGGTGTTTTGCATCATGCAAATTTTTTCTTGCTGCCATGGCTGGTCTTCCCCAGGTTTAGTTGTCAAAATGGAATTATACACTGCTTCTCAAGACATTTCGCCAGTCTATTCCTGGCTTCTCCACGAAAAATTTTTTACTTCGTAAAAAATTTTTTGGAGGAGAAGGAAGGATAATATGTTGTATTGTTTTTCGGGGGATAATGTTTTTACAAATCAAATGCAGTAATTTTTATTTTAATTGTTTTAACCATTAATTATTTATTTTCTAATGCTTGTCTTTTTAAATTACTACTAATTACCCCTTTTTTTTTGTTGGGACTTTCTAAATAATGACCTTTTCTTTAAATTAATTTTGCCTTTGTTTGCCCTGTCGCCGGAAGTGTAAATTTAATCATGTTAATGCTGCCGATTTTCTGCTGACTTACGTTTCCTTCTCTCTTCAATAGCCTAACTCACTTCTTACCATAATCACTTGTTCATGTCCGGTTTTTAATTATTTTTACTCACTTCTAATTGAAATTTTTACTTCAAATTTTACCCAGGGTTGTCTCGGACGATTAGCCATCTCCTGCTAAAATTTAGGAAATTTAATAACGTTTTTAATGCCTTTTTGATCAATTAAGTTTTTTTTTCCCATTTCAAGATGGCCGATCTTGCCTGCGTTTCTTCTCGGCCAAGTTCGTTTCTTTTCCGCGTGTAGAAGTCGCTGGCCGCCATTTTTTCTTTCCTCTCTTCCTTCCCCCGACAATCGAATGTTCTCGAAGTTTCCCGGCTGAGATGGCGCGCTCTGATTGGTCCCCGGGATCGGCGTCTTGGCGAAGCTCCCCACGCAAGGGGCAGAAAGGGTCATTCTGAGAGCTGTCGTGGTGCTGCTAGGACGTGACTTTTCCGGTATCTCCTCGCGCATTAGAGGCCTAGCTCGGCATTTTTGTCGTCCCGTAGTACAAGTTCATTATGTGAAGTCTTAGCACGTAGGCCAGAGGGCCTGATACAACGTTTGATCATCAAAACAGCAAATTTTATTTTTTACAATGCCGGGTGAATAACCCATTATTTTTTTTCTTGGGGCAGCGAGCGGGTGAACCCCCTTGATGAATTTCCACGCTGTTTTTGCGGCCGGTTGCACCTCCTCCGACACCATTTTTTGAAGCAGCGCTTGACCCCTGCCCGGCCTCTCTGCAATACCATGACCGAGTCCACAGCCCAGCCCACGATCGAGTCATCTTAGCCTCATCAGGAGTTGCCTGAATGTCTTGCCGACCGATGTCCTCAGGAAATCTTCTTCGAACTCCAGCAGCAGAAATCGCGGTAAGACCGTTGCCTTTATTTCCATCTGCCAGGATTCCGGCCCACCCAGGAAGTCGATTCACTTCTTTCCTAACCACCATGTTCTCCGTACCTAGTTGAAGAACCCTAAATTTTTATTAACTTTTCATCTTAAAAAGGGGGGGAATTGAAGACAACTGTAAATGCTAAATTTTCTTTTTCTTCTTTAAGTACTATCCTGATGTATAACTTCCAGTAACGCCATGTTTAAATTTTTTTGTTAAATGATAATTGTTGATGCTGTGTTTTTTCCTTACCTAGCTAATTTTGGAGGGTCATAAAATCTGTTTTATTTTCTTGCTTTGCCAATGCTAATCTCTGTAATTACTTGTTTGAGTTGTTCTGCATATCAATGAATTTGCTGCACCCTTTGGTGTCAAAATTGCAAAGTTCCCTTTTTATTTATTTTGTTAACTATTTAAGCTCAACTGTTGGATTGTAAAAGTGGGGTTTCAAGTAACAGTTAAGGATTTAGTGTGGGATTTTCCTTAGATGCCATGTGTGGCTTGGAGAAGGTGGGGACTTGTTTGCCCAAATTTTTCTTTTATTTTTTGATAGGATGAATTTTTTTTTATGCTGCCGCAAAGCCTTTTAACTTAAGTTTTGGATCCAA
Organism: Cheiracanthium punctorium; assembly: GCA_038373885.1. Classification (NCBI taxonomy): domain Eukaryota; kingdom Metazoa; phylum Arthropoda; class Arachnida; order Araneae; family Cheiracanthiidae; genus Cheiracanthium; species Cheiracanthium punctorium. Next base: position 299,570 of record JAWZYV010008393.1, read on the forward strand.
ATCGAGCTACTTTTGTCATGACAATTTTAATTAAGCATTACCTTTTATTTTTTTTTTTACTTTTCAATTTCCAAGGGCTATTAATGGGAAACTAAAGCACTCTAATATCATTGTCTTTTGTGCATTACTACCACGCGCTGTAATACCCCTGCGCAGTGATTTACTTACTTTTATTTCTTGAAATACTGATGTCGTGAGGCCACTAGTTGTTTACCCCTATTATTGTTGAATAAAATTTGTATTTTGGTGATCTAATGCAATGTCTCTGTGTTTATTTTACCACACACTTCAGGCAAGGCTGAGAACTTCGGGTTATTTAACTATCTACTGCAGTCACAACGCATGGTCAAATCTTAATTCTGTTTTGGTAACTTGCTTAATTTAAAATCTAAATTTTAACCTTGCTAAACTTTTTTTCACGGCAGTAGTAGCAAAATACTACACAGGGACCTGTCACATAAAGCCTTGAGGGAGAGCCCGTAAGCACAACAGACGTTTTCAAATTTTTCGGGATATAGCTTCTGTTCATCCATGTACTCATATAGGGCGTCAACTGATTCAGACATAAATTTATTGTACCAGCTATTAAATTTCCGGAATTTTTCATATTTGGTTTTATAACGGGTAATTTTATTAGTTATTGTATGTTCTTTCAGGGTAATAGTTATATATTTGTGGTCACTGTTTGTCTCGGTTTCCAGAATTTTCCACCTATCTACCTTATTGTAGGCATCTCCCGAAACTAATGTTAGGTCAGGATTGCCTTTGTAGTTATTATGCACCCAGGTAGGACCCAAAGAGGGATCATTTACCACCAAAAGACCATTTATATTTATGAAATTTAGAAGACTGATTCCGCGGTTGTCAGTATGGTATATGGAAAGAAGTGATAAAATCGATCGGAAACAAAATTAATGGGAGATATACATTTCTTGTGGGGATATAAATTCGTCGTGAAAATTTGGATGGCCAATAAAGAAAAATTGGTAGAACTGCTTTTGTCCTCCCCGAAAAAATGCAGCCTAGTTTCTAAAGTCCTTTCCCATAAGAAAACTGAATATGAAGCAGCACCGGCTTGAGATACAGCTTGAAAGGTTGACAACCTCTCTTGGCGGTACTGCTGTGAAATTGTGTACGCAAATGGGAGGTCGTGCACGTAAAATCTGATCGTGACTCCAACGTCCTCCATGTTCAAACAAAACCTCTGAGCCGATCCAGGTATTAGGTCTCTTATCTAGTTTTTGTACAACTCGACCTAAATCGGTCCCCGAGACAGCAGATTGGAGACCCCGAGCTAAATCGGTCTTCCACCCACTGGAGCTCATTATTTTGGAAGCCACTCTCTTTCGATCATCGCCGTTCTATATCTGGCTCCTTTCTGCTGTTACCAGAGGGCATTAGTAACAACAACAAGGGTAGACTGAGGCTGCATTCGTAAACGACAAACTCGTTGCAAGAGTTTTCGTAAGAAAACTGGAATGCGTGTGTTTAGTGCTGTCAGTGGTTATCAGTTTCTTTTAACTTTACAAACAACTTCAGTTTATTTAGTTTCGTCGCCTAGGAGACGTGTTTGTTTACAATTCGCGAATGCGTTAATTTTGCTGAGGAGAGTTTTTAGTACATACTCAATATAAAATCAACAGGATTTTTAAAAGAAAGAGTGGCCATAATTGAAGTGCACAGATCAAAATTTAGAATTAAACTTCGTTTTTTCAAAAGTATTTAGCAAGAGAAGTTCAAATTTCGCTATAATAACGGTTTAAATCAACTTCAATCTCAACACTAAATCAAGCATTTTTGAATTTACTAAAATGTAAAATTGAAGAAAATGATTACCTTTGAAAAATTACATGTACCTTCGTACCATTTTCTAACGTACGCATGAATTTCCTCCTCGAAAAAGTAATATTTGCAGCTTAAGCAAACATAAAATACTTTTCACAACAACATACTTTTCATAACAACGGACGCCATTTGAAAACAGCAACAACGTACAGCAAGTGTATCTTCTAAACAACGGAAGGAACCTGATCCCCTTTCAGTTTACTTCATTTGAAACTAATCTCACTCAGTTTTGTATACGAACGCTCTAGTTTTTAAACTGAATGCACTCAATTTCCTTTACGAACACCTTAGATAGAAACTCGTTTGGCGTTTATGAATGCGGCCTGACTGTATATTAACCTAATAAACCATGCTGATTACTCAGATGAAGGACCTGACTTAAGATTTGGTGGCTATTGTCATTAAATCAAATTAAATTCAATCAAATATATAATGTACCCCCCCCTTTTTTTTTTTTTTTTTTTTTTTTAAGGGAAAGCATATTGAACTCTCTGCAACAGGTAGGAATGCCTTGAGCAGAGGACATACTAATCGGTTCTTCTAATGTGTATTCACGTAGAGAAAAGAAATCAAAACTCCTCACCGTTAGATTGACAGCCGTGCGGTTGGCCAGAACTCAAGGGCTCTACTACGATGTTATCGGAGAATAACAGTGACGGATAGTTTTCTCTCCCTGATAGTCCAATTCTTCGGATAAATAGCCGCGACCCTCCATTTGGTGCTAGCACGATCAGTGTCGAATAAAAGAAGTGAGTACTTTTGTACCTGCTACGTCAATCTCGACACTGGGATCGATCAACCAATCAAAATGCACGAATTTCTCTCCTTTTTCTTAAACAAATGACAAATGCATTGTCTTCAGAATTTCCAAGGGATAGGGAGAAATCGATCAAGGAAGGAGTGTGCTTTTTAAGAGGGAGGGTGAGTCAGCCTTGCCAGGGAAAGGGTTTCTTTTGTGGGAGTGTTAACACTCCATAATACACACAATAAAATGCCCATCCATCTTCTACTCTTCGTTATCGGAATGCAAGTTTTCACCTTCATCTGACGTGTCGAAAAAAAACAGCATTATTTCCTATAGTGAATACGACATCGGAACGCTTCCGACACTTTCAGAATAAGACACATCGGATATTTCTCGGATTGTGATGTCATGAGTCGGGAAGGCTTAATTTAGCCGGTAGGGAAAGCTTTCCGATACCATCGTGGTAGAGCCCCTGGACATTTCCACTTAAGCCATCTACCAGTGTCCAGTGTCTTATTCAATCGACCATTTGTAGCTTTTTATTTTATTTTTACAAAATAAAACAACAGAATTATATAATTATACTACACTTCTTGAAAACTTTTAACCCATTTTTTTATAAAAAGTAATAGGACAACACATGCCACCCCCCCCCCAAAAAAAAAAAAATGTGACATCAGCTAATCCACTAGCACTTCCATGAAGAAGTGGGAAGCAGAGCAGGACAAAAAACAAGTTCAAGCAAAATCGATAATTATATATTAGAGTGAGTAAATTACATAATGTTATACACGCTTAATTCAAACGAGCGAAATTCGATCAGTCGGAGCGAATTTTCGATCCTTTCCGTACTTGAAAGTGCACTTTTCCTTTAGGAGCGTTTTCCGATCACTGAGCCAAACAAAATTTTCGGGGCGAACGTTATCAGTATTTTGGTAAACAGAAAGAGGGGTGTGGATTTCGCGGAAAAGTAGTACTTAAAGAGCATTTTTAAGTTAATACAGTGGGTTTCGATGTAGAAAGGTCGAAACAGACAATTTTTTCTTTCACTCCCTCTTTGATCGTTATTTTCGCTCCTTTGAATTAAGTGTGTACTACATTACTTTAAAACATACTCGGTAATCGGTACATTATACGAAAAAAAAGTCTTAGTCTGTTCTTGCGTTATGCATAGACCCCAATATGGGCGAGTGGATATAGACACTGAGCATGGTAGATGGCTGAAGTGTGAAGGTCCCGGGTTCAGAACAATCGCTCGGCCATAGGTCTAACGGTTATGTTTTAAGCGGTTTTCTCCAGAAGTTGAATAAGAGTAAGAACCCCTTAAAAAGTCCTCCACCCAAAGCGCTAGTCAAATAGCCCTCAAGCACCTTTACCTTAATAAACAGTACAATATAGTACTTGCATTGTGTATGCTCGTGCAGCGTACCTCTACGAATCTGCACTCTAGGAAAATTCCCCGAATGTCGATGAAAAATAAAATAAGCCTTCATTTATAGAGAAATACAGGTACAATGGGGATTAAAAGTAACGTTCGTAATACTGGGATGTTAAAATTAGAGGATGTTCAGAATGCAAGAGTTCATCTTATGTTTAGTCTACGGCTGGGAATTTTGGAATGTGTTCATAATACCGGGGTGTTCACATCACAGAGAGCGTTCATTGTATACTAGTTAAATAAACTAATTGAAACGTGAAATAATAAAATGATGATTCAAGCGAAGAATAAACTGTTATGTTAAAGTGAAAAATGTAGAAGTTAATTTTTAAGCAAATAAGATTACAATTGTATAAAAAAAGTTATTTAAAAAAATATATCAGACAAACGATGTAAGGAGTTTTACATTATTTAACCCTCTCGTCACCGGATTATGAAAAATCAGAGAAAAATAATCTGTCTAGCCTTTAATGTATCTGAAATCCTAACTAATATTATAAATGTGAAAGTGAGTTTGTTTATGACGCTTTCACGCCTAAACAGCTGAATCGATTAGGATGCATTTTGGTTTAGATATAGAGGGGACCCTGGAGTTGGTTATAGGCTAATTAGAATTTTTGATATTTAATTACTTTGTTAATTATTAATTAAAAACCGTTTTTACATTGCCATGGTTGGCGAGTTTCGCCCGTATCAAATGATTCATGTTTTGAGCTAACAAGAATGCTATTACTTCAATAAATAAGCGCGCGTGCATCTGAAAAACATTAAATACCACGGAAATTATGCCAATTTTATGCCAAATCTATCTATCTGTAATAATAAAAATGAATGTTCTCCAGACAAATCTACAAAAAGCAGAGCTTTGAAAATTTGAGCATGATTGAGCCCATAACTTCGGAAAAGTGCACCTGAGGCTCCAAATTTTGAAATTTTAACTACTTTTCAAACTATTAATTAAAAGCCGTTTTATCGCCCGCACAAAATGATTTATGCTTTTGAAATAAAGCAGAAATTCTATTTGCAAAATCACATGCATTTGAAAAACATGGAAATTATGTTGATTTTACGCCAAATAAAAAAGCATAAGTAAAGAAAAGGGTACTTACGTATTATACCGGCAGTCCACCAAGACAAGCGATTTTTTGCCAAAATAAATGCCGGGCACATGAAATTATTAATGGTTTTGAATACGATTGGCAACAGTTTGGCAACCCATTTGACGATAAAACAGTTTGGCGGGAATGACAGCTGGGATAATACGCAAGTACCAAGAAAAATCCAGATGTGTTTCTTAAAGTTCATAACTTTCCAAATCCTACCAATAATATGTGTACGTTTGTGTGTTTGGATGTTTTTGACTGAATTGCACAAAAATGGTTGAACGGATTAGAAAAAATTTGTAATGAAAATAACTTATGTCCTGGATAAACATACAGGCAGCCTTTCAAGCATATAGCATAAATAATTATTTTACAAAGACACTCAAAATAATTCTAATGCATTGCGCTCTATGGAAATTTTGTAGCTACTAAACCGATTCTAAAACTTTTTTCACTGATTAAAAGTTACATTATTCCTGAGTATCATTGTTTGTTTTTGGATTAAGACCGATTGACTGCACTAGGCTCCTAGGCCTATATGGAAAATTCCTCTGTGGGGGATTTTCTAAGGGATCCTAGCCCGTATTTATGCGAGGTTTTTTAGAAAACTACGGAAAACTGGGAGCGGCTAGGTCGACAGGCGCGACCAGGGTTTGAATCTGGCACCTCCCCCCTTGAAGTTTTGAGAGCAGAACTTCTTAAACACTGGTGGCATCCTAAGTGTTATAGGCTACCTTTAATGCATATATCACAGATAGTTCTTTTACGGGGATGCTAATAAGAATTACATTCGCTCTATGTGCATCTCTGTAAGTACTGAACCGATTCCTAAACTTTTTTTACTGATAGTAAGCTACACTATTCCTGAGTATTATAGGCTAAAATTCATGCATGTAGCATAAATAGTTCCTTTACAGGAACACTCAAAATAATTCTAATACATTACGCTCTCTGGGTATCTCTGTAACTACAGAACCGATTCTCAAACTTTTTCACTAATAGAAAGCTGCTCTATTCCTGATTAACGTAGACTAAAATTCATGCATATAGCATTAATATTTCTTTTACAAAACAGTTCGCAAATACTGTCATAACTGTCTCTATTCTCCAAATGCCTGAAAAAAATCTAAATTTAGTAACTCTGTGCATATTCTCTTATTTTAAATGTACTAACATGCATTTTACTTCATTTGGAACAAGTAAAAAGTTAATAATATTTAAATGCAGTCCCTTTTGTCGCAACAATATTTGTTATTCACACATGCTACATTTCTGTCGGGACCTAATTCTAAAGCCGACGTGGACGAAGTCGGGGGTAGCAGCTAGTACTATTATAAAGCATGCAAAAATATTTTTTTTCTAATGTCGCTTTTTCTAATATTAATTTCTGCATTTTCGAAGCATTTTGTTATGCTAAAATTAATGTAAAAGGATGCACATATTAGGTAAAGGTTGAGGAATAAGAAAAAAACTATACTTACCTTAGAAAAAAAAAAAAAAAAAAAAAAACGGTCAAAAAGCAGCTTAAATATTTTCTTAATTTTTCCTGAAACAATGAAGCGAAAACTGTAAAAAATGATCTAAATTGACTAGTACTGCAATCTAGTCACGATTTATGCATCTAGTTAAGAGCCTCATATACTTTCTACATGAATTAATAATATTGATATCACTGAAAGAAAAAATACTAAATTCAATTGTTTTCTCTCTAAATATTGGTATTTGAAGTAGGAGCCTCATATGAGGTTCAGGGTGACGAGAGGGTTAAAGGCTGTAGTTTGAAAGTTTAATTTGTGAGATGCACAGTAAAAATATGCAGTTGTTAGGTAGATACGTTTGATGATTACTTGCACGCCACCCTCTTTTTCGACCATCACAGAACATGCGTCATAACCTTCACTGTACAAAAAAAAAAAAAAATTCGTGGAAACTTTGAAAATGTACTGACTACTGGGACGTCATAACTATTTCCGTATATTTACGGAATTTTATTCCTGTAAATTCCACTAGAAATTTTGTACTAGTGAGACCCTGGCTCTTGATATACAGAAATTATCCTGTATTCAAATATAAACTAGGAATTCCCGTAAAATTTTACGGAAAGTTTCCAGTAATTGTACAGTTATTTGTCAGAGTGTTGTTCTATTAGATTTTCCATGTTCGGTCCGATACGGGAATATTTTTCTGTAACGGAATGAGCAAGCGAATTTCCATAAAATTCTTGTAGGACTGAGAAGCTTCGAAATTCTTTAATTATCAGCATTGCTGTTTTGCCAAAATATGCACAAAGGAATAATTGTTCTTTCGCAGCAATATCGACAGTCTCATCTGCTAGAATGGAGAATGTTGTATGTAGTATTGTTAATGTTGTTGATACATTGACCATTGTTGATAATACATTGGGTCGTTAATACATTGACCATTGTTGATAATACATTGTATCGTTAATACATTTCTTTTGAAATAAAGCATAAATGGTATTTGCAGAATCGCATGCATTTGAAAAACATGAAATGGCATAGAAATTACATCAGTTTTACGCCAAAATAAAAAGCGTAAGAAAGAATTTAGTCAAACGTGTTTCTTGAAGTTCATAATTTTTCAAATTCTACTAATATTATAAATATGTATGTTTGTAATTCAATCATGCAAAAACGGCTGAATGGATTTGGACAAAATTTGCAATGAAGATAACTTATACCCTGGCTTAACATATAGGCAACCTTTCATGCATAGAGCAAGAGCATAAATAGTTCTTTTACAGAGACATTCAAAATAATTCTAATACGTTACTCTCAATGAGCATCTTTTTAACTACTGAACAGATTCTAAACTTTTTTCACTGATAGAGAGCTCCACTATTCCTTGGTATTATAGGGTAATCCTGGGTATTAACCTTTCATGCATATTTCGTAAATAGTTCTTTTACAGGGACTCTCATAAGAATTACATTATGCTCTTCGAGTATCTCTGTAACTACTGAACCGATTCTAAAACTTTTTTCACTGATAAAAAGCTACATTATTCCTGAGTATCATAGGCTACCTTTCATGGACATACCATAAATCGTTCTTTTACAGATACACTCAAAATGATTCTAATACATTACGCTCTATTGGCATCTCTTTAACTGCTGAACCGATTCAAAAACTTTTTTTCACTAATAGAAAGCTGCACTACTGCTGAGTATTATAGGATACCTTCCATGCATATATCATAAATAGATCTTTTACAAGAACACTCAAAAAAAATTCTAATACATTACCAGGGGTTGCGCTGGCTCTTTTTAAAATTTCGCCAAATTAGATTTTTCCAGACATCATTAAGAAAAGTAACTTATTATTTTCGCCAAAACATATTTTCATTTGCCAAACCAATTTTATTTTCGCAGTTTGGGACGTTGGCGATAGACAGCGCAACCCCTGCATTACGCTATATGTATATCTCTGTAACTACAGAAACGAGTTTAAATATTTTTTACGGTCATTTTGGTCTATAGTGCTAGTGTCATCAAACTATTTCTTTTTTGTTATTCGCACATGCTTCATTTCTCTGTGGACCTAATGGACGATATCGATATGACGTCATTTCTCAACCAACACGTGACCTTTCGGCTGTGTTGATGAGTAGTCCTGTAATCTGATTAGCTGAAGTGTATATTTTCCATCGACACGTGACTGAAATAGCCTCGTCTCAGTATAAGTTTCAATATGTCAGCATTTTTTAATGGGAATCTGTGAAAGGTATCTTTTTGTAGTCATGTATAGGTTCCAGAGAGTTATTGAAACATCCATAGGCAGCACAATACAAAGGCATAATTATTATTTTTTTAATTTTGCACTTATTACCAGAAGTCCAGCACATAAACCTATGGAGAAAAGGCTGTTTGTTTTTCACCATCATGTGACTTTTATAGCCTCGAACCCAAGGAGTCGATATTCTCCATTCTAAAACGCGGACGAAGTCGTGGATAGAACCTAGTTTGTGTATATAATCAATAGAAAGAAAATACGAACTAGTTCTTTAAATACACTTGACAAGCAAATTATGGAATGTAAAAATAAAACTATAGAACTATGTGGATCAAATAAACTGCTAAGAAACTTGAAATGATAAAACTACAATTCAGACGAAGAAGGTATCAGGTATCTTAAATATTAATGTTAGAACAAATAAGATTACAAGATAAAAGAAGAAAATGTTCTGATTTTCTGTGAAGATGCCGCGCATGCATTGAAATCTGCGATGGATTAATGTAATTTTGTTTGTGTGTGTGTGGTGGGGGGGGGGGCGGAGGTTAGTTAGAAGATACACGTACACAAACACATCCATTTTATGGAAGTAAAACAGGGTTTTCAATTTTTTTTTTTTTTTTTTTTTTTAAACGAGAGGGCGGTCGACCCTTACTTCCTTCCCCTTTAATTCGTCCTTCGTTGAAACATGCTAGCAATTAGGAAAATAATGTTGCTTTTTTTTTTGCAGAAATTTTACAGCGAGTTGTTGCAGTATGTTAAAATACATAAATTACTTTACTTCCGGAAAAAAGGTAGGTTACATTTGGTAAATATGATGCCTAATTTTTTTTATAAAGGTCACATTTCCAGGGGGGGGGTCAAGTGACCCGTTTGACCCCCCTTGCCGACGCCCATGCTCGCTTTTGCTATGGATTTTGAAAAAGTCACATAATTTCTGATGAAATGCTACAATAATATTTTTAGTAATACTTAGTGCTATTCCCTGACATTTTTTTCTGAAAATTCGTGGAATACATGCTAGTTCGAAATTATTAAACAAGAATTATTTTCCTGCTATTTCAGTTTCAAAATTCATCAAATATGTAAACATGTACTTGAAAGAAATACCAAGTATTAAAACTGGGGTTTTTTTTCTCTCTCTTCTTGAGCTGAAGAAAGAAATTCTGTTAAATCTAAACAGACTTACATTTAGTGAATTGAAAAATTGCTACTATAAAACAACACAAAGAAAGTTAGAAAAAAAAATAAAAAGCAGTGGAAACAGTTTTTAAAAATCAGTACATTGATACAACATGATACATTTTCATTTCACTACAGTAACCTGAAAATCCCTTTTCGGGATTTGAGGAAATATTCCAAGCTGACCCATCCAACTTCGTGGGGATGGCCGTTTGGTAACCACTGCCTCTATTGTCAAAATCTGTCAGACACGGAGGGGAAGCTGTTGAGCTGTCAAAGGGGCAGGCCCGTTGGCCGAAGTGTCTCACAATCGTAACATACTACTAATAGGAAATAAATCTCTAGGTTAAACAATTGTCCATTAAAAAACAAGGTTAACAATTGTCTAATTAAATATAATTTATGTACTAGGGCTAACCTCTTCCAAGGTTCATACTCATTTTTGAAAAAGAAATTTAAGTAGTATTTAATGACCCAAAATTTTTTTAAGGAGTCTACTTTTTTCTGGACTACCAATATAATTATTTGTAATAATCGTCATTTTAAATAGCTTGCCAAAAAAATTGAAATTTAGTAAAATTTGCACAAGAAATTTTACATTAACAGGAGAATTTATGTATAACTATCATTGTGCATTACAAACACATTATAACAAAAATTTTAATTCCAATTGAATGTGGAAAAAAAGGATTCTTGAAGCCATGTCAAAAAATAAATAAAAATAAACTTCACATTACAGTAAAACCTTGATACAACTATAATTAAGGGACCCAATAAAACCATTCTAGATGGATATATCGTTATATCAAGGAGATTACCGTAATTTATGGAAGAAACGCCGCGGCGTTTATGAGTTTAAAAGTTAAAAAATAGTAAGTGCGGCGTTTCTACCGGGTGCGGCGTTTACAATATTTTAAATTTTTTTTAGCCGATCTTCAACGAAAAATCGAAAAATTCGTTTAGTGATAATTTTCCCAAATGATGGTGCCACCACCGCAAAGTACTCTCTAGCGTGCACAGATCACAGCGTAGCGAATCAGAATGCGAACATACCCCCATAGAAAAGATGTTTGATCTTTGATCCAGTTTTGGAGAAAGTCAGAGCACCCTGAGATGGGTCCATGTCCCGTGCTCTGAAGTGGATGGCTTCATACATCCAACCGATGTCTCCTCAATTAAGTAAAAAGAAAAAAATCTGATGTGTCCAACACATGACTTCCTTGCACGTCCATTAGATCAAAAATATTTTCGACGCACTTCCTCTAAACTTATTTGTTTGAAAGAGATAAAATATCAATAATAGTAAGGTTTAGCGATTTCTAGGCAAATATTTCGATATCGCCAAGCTGAGTTCAATTTGAAAGATTTCCTTCTGACACTTTATTTGGCGCTATTTCACCAAAAGCCGACAAACTTGAGATAGTCTGCGAGATTTTGGGGATAGCCAAAGTAGTCATTGACCACAGACTTTCAATGAATTGAATGCATCCATACACCTCAATGTATTTAAAGTCATTTGGCTCACCCTGTAAATAAATTCTCAGTCGATTGCTGTCAAAAAAGATATGGAAAACAGTTAGATATTACAATTGTTCTAAATACAAAAGTTAAAAAATCTACGGGTTAAAGTTTTAGAGTTATATAAAATACGAAATAATTTTTGGCGCCAAATTTGTCGATATTTCGGCGAAACTCGTTAATGTCGACGACATTTGGCGAGATTTTAAGAATGAACCAAACATTTAAAGATTATCGCCAAATTTGGCGACATTTCGCCAAAACTCGCCAAGAACGATGACAAATGGCGATACATTGGGCATGGACCAAATGACTGACTATCGCCAAATTTGGCGATATTTCGCCAAAACTCGCCAAGGTCGAGGACAGACGGCGAGATTTTGGGCATGTACCAAACAATGACTGTCTACAGTTGTATTATATTGGAGATGTCCATAGACATTAAAGTACTAAAATTCTTTTCGGTGGTCCTGAAAATAAACTCTCCAGTAGATTGGATCCAAAAATCGAGATGCACAACTAGATGTTACAAGATTCTTACATATGAAATTTCATAATAGTTTTTGAGATTTGAGAGTTAAATATGCACACACGTACACCAAAAGTCGCCAAGCTTTGCGACTTTTGGCATAGTTCTTGAGGGAGGCACGTGACCGTGGTCGGACCATCACCTAACTTATGTGGTAGGACGGTATTGTGCTTGAAATGGATGAATGCCCCTAAAATTGCCATTGACCGTAATGTATTGGAAATCTTTTGAGTGTTCTGTAGCAGAACTATAATTGATAAAGACACTTTTTTTAATGGAGAAATTCATTTTCTAACTCTTTACAGCATACATCACTTCTGAGTCGTTTGAAATAGCCCAATACCTCTAAAAAACGCTTTGATGAATTTCGGCCCATAGAGCGTAATGTATTTCGAATCTTTTGGGCGGTTCTGTAGATAAACTATCCAGTCGAATGGAACCAAAAGGGGAGGTGCACAACTAGATGTTACAACTATCCAAAATATGAAGTTTCGACATTCTACGCCTAATAGCTTTTGAGTTAGGCGAGTTTAATGAATTTCGGCCCATAGAGCGTAATGTATTTCGAATCTTTTGGGCGGTCCTGTACATAAACTATCCATTCGATTGCCACCAAAAGGGGAGGTGCACAACTAGATCATAGAACAATCCTAAATATCAAATCTCAACATTCTACGGCCAGTAGTTTTTGAGATATGCGAGTTACATACATACGTACGTACGTACGTACAGACGGCATGGAAAAACTGGCCACAGTAGACTCGCCGCTGGTCAAAATGAGTTGCAGACGCGTTAATATGATCGTGCATGCTAGCCTACGATGAGATGCATCGAAAAAAATTTTTAAATTAAAATTTGAGGTAGTCAAAATCGGTTTTTTTGTCGAAATTTGGCCCCCAAAATTTTTCGGGATCACATTACTTCCTTATACTACGTACAAGGAAGTAAAAAAATAGAAGTAAATCTTTTACATCTACATTTTAGAACTATAATTAAATTTTAATGAAATTTTGAAGGGTTAAAGTTCTGAATAGTTCCGAAGTATTATACCGAATTTCAGCCAAAATTAGTCTATGTTACGCACGGTGCGAGTTCAACCCCCCCCCCCCCCAAAAAAAAATAAAAATAAATAAATAAAGTTAATCTGAAAGTTATTTTTTTTTTCGCCGCGCGGCTTTGCGCCCTGTGCACTCTATGGAATAAATACTTTGCGCCCTGTGCAGGAAAACTCTATCGAATAAACACCGCCAACTAATTGGTATGATAAAGAAATGCTGAGTGCTTTTAAAATAAATCCCAATGTTATAAATATAAAAAAAAATAATAATAAATACCATCAAGAGTTGTTACACAACATTCAGTTTAAAACAACAATTTGCTGAAGCAAGCTCATTACGTAATCAACAGCTGGCCATCTGCGGGGGAAAATGTTTACTTTTAACTGGAGCCTCTTCTCACACATCGATTGCTGTTTTCATTTTAATGGCGCCTGGTAGTCTGTTCGAACTTTGTGCGGATGCAAGAAGGTTTTTAGAAGTTATTTTTTTATTTCTATAAATTCGCCTTTGGGAATATAAACACTGATATCTGATTATTTGAAAATAGAAATTGTAAGCTTCGTAAAATAGTGGCAAATACTTTAAAACATTCTATGGGAAGGGGGAGAAAAAAGATTTTTTTACCGTTTATCCAATTGCACCCGAAATATATCCGATCAACTTAATAGCTTTTTTAATAAATTAGGTCTAATAAGTAATGCAACATATTTTTATTTATTTATTTTTTGTTAATTAAGAAATTATTTTAGAAAACATTGAATTTTATCTGGCATTGACTTCTTCTGAGCACGATCACCCCCCCCCCCCACCACCACCACCACCAACGATCGCGGCCGTGGCGTTTATGCCGGGTGCGGCGTTTCTGACGATTTTCTAGCTAACTCAGCCCATTTTCGTGGGTGCGGCGTTTCTTCCATAAATTATGGTATATTGCATTGAAATTCCAGGAGACAGAAAAATTTCAGCATTATACAAGGATTATTGTTGTATCGAATATTGCTCTAGCGAGGCTATATATTGTATTTTTATTCTGTTACTAGCCGTCTCCAGCAACCAGTTGGTTCACCATGTTAATAAATCATCTTATTCGGAGAGAATCTTGTTTCTCAACGGCTACCTTGGCACTGAAATCTGCCAGATCCAGAATAGACCCTAATAGCACAACTGTCACCCGTGACTAAAAAGTGACAGCGAAACAGTGACATTAGAGTCACAAAGAGTCGCTGTGACGCCGCCGTTTAGTCCCGCCACAGTCCCTATGTCCGCTAGGGTGTATCACGAAAATTTTTTTTTGGAAAATCAAACTTTCAAGTTTATAAAAAGTTGTTACTGTCATCACATACCTACAAAAAAAAAAAAAAATTTGAAATCGAAAAATATTTGAGTCTCCCGGAATGACATTGAAGTTGTCAGTTTTTTTGCCAAAACGATATTTTTAAACATTTTTTTAAAAAGTATGTATAAATCAAAATTAAATATTCAACAGCAAAAATGGGCAATTTCAGATGGAATCCATCAATAAAAAAATGCATTGCGACTGAAATTGAACATTTAGATCTCCCGGAATCGTAATGAAAATCTCCCATTTTTTGTCAACTAGCCGTATTTAAGAAATGTTGAAGAATCTTTCAAATTTTCAATCATTGTATTTATAATACAGACACTGTAGTACAGCGTTCCGAAATAGCAAGAATATGTTTGTAGGCGAACATGGGGCTCAGATTTCAAGGTGATAAAACTGTAGCTCCCCCATGACTTTGGAGATAAGGGAAGTGCAAGACCATCACATCACTCTCCCTCGTCCACCCTTCCTTTCTTTTTCAGTTTGTTTTTAGCGTTTTTTATGTACGAAGCGTCCATTTAGTGAGCATTTATGTTTCTGATTTGTGATCGAGTTCAATTTGGTTTTGTTGTTTTACCATCATGAGTAGAAAAACTCATTCTTATCAAAAGGAAAACTACTGACGATTCAATTGTCGGCCAAGCTCTAGATATAAGGGATAGCAATGTTTTACCTACTAAAATTGATGTACTACGTTATTTTGAATGGGTAAGAAATCAGTTGAAGTTTGAAGGATGTCATCAACCAAAGAAAAAGGTAGTTGCAATGCGAGTGGCCCGTAAGCTAGAAAAAATATGGAAGAAGACTTCTATTCCTGTTTCATCTGTAAGCAACATTGTTTTTATGATTTTAAAACTACACGAGAGATCTGAAAAGATGAAAAAGTCATCAGGGTGTAACACAAAAAATGCCAAGAGCTTTAAAACGTCCGTTGAAAAGTTCAAAATCTGACATTGTAAATAATCTTTTTGATATTTGTTCATGCAAATGTAGAGATTTAGTGAAATGTTTGTGTCCAGCGTAAAGGAAGGTTCCACAACTGGAACACAAGTTCTTGAATGACCAACGAAACCTGAGGCTTATGGTTATAGGAGGAATTGACACAGTAGAGAGTAAAAAAAAAAAAAATCGAGAAACGTGCTAAAAGAAAGGAAAAGTCCATACAATTTGAGTTAAACTGAAGTCTCCAATCAACAAATATCCCTACTTTACGACATGAAGGCATTGTTAGCGACACTGACAGCGATTCCATTCAACAGGATTCAAGTGATGAAAGTGCTTTAGATATAAAAAATAAAATACCAGAAAATAAAAAGGAAAATTCTAGCGTTTCAGTAAATCAAGTCCTTCCAGTAGATCTGCCATCATTTTCCAGAGCATGTGATCGCAGAGCAATTTCCAGTAGAGCGGGACCGCAACTAGCAAGGGCTCTTTTACAGGATTTAAAAGTTGTGACACCAGAAAATCAGACGGCGGTAATTGATAAATCGAAAGTGTTTCGTGAAAGAGTAAAGTACCGTGAAAATATTGCAACTCGCACCTCAAAAATAATTTCTCTCTATTTTGATGGTCGGAAAGATGAAACTATAGTCAAAGAAAATGTACATGGTAAATCTGTCCGGAAAACTATACAAGAAGAACACATATCTTTGGTTGAAGAACCAGGTTCAATATATCTTGGTCATGTAACTGCAGACAGTGGTTCTGGGAAAGACATTGTATCATCAATAATGAAACACACGGAATGTAACTGCATTGATGTGACAACTATCAAAGCTCTTGGATGTGATGGTACGCCCGCAAACACTGGGGTTTCTAATGGATCAGGTTGCAGGTTGGAAAAGCTACTTGCGTTTGTGATACGCTGCCTACAATTATCAAAATAAATAGACAGTGAAATCAAGATTTATTTTGAATAACCCTTACATATTCAATGTTGTTTATTTGTAACCTTTATGTGTTTGTTTATATCTTTTGTAACCTTTTTCATCTAAAGATCACACTTTCTGATTTTTAATTTTAATATATTTTTGTTCCTCCAAAATTTTTTCTAATGTGTAATTATTTCTAATGTCACCCCTCCCCCCCCCCCCCCAGAATAAAAAAGAAACTGAGAAACTAATAAACTAATGAAAAATTAATATACATTTTATTTGCACTGTTGCTAGAAGTTTAACAATGTAAAATATCGTCTGGAAATTTTTGAATATTTCATAAAAAAGCAAGGTTTTTAAAATTGGATTTCGGCAGACTAATATAGTTAATGGTACAAATGAATTTTTTAAGTCTGTTGTCTTTCTAAACTTCAAGCTTTTGTACTTAAAAAATATAAATACAGTAAAATCCCTCTATAACGATATTTTGGGGGTCAAAAGAATATATCGTTGTAAAGAGAATTATCGTTATAGAGAGAATCGATATTGGAACGACAAGATTTTTGTTCTTCATATATCCTACCCTGCGGTGTCAAAAGAAAGTGTTCTGTTTTCATTCAGCACACCCTCGCAAGTAATATACAGTACAAGACCAATTATCCGGAATCAGTTTTACCCAACCCTTTCCGGATAACTGAATTTTCCGGTTTTCTGGAATCGACCGGTAGCGCCATCTATTGGCAGTTTTCATATTTAAAAGTTTTGTATACAACCTACGTTATATCGGGAGCAATCTACACTGCTGGCCACCCAAATTGCAACACCAAGAAAAACAAGAGATATCACAACAAAATTTATTGTGTAGATAACATGTTGACCAAGTAACAAATGATTAAATTTACAGCATTCTATGAAGCGTGGTTCCTGCCAAAATCAGTACCCAGAGTAGCCGCCGTTGTTGGAGATCACAGCTGCCACACGCCTCGGCATTGATTCAAAGAGACTTTGAATGTGTTCTTGGGGTACAGCAGACCAAGCAGCTTCCACACGTTGCCAAAGTTGATCTGGTGTGACAGCTGGGGATGAACTCTGGGTCAGTCGTTGAGCAACCATGGACCACATGTTTTCTATCGGCGAAAGATCCGGAGAGCGCGCCGGCCAGGGAAGCAATTCAATCTGGTGATTGACGAAGAACCCTTGGACAATGCGTGCCACGTGTGGCCGTGCATTATCCTGCTGAAATATGGCTGTTGGCAAGCCCTGAAGGTAAGAAAGGACAACTGGCTCCAACACCTCGGAGATGTAGCGCTGGCTGGTTAAAGTACCGGCAATGCGTACTAGAGGAGTGCGAGAGAGATATCCGATACCGCCCCATACCATAATACCCGGTGCAGGACCAGTGTGACGGTGCATAATGCAGCTGTTCAGCATCCTCTCTCCACGGTGTCTCCAGACTCGAATCCGACCGTCGTGGTGTTGCATACAGAAGCGTGACTCGTCAGTAAAGAGAATTTCATTCCATTCTGTCGTCCACATCCTTCTTTCATCGCACCATTGGCGGCGGAGACGTCTGTGGTTCCGCGTCAGAGGTAGACAAAGCAACGGACGTCTTGCGGACAGACCATTCTGCTGTAAACGACGTCGAATGGTACGCGCAGACACTGGATGATGCGTTACAGACTGAATCTGCTGTGATATGGTTCGTGATGTGACTGAGCGGTCCGTCACTGCCATGCGTACAATCTGCCTGTCATCACGTGACGTGGTGCACTGAGGTCGATGCGGTCGATCACGTCTGTCCGTCGTACCCTCCTGCACCCAACGATCACATATCCGCATCACAGTTGCTTGGTTTCGTCCAATACGACGACCGATTTCCCTGAAAGATAACCCACAATCTCGGTATGCCACTATCCTTCCTCTGTCAAACTCGGACACTTGATCAAAAGATGATCGTTGTTTCCTACGAGGCATAATTTATCGTTTTTTTGAAAAAAAAGCAAGAAAAACACAATTGCTGTACTTGAAACCGTCGAAATCTCCAAGCCTTAAATAGCGCTTTGAGGTGGCGCCACAGGCGCGCTTGATG
The DNA here is from genome assembly GCA_038373885.1 of Cheiracanthium punctorium. NCBI lineage: Eukaryota > Metazoa > Arthropoda > Arachnida > Araneae > Cheiracanthiidae > Cheiracanthium > Cheiracanthium punctorium. Next base: position 318,045 of record JAWZYV010008393.1, read on the forward strand.
TGCGTCTGCGCTGAAATTCTAATCATTTGCATATCTCACCTCAGCTAATGCATGTTGTAAATTTCATATTATTTGCATGCTTCCTTCAGGGTGTTGCATTTACGATGGCCAGCAGTGTATAACAAAAACGTAACATGGCAGATAAATGTAAGTTAAAATTACATTTAAATTAAAAAAAAACAAAACACTTACCTCTGTATTATTTAGTAGTTTCAATCATATAGCAATAAAAAAATGACAAAATTTTTCTCTATCAACATGCACCCCCCCCCGGAAAAAAGATATCTAAAGATTACTTAAAAAAATAATAATAATAACTGAATTAAGCAGAACTAATTTTTTTATTAAACATTTCATGTACTTTTAACTGTTTCAAATTAGTTTTCTGCTTGCAGTTCCGATATTTAATTTATTTTATAATATAAATCATGATTACTTTACACTAAAACAATAAATTGGACTGTAAAACTTTAATCTGAAATTTACCCAAACTAAGAATTTATATTGTGGCCTACGAATTGAACTGTATCATTTGAATCATAATTTGCATGTGGTGCCGCTTATGATTAAGTAGAACTTCTCAAATCTGGAATCGCTGGGACTTTACCGATTCCGGATTACAGAAACTCAGTAATATCAACTAAAAAGTGCTGCAAAAGCACCCTCATCTATACATATCAGTAGCATGTATAGTTTCCATTTTGGGGGGGGGGGAGCGATCCGGTATTTTAATGATAGTTGAGTTAATATAAATGTTTTAAAATACTTGTTTTATAATAATAATTGCTTTATAGTTATTTGATAAAAATATTATTACCACAACCTCCGGAGATATATATTTCGGCTGCCCCCAGACAGCACAGCAAACTTGCAGCAAGCTTGATTTATCAAGTCAATAAGCTTGAAAATTCCAGTCGTGTAAGCTTGATGCAAGCTTGAATCAAGTGTTCTAGTTTACACTTGCCCAGCTTGCAGTAAGCTTGCCATTTCAAGCTTAATTTCAAGCTTAAAAAATGTTCAAAAAAAAAAAAAAATTCTAAATGGGTTTACTTACTTAACACAAATTTTGTGTTAAGTATTCTGAATTCAAAGAAACAGATAGTTAAACGTTACTTCGAAATGCTATATCACAGTTGCTAACATAACATGTATGGAATACAAACACTTTAGTCATTTTTGTAAATATTTCTTATAATAACAAATAATTGAAAAATTTTGCTATTTTTTAACGCTAAAAATTCTCTTTATAAATGTGGTTAGTTATTTTCCTACATATATTGGTATGCTATATCGATATAGAGCATTTCGAAGAATTAAAAATAAGTTTAAATTAATTTATACAAATGTAAATTTGAATTATTTTCATTGTTCATACTTTATAATTAAAAAAATTATTGAACTTCTGAATTTTTTTTCATCCTTTGTAATTTTATTTTAAAATTACAAAAGTGTAAGATGTAAGGTTTTTGGGCCCTAAAATCTGTAGGCCCTGGGCAGTTGCCCCGTTTGCCCTGCTGGTAATATGGCACTGGTAATAAAAAACCCATCCCCGTTAAAACACATCTTTTACGAACTTTCAACAAATTTGAGGGACAATTAATGTCCATTCTCTTTCACAGATGGTGCCATCACCGCACTTTGCACGTCAAAATCCAGCTTAAGTCAACCTTGCATTGCCAAGCCAAATCTCAAGCTTGATTTAAGCTTATGTGCTGTCTGGGCCCATCCTCACAGCCGTCATCAGTCTCTCATTTCTGTGGGAATGATTTTCTTCCCCGCCTCCTCTTCTTCTGCGCCGTTCTTATTGCGCATGATGTCATTCCAAACTTCATCCACCGTAGCGTGCGTCATGTTGTTGATGCTGCCCTCTGTAGTTAATATTTCTAGTGATTCTCGTAAATAAGCTTAGGTGTGGTTATTAAAATTCGCTATTTTTTGTATTGCTTGGAAATCTATTGTTATAGGGGTGTTTAGTGCAAGGCGGGATAAGGCTGTTGATTCTCTATTGAATTTAATGTCGTTTATATGTTCTGTTTGACGATCTTTAATTTTTCTTTTAGTGACCCCAATGTAGCAGCTGGTAGTTTTGTTTTCGTTATTTTTTATGTTAATTTTATAAATACCTGTGGTGTCTGTGGGTTTTATTTGGTCTTTTTCGGATCTGATACGTTGAAAAATGTTTTGATTGGATTTGGGCAGCATCAACGACATGACGCGCGCTACGGTGGATGAAGTATGGAATGACATCATGCGCAATAAGAACGACACAGAAGAAGAGGAGGCGGGGAAGAAAATCATTCCCACAGAAACGAGAGACTGATGACGGCTGTGAGGATGGGCAGCCGAAATATATATCTCCGGAGGTTGTGGTAATAATATTTTTATCAAATAACTATGGAATACCTCCGTATTACATTTTAACTTTTTAAATTGCTTTATATTTTCGGAGGGGGCACGGCCTGCCTCTGCCTCCTTCTTAAATATGCTCCTGATGTGTATCGCTTATGTATATCGTTTAATACTGAACAAATACCCTTTTATAATTTATTATTACAGTAAAACATACAATTAATTGGCATATTCAAGAAACGCTGATCACTCTTAAAATAAACCCAAATGCACCAAATATCAGAAAAAATGAAACATCACACAGCATTCAAAGCCTAAAACAAACAACTCGATGTCTGCTCATATAGTCATATTACGTAATCAACTTGCTTCAGGCCCAAGTGTTTATTTAACTCTCTCCCCCTCTTCTCCTTTACATTTTTCGCTCTTTCATTTTAACGGCAAACGTTCTGGCCTGCTTCGGACATGCCACCACTAAAAGACTGCTTTTTTTTAAATATAATTATGCTTTTTTTTTTTTTTTTTAATGTTAGAACCTGTCTGACACTATTCCATTAACAAGAATAATGTTTCTGGTTTTAGTAATGAAATTGCAAACTTTAATTCACCAGAATTGAATTGGCAAGCAAACCCACCCTGAAACAGATTACACAATGCAAAAGGAACTGCCAGTACAAAGCGGTGGCGGACGAAAATATCGTATCCATCTGCCTCAAAAGTGCACATACATCTTTGGGATTTGATGCAATGAATATAAAACCTTCTTTGAGTAAAATAAATAAAAACTGTGAAAAAAAAACAAGCATAAAATGTCTTGAAGTCTTCATTATGTTTGGTGCTGTCATCTATTTGCATTTTGAGGAGTTACAAAAAAACATTTTATTTTTTTTTTTGTTAATACCAATTTATTATTATTTGGAAGGCCGAATTTTGTCCGGATTATAGAAATTCCGGATTTTGGAAATCCGGATTTGAGAGGTTCTACTTTACAATACAATTCTAGAGAGAAACTATTCAGAGTCTATTCTTAAGTTTTTCTGGTTGAAAATTTGGTGGCGCCATCTATCGGATAGAAGAAAAACTATTCCCGGTCGATCTTTATTTTTTTCCGTTTTCTGGTTTTCCGGTTTTTCTGGTTGATTGGTCCTGTACTGGGGCCGTGATAGCCCAGTGGTTAAGGCGTTGGACTCATAACTGGAAGGTTGTGGGTTCGATACCGGCGTACCACTAAAGACCACCGTGTACATGCGGTGTACGTGCACGTTAAATCCGTGGTTCCGAAAGTCCTCTCGGCGGTCGCTAGCAGTTTCCGAGGGGTGCCAATATTCAGAAGTCTCCCCACCTTCTGATGAGGTTCCAAATTGTGGCGGGAAATTCCGGGAAGGACGTATATGTAGCTCTAAGCGACACATTCAGTGACGCGAGCTGTCCTCTCCTGGCAAATAAATAAATTGGTCCAGTACTGTATAATAAATGAAAGGAGAAAAACATGTTTATAGTTTTCAGTAATTTTCACAACACTCGCAAATTTTAGTTAAACACCCTTGCCGCCTCGCCAGGGATTCTAGCGGCGATATAGCTTATAAATATTTATAGCATATTTGAATAACAAATATATAATGTCTAAATAAATAATACCTGAATGTCGCAAAATCATTTTTTAAAATGTATTAGATATTAATTGAAAATACATACCCATTAATTTATCCTTATTTATTTTGAATTCTGTGTAAAGAAATCTGAAATTGGCAACAGTCAACTATGAAAGTCCGTATTTTCTGCAAACCTCAGCTTGCTTCATGCCTTTATCAAAATCTTTTATGATGCTGAATTTCACTTCGATAGATATTTGTTTTATTTACCCATTTGCTTTCTATTTTCACTAAACAAACTTCAAAGTAAACAAAACTCATAAATAATTTAAAATATCCTCGTGTAATAATCGACCTCGATAGGATTTATCAGGAGGTTAAAATTCTTACTCAAGTTCAGACAAAAGAACGTATCGTTTTCTATATCAGTTCCGGTGAAAGGAATCCTTGACCATTTTTTAAAGAGGGGGATAGGAATCAAAGATGTGTCATCCGGGAAATGCCAACTGTCCTTCCACCTTACGAGGAATGCACTTTCTCATTACCATAGTGTTACATCAGCAAAACGAAACTTAAAAGACGTCCTTTGGCAGAGGCGTGGTCCAACCCGTTCCAACCACATTTTACCTCGACTTTCTTCGTGTAGCTTTCAATGTGTGTGCATGAGTTGGGCTTCTGATGCATCATAGAAAAAAAAAATATATCGTAGTAGAGAGAATTATTATGATGTAAGGGATAATTATTACCATCGTTGTAGAGAGAATTATCGTTTTAAAGGATATCGTAATACAGAGAACTGTTTTACATTAATCTAAAGGGAATTCAGCCAGGACTATGAAAAAAATATCGTACAGTAGACTCTCTGAAATCTGCACACCTTGGGACCAAGGGGTGTGCGGATTATAGAATTTTGCGGATTGCAGATCATTCTTTTGTTTACATTTTTTCTTACTATAGTTATGAAGCAACAGAACATTTTTAATGGCTGAAATAAATTATACTGTCACAGTTTAATTATTAAAGAATTTATTAAAATATATGAACAAAAAATTAATTTTATTTTACAAAACTTTTGAAAACTGAAATTTTTCTTGAAGAAGGCTTAAACTTTCATACTTTAATTTTATATTACTATTTATTTAATTTTGCAAACATGGAATCAATTGTTGTTTGTTTTAGGGCTTTTGATTTGTGTTTAAATATTTTTTCCTGGAGTCTGTTTATTGTCATTATTTCTTGTGGTGATGCCAATGAATAATTTTGGATGAATTCTAAATATTTATAGCCTAAAGATAAGCCTTCTTCAAGAGAAATTTTTTGTGCTACCTCGTCATCTGATTCAGTTTCAGAATTGACCTGATTATTACTATTATTAACAACACTTGAAATGATTTCTTCATCAGTGATGTGAGATATACAAATTTCATCCTGAGAATTAAACCATTCTGAGACACAATCCCCTTCTAAATATGGAGGAATGGGGTTTAGGGTATTTTTAACAAAATCTAGAAGTTCATCACACTTTCATTTTGCCTGTGACATTTGGAACCCCTGAAAATCAGGCTCATTACTCTCCTCAGTTTCGATAAATAATGATGCTGGCCATACATTATGCCATGCATTCACCAATGTATCTTTAGATACCGAGTTCCATGCACCTGCCAATAAAAAAGTGCAGTCTCTAATGGTAAAGGTCTTATGGAATGCTTTGAGATCAGCCGATGGATTCAAGCATATAATTTTCCGCAAGAAATCAGACTTGTACTGGCACTTCATGCTGCGAATAATACCTTGGTCCATCAGTTGTATAATAGATGTCGTGTTGGGAGGCAAAAAAAGTGTGCAGACGTTATCTTTGCTCAATGCTTCAGGATGCGCAGCGCAATTATCCAGCAACAAAACAATTTTGCAGGTTGCAGGCAATCCTACATTATTACAATGCCTTCTGGCTTCAACAACAAACTGTTTCTTGAACCATTCTGTCATAATGCTTCTTGTCATCCATGCTTTCTTGTTGCTGGCATAATGCACTGGAAGGTCTTTTATTCCTTTTAATGCACGTGGATGTGTAGATTTATTTATAATTAGAAGTTTGCATTGATGAGTACCTGCAGCATTGCTGCATACAAGAACAGTTATTCGTTCTTTTATATCTTTAAAGCCTGATGGGCCGCTTTCTTCATGAGTAACTAGAGTTTGCCTTGGAAGACAACGCCAGAACAAACCAGTTTCATCTGCATTATAAATCTGTTCTGGACTCAGATTTTCCATCTGTACTAGCGCAGAAAATTCTTCAATAAATTCTTCGGCAGCTTGGTTATCAGCAGATGACCGTTCATCACATGCTTTCAAGGTAAAATCATACAAGACGGTGCCCCTCATGTAAACACGGCGATAGCCGCTGGAGCTTGGCGATCGCCAAGTGCGAGCGCTACGGATCTTGGCGCCATACTCCAGCCATGGCGCCAAGCCACCCTGGCGACCGCCAAGCTTCAACGGCTATCGCCTTCTTGTGACGAATAAACACAAGTATTTACCACTAAAATTTTTACAAAGAAACACAATTTCTAAGTAAATGACACTATATAAAACAGTCAAATCCACAACAAAACATTAGAAAAAGTAGATTAAACAAGCACTTAACTCACCTTTCCCACCTCATTTTTAATGGAAGGACCGGGAACATCCATTACAACGATGAAATTCCCCAAGACGAAATTCCCCGAGACGCTCACTAACTTACGATAAAGGGTCCGTAACACGGAATCAAAAACACAAGGAAAATCCAACACAAACTTATTCCACTCAGAATCAAAGAACACCAAACTTTAATCTTCATGCAATTAACACTAAATGAAAATTCTATACTTCAAATGCACCGCGTTTAATTTTCAGAATTGCCAGTCAAATTCTGATTAAAAAAAAAAAAACGATTTTCCAGACACCAACATGTGATAAAAAATCCAGACGATTTTCAAGTTTATGACGTCAGCTTTACATATGTTCTCTAAGGGCGGAACCCAGTGGCGTAGCGAGGGGGGGGGGTTTGAGTGTCAGAACCCCCCCCTAAAATTTAGCTTTGTTCTATTATTGACATGAAGAATGCTATCCATAATGTAGATTATCCGTTACATCAGTGCCTAAACCCCCCCTAAAACTTTTTTCTGGCTACGTTACTGGCGGAACCAGAAACTCTTTCGGAGGAGTGCTCAAATTGTGAATATTCATTTTATCTAGTGTAAAGCATGCTAAATATTGGTAAAAGCCCCATTTATGTAGTGTAAAAACATTTTTCTTGGAGGGGGCGCGCGCCCCTCTGCGACACCCCCCCAAAAAAATCAGTGGGTCCGGCCACCGCCTCAAAAGGGCCCCCTCGAAAATATGCTAACGCGGGCCCCTCTGCGAGACCCCCAAAAAAAACATCAGTGGGTCCGGCCAACGCCTCAAACGGGCCCTCTCGAAAATATGCTAACGCGGGCCCCTCTGCGAGATCCAAAAAAAACATCAGTGGGTTCGGGCGGGCCCCTCTGCGAGATCGCAAAAAAACATCAGTGGGTCCGGCCACCGCCTCAAAAGGGCCCCCTCGAAAATATGCTAACGCGGGCCCCTCTGCGAGACCCAAAAAAAACATCAGTGGGTCCGGACGGGCCCCTCTTCGAGATCCAAAAGAAACATCAATGGGTCCGGGCGGGCCCCTCTGCGAGACCCAAAAAAAACATCAGTGGGTCCGGCCAACGCCTCAAAAGGGCCCCCTCGAAAATATGCTAACGCGGGCCCCTCTGCGAGATCCAAAAAAACATCAGTGGATCCGGGCGGGCCCCTTTCGAGATCCAAAAAAAACATCAGTGGGTCCGGCCACCGACTCAAAAGGGCCCCCTCGAAAATATGCTGACGCGGGCCCCTCTGCGAGACCCAAAAAAAACATCAGTGGGTCCGGGCAGGGCCCTCTGCAAGATCCAAAAAAACATCAGTGTGCGCCTCAAGGGGCCCCCTCAAAAATATGCTAACGCGGGCCCCTCTGCGAGACCCAAAAAAACATCAGTGAGTCCGGCCACCGCCTCAAAAGGGCCCCCTCGAAAATATGCTAACGCGGGCCCCTCTGCGAGACCCAAAAAAAAACAGTGGGTCCGGCCACCGCCTCAAAAGGGCCCCCTCGAAAATATGCTAACGCGGGCCCCTCTGCGAGACCCAAAAAAAACATCAGTGGGTCCGGCCAACGCCTCAAAAGGGCCCCCTCGAAAATATGCTAACGCGGGCCCCTCTGCGAGATCCAAAAAAAACATCAGTGGGTTCGGGCGGGCCCCTCTGCGAGATCGCAAAAAAAACATCAGTATGTCCGGCCACCGCCTCAAGGGGGCCCCCTCGAAAATATGCTAACGCGGGCCCCTCTGCGAGACCCAAAAAAAACATCAGTGGGTCCGGCCACCGCCTCAAAAGGGCCCCCTCGAAAATATGCTAACGCGGGCCCCTCTACGAGACCCCCCAAAAAAAACAGTGGGTCCGGGCGGGCCCCTCTGCGAGACCCAAAAAAAACATCAGTGGGTCCGGCCAACGCCTCAAAAGGGCCCCCTCGAAAATATGCTAACGCGGGCCCCTCTGCGAGATCCAAAAAAACATCAGTGGATCCGGGCGGGCCCCTTTCGAGATCCAAAAAAAACATCAGTGGGTCCGGCCACCGACTCAAAAGGGCCCCCTCGAAAATATGCTGACGCGGGCCCCTCTGCGAGACCCAAAAAAAACATCAGTGGGTCCGGGCAGGGCCCTCTGCAAGATCCAAAAAAAAACATCAGTGTGCGCCTCAAGGGGGCCCCCTCAAAAATATGCTAACGCGGGCCTCCCTGCGAGACCCAAAAAAACATCAGTGAGTCCGGCCACCGCCTCAAAAGGGCCCCCTCGAAAATATGCTAACGCGGGCCCCTCTGCGAGACCCAAAAAAAAACATCAGTGGGTCCAGCCACCGACTCAAAAGGGCCCCCTCGAAAATATGCTAACGCGGGCCCCTCTGCGGGACCCAAAAAAACATCAGTGGGTCCGAGCAGGCCCCTCTGCGAGACCCAAAAAAAACATCAGTGGGTCCGGGCGGGCCCCTCTGCGAGATCCAAAAAAAACATCAGTGGGTCCGGCCACCGCCTCAAGGGGGCCCCTCAAAAATATGCTAACGCGGGCCCTTCTGCGAGACCCAAAAACAAACATCAGTGGGTCCGGCACCGCCTCAAAAGGGCCCCCTCGAAAATATGCTAACGCGGGCCCCTCTGCGAGACCCAAAAAAAAACATTAGTACAAGTTGAAGCAAATTAGAATAGTAGACGAAAGAACAGGAAAAAACGAAAAATAACAATAACGCATGCGCAAAACGCAAATTAACAGCTTAGTGACGTCAAATTGAGCAAGCGAATTCGTTACATTCATCGATACATTACATTCGAAAATATGCTAACGCGGGCCCCCCTGCGAGACCGAAAAAAAAAAAACATTAGTACAAGTTGAAGCAAATTAGAATAGTAGACGAAAGAACAGGAAAAAACGAAAAATAACAATAACGCATGCGCAAATTAACAGCTTAGTGACGTCAAATTGAGCAAGCGAATTCGTTACATTCATCTGCTTACGTCACACAGTAGCTAGATTAAAAAACAACTATTACGCATGCCCGAAAGTGCAAGAAATTTCGCATCTTTCAATAGTTCTAAATTATCCAATTTACAATATTTGACGCATTATCATTCCTTCAAAAAAAACGTCGCCAAGCTCTACACATTTCTTTATGGTTGCCAGTCAAAAGACCATCGGCAGGGTACTTTACTAACGTTGAACATCGCTCACGATGTCGCCAGAACCAAGGGGCACCGGATACGGAACATAGACCGCTTTCAAATATCGTATGCCGTGACATTTTTTGAAAGAGGTCAACCATCCTGAAGAAAAGCTGCAATTTTCTTCAATTCTCATTTCTTTGTGCAGTTCTTTAGCTTTTTCACAGAGCAATGGACCTGTGATAGGCACACCGTCACTTCTCTTCTGCTTGAACCACTCATACAATACTTCATCTAGACTTTTTGATTTTGCTTCTCGAACCGTTTTTCTAGCAGCTATCCCTGAATTTGTGTTGATGTTGGCGTAATATTTCATTATCTTTTCTTTATTTTTCCTTATGTCATAAACAGTCCTTGAACTTATGCAATATGCCTGAGCTAGAAAGCTCACTGACGTTCCAGAATCAAGCTTTTTTAATATTTCGACTTTTTGCAAGATCGTTAACGACACGTGTTTCCGTTTATCTTTTCCATCCACAGTACGCTTAATCCCATGTATAATGAAAATCGAAAAAAATATTATTCAAGAAAGAAATTGACACCAAAGAGCATAATAAAAAATGAAAATCAAAATAATACACGTTTCCGTTGCGGTAAGAGATTAGTCACAGTAGTAAGAAAAAATAATCAAAACACAGAACCACACGGAACTATCATAAACATAGCATAGCGATAATCATAACAGTAAGCCGTGGCAGCATCAGTTACCCATACAGTTAAATGTTGTTACTGGCCTCCACTGTAGCAGATGGAACTTTTGGCTGCTAGCTTCGGACCGGCCTTACTCTCCCAACGTACACACTGGCTGCCTCAATCTTGCACACTCAGTTTCGTGACGTCAGATTTACATCCACGGAACTCTGCTAGAGCCCCTGCCTAAACCCTGCAAAGAAATTGAATGAGATGATGATCCTCCGATGAGCTCCGTGTGACGTCAGGCAGCCGAACGTTCCGTTAACCGAATGTGCGAGATTAAGTCTTTCGGAATCTTTTCTGTCAGCTAATCATGCTTTCATTTTACTGCCCACTTTGTTAGATGGGTTAAAAGAACAATTTTAATTAGATATATGCAAAAAAAATATGAAAAATGGCATAAAGTTTCTTTTAATTCCACAACTCAACTCACCTGTAATTTCCTAGTGTTACTTAACTGTTAACTGCATATTTCACTCTTTACATCTAAAAATTATCGCGGATTATAGATGTGCGGATTTCTGAGAGTCGACTGTAATAGAGAGAATTATCGTTATAGAGGATATCGTTGTAGCGAGATTCTACTGTATACTTTATATTTATGCATACATATTTTTTTTAAAATACACATTTTAGGTCAAAAAAGTTGAATTTCAAGTTAATTCCGAGAGACTTAAATATTTTTCGATTAAAAAAAATTTTTTTTGGTTGATATGTGATGACAGTGACAACTTTTTATCAACTTGAAAGTTTGATTTTCCAAAAAAAATTTTTCGTGATACACCCTAATGTCCGCCCACGGTGACGTCACAATGCGACCCCGCAGAGTAGTCACAACTGCATTGACGGTTGCCACTGTGACCAAAGCACATATACGGTAAGCATGCACACTCAGTGTTACATTCCGGTCACCGAAATCATCGCTACTAGCGCCACTTCGCTTCATAGCGAGGTGGTACCGAACTATTTCGGCGGTTTTGGTTTCTGGTCGTCTGCTTGCTACCTTGAGTGAGTGAGCTATTGAAACGCGAGTTCTCTTTCCACATACTTCCTTTTTATACTCGACTTTCGCGGTATTACTAATGAGCGTATTACTTAAATAAAGATGATATGACACCGCATTTCATAAGAAAAATAATAAAATGCAATCTTACTAAAATGATCAACAATCTTCCCCCCCCCCCCAAAAAAAAAAAAAAAAAAAAAAAACAGCCGGGCACTTGCTTTTCCAGCATTCACCAGTGAAGACAATTTTTTTTATCCAAGTTAATTTTTGTGCTAATTTTTAAATAGCGATATTTAAACAGCAATTATACTTCAGTTCAAAATAAAAGTATTTTTTTAAATAATTAAATACTTACATTTTAAAAAATTGTTTAAATAACTTACAAGAAATCTAATAAATGGAATACAATTCAGCACATTTTTTAATTATAGTGCATTTGAATGTGTGATGTTATGTATTGAAAAGCTATTAATAATGCTTTATCTCTTTCCTGCCCTTAACATTAACAAAATGGAGACAATTACCGCTGATGAACTCTACTTCAAAATCTTATAGATCTTATATTAGTATTCTTGGTGGAAGCATACTTTAGGATCGTAAATATTATTTACCAACAATTAAATGTGAAAAAGTAATAAATACAATACAAAACTGCAGATTTAAAAAGACAGACAAATCTTTATTTACTGACATTTTTACATATAGCCAATATCTAATACATACATATAACAAATCATTGATTGAAATTAAGAAACATACAAAACTTTACCAACAGACACTGTTATGAAAAGAGCTTTTTATAACAGTAAACATCATGTTTTATTATTATTGACAAGAATAAAATACCAAAAATACAGAATTTCCTTATAAAAAATTACACAGATGCATTTGGAAGTTCATACACAGCATCTCAGAATATCTATAAATATACAATGCAAATCTTATTTATACATGGGGGATTTCAGAGTATTGGGCATATTCTGTAATCATGTTTGCGACTAATCAAAACTAAATGAAATAATGGTGAAGGTGAACAGCTGTGTGTGTAAAAAAACTTTTTTCTTACTTAAAAAAAAAAAAAAAAAGCTCCTTAGTTACGATTAATAGAACTTGTTGCAGACATCACACAAACACAATACTGTAATAAACTAATTACATAATACCTGGAAAAAACTAATTACTATAGTACTGTAATTATACATGTACTAATACATAGACTATTATTTTAAGTTATTCAAGGAAAACAACACATGGTTGGAGAACAAGAAATTGTATGTACTTTATTGCTAAATCACACAATTTTGGGAAAAAATACTAATGAGGATGGTGTTGAAATAGTATCTCAATATAAAAGAAGATGTTATCATATCAAAATTGGATTAATTTAAATATACACTTTAAATTTCGAGATTTCCTTTTTTCTCCCCTTAGTAAATTAGAACACGGGACTGGGGTTAAATTGGCAAAAAAGCAAATAGACTGACACATACAAGCAAAATATTTTCATAGGTGATTCTATTTGTATATGACATAAACGTGAAAGATGTTTTAATAACTATATTTTCTATCCAGTAAGTATCAATTAGAAAAAGAAAATTAAATCCTGACTGAATGATTTATATTATATTTTTAGTTTACAAAGTTTGAAGACACCATCAAGGGTATTGGAAAATTTAGAATTAGACAAAAAATTTTTATTGACTGTGGATGATTCAGTTGCAGTATTTCCCTTTCAGATGTAAGAGAATATTTATAGATAAATGCCTTTTTATGCCACTCATTTTGCAACTTTTAAAATGTGGGAAATTTTACAGTTATTCATTTTGTGAACCTTTGTAACATTTCCATAATTGATGTCCAACATAAAAAAAGGCTGAAATCAGACAAAAAGTTGAAGAAACTCATCCTTCAGAGGTGGAAAAAGATACTTTTTTTAGGTCTGTGAAAAATATGTATAACAGAATCATTTAATTCAATGCGCACTGCAGGCTCGTAGCTAAGGTGGGACTATGATCGGTTTGTATGGTTATTAGATACTGATGAAGAAACCACTCATTTGCTGCTTTCGAAATATGCATATCTTTTTTAAAGGCCATGCGAGTAATTACAAAGTTTATTGTTTATTTAATTTCAATACACTATTCTTAATTTTTTCTGTGTGTTTACTTTTTAAAAAAATATTTGTAATTTATTTTCCCATAAAGCGCATTTTCTTTGGCTGCCTCTATAATTAGTTAATAAAAATTTTGGTAATGAACTTAGTTATAATGACCTTGATTGTAATTATAACTCTTTTATAACGTCAAAATATTCTGTACCACTTGTCCATAGAATACAGTCTAGTATCAACATAACTCATTATAAAGTCATTGGTTTGGTTTGTGGGGTTATGGTTGATTAGCTATTCATGTGCTCTAGGCCGAGGAGTGGAGTGGCCTCCATGAGGATCTTTTAAAGAGGGTCTAAGCAAGTTTTGGGAGAAAACCATGGAAAACTCTGAATGCATGGTTAGATTGCTGTACGCAACTTGATTTTGAACCAGGCACCTTCCACCTCCCAGTTCAGTGCTGTATGCACTAATATGTCATTAATAATTATCTGATCTATCCAGTGATATTGTAACCAAGTCAGGGTTGGGTTTTTGACATGACAAGCGTCGAAAACTGGTTTAAACCGTCAAAAACTAATCCATAAAAGAAAGAGAACAATATGTAAACTAATTGTGCAGTATATTTTCATTTTGCATTAAACTAAATACATAATTAAAGTTAATTATATTGAAAAATAATTATTATATTGAAAACTGACAGTTATTTCTCAACAAATGACAATTATTGGGCTCATTAATAATTGTCTGTAGTGTGCATTTCTTTGTATAAATAAATAAATACCATTTATAGGATAAAAATTTTAAAATTTAATTTATTCAGTAGTATATATACATATGATTTGGAGGGAGAGTTATTATATAAATAATGTTGAGCAGTCTTTCAAAATTTTCAAACTCAAGTATGGCTAAACATTTCCTGTAGAAGCAAATGTTAAACTTATTTTGATTTAATCTAAATACCTAAATTGAAAGGGTTTCAAGCAAAAAAAAAAATAACATAATAATTTCAGTCATTAAAATAAAATGAAATAAAGATCAACATCTTTAATTATCAGTATACTAAAGTTTCCCATTCAATACAGACTACCAATTTATTGAATGTAACCAATGTATTAAATGTAATGCAGCATTGAAATTTATCACAAAATGGTATTGGTATTTTATATGTGGGAAACTTACAAGCCATGGAAAATTTTAAGGACAGTCCCAATTTTTGATGCAGATAGATTAATTTAGAATTTTAATGTTATAACAGCAAGAATGATGTTTTGAACGTATTAGATATGTAATAAAACTACTTTTCCATTCTGTTTTCTGTTTCTAGACAACATGCTTGATAAAAAAATGTATAAAAGATGTTTACAATTTTTCTTAAAAGTTAATATTACAATATTTCACAATGTGTGCAATTTTGAAGAGATCAATTAGTATTTTTACTGCAGTCAATATTTGTAGTAGATTAATATTAATAATCAATAACAATCAATTAATATTTGTAATTGTATTAAAATTAATTAATATATGTAATTTGCATGTATTTTAAAGTGCAATATTTAAGGTTTTTGATGTGACAGTTTAAACCATGGTTAAAACCGTCAAAAACTTTCCAACTCTGAACCAAGTTCAACTGCACTTCATACACTATTTAGTTGAAGACCAACATATTTCTTTTGATTATTTTAGAAAAAGTTTGAATATAAATTAAAAAAATAAAATATTTTAAATCTATGGCGACAAACTTTGATTTTTAAAGCTTTTCACATCTAATGCTCCGACTTTAGGGGCGCTTTAGCCACTCCAGTCTCCTCCGTATGTGCGAATATTTGTTTGACCTTTTACATGTAGAACTTTCCTAAAGTACAACACAATAAAATATGCTGCCACAATATGCTTCAGAATAGAAAACTTAAAATTATTTAATTATATATTTAGATTAAAATTAAAAAGAGACTATACTTACCATACGATGAGAAAAGTCTTCATAACAAGACACATGTACAATGGATAAAAGCTATGTGACACAGCGACGATCAGAAACTTTCATGAGATATTGCCGAAAGGGGTAAACGTGGCAACAATACAAATCTTGAAAGGACTTGTACAAAAAATACAAATATGACAAAGTCTGTATGAAAAACACAGAGTAGAAATGAAGAACTTGCTTTTGGAATTGACGGCAGGCGATACCTATGAAGGACTTTAAATTTCATTTTTTTGTTGAAGAAGCCGGCAAATTATTCAGCAGCTGTCATCAAAATAAGATATATTAACAAATTCTAAATGCTGGGTGGAACACAGTGCCGAAACAAACAGCTTACTTCTGAAATTCACAGCAGAAGATACTAATGAAGGACTTTTAATTTCACTTAATTTGTTGAGGAGGAAGACTCATTACTCAGGAGCTTTCATCAAGATAAGTTATATTAACAAATTTTAAATGCTGGGAGGAACAAAATTGCCGAAACGAACAGCTTGCTTCTGAAATTCACAGCAGAAGATACTAATGAAGGACTTTTAATTTCACTTAATTTGTTGAAGAGGAAGACACATTACTCAGGAGCTTTCATCAAACTCACACCAAATTCACAATCCTCATCCATTGTTTGCATCTGCAATTAACAAAGTTTTGAATTCAAATAAATAAAAGTAATATGACATGATTAGAATTAATGAAAAAATTATTACTCAGTTAATACAAAATAATTTTTAAATGATTCTGAAGACAGAAAAATGTACAGTGGAACAAATAAGGAGTAAAAGCAGTTTAAACCTTATCAGCTTATTAGTCTAATTACCACAATTAATTAACGTATATCTCGGAAACTATCCACCGGAGCGCGTTTTTATTGATTCTCGACCCCCCCTAGACTCAACAACCCATCGATACTTAAAATTTCGAATGCTTTGACACCAAACTTAACCTTTTAATCTTACAGGCCCAGGGGGGCATACGAAGCTCCCCTATATTTTCAATTTAGGCATTTAAAACACTAGCCTCCTCCGGCGGCATCTCCAAAGCCTGGAAACCATCCCAGAGCCAATTTCTACATGTTTGCAGTCCTTTTAAGCCTCAATCATGGTTAATTAGTCTAATTACCATAATTAATTAACGTATATCTTGGAAACTATCCATCGGAGCGCGTTTTTATTGATTCTCGACCCCCTCTAGACTCTACACCCCCATCAATACATAAAATTTCGAATACTTTGACACCAAACTTAACCTTTTAATCTTGCAGGCCCAGGGGGTCATAAGAAGCTCCCCTGTATTTTCATTTTGGGCAGTTTAAACACTAGCACAACCAAGCAAGGAGAGAGAGATGCTAGCTGCCCGAGAACTCAGCGGAGAAGAAACCCGATGAATGGGTGAAGGATGTTTAAATAGTACAGCTTTCGGCGCAGAGAGAGGGAAAATTTCTTTAGTTGTTTTATTGATTCAAGATTCGAATCATCGAAGTAGCGAGTGAGTTGAGATTCGAATCAGTAAAATGAGTCGAACCGCCCATCTCTAGTTGGTACTTTATGATATGCGAGTTTTTATAATGCTTGACCCTCAAAGTTGCTATAAACATAAGAGAATTTTTTAGAAATCACCAACTGTTGAGAAATATGGAATGTCCCATTTTCAGCACTTCAAACATGTTTCAGCAAATATTAATTTTAAATTTTATATAACATCAAAAGTAGTTAGCAAAATTTTAAATAACTTAACCTCCTTACCTTCTTTTCAATAAGAATGATTTTAAGTTGATTTAAATTATTTTAAAACATTATCTGTGTTTGTTTTTGCACTGCCCTGTATATGAGTCTATTTCCCTTTGTAAGTACTATATTGTATCAACTCAATTAGAGAATTTTTTTTGCATGTAGATCTGTCTACAGAATTAGAAATCCAATGATTAGAGCGGTTAATGAAGCCTTGAAATATATTGCACTCATTAAGATTTCCCTGTATTTGTTACATCCAAATATATTCTCACAATGCGATACAATTTTTCATGATTGTAGGTTATTCAGGGCTCATTAAGATCATAGATAAATTTTCGCTTCTGATCCTGGTGCTGCAGATTGATATAGAAAATTCTGCTACTGGGTATGGATGTTGATGACAGAATTAAATGTATTTATAGATTTCTTTACAACTCACAGTAAAAGCAACAGGATAATTCCACAGTATTGAGAGCACTATGCCACACAATAATTGATCATAACTAAACAAAATATTGAGTTAGGTGAATGTTTTTTGTAATGGAATTTTTCTAAACAGATTTTATATGTACATGACAGTTTGTCTTACATAGATATAAAGACAAACTGTTTACCAAGCTAAATTTTAAGCGTACTTTTGGTGAGTAAAATTTAATCTGAACATGACATAAATTTCAAAATATTGTGGAATCATACAATTATGAAATTGTTGAAAATATGACACATACCACTTGTGAATAAAAGTCAATTGATAGATCATAATTAAATTTTAAATGATTTTTGAATTTAAAACACACAGTAAAGTGCAACAGAATAAAATTGAATGATGAGGATATAATTAGTGAAAATTAAATGATGTTTTTGTATGTTAACTACAGCAAAATGATCAACTGGGCATAATTAGATTTTTTTTTAATTTCAAAATTATATAAAAAAAATTAGAAGTAGATAAATCATTTTAATTTCTAGCATGTCTCAAATTAAGCGAGTAATGTTCAACAGAGTACCATAAAAGTTGTTTTTTTTCTACACATCAAAGTGAAAAGTAATAAGTGTCACATGTGATGAATAGAAAAGCAGTATAGATTCCGAAATAAAAGTTGTTACAAAGGCATGTTAAACAAGGACTATAAATAAACAAAAAGTAATAAGTTAAAACTTTTTATTTGGGAATACCTTATTCCCCCGTACACGATATATATTTCGGTTACACACATAACCATCTTCAGTCGTTTCTGGAGCTCTCACTAATGGCGGCTTCTTTTTATATCTTCGTCGTTCTTCTTCTTGAAAGTTCGATGCATGACGTCGTCCCATGATTGGTCGATTGTATGAAGCGTATCGTTGATGCTGCCCTCTGTCGTCAATATTTCTAAGCTCTCACGAATGTAGGCATATATACTATTTTTAAAGTTGGCTATTTTTTTAATATTTTTAAAATCAATGGTAATGGGCTCTTTCAAAGCTAGACGGGCTAGGGCGGTACTTTGTTTCTGGAGGTTAATGTCTTTAAAATGTTCGTTTTTTCGTTCTTTAATTTTCCTTTTTGTAACGCCGATGTAGCAATTTTCTTTATTAGTATCGTTTGACATAAAATTAATTTTATAGATCCCTGCGGTTTCGATGGGGTTGATTGGGTCTTTTTCCGATCTAATGCGCTGAAAGATTGTTTTATTAGGTTTAATTGGAATACGTAAGTTATTTTTACTGGCGATATTAGAAAGTTTATTGGCTATCCCTCGGCTAAAGGGGATAGCGGTAGTAAAACGTGGTTTATCTTTTTGACGGTTGTCTATAACATTTAATTTTCGTTGCCTAGCTTTGAAAACTTTGTCGAAAATTTCTCGAGGGTAGTGGGCGTCTTGACATTGTTTCTTTATGAAAGCAATTTCTTTTTGAAGGAGGTCGTCGTTAGAACACACTTTGAAAGCGCGGTCGATATAGGAACGAATAGCAGCAATTTTATAGTTGAAAGGGGTTTTAGATTTAAAATTTACTATATTAGTATTACAAGTAGGTTTTCGAAAAATGGTGGTCTCTATGAGATTATTGTTTCTGGTTATGTTCACATCTAAGTAATTGAGGCTATTATTGATTTCTTTTTCGTAGGTAAATTTAATGTTCGGGTCTATGGCATTAAGTTGATTGATCAAATTATTTTCTTCATTATTGTGGGTGGTAAGGATAGCGAAGATATCGTCGACATAGCGAAGCCAAAGTTTGATGGTATTATTGTGTGTCTGTTTAATCTGTTCTTCAAGGATTCTCATTTTCCAGTCGGCAATTATTCCGGATATGGGGGAGCCCATGGGGACTCCTTTTATTTGTTGGTAGAAGTGATTATTATATTGAAAATATGAGTTATTTAAAATTAGATTTATAGCACTAGTTAGGGTGTTAATTATGTCTATATCTTTAAAACTACTTTGAATTTGTTTGTTAATAATTTGGTTCATTTCCTTAATATCTATTGACGGGTATAGATTTACAACATCGAAACTTACCATAATATCGTTTTCATCAAGTTTATAATCGCGGATGTTTTTAATGAAATCGTCGGTGGAAGTTAGAGTGCTGTTAGATGGGGGTATAATTTCTTGTAGAATATCTTTCATATATTTTTCAAGAGTGTAGGTGGGGCCTTCACATTTGCTCACGATTGGGCGAAGGGAGGGGGGATTTTTATGATCTTTAAATTTAGCGAAAATCCATGGGGCGAAATTAGCGGTATTGTTATAGTTCGGACCTTTCTGATCCGGCCAGGTACCGTTTTTTATTAAAGTTTTTAGTTTATTATTGATTTTCGTGGTGGGGTCTTTGGGAAGATGTAAAACGTTTAGACTATTGATGGTTTGTTCCATTTTTTCATGGTAATCTTTTTTATCTAGGATAACAATCTTTCCTGTCTTGTCAGAGCTTAAGCAAACGATCGTGTTATTTTTCTTTAGGTCGCTGAGGCATTTACGGTCTTCATGATCTTTAACAGTAGTTTTAAGTTTTTTATTCATTTCTTGTTGGGCGTGCATACGGATAGCTTGTTTATCTGAGGGGGGTAATGAGATAATGGCGGCCTCAATGCTCGCAACGGTATCATTGATATCTATTTTTTCATCAAGAATGAATTTGGGACCTAGGTTTAGAGTGGCTTTTTGCTGTTGAGTAAGAGTTAAGGAGGATAGATTAATGAATTGATCTTCTTTTTTAGTTTGACCTTGTTTATAGCATTTATTATTTCTCATCCAAAAGTTTTTTATAGTGGTTATTGTGGTAAATCTCTTTTTCTTTCTTGCAAAAATTGTTTACGACGTCATGCATCGAACTTTCAAGAAGAAGAACGACGAAGATATAAAAAGAAGCCGCCATTAGTGAGAGCTCCAGAAACGACTGAAGATGGTTATGTGTGTAACCAAAATATATATCGTGTACGGGGGAATAAGGTATTCCCAAATAAAAAGTTTTAACTAATTAATCCGCCGTATTAAATAATGTTTTATGTGTCTTTAAAAAGTAATAATTTTGAAAATTAAATTAATAAAATTAACTTACCTTTCTTCGTCTTTGGGAAATCTGTGGAATTTTTTCCCTCGGCTTTTCCAATTATTGCAACACGTTGGGAATGCGCAAGTAAACGGCATTATTCTCGTTACTTCATAAAGCAATTCAATATAACGAAAGTTGTAATTGGAGCAATTAAATCTGATCAAGAAATCCTTGACAGAGAATTCACAGAAATCCCGGGAAATTAATCAATCGGCGACTACCATGTGCTTCACTTCAATGTGATGTGATGCCATCGGTTCCACAAACAAGGTTCTTCGACTAGTGCGCGTGCGCGAGAAGGTGCGCAATTAGTTTGGTTCCATCTCTATAGATGGCGATAGCTATCGCCGCGATCTTTTCTCCATTGGAGTGAAGACGCTTCCTGTAATACCGCTTTGACTGTGACCCTTTAGTGACGACACAGAGTGATCGCAGTCACAGATGTAACTACAATGTGTCGTCACAGCGTAGTCGCGATTACACTGCAACTGAAATGTGCCGGTACATAGTGGTCACAATGGCGACTCCAATATCACAAAAGTGTCGCAACCGCAACCCTCATCACGACATTACTCGTATGGGACTATTTTGAAAGACAAGCAATTATTAGTTTTCAAAGTAAATTAAGAGAAAGCGTTTGAGGTCCCTAAAATTTTGTTATAACGGTATTTTAAGTTTTCTACGTTATTAAAATGTGGGACATTCTAGTTTAGCTATGCATCAAACATGCTTTTTAGATTGGTTACACGAGGGCTATCTGCCTCAAGGAGTCAACAGGCCCATGTTGACAAGATAAACATAACTAAAAAATTCCAGATAATGATGAATTAAAAAAGTAAAAACAAACATTTCATAATACTAATATGTATACTCACATTTTAAGTCACAAAGAAGTCGAATAACTGTAACAAGATATGAATGCAGCCATAGATTGATGCAGCTAGCAAGATTGCAGCAGTCAAACACAACATAAATAATAAAAAAGCTGTACTATGGTTACGCACACACACACCTAACTTTAGGGTAACATTTTGCTATGTATTGTACAAAATGATTTTTCTTATGTTAGCTATTCTAAATAGAGATTTCTACATCTATACCTGTTGCATAACTACATAACTCAAATTTTATGGAAGAAAATAATTTTATACATTAAAATACGCTATGAGATTATATATATTTAAAACAGTGAAAGTAAAAATTTACCTGTAATAGTGTTATCCAAGTAATTTGTAGAATCCCTGTTGTATCAAAACTAACAGGGTTTCAACATTGAAGCAAATGCTATTCTTATATTGCTCCAAACGAAGAAACCAAATTAGTTGTCTTGAACAGCTTAACAATTAACCAAAGCAATTAAACTTTTCGAAAGTTCAATGAGAAATCGGAAAAATTGTATCCTAAAAAATGTACTTGTTTCTCTCGTTGCTCAACGTCTGCAACCGAAATTAAAGACAAAAAAAAAAAAAAGACAATGGTTGCTGCACCGGAAATGTGCCAAACTCGCCAATTTTAAAAGCATAACTAGAGCGGTCCCCCTCCCCCCAACCGCACCATATTCTTAGTGTTTCGCATTTTTTTTTTGCATTATATATATATATATATACTAGCTGAAGTACCCGTTCTTCGCACGGGAATGAATGGACTTTTTGATATTAATATTTGTTGTGATTACTATTTATTGTAATAAAGAGATATAGCAAAATGGATATCGCGTTATATTGTGTTCAATAATCATGCATACTGAATTTCAAGGCAATCGTTTTTACGGTGCAGAAGGCGATGCGGCGTAGCACAATCTAGTGGCGAGTTTTAGCAAAACGGATACGGCAAAAATATTCTTCGCATTCAGATATCGATGTATACGAATTTTCATGACGATCGGCTGAATAGTCTTGAAGTTCATGTGTTGACGCGACATCTAGTGTCAAGTTATAGGAAAATGGATCGTGCCAAACTCTTCCCCGTGTTCAAATATCTATGTATACCTATTTTCATAGCGATCATTCGCACAGTCAAGAAGTGATACACTGCAGGGCCATCTAGTGGTTAATTAAAGTAATGATTTGCTACAGCGCCGTCATGTGGCGAGTTATAGCAAAATGGATAACGCCAAAATATTCTCATTGTTCAAATAGCTATGTATACTGATTTTCATAGCCACCGTTTGAATGGTCAAAAATTTGGCCTGCTGCAGCGTCATCTAGTGGCGAGTTAAAATAATAATGCATTGCAGTGCCATCTAGTGGTGAGTAACATCAAAAGTAACGCAGTTAGAATATATTCTTCGTTCTCAAATGTGTAAGTATAAAAATTTTTATGCCGATCGGTCGAACGGTATAGAAGTTGATGCGCTGCAGCGCTATTTAGCGGTAAGTTACAGCAAATGGATAGTGAAAAATATTCTCCGTGTTCTAATATTCGCGTGTACCAAATTTCATCGAAATTGGTTGGACGATATTCGCATAGCAAACGGCTAAACGGAATAGAATTCGACGTTCTGCTGCGCCACCTAGTGAAAAGTTAGAGGAAAACGGATAGCATAAAAACCTTCTCCATGATAAAAGACTTAGGTGAACCAAATTTCATGGTGATCGGTGAAACGGTGCTGGAGTTTTTCAACCTTCTACACACATACCAACATTCATTTTTATCTATAACCAGTATTATTATACGTATATACCAGTCTCAAGTAAAATCCAGTTTCAAATCTAAGCCTCGCCAAAGTGCCAGCATACGCCATTTTGCAAGAGTTTTTTCAGGGAATCATTCGAAGCATTGACTTAGCAGCAATCAAAATGGGAAATGGTTCGACCGCCAGGCATTTATTTGAAAAGTGGAATCCCTTAATACAGCCGCATTTTTTAAATTATCAACTATAACATGTTTTATTCATCGTTACCTCGATGTACTAAATGCGAAGATTTCAAATTTCTGAAATTTGGCAGATTTCCCCCAAGTTAAATCAATGTACTCAATTGGCGAGAATTCTGAAGCTACATCGCTTGAAATGCCCTAATAACTGCATTATTTCTGCACGGATAGTTAAAATTTAATGCTGTATTCTAAGTAAACCTATTCACTTGTTTTCAAAAATGCTATTCCCTTAAGCTCTCAGTAAATTGCGCCAAAAAGCCTAAAACTGTGCAAACCGCTAGAACTCACTCTCTAAAAATCAGCCTATCAGCCATTTTTGTTTTCGCCAAACTAAAAAAAAATTACATATTAGTCTCGGATATCTTCGATCCTCATTGTTTTGCGTATAAAACATTTCATTCCTGCTGTCATTTCTTATGCGCACACGATAGTATAATTAAAAAAATAACCTAAAAAAAATAAACTAAAAAAATCATTATTATTCTTTTATTTTTACTTTAAGAATTTAAAACATTTTATTCGGCAAAATCGCCACACATGGCAACCAAGATGCTTATTTCACACACTTTTTTCACTACAGGGGTTAATATTACGTAAAGCTTTCTGCGTGGAGAACATAAAAAATCTCTTAAATTCCGGGAACGGAAATTAAGAGAACCATTCAGGAGGAAAACGTTTTTAAGTGGAGTTTCAAAGTTTTAAAGTGGACTATCATTTATTCTATATTATTTTACATATCTGTGTAAAATTTCAGGCTGACAGGTCCATTTTTGTGGAATTGTATACTACCCAAATCAACAAATTGACAAACAGAATTTCATTTTTATTTATAAGATAACCTACTCTTGTTTTTAAAAATACCCTCTCATTAAATTGCGCCAAGCGCTAGAATCATAGAAAATCTGACACACTGTCAGATTTTTAAATACGCACTAAAGTGCTATATATAAAAAAGAGTTATAATCCATGGGTCTTCCCTATTTTCGTTCCTTCTTTCATTAAGTTGGAAAGTGTATCATTATTCATGAGCGTGATTAAACAAAATTAAAATTGATATTTCTAACATCCTTTTCTCTGGATGGAATACATTAGATGCAGAAAAGCTGCTCAGAAAAATGCACAATTCCAACTGAATGAAAATTTCAAAAACTTATACGCAGGTGTATTCATAACCCTAATAGCAGATGATTAAATTACGATAAATAGCGCCAAGCGTTAGAATCCTCCTCAAAATCGCGAGAATTCTGGAGATAGATCGCTTGAAATCCCTTAATAACTGCATTATTTCTTCACGGATCATTAAAATTTAACGCTGTATTCTAATAAAACCTTTGCACTTGTTTTCAAAAATCCGTTTCCTTAAGCTCTCAGTAAATTGCGCCAAGCTGGAAACTATGCAAACTGCTAGAACTCACTTTCTCGGCATTTGAGCCATTTTATTTTTTCGCCAAACTAAAAAATTTTAACATATTAGCCTCGGAAATCGCCAATTCTTATTGTTTTGCGTATAAAACATTTCATTCCTGCTCCGATTTCCCATGCACACGATTTTATAATTAAAAGAAATATAACCTTACGAATATAAACTAACAAAGAAAAAATCATTATTATTCTTAATTTTTACTTTGAGAATTTAAAACATCTTATTCGGCAAAATCGCCACACATGGCAACCACGATCCTTATTTCACATGTTTTTCACTACAGGGGTTACAATTACGGAAAGCTTTTTGCGTGGAGAACATAAAAAATCTCTTAAATTCCGGGAACGGGTGGACTTTCAAAGTTTTAAAGTGGACTATGATTTATTCTATATTATTTTACATATCTGTGCAAAATTTCAGGCTGATAGGTCCATTTTTGTGGATTTGTATACAACTCAAATCCACAAACAAACAAACAAACAATCAAACAAACAAACAAACAAACAGAATTTCATTTTTATTTATAAGATTGTAATTATTCAGCTTAAAATTTGCCTTAATATCCGTTATATTAAATTTTACTATATTAAAATTGTTTTCCTTTTGCTGTGATTTTTGTTTTTCTCAATTGTTCTGGAAAGTGAAGTGCTTCTTATTTTATGTTTGTAAGGAATTTACACACTGTTCATTTAACCCGAACATAGCTTATAAAAATTTACAGGGCCAGATTATGATCAACAGGGGCCCCAGGCATTGATGAATTTGGGGGTCCCCATCTATAAAATTTGTTTTCATTTTCATAAAATTTTGACATATAAAAGAATATTTCAGAGCAACATTTGAAACTGGGGGCACTTTGGACCCTGGGCAAAGTCCTGATTTGTCCATGCGATAACAAGGGTCTTATAATTTATCAAATATATGTAAACAAAAGAGTCTGAATATTGTATAGTGAATACTGTGAGAAGGTCCTGGTTTCGGATCAATTCGCGGAGCTGTCGATCTAATAGTCTGGAGTTTTGGTTGGTTTTCTCTAGATGTAATGTGAATGCCCATTAGAACCTCTTAAAAAGTCCTCCGACTAAGGTCCCAGGATAGTATTCTCCACTGCATCTTTTCAATAATGAGTGTGAAAAGGTTAAGCATGGAAACGCCGTTAATTGCTTATATGCATATGGAATGTTATTTATAAACTCACTTAAACAAAAATCATATAAACAGTATGCACGTTTCGGATGGTACAAAAGGTCGAACCTCCTTCACCACGCTCCTGAACAGAAGGGTGGACCCTTTGTACCACCCGAAACGTGCGTACTATTCTTCCGTGAAATTTGGATAATGCGAATTTTTTGTCGATTCCTAGAATTTTTTTATTTATCACTTTTTTCTGCGAGAATATATATTGTTCGGAATTTTCAGTTATTTTGAATTTTTTCTCTGCTCTTTTCTGTGTATTATTATGCTATACTATATTATCTATTTTTCCACTGAAAAGAGGGCAACTCACAGCTTAAAAGTTTATTAGATCTGTTTTATGCCCCTTGGAGTACGAGGTAGCAGCAATTTTGTAAAATTTTTCAGGAGCGACCCTAAGGTACGCGGTGCACCCCTGCAAACGTAAAAAAGGCTCTCCTTTTATACATTTTCCACATTTTGAGCTCTATACTGCGCCCCTTCAAAGACAGCGCCTCGATGCGATGCTGTTGGCCCAGAATTTTCAAATGCTAAGTGTTCAACTTTATTCAACTTAATTCTATAGTAATTATCATTCAAATACCTGCGTAGTTATAACTTAATTCTTTTCCACCTTCCTTAGTTCCTAACACCTTTTAAATGCTTTAAAATCACAAGTACTGCTTTATTTAAACTTAGCACATAAGCACTTTGAGGTAAACAATTATTCACCAGCACAATCAGACATCGGCGAATCCACCACATTGTTGCGTCATGGTCGGTGCCGGCAGGCACACGTAAGCTAGAGTGACGTCATAGTGCAATCTGATTGGCTACTGCTTACCGTTGCTTCACCACTCGACCGGAGTGGGCGTTACCTCGTATCAGTCCACGGCAGAATCATTTAAAAGTAGCGGTCTTATGTGCCAGTTTCAGTTTCGAGTTTCGATTTTAGTGTAGCACTATGCAGGTGTAATACAGCGAGCCAAGAAGGCTACCTGTGCCCAGGAAGGGCATTACTTTTATTTTTAGCAGCTTCTGATCTTTAAGGAGAGTTTATTTTAGCAATTTTTCAATGAAGTTTAATGATCTTATACAGTATTTCAAGCAGTATAAAGTAATCAATTATAAGGATGTGGATTCAAAGTAATTGCATATTTTTATCAATATCCCCCGTTATCCTACAAATCAAAGTGCCAACCTCCTATTCAACTTAATTTGCAGATTGTGCTGCTGCCATGATCTCCCTTTTGTTTTGAATGTAAAAAATTAGTAAGATAAATGATTTCTTTAATTACATCAATTTACTTACCTAGTCATTTTATATCTGTTATTGTTTTTTTGTTAATTGTTAAATAAAAATTAATGTTTGTTAAAAATTTAAAGGTCTGGTTATTTGAAGTCTTTAAAGTAATAATTTCAGCATTACAAATTTGAGACATAAGTATCCGGGAAAGAATAGCAAACGCTACCACTGCAAGTTATTATGACTCTGCTAAATTAAATTTAAAATTATGGTGATAGAAATTATTTTCACTTAAACCCAAATGGGTATCTCAAAACCCTTTTCAGTTCAACAAAAGGTTATGGGCTTTTTCCTCTTTCCGTGGAGCCTAATAACTAAAATTTTTGACCGATGCGGTCATAAAGCTAAAAATTAAGCTTTAGTAATTTTAAAAGTATAAGAAAATTTTAGTAGGGGGGGGGGCAGTAAAAGTAATTTTTGAAAAAATTTTTGTAAATTTGAAAAAATTTTTGAAATGTAAATTTGAAAATTTTTTGAAATGTAAATTCGAAAAAAAAAAAAAAAAAAAAAAAAAAAAAGTTTTTTGGGAAAAACTTTTTGGAAAAAAAAAAAAAATCTTGATATAAATTTTTCATGTAAAAATTTGAAAAAAAAAAAAAAATCTTGAGTATGGCTAATTATAATATTCCTAAATTAAATACTCAAAATTTTGAGACATGGCAGCTGGACATAAAGTTCGTTCTAATGGAAAGGAACGTTTGCAACGTCGTAAATGGAACTGAGAAGGCTCCCACTCCTCCTGTAGAGGGGCCTGGAAAAGCTGCGGACAATACTAAATATTTAAAATGCCTTAAAGAATTTCAAAGGAATAAAAATGTGGCCTTATCTTTGATTTATCTCAATAAAAACGAGGAGTGCCGTCGAATCCTGGACGGTATTGAAGATCCTGTCGTGGCTTGGTCGACTTTAAATAAATATTTTCATCCAGATACAAGAGCTAACCATATGACTGTTTTTAGTGAGTTGTGTGAAATGAGAATGAACTCCAACGAAAGTGTCTTAATGTTTTCTACAAGATTATCCAAAGTCTACAATAGACTACATGCAATTGACCCTACATTTAACGAAAATTACGTAAGCTTTCAACTACTAAGATATCTACCTAATAATTTTGACAAAATAGTGCAATCAGTCTTAAGTTGGCCTGAACAGGATTTCTCATTTAAAAAGATAACTGATGCGTTGAATGCTGAAGAAGTGCGCCTACAATTAAGAGAGCGTGATACCTTGGCGCAGGCCAACGCCACGTCTTCAGTACAGAAAAGAAAGCAGCTTGTGTGCTTCGGTTGCAGGCAACCCGGACATTTTCAAAATTCTTGTCCTGAGAGATCGTGCCCTGTAAAGAAGTCCCAGTTTGATTCAACGCGGAGTCCGAGAGGTGGCCGCAGAAGAACCAGTAGACCCAGATTTTCCAGTCCTGGTCCAAGAGCCCGTCCTAGGAGCCCTAGTCCTGAGTCAACTTCTCAAAGGGACCTGTCTAGACCCCAGGGCAAAAATTGCAGACCTCACAGCCGGAAGGAACCTCCCTATGCTCATCGATGTGACGCGTCAACGAACTGTAAGTCATGTTTTTTTGTTTCTGCCAGCTATTTGAGCCAGACTACTTCAAGAAGTGAATGGATCTTTGATTCAGCCTCAAGTCATCATTTCTGTAACAATAGAGACTTGTTTTTAGACTTTGTTCCATTAGAAAACGAAAAGCTTTCTGTAGCTATAGATGGCGTAGACTTCCCAATTGAGGGAGGGGTTCAATTAAACTGTGGTTCGGTCCCCGAAAATATACTCTAAATGATGTAATGTACTCCCCTAAATTAAGGAGAAATTTAATATCTGGTCCATGTTTAGACATGCATGGTTTTGAGTTCCATGGTATGGATGGAGCTGTAAAAGTTTTTGCTAAAGGAAGTAACACCCTAGTATTTAAAGCTATTCTAAAAGAAGGGATGTATCAAGTTTCTCCCAGAATAGTCAAAAACAATAAGTCAGTTTCTTTTTCAACAAATTTAAAGGATAGTGAAACCCTTAAACTCTGGCACAGAAGATTTGGCCACATAAGTACTTCCACCATAATACACACTAGTAGGAAGGAAGGTGTCACAGGTTTACCTAATTTAAAAGATGAAAACCTTTTCTGTGAGCCGAGTAAAATTAGTAAATATAGAAGGGTATCCTTTAAATCTTTAAATGAAATAAGGTCAAAACCCAACTAGCACACATACGTTGGGTTATTGCTGGCAGGTGGTTGGCACAAGGTTGTTACGTTGGGCAAACGTTGGATGTCCATATGGAAATGTCGGTATTCTGTTGGCTAAAGGTTGTGTTGGGCAACCGTTGGTAAACAACCGTTGGCCATCGGTTGGCTGAATGTTGTGTTGGGCAACCGTTGGTAAACAACCGTTGGCCATCGGATGGCTGAATGTTGTGTTGGGCAACCGTAGGTAAAACAACCGTTGGCCATCGGATGGCTGAATGTTGTGTTGGGCAACCGTAGGTAAAACAACCGTTGGCCATCGGATGGCTGAATGTTGTGTTGGGCAACCGTACCATTGCGCATGCGCAGAGACACACATTCAGGAAACCGGGAAGCGATAGATTCATGTCCGTTCGCCGTTCCGTTTCCGCCATTGCTTGTTATGATGTGTTGATACACTTTTATAAAGTGATTGATAGTTGAAATCTGAAACGAATATTTATCTTTTCAGCTATATTTCTGTGAATTTTATTCGTTGCATAGGTTCGTAGTAACTTGAATCACGATAACTATTATTATTGATGCATTGATTATAGTTCGATTGTCCATAAGCCTAACGATCTTCAAAGTATGTAAACAAACAACTTACTATGGAGCTATGGTAATAAATGTATAATTGCACAGTGCTTATTAAAAGATGCGTTTTGGATTACTAAACAATGCTAGACAGCTTAATAATAAAGTTTTATTTGCTGATAGTTGTACAACAGTCGGGAAGGTAAAATTGGACACAATTGTTTTCTCCTAATAAGTTTATTCTGAAATAAAATCAACTTGAGCCGTGCTTATATTTTACAAGATTATAATGACTAATGAGATTTCAGATTTAGAAGTAGTTATTAAACTAACACTACTTCAATTTTGAAATCTCGTTGGTTCACAGTGGTTAATCAACAACAAGGATTTAAATTTGTGCATCAAAATTGTTTTGTTGTTAAAGGTATGTATAAAATATTTTACAGTTTTAAGAATTCAGTTATTTAAATATTTTACAAATGTGTTATAGTACTTTACAGTTCATATATCTATATTTACCAACTTCATTTTGTTATTTATTTATTATTTTAGAAGAGATTTTTGTATCTACACCTGTTATATGCTACAGGACTCAAATTTTATGGAGAAAAATACATAATCTATATGCAATCAAATACTCTCCGAGAGTACTGGAAGAAAAAGCATTTTTATTGCTTTGACAAGTCTCTTCTACTGCGTATTTTAGTTGAATGAAAAATATCAGTAGCTCTTTAAGTAATACGCGGTGACTGAGAGTTTTCATTTTATGTGCTATAGCGTGTAAGCAACATCACTAATACATTCTGTTGTACTGATATCTTTCTCATAGTCAGATAATATAGATGCACCCGTGTGTTGATACTTGCATGCGTAATGCATATGCATTACGCATGCAATATTTTTTTTTCTTTTACTTTGCAGTCAATATCTACAGTTAACTGAAAATAAAAATAGAACTACGAAATGGCATTGTATTCCATACCAATTTTATTCGGGCAAACTAAAAATTAAGAATCTAAAAAATTACGTAAATTGAAATAAATGTAAAAAATAATAAATAAATATTTTAGTAAAGAATGATTTCAGTGACATTCTTCAGTGACTTTATATTCCTATTGGATTTCTCCACATGAATATTTAAAAAAAAAAAAAAAAAGATTAAGCCTCCTTACAAAAGTTTCAACGGAGTAAATTTTCAGATGTTTTGAGAGACACTTTACAAAATTAACTGTCAAAGGACAAGGAGGTATATGAATCATATTTCAAAAAATTAGCATTCTTTCCTTTAACGTTATATGTTTTTTCTTTTAATTAATTCGAAAAGTTTTTATGATTTTGGTTTGCCTGCCGTCCTGGTTCTCTAAAACTGTAAAGGATAGCTTCTGAAAGGACCTTCTAAATATTTTCCTGCTTCCGATCTCTCCCCCCTCCTTTTTTTTAAACAGTTCATAAGTTGCACCTGCAATATTAATTTTCTTCATAGTGCAAAATAGGTTAGTTTTCTACAGAGTAATATATGTTTGTAACTTGACAGATCGTTTACTATTTGAAAATAACACATTTCTGTAAGTGACGGGACTAGAGCCGGTTTTAAGCAAAAATGTTGGGAGGGGGGGGTGTAAAGACAAAATTTTCTGACGATATATACCAATATGCTTTCAAAAATATACACCGAATATCTGGCCTCTTGGGCGGTTTCCTCCAGATATAGCTTGAATACGCATTAAATCCCCTAAAAGTCCTT
Source organism: Cheiracanthium punctorium (assembly GCA_038373885.1). Classification (NCBI taxonomy): domain Eukaryota; kingdom Metazoa; phylum Arthropoda; class Arachnida; order Araneae; family Cheiracanthiidae; genus Cheiracanthium; species Cheiracanthium punctorium. Next base: position 350,146 of record JAWZYV010008393.1, read on the forward strand.
CGCCCGAGGCACCCTTCACCCCAGGCAGATACTTAATGTGCATGTTTGCCTTAAATACACACTGCATTACATGATCTGGAATGAAGTTGGCTTGAGGGGACAAAAGGGACTTGTTTACTGGCACAAAACTCACTAAAAGGAAAATCGTAACAAGACTATGTTCATGATATAGTATAACTTATAATAAACATTCGGCAGAACTGGTAATTTATACACTGAGCATTTTACAGATTGGTGATCAAAGCTAAAATTTGCTGACAGTCCTTTGGCAACTGACAATTTTGTCGACAAAAGTATTTTTTAGGGGGGGTGGGGTGTCCGCTCGCCCTTCTCCTAAGCGCACAGAAACCCACTGTTGAGGTGGAACCATATTTGATGAAAGAAAAAATGTGACTATTTGATAATATGCTTCGTTCTACATATCTACCGTCCCTTAAAACTTATCTGAATCTGTCATTGCATTTGCTGTTAGTAAAATAATTAAAAACTTTAATTTCAAATTTGACAGTTTTTCATATATCTATAGAAATGTTATGAAATAGCACATCAATTTGTCAAATATTCGTCAAATATAATTATCCAACATTAGGTTTCTGCATTGGCCTAAAATATGAAACTAACTTATAAATGTAACGGTTAACAATTATGATAGCTAAATGTTAAAAATAACCAATTTCCAACAGTTGGATAATAGAGTGACAACATACAGATTTTACGGTGTCCCAATGTATACATTTACATGTTAACCCAACGTATGCATTTATACATTAACATAACGTATGCATTAATACATTAGCCCAACGTATGCATTAATACGTTAGCCCAACGTATGCATTAATACGTTAGCCCAACGTATGTATTTATACGTTAGCCCAACGTATGCATTCATACGTTAGCCCAACAGTTGGAAATATGTTGGCAAAACGTTAGAGCATACGTTGGCCCAACGTAAGAAATAACCAGTTGCCAACCGTTGGATAACCGTAAGCCAACGTGTCATTTCAACGTTGCCCCAACGTATGCATTCATACGTTGCCCCAACGTATGTGTGCTACCTGGGAAGGCCCTCTGGAGCTCATTTATGCTGATGTGTGGGGACCACATTCCATTAAGGGACGTATGGGAGGATGTTATTTCTTAAGCATTCTTGATAACTTCTCCAAAAAGGTATCCCTTTTTCCTATGACTGAAAAGTCTGAGGTCCAGAACATCATTAAGACATACATTACCAGGGTCGAAAACCAATTGGGCAAGAAAGTTAAATCATTTCGTAGTGATAATGGATCCGAAATTGTTAATAGGCAACTAGAGAAATTCTTTTCAGAAAAGGGAATAAAACATGAATTAACCAATGTGTTCACACCGGAACAGAATGGAAGTTGTGAAAGGTATAACCAAACGGTTGCTAGTGGTGCTAGAACCATTCTGAACGAGTCAGGTATCCCAGAATACTTTTGGCCCGATGCCATGCTTTACTTTACATAAACATGGAACCGTGTATGCCATACAAAGTTAAATAAGACGCCATGTGAACTGTTCGCTGGTTCTAGACCATCCGTGAAACATTTAAACCCCTTCGGATGTGTTGCGTACGCCGGAATACCCCGTCGCCAACGGGCACACAAACTTGATGCTAGGGCGCGGAAAGGATTCCTGATAGGATACGCCTTCAGGACGAAGGGCTATAGGATATGGTTTCCACACACAAATAAAATTATTGAAACAATAAATGTCTCGTTCCGGGAAGATCTGGTATATAAGGATACACTAAGTGGAGCGGTGCTGGGCCCTGATAACACGTCTGAAACGGATTCGGTTGATTCTCACGATCAAACAAGTAGTAATGGTGAGGAGTTAGGTTACCCTATTACTCCGGGTATGTCTGAGGATCCTGTTTCTGATGACATAGTTGCTCCCTACTCTATGCCTGACCCTAGAATTGTAAATTGGGAAAGGAAGGCGGTTCCCAGAAGGGATGGGTCACGCACAGACATTTTATTACTTTGAAGAGGGCAAAGGACAAAGGCTAAGGTCACTGAATGATGTTGCTAGGTATTGCACCAAAAATAACATTTCTTTTAAACCCGAACTTTTTGATTTTTCAGGCTCAAATAAAGAGGAAGGGGTTATAACAGAAAATGCAATTTCCCCAATAGTGAATAACAGTGAACCCTCCACCAGTATGAGCATCTCAAAGTTGACTAGATCGTGTAGTTGTCTCTAGGACATTTAAACAGGCAGTCAAGTCAGAGTATAAAGAAGAATGGCTTAAAGCCATGAGGGAGGAAATTGACATAATGAAAGATCGGGGGGTATGGCATTTAGAAGACCTGCCAAATAATGTCACGCCTGTAGGTTGTAGATGGAATTTTTACCCTAAAGCGAGACGAGACTGGTAAAGTCGTAAGATTCAAAGCGAGGTTGTTTGCCCAGGGATATAAACAAGAAAAAGGCATCTTGTACGATGAGACCTTTAGCCCTGTGGTTAACTTCAGCTTAATAAGATTCTTTTTTGCTTTCCTTGTCTCCTTTTGTGGTTGGTCTCACCTGCAGTGCGACGTGAAAGGCGCGTATTTGTACGCCCCCTTAAATGAAGAAATTTGTATGTCACAGCCTCCTGGTTTTGAGGTGCAGGACCAAATTGAAAAATACTGCCATTTAGACAGAGCTATTTATGGCTTGAAGCAAAGTGGTCGGCAGTGGTTTTTTGAGGTACATAATACTTTACTAGAAATGGGCTTCAATAAATTCGAATGGGGGAATTGTGCATATATTTTTAAAGATTACTTAATTTTAATTTTGTATGTAGATGACTTCGTTATTTTTGGTAAAAATCAAAATGTAATAAACAGCGCTTTAGATAAACTGAAAGGCCATTTTGATATTAAAGTCTTGGGAAGAACTCTTACACTATTAGGTGTCGAATTTGAAGAAAATGGTGGTAAAGTCTGGCTACACCAATGCTCCTACATTGAGGAAGTAAATGAGCAATTTAGCCATTTTAAAATACCCATATCTTCTCTCCCAATAGCAAAAGGCTCAGTTTACTCTAAGAAATTCTGCCCAACTACACAAGAGGAAATCAGTGAAATGTCTAAATTGCCTTACCGAAGTATTTTAGGTTGCCTATCATTTATTTCTAATAGAACTAGACCTGATATCGCATATGCGGTAAATATATTTAGTCAATTCCAGTCGAACCCTGGCATGTCACATTGGGATGGACTGTTGAGACTTTTAGGGTATACAGTGCATACAGCTCACTACAAGTTGGAATTACTATGTGAACACCCCCAACTTGTCGTTTACTCTCATGCTGATTTTGCCGCAAACCAGGATGACCGAACCTCTCTCGGAGGCCAGTTAGTTTTATTAGGAAGGTTAGTTTTATTAGGTTGGCGAACATTTAAGGAAAAGAGTGTGAGTTTGTCAACTATGGAAGCAGAATTCGTGTCAATGACGGAGGCGGTGAAAGAAATAGTTTGGTTTGACGGCATCTTAAGTGAGTGTTATAATAGGGGAGTTATTAAAGGTGAGCACCCTATACCAATTTTATATGCTGATAATCAGGCCGCAATAGATTTCATAAAATCGCCCATTGAGAATTACAGATCGAAACACATAGACGTAAAATTATTTTTTATTAGAGACCTGTACAATACACAAAAATTTCACATACGTTTTGTGGGCAGTAAATCTAACTTATCAGACGTATTCACAAAACCATTAACCAAAAATGACTTACAAAGGTTCATTACAAACGTCTTTAACAAAAATTAAAATGAAAAATGTCCCTGTTTAAAGGAATAGGTGGGGATAGTACTCAAATTAGTTTTGAGCTCTATTTTTTGTAATTTGCATAGTGTCTCTTTCTAAGTGTTTTTGCATTGTGTTTATTCAATTACTGTTAGCAAAGTGTTTATTTGAATTGCTTTTGCACTGTGTTTATTTGAAATTACAAGGTAACTTTTAAAAATGTTTCAGCATAATGTTTATTCATTGTAAGGGTAAAAGTGTTTATACGTTTTGCAGAGTAGTTATTTGAATATAGTCATTTTTAATATTCTCTTGTTTTCAAAAGTGTTTATACTCTGAAGATTTATGCATTTATCTGTACTATGTGTAAGTGCAAAGTGTGAAAGTTGCATGAATCGGGGCCCTGTATGCCCCTTAAGTGTTTAATCGGGGCCCCTTAAGTGTTTTGTATATAATGTACAGTCGTGTTGCAACTTATTCTATACGTATATTTGCATTTATTGTAGGGTATACTGTCTGAAAAACCTTGCATTGATGATTTTTCTGTGACTTTCAAGTTCACTTAATATACTAATGGACTTTGAGAAATTTCATTGCTTTCTATGAACATTGCAGTCTGTATAACGGATGCCGGAGGTTTTTCTGTCTTAAAAGGTTTTTTTTTCTCTGTACATACAGTCAGGTGAAAAAGAGGGGGGGGCTATGTTGGCCCAGAATTTTCAAATGCTAAGTGTTCAACTTTATTCAACTTAATTCTATAGTAATTATCATTCAAATACCTGCGTAGTTATAACTTAATTCTTTTCCACCTTCCTTAGTTCCAAACACCTTTTAAATGCTTTAAAATCACAAGTACTGCTTTATTTAAACTTAGCACATAAGCACTTTGAGGTAAACAATTATTCCACCAGCACAATCAGACATTGGCGAATCCGCCACATTGTTGCGTCATGATCGGTGCCGGCAGGCACACATATGCTAGAGTGACATCATAGTGCAATCTGATTGGCTACTGCTTACCGTCGCTTCACCACTCGACCAGAGTGGGCGTTACCTCGTATCAGTCCGCGGCAGAATCATTTAAAAGTAGCGGTCTTACGTGCCAGTTTCAGTTTCGAGTTTCGATTTTAGTGTAGCACTATGCAGGTGTAATACAGCGAGCCAAGAAGGCTACCTCTGCCCAGGAAGGGCATTACTTTTATTTTTAGCAGCTTCTGATCTTTAAGGAGAGTTTATTTTAGCAATTTTTCAATGAAGTTTAATGATCTTATACAGTATTTCAAGCAGTTATAAAGTAATCAATTATAAGGATGTGGATTCAAAGTAATTGCATATTTTTATCAATATCCCCCGGCATCCTACAAATCAAAGTGCCAACCTCCTATTCAACTTAATTTGCAGATTGTGCTGCTGCCATGATCTCCCTTTTGTTTTGAATGTAAAAAATTAGTAAGATAAATGATTTCTTTAATTACATCAATTTACTTACCTAGTCATTTTATATCTGTTATTGTTTTTTTGTTAATTGTTAAATAAAAATTAATGTTTGTTAAAAATTTTAAGGTCTGGTTATTTGAAGTCTTTAAAGTAATTTTTTCAGCTGTTGTATTGTTTTTTGGGGGATAATGTTTTTACAAATCAAAAGCAGTAATTTTTATTTTAATTGTTTTAACCATTAATTATTTATTTTCTAATGCTTGTAATTAACTTGGAAGTTTAATTTAAATACCTTTTGTCAGGAGATATAATGGTCTGGGTGACTCTTCTTGTATAGCTCAATGGCTTGTCTTTTTAAATTACTACTAATTACCCCTTTTTTTGTTGGGACTTTCTAAATAATTACCTTTTCCTTAAATTAATTCTGCCTTTGTTTGCCCTGTCTCCGGAGGTGTAAATTTAATCATGTTAATGCTGCCGATTTTCTGCTGACTATTACGTTTCCTTCTCTCTTCAATAGCCTAACTCATTTCTTGCAATTTCTCATGTCCGGTTTTTAATTATTTTTACTCACTTCTAATTTAAATTTTTACTCCAAATTTTACCCAGGGTTGTCTCGGACGATTAGCCATCTCCCGCTAAAATATTAGGAAATTTAATAACGTTTTTAATGCCCTTTTGATCAATTAAGTTTTTTTTTCCCATTTCAAGATGGCCGTTCTTGCCTGCGTTTCTTCTCGGCCAAGTTCGTTTCTTTCCCACTTGTAGAAGTCGCTGGCCACCATTTTTTCTTTCCTCTCTTCCTTCCCCCGACAATCGAATGTTCTTGAAGTTTCCCGGCTGAGATGGCGAGCTCTGATTGGTCCCCGGGGTCGGCGTCTCGGGGAAGCTCCTCACGCAAGGGGCAGAAAGCGTCATTCTGAGAGCTGTCGTGGTACTGTTAGGATGTGACTTTTCCTGTATCTCCTCGCGCATTAGAGTCCTAGCTCAGCATTTTTGCCGTCCCGTAGTACAAGTTCATTATGTGAAGTCTTAGCACGTAGGCCAGAGGGCCTGATACAACGTTTGATCATCAAAACAGCAAATTTTATTTTTTACAATGCCGGGTGAATAACCCATTATTTTTTTTCTTGGGGCAGCGAGTGGGTGAACCCCCTTGATGAATTTCCACGCTGTTTTTGCGGCAGGTTGCACCTCCTCCGACACCATTTTTTGAAGCAGCGCTTGACCCCTGCACGGCCTCTCTGCAATACCATGACCGAGTCCACAGCCCAGCCCACGATCGAGTCATCTTAGCCTCATCAGGAGTTGCCTGAATGTCTTGCCGACCGATGTCCTCAGGAAATCTTCTTCGAACTCCAGCAGCAGAAACCGCGGTAAGACCGTTGCCTTTATTTCCATCTGCCAGGATTCCGGCCCACCCAGGAAGTCGATTCACTTCTTTCCTAACCACCATGTTCTCCGTACCTAGTTGAAGAACCCTAAATTTTTATTAACTTTTCATCTTAAAAAGGAGGGGGGGGGGAATTGAAGACAACTGTAAATGCTAAATTTTCTTCTTTAAGTACTATCCTGATGTATAACTTGCCAGTAACGCCATGTTTAAATTTTTTTGTTAAATGATAATTGTTAATGCTGTGTCTTTCTTTACCAAGCTAATTTTGGAAGGTCATAAATCTTGTTTATTTACTTGCTTTACCAATGCTAATCACTGTAATTACTTGTTCGAGTTGGTCAGCATTTCAAAGAATTTGCTGCACCTTTTGGTGTCATAATTGCTAGGTTCTTTTTTTTTATTTTGTTAACTATTTAAGCTCATCTGTTGGATTGTAAAAGTGGGGTTTCAAGTATCAGTTAAGGATTTTGTGTGGGATTTCATTAGATGCCTTGTGTGGCTTGGAGAAGGTGGGGACTTGTTCGCCCAAATTTTTCTTTTTCTTTTTTTTTTTTGACAAGTTTTTTTTTTTTTTTTTATGCTGCAGCAAAGCCTTTTAACATAAGTTTTGGATCCAAATCGTGCTACTTTTGTCATGACAATTTTAATTAAGCATTACCTTTTATTTATTTTTTTACTTTTCAATTTCCAAGGGCTAATAATGGGAAACTAAAGCACTCTAATATCTTTGTTTTTGTGCATTACTACCACGCGCTGTAATACCCCTGCGCAGTGTTTTACTTATTTTTATTTCTTGAAATACTGATGTCGTGAGGCCACTAGTTGTTTACCCCTATTATTGTTGAATAAAATTTGTATTTTGGTGATCTAATGCAATGTCTCTGTGTTTATTTTACCACACTTCTAACAGACACTTCAGGCAAGGCTGAGAACTTTGGGTTATTTAACTAACTACTGCAGTCACAACGCATGGTCAAATCTTAATTATGTTTTGGAAACTTGCTTAATTTGAAATCTAAATTTTAACCTTGCTAAACTAATTTTCACGGCAGTGGTAGCAAAATACTACAAATGGTGCCGTTACCTCTCCTTGCCAATCTTGTGTGTGTTGAATAAGGTGAAATGGATACAGAAAATTTTCATTTTTTGATGCATTTACATTTCTCTTTGTAACTGGGGACTGTCTTGAGAAGCACATTGGGAGGTTAACTTTTATATTGGGGTGTTTCAAATTTTTTTATGTCCCAGTATGGCCCTAGAAGAAGGTGCTAGGGCGGCGGCATTGCCAGGTCCGGCTTTTATCGGCATGCTCCCAAAGCTGTCCGGTAGCAATTGCTCAACATTTTTTCACTCACTTTCCTTGGTTCAGCCTTTGGCGGCCTGGAATGATGACCAGGCCATGGCAGTCGCAAAGTTGAAAATGGAGGGTGCTGCTCGCCAATTTTACACATCTACCTTAGAGGCAATTGAAGGTCTAACCTTGAAAGAGTTCAAGGACCGCTTCATGGCACACTTTGCAGAAGTGGGATCCTTGGCCCAGGACATAGAAAAATTAACGTCCTGTAAGCAACATTTTGGGGATACAGTGCGTGATTACGCCACTAGTCTGGAAGGAATTGCCCATAAGGCCCTCAAAAATCCCGTAAATTCCTCGGACACTATACCTCGGAGTTTTTCGCAGGAGATGCTCCTTTCACAATTTAAAGCGGGTCTCCTCCCAAACATTAAGGCCCAGGTAGTTGTTGTAGACCCTAAAACTTTTGTCGAGGCGGTACAGGTCGCGAAACGTGTAAACGTGTGGAAGTGGCCCTCCAATGACACCTGTCAGACATAAATGCCGTAACGGCACGTTCCCAGATTGTGGAAGGCGACTTTGAGAGGCTCCTTAAGGCCACCACGGACTCATACGCAAAAAGCCTTGAACTGCTCACCAGCCAGATGGCTGCGATGCAGGCTCAGTTATCACAAATGCAGTCGCAGAGTTTTATCCCACAATCTTTTACTCCGCAGCGAAATTCCCAACCTGCCCGCACTCAACGTAACATAACTTGTTTTTATTGTGACCGCCCAGGACATTACGCGAGAGATTGTCGGAAAAAACAGCGTGACCAGGCTGCTAGATCCCAAAACAGGCCTCGTCAGGAAAATCAGGCTCCTGCCAATGTTTCAGGCTCTGATCAGAGTGGGGTTAACGATGGGAATTTAAACTAAATTTGGGGGGAGGTTGGTCTGGATCACAACACTCCATTAATTCCCCGTTTGATCCCGCTGTGCAACCTGTAGTAAGTGTGTCGAGTTCTTTACCCATAATTTATGTTAACTTTGGCAATTTTACGTTTCGTGCACTCATAGATTCTGGTGCCAGTGTTAATTTAATTTCTTCTAATGTTTTTAATATTCTTATTCACTTCAAAGAATTTGATAGTTCTCGCCTCTCTTTAAAAGCGCTGACGGGTTTTGACATTGTCACCCCAAAATTAATTCAAACTGAGTTGCACATTTGTAACACCCCGTTTTCGTGTAATTTTTTGGTTGCTCAGAGTTTTCTTTCTCCTAACTTTGATGTCATTTTGGGACTGGATTTTCTAAAGACTTACAAATTTCATATCGATTGTGACAACTGTATTTTATATAATGATGATATTAGTGTGGTCTGGATGCATGAACATCCCCCGTTTTCTCTGAATGCTGTCGTGCCAAGTGCACATGATGATGTTGATCCCGATGTTGACTTTTCTCTTTTTGGCAAGTTGCCCCCTAAGATCATTTTACCCGCTTATTCTCAAAAGAGATTTTTTGTAACTATTCCAAACTGTGATCCCTCTTTCAAAAATTCTACTGTAATAATCCAACCTAATCCTGATACAAATTTAACTTCCTTTCTTGTTGCCAATGCTATTTCCACCATCAATGACAATAGTCAGTGTTTAATTCAAGTTATTAATCTTACCCATAATTCCATTACCCTAAATAAGAATATGAAAATAGGTAATATTACCCCTATCCATTTAAATAAAATTTCTGACGAAGTCAACTCAATAGAACAACAAGCTGGTTCAGATGATTTTAGCCTGTGGGCTAAGGACATAGATTTATCCCATCTTGACGAATCTCAACGTAATGATATGATTGCTCTTTTGTCTAAATATAAGTCTGTTTTTTCATTAAACTCCTCCGACTTGGGCGCCTGCCCCATCATTCAACACCGTATACACCTTACAGATGACATTCCGGTTCGTTCTAAGCCCTATCGTGTCCCTTACCACCTCAAGCCTGAAATGAAGAGGCAGATTCAAACTCTTTTGGAGGCTGGCATTATCAAACCATCGACCAGCAGTTATGCTGCGCCAGTCCTTCTGGTCAAAAAAGCGGATGGATCATTTCGCCTGGTGGCCGATCTCCGTAAGCTTAATGCCAAGACCATACCAGATAATTTCCCTCTTCCGAATTTGCAAGAGATGATAGATTTTCTTTCTGGGGCTAAATTTTTCTCTTCCTTGGATTTGACGTCAGGTTTTCACCAAATGTTCATGCATCCAGACGATGCTCATCTCACGGGTATTACTACAGAGGAGGGCCTCTTTCACTTCAAACGGATGCCATTTGGTTTGCAAAACGCGAGTGCTAGTTTCCAGCGGTTTATGGGTGTTGTTTTATCCGGATTATCCAACTTCCAAATCGGTGTTTATATTGATGATGTGGTTGTGGCATCAACTACCTTCGAAGATCATCTGTCTAGGCTCGAGCTCGTTTTTCAGCGTCTAACTGATGCAAATCTAAAACTTAAACCCAAAAAGTGTTCTTTGGCAAAAAATGAAATCACGTATTTAGGACATAGAGTAACGGAGGGTAAAGTAATGCCAGATCCTAATAACATCAAATCTATTCTCAATGCTGCTGTTCCAAAAACCGGAAAACAAGTTCGCTCATTTTTAGGCCTGACTGGATTTTATAGAAAATTTATCAATAATTATTCCTTAAAAGCTCTCCCTTTAACCCATTTAACTAAAGACTCCGTAAAATTTTCCTGGGGGGATCTCGAACAAGATGCCTTTGACCAACTTAAGTCTGATTTAACGAAAGAACCTTGCTTAAAATTACCAGATTTCAATAAGCCCTTTTCTATCTGTACTGACGCGAGCAAGTTCGCCATGGGCGCTGTGCTCACACAAGAGGATGAAGCCGGCTTTCCGCACTCAGTCTGTTTTGCTTCCAAAAAAATTTCTGCCGCTGAAATAAATTATTCTGTTGTGGAGAAGGAAGCCCTTGCTGTGGTTTTTGGTATTAATTAATTTAAACAGTACATTTATGGCACTCATGTTACTATTTTTTCTGACCAACAGTCCCTTTCGCAACTTTTTAAATTGAAGGATCCCACCTCTCGCATAGCTCGTTGGATTATGACGTTACAACAATATGACTATACTATTGTACACAAACCCGGACGGTTAAATTTAATGGCAGACTTTCTTTCTAGAGAAGTTAACGTTGTTGATAATGTTCCATTTAAGTGTGAAATTTTACCTTTACCTGACCAGGACTTAATTAAATTACAACAGGAAGACTCTTTTTGCCAAAAGATGGCGAGTAATATTTCGCAAGATCCCTTTTTCATTCATAAGTCAAATAAATTTTTTTTTCAACAATATATTCTTGTTTGCCAATCTACTAATGCAAATTTTTCCAATATTCGACTTGTTGTCCCTCAATCTCTTGTTCAGGAAGTTCTTCAAGCCTGCCATGACAACAAAACTGTTGCGCATCCAAATCTCTCTCGAACATTGCATCGGGTTAGGCAAAATTTTTTTTGGGTAGGTCTTTACCGTAATGTTAAAAATTATGTGATATCGTGCCATTCTTGTTTACAAAGACGTGGTTTCAAAAAAGGTCAAAAGGCTCCCATCCAGGAGATCCCCACTGTTGATAGACCTTTCCAGAAATGTGCTATTGATGCAGTTGGTCCCTTCATTACCTCTAAACATGGGAACAAATTTTTAATTGTAATTACTGATTATTTTACTAGAATTCCTGAAGCTTACCCTGTTAAAGACATACAAAGTACCACAGTAGCTAGGGTCTTAGTGGACTTTATTTCGAGACATGGCATTATGGAGGTGCTGTACTCAGACAGGGGGTCCAATCTTCTCCTGCAGGCAATGGAGGAAGTCTATAAGGTCTTAGGAATCAAGAAAATGCACACTGTAGCCTATAATCCGCAAGGCAACGGGGTCGTTGAACGGTTGAACAAGGTTTTAGTAGACTCTTTAAGTCATTTGGTTAGTGAAACCCAGGAGGATTGGTGCAAACAGGTTCCTTTTGCTTTGCTGGCCTTTCGCACCGCCTACCACAGAACTATTCAAAACACTCCTGCTTTTCTCACCTATGGTAGAGATCTGGTGTTGCCATATGACCTGATTTTTTCATCTAAATTCAGGATATATGCCGACACTAGATCCTATGCTCAGGAAATTGTCATCAATCTCCAGAACACTTTTCCAATAATTAAAGATCGCCTTGAAGTTGCCTCTCATAACCAAGCTAACTCTGCTCCTACAAAATTTAACTTAAAAGACATTAAAGTTGGTGACACTGTCTTTTTACACACACCTGCACATAAACCTAATTTGTCGAAAAAGCTTTGTAAATTCAATAAGGGTCCCTATCGCGTTTTAAAGCAATGTTCTCCTGTGTTATTTTTTATTTCTCTTTTAACTAATCCTTCAGATGTTCAAAAGGTACATGTCAATAGAATTTTTAAAGTTGTTGATAGAGATGTTTTTCCTACTAGTAATAATATCTTGCCACACACTCCTGAGTCTGTTTTACCTGAGTCTACCCCTTCGTCTTCAACTGAGGATTGGGAAGCGAAGATGTTGAAAGAGTACCCAAACCCCTTTCTTCCTTATGATCCCACTTGGGATGACAGTTTTGGCAGTTTTCAAGCTTCTCCTATGCCGCCTGTTGTAGCCCTGTCTGATGCAGAACCTGATACTGATTTTTTTAGAGATACTGTTGTGTCCCCTGTTTCCTTTTTAAGTTCAAATGGTGATGATATTGATGCCGCAACCCCATCTTCGATTTCTCCAAGCCTGTCTAGCTCCACTAGTAGTCATGGGTATAATCTTAGGCCACGTGATCAATTTGGCTTTGTAATTAAAACGTAGTGCTGGGTCTTTTATTTGCGAATCATTTTTTCTTTTGTGAATTCGGTGTCATTTTAGTATTTTTTTTTATTTAGTGTTTGCATTTGTGTTTACCTTTTCGTTTACTTTTAATTTCTTGTGGGTTGGGTGTTTTGTTTACTTGTTTGTTGGTATCAATCAAATTTTACCTGCACAATCTGTGTTATATGTTGTTACATTCCTTATGCAAGTTCCTATTGAAGTAAATAATTTGTTTTTGTTTGATGTTTTTGTGTAAGTGTTAACTGATGTAGTACCCTTTTGGTAGTACAAATTGTGTATGGCTAAGGGCCATTGCAATAATTCATGTGATATTTTTTTATTTTTACCTTTTATTACTGTATTACCACATGAAAGTTTTCTTAAAATACTTTACCTGATTATGTCAAAAAAAAAAAAAAAAAAAACTTGTACTGGAATTGTCAAATCAGTGCAGAAATTTCTGGGGTTCAAACTTTTGTTCTCTCTGTAATGGCTTGAGGAAAATTTTAAAGTTGTTAACTTTGCTGGTGTAGACAATCCCAGGGCCTTTATCTAAGAAACTTAGGGTTCAAAATTTTTTTTTTCTCACTTGGTTTACATTAAGTAATTCTTTAGTTACTACCAACCTTCTGGTTACCTTTTGTTAAATGGGGGGGGGGGGGTTGTTTGCTTTAAATTATTCATGCTGGTTTGGGCTGTTTTCTTAAAATTACCTTGTTTTGTTTTGTTTTCCTTTTGGAGAGAATGATTAGTGTCCAGAAGTGTTTCTAGAGCCTTCTTGGTCACTTGAATTAACCTCCATGTTTGGTGGTAATTGATCTTGGGTCACAATTGGGCTGGTGTTTAGCCTCTTGTACTCAGGCCAATTGCTGCTGTTATGATTTCAATTTTAAGTAACGTGTAATTAATTAATAGCCTACTTAATTAAAAATCCTTACCTTAATTAGTGAATTTTAAATCAAGTAAAATTAAAATTTTTAAACAATTTGTTTATTAAGGTGGTTTTGTTTTGTCACCATATACCAGTATTCATAAAGGAAGTAAAATAATAATGAAGTGTTTAAAATTTATTAAGGTATATGTTGAATTACTATTGATGACTTATGGCTGACTCATTTTTATTTATTTGTTTACTTGTTCTATATTTTGGTGCCAAACATCTAAAAGATCGTTATTCTGGCGATCGTGTTGCCATCTTTGTGTAAGGTAACTATACATATTGTTCAAGTAATTAAAATATTTTGTACAACAATTTTCTTTTAAATTTTAAATTTATGAAAATACGTTTTGTGAGAGCTGACATTATTCGGAGGGTTGGTAATAAATTTTTAGAGCTGACAATAAGAGTTCATAAAAATGTTTGTTTTGAAATTGGTAATGTTCCTTAGAAAAAATTAAGTGGTTGTAATTACAGTTAAGTTTTTTTTCCCTTTCACTATAATTATCTTTTCTGGAATTCTCTAACCTTCTTTCTAATTCTTTTTAATAACATCCAATAACTACATGCATCGATACCAATACTTCGATTCAATATATCGAAGAAGAAAACAACAACGGCGCAAGGATATGGAGATCGGCACCCAAGCATTTTCAAATTTTTAAATCAAAAATAGAACTTCTACAATAGTTACAACGATAAGAACAACTTTCACATTTTTCATCATAGTAAAATATTAAGTTTCAACGCCCATCGATAATAAATCTACAAGTTTTCATTAATAATAATTGTATCTTCGACCGAACTACTTTACGAGCGGAAAGTGCAAACAAAGGAGGTAAAAAGATGACCTAAGCCGGAGGAAGCGAGGGGTCGATTCATTCTGGTGGTTGGTGTGATGATCTGAAATCCGAGTCCCACGCGCTGCTTTGCTAAAGAAAAAGAAATGGCGCTGACGTCCCTAAGAGGATTCTGGGAGATGCACGGATGAAAATTCTTTGATGGGGGCCCCCCTCACATCGAAATGATAAGTTCAATTAATATTTCTCCTTTCTTTTCCTATAAATTTCTCCTTAATTAATTCTCCTTTTGTGCACAAATGTTAGGTAAATTTTTTTTAAATGAAAGTCAGCTCGGGGTAAGGGATAACGATGTATTTTAAAGTTATAGTGTCTCATGTTCTTTCACGATATTATCTAGTTTTAAATTTTCAAATGTAAAAGATTTAAAAGATATAATTAATAAATGTGATTTGTTGTTTGTAAAAATGGCTCCTCTTCATTTATCTCACTTCGTGTAAATTTATTTCAGCAGTTCTCTTTCAGGTTTAAATTTTTTTTTGGGCCTAAAGGCATTTGCACGTAATGCCGAGAACCTGGTTGGTATATTGCGGTCACAACACTTTTAAAGCTAAGCATTTATTTTTCTTAGTATGAATTACGAGAATATTAATTGATTAAAATTTTAAAAGGTAAATCTTTGAGTCAGGACAAAGTTTAATAAATGAAATGAAAAGAAATAATGAAGGTACAACACTGCTGAATGTGGGTTGTTCAGGGATCATTTCTCTCCTGTCTTCTAATGTTTTTACCAACTTAACCTCTAATTTGATGCATTAATTGGGTTTTTTCTTTCTCTACAAATTTGGGATTGTCATGCCCCTGTCAAAATTTTTTTTCTCAGCTTTCCTTGGAAGGGGGGTGGTTCAACATCCTAGGTACTTGTCCGACCTTGCCTGCTAGTGGTCTTGTATTCAATACATGACACTGACTAGCTTTTTATTTACTTTTGGAAATGTCTGAACAGATTTTTACCCACGCTTGTGACAACAAACTCCACGTAGTGACTACTTATACGAGGACTTTACAAAATTTTGCTACTGACCACTTCCTTGGACTCTAAATCATCATGGTCAGAATTGCGTATTACCCTTTTATGTACCAAAGATTTATACCTTTTTGTCTTCGTTTAATGTTGTTCTGTCATGTTTTATATGTCGTACTACATATATACTGTATCTTTTTGTTGTGAAGGAATGTGCAGGTAAAACTTTGCCTTTTGATTGATTTTTTTTGTGGAATATGTAGGTATAGGGTTGAATTTTTTTTATGTGTCCTGACTTGGGACACGGGTTCTTAATGTTTATTTGAGGTATTTTGCATTATGCAAATTTTTTTCTTGCTGCCATGGCTAGTCTTCCCCAGGTTTGGTTGTCAAAATGGAATTATACGCTGCTTCTCAAGACATTTCACCAGTCTGTTCCTGGCTTCTCCACGAAAAATTTTTTACTTCGTAAAAAATTTTTTGGAGGAGAAGGAAGGATAATATGTTGTATTGTTTTTTGGGGGATAATGTTTTTACAAATCAAAAGCAGTAATTTTTATTTTAATTGTTTTAACCATTAATTATGCACTTTGAGGTAAACAATTATTCCACCAGCACAATCAGACATTGGCCAATCCGCCACATTGTTGCGTCATGATCGGTGCCGGCAGGCACACGTATGCTAGAGTGACATCATAGTGCAATCTGATTGGCTACTGCTTACCGTCGCTTCACCACTCGACCGGAGTGGGCGTTACCTCGTATCAGTCCGCGGCAGAATCATTTAAAAGTAGCGGTCTTACGTGCCAGTTTCAGTTTCGAGTTTCGATTTTAGTGTAGCACTATGCAGGTGTAATACAGCGAGCCAAGAAGGCTATCTCTGCCCAGGAAGGGCATTACTTTTATTTTTAGCAGCTTCTGATCTTTAAGGAGAGTTTATTTTAGCAATTTTCCAATGAAGTTTAATGATCTTATACAGTATTTCAAGCAGTTATAAAGTAATCAATTATAAGGATGTGGATTCAAAGTAATTGCATATTTTTATCAATATCCCCCGGCATCCTACAAATCAAAGTGCCAACCTCCTATTCAACTTAATTTGCAGATTGTGCTGCTGCCATGATCTCCCTTTTGTTTTGAATGTAAAAAATTAGTAAGATAAATGATTTCTTTAATTACATCAATTTACTTACCTAGTCATTTTATATCTGTTATTGTTTTTTTGTTAATTGTTAAATAAAAATTAATGTTTGTTAAAAATTTTAAGGTCTGGTTATTTGAAGTCTTTAAAGTAATTTTTTCAGCTGTTGTATTGTTTTTTGGGGGATAATGTTTTTACAAATCAAAAGCAGTAATTTTTATTTTAATTGTTTTAACCATTAATTATTTATTTTCTAATGCTTGTAATTAACTTGGAAGTTTAATTTAAATACCTTTTGTCAGGAGATATAATGGTCTGGGTGACTCTTCTTGTATAGCTCAATGGCTTGTCTTTTTAAATTACTACTAATTACCCCTTTTTTTGTTGGGACTTTCTAAATAATTACCTTTTCCTTAAATTAATTCTGCCTTTGTTTGCCCTGTCTCCGGAGGTGTAAATTTAATCATGTTAATGCTGCCGATTTTCTGCTGACTATTACGTTTCCTTCTCTCTTCAATAGCCTAACTCATTTCTTGCAATATCTCTTGTTCATGTCCGGTTTTTAATTATTTTTACTCACTTCTAATTTAAATTTTTACTCCAAATTTTACCCAGGGTTGTCTCGGACGATTAGCCATCTCCCTCTAAAATTTTAGGAAATTTAATAACGTTTATAATGCCCTTTTGATCAATTAAGTTTTTTTTCCCATTTCAAGATGGCCGTTCTTGCCTGCGTTTCTTCTCGGCCAAGTTCGTTTCTTTCCCGCTTGTAGAAGTCGCTGGCCGCCATTTTTTCTTTCCTCTCTTCCTTCCCCCGACAATCGAATGTTCTCGAAGTTTCCCGGCTGAGATGGCGCGCTCTGATTGGTCCCCGGGGTCGGCGTCTCGGCGAAGCTCCCCATACAAGGGGCAGAAAGCGTCATTCTGAGAGCTGTCGTGGTGCTGCTAGGACGTGACTTTTCCTGTATCTCCTCGCGCATTAGAGGCCTAGCTTGGCATTTTTGTCGTCCCGTAGTACAAGTTCATTATGTGAAGTCTTAGCACGTAGGTCAGAGGGCCTGATACAACGTTTGATCATCAAAACAGCACATTTTATTTTTTACAATGCCGGGTGAATAACCCATTATTTTTTTTCTTGGGGCAGCGAGCGAGTGAACCCCCTTGATGAATTTCCACACTGTTTTTGCGGCAGGTTGCGCCTCCTCCGACACCATTTTTTGAAGCAGCGCTTGACCCTTGCCCGGCCTCTCTGCAATACCATGACCGAGTCCACAGCCCGGCCCACGATCGAGTCATCTTAGCCTCATCAGGAGTTGCCTGAATGTCCTGCCGACCAATGTCCTCAGGAAATCTTCTTCGAACTCCAGCAGCAGAAACCGCGGTAAGACCGTTGCCTTTATTTCCATCTGCAAGGATTCCGGCCCACCCAGGAAGTCGATTCACTTCTTTCCTAACCACCATGTTCTCCGTACCTAGTTGAAGAACCCTAAATTTTTATTAACTTTTCATCTTAAAAAGGGGGGGGGGAATTGAAGACAACTGTAAATGCTAAATTTTCTTCTTTAAGTACTATCCTGATGTATAACTTGCCAGTAACGCCATGTTTAAATTTTTTTGTTAAATGATAATTGTTAATGCTGTGTCTTTCTTTACCAAGCTAATTTTGGAAGGTCATAAATCTTGTTTATTTACTTGCTTTACCAATGCTAATCACTGTAATTACTTGTTCGAGTTGGTCAGCATTTCAAAGAATTTGCTGCACCTTTTGGTGTCATAATTGCTAGGTTCTTTTTTTTTTTTATTTTGTTAACTATTTAAGCTCATCTGTTGGATTGTAAAAGTGGGGTTTCAAGTATCAGTTAAGGATTTTGTGTGGGATTTCATTAGATGCCTTGTGTGGCTTGGAAAAGGTGGGGACTTGTTCGCCCAAATTTTTCTTTTTCTTTTTTTTTTGACAGGATAAGTTTTTTTTTATGCTGCAGCAAAGCCTTTTAACATAAGTTTTGGATCCAAATCGTGCTACTTTTGTCATGACAATTTTAATTAAGCATTACCTTTTTTTTTTTTTTTACTTTTCTATTTCCAAGGGCTAATAATGGGAAACTAAAGCACTCTAAGATCTTTTTTTTTGTGCATTACTACCACGCGCTGTAATACCCCTGCACAGTGTTTTACTTACTTTTATTTCTTGAAATACTGATGTCGTGAGGCCACTAGTTGTTTACCCCTATTATTGTTTAATAAAATTTGTATTTTGGTGATCTAATGCAATGTCTCTGTGTTTATCTTACCACACTTCTAAAACACACTTCAGGCAAGGCTGAGAACTTTGGGTTATTTAACTAACTACTGCAGTCACAACGCATGGTCAAATCTTAATTCTGTTTTGGTAACTTGCTTAATTTGAAATCTAAATTTTAACCTTGCTAAACTATTTTTCACGGCAGTGGTAGCAAAATACTACACAGCATTACAAATCTGACACATATAAGTATCCGGGAAAGAATAGCAAACGCTACCACTGCAAGTTATTATGAATCTGCTAAATTAAATTTAAAATTATGGTGATAGAAATTATTTTCACTTAAACCCAAATGGGTATCTCAGAACCCTTTTTCAGTTCAACAGATGCTTACTTTACCGTATCGGGCAGCCCCTGAAATTTCCAATAAACTATTAAAAGATCCTTTGAAAAGAAACATATATAATGCACTTATACATACCTCTTATTAAAATAGACAAGCAATTTTTTATTTTCTGTCTTCAAACCAGGGTCAGAAGCAAAAATTTTGGGAAAAAATAGGAAAAAAAGGAGAGAAAAAGAAAAAAAAAAAAGGAGCTTTTTACTGTTCTTTGGGAGATCAATCTATCTATAAATACGTGCTAAACAAACTACATAATTAAAAATTTTAACAGTGAATCTTTTCTAAAAAAATTTTAAGAACATGTATTCATAAGTTAGAAATACTGGGTACTCTTTATTAATAAGAATGTAACCATTTGTACTATTATTGTCAAGTTCAAGAGACTTGACAATAATAGTACAAAAGACTTACTTTTTCATTCAAAAGACTTTTTATTTTATTATTGAAAAGAAACTATTAAGAACAAACTTTCTGTCAGTTATTTTTCTTTAATTGCTATCAATAAATAAATAAGTTTACATCTATTGCTACTTAGTTATTTTTTTCCAAGACACTCAGGAATTAAAAAATGAAGCTCTTATTAAATTAATTAGAGAATTTTTAATTAATATTTAAATTCCATTAACTTGTATCTTTTTCAACATAAAATCACAAATAGTAATTGATAAGTTGTCACAAGTAAAGTCTCGTCTACAAGATTTTTCTATCAGCTTCAGCTTCTTTTAGTTCTTTTGTAATACTCTCAACTTTTTGTGTTGCTATTTCAATTGCTGTAGTAGCGATCTTCATGTTCGGAATATTTTTTACTTAATTGCATCCTGTAATTTCGTATTGCTTTCTTTAAGGTATGTTTGGACTGCTTGGAGATCTTCCTGCAGACCTTTTACTCTCTCATCAATTTTTTTTTTTTTTTTTCCCCATTCATTTCTTTTCTCCTTTTTACTTCGCTGGCTTCTTTTTCTTTTCATGTCTTCAGTTGCTTTATTTATCACTTTTTCTTGCGAATAAACAGCATATGCTTTAGTCACAGCATTAAGTAGCTGTTTTGTAATTGCAATATTACTAATGATACCATTTCTCCTAATGGTATCTTTAACTTGTCGAATTCCAATAATTGCAGCCTCTGAGAGATTATGTCATTCATAAGACAGAATGCTGCGATTTACAGAAAACCCTCTTTAAACATCAGAATTGGCATGCGACAGAGAAAGGCAATTTTTGATTATAATCGATAAATTTGAATACTTTTCTTTTCCGTTCATCTTATCAACAAGACTGAAAACTTCTTTCCAGTACCCATCAATTGGCTGTCATCATCAGAACGTTCATTAAAGCTTTTTACAATTAGATCAACTTCGTCATCTGATCTGTAAGCTTGGTATTCCAAAACTGTTTTGTCTATAATTTCATTAGACAAATTTCACGGTGCTAAACAAACACATAAGCATTGAATGGTTCTGTCATTCTGAGAGGATCTGAGAGCCGGATGCAGCTGCTCCAGATCTTTCAAAAATGAATGATTTATAGGCAAAGATTGTTTCAGTAATTTGCAAAATATTTACTAAAAATGCCTGCATGCCCATTCATGCTTCCTTTGCATCATTTTCCCCAATCTGTGACAGCGATTCTCATTACAAAATAATAATGAAAGCAACCCTTGCTCCAAGTTAAAATCCCCCCCCCAAAAGTGTTAATTCAAACAACTGGATTTGGATTAAACCAATATTCAATATTATTTCATCAATTGTTTCCTGAATTTATATTTAAAACAAGTTTAAGCAGAGATTCCCATAGCAAAATAATAATTAAAATAAATTAAGTTTCATAAATAAATTTTTCAGAAGTGTAAACTTTAACAATGGTCAAACTTAAATACACCAATATTGTTTTGCCGATCGTTACCCGATTTAAAAATTGGAAAAATAGTCAGATAAAAGAAAAAACTATTTGCCCACATAATCCAAAACTATCTGCAGACTCATAATAGTTCATGATAACTAAATACATAATGCGTATATAAACATGTGTATATGCATATGCGCACACATCTGTGCAACGTGCTTGGGTTTAGAGCTCATTTAAGTAGAAAAAAAGGGCATTGTGTTTCTTAAAAAGGGCAGTACATATCCTGATTCTAATTTGCAAAAATCCCCTAAAAAATTGAGTAAACCAATGCTTTATTGATTAATAATAATTAATTAGTAATTATTAATAAATTTATTACTAGTCTTTATTAAAAATTTGATAAAATTAATTAAGTTGATAAAGCTAAGTAATGTAAAAGAATTACATTTTAAATAACTTTGTTAATTAACTTATTAAAATAAATTATAAATAGTTAAGTTAATAAGAATATTTCTTTAAAAGATTTTTAAGGTTTTTTACTTTTTATAATAAAAATAATCACTCAAGTATACCCAATAGACAAGAAAATGCTTAATTAAGTAAGCATTTTGCATAAGAAGCACATTTTAATAAACTATTTATTGGATCACCTTGTTAAGAATCATCAATAAAAGTTTAACTAAATTAAAAAACACTTAATAAAGTTAAGTTGTTCTAAACCTAAATTTTCATTTTTATTAATTTTTTTCAGTTTTCAAGTTATTACATTTCTAAACAGAATTCATTCAATTTTTCATCATTCACTTGTCTCTGTAAGAATTAATCCAATAATACAAACAATTAAAATAGAGTTAATGCATGAAATTAGTAATAACACGTCTGTTCAAAATTACCATATAATGGTATAATATCTATTCCAGTTATTCAATACATATTCCACTACAAATTCCAGTAATTTATTAATTTTTTTTAAAATGGACAATAGCTAAAATTTTTTTCAGGATTATCTGCAGCCATTATAAGTGTTCTTCTGTTGATTTTAACAATCAGCTGGTCACCTATATAAGTGGCAGTTTTGAAACAGCCTGAAAGGAGATAAGAACCTCAACCTCATTTTTCTCCCCCAGTCTAGCTGGGAAAGAAAACCACAAGAGAAGGGGAAAAAAAAAAAAAAAAAAAAAAAAAAAAAAAAAAAAAATGTTCCGACAA
Organism: Cheiracanthium punctorium; assembly: GCA_038373885.1. Lineage (NCBI taxonomy): Eukaryota > Metazoa > Arthropoda > Arachnida > Araneae > Cheiracanthiidae > Cheiracanthium > Cheiracanthium punctorium. The sequence continues at coordinate 372,500 of JAWZYV010008393.1, forward strand.
TAAATTTCTAACTTTTGTTCAAATTAAGATGTCTTTTTAAAATTTGGACACTGAATCAATTTTTGCATTTAAAAGTAATTCCCAAAATTTCAAACAAATCGGTCTATTAATAAAAAAATTGTAGATGAATGAATTTTTACACAGTTGATTTCCATCCCCCCTTTTCACCACAGAGACGGGCGTGCATTTGCATTGGCTCTGCCTACTGGTACGGTGGGGAGGGGAGTAGAGAACAAATATAAGGGATAACGAAGCTTATGTAGATATTAAAAAAATACAAAAAACTTCGCGGGCAAAAGAGAATGTCTAATTTTTAATCATCGGCGCCACGGCGGTCCGCTGACCTCGCCTAGAATGAGCTCTGCTTGGGTTATAGTGACTTAAAAAAGATTTTAGGTAACTATCCATTTAAAAAAAACAACAACTGGGAATTACTGGAAAACTATCTGCAAGACCTTTGAATGTATCCGCGTCCGGCGTGCGTCTACATTATCTGACTATGATTGGAAGAATTTTAAACGGCGTTTCTTCGTTAAAGAAGGGCGGGGAAATAACTCCCAGCTAACTCAAATAGTTTCCGATCTACGTTTGAGCCCTGTAAAGCTGTTTTTTTCACCACCACGGTTTCCGCCAACGCCGCATATGCACTGGTTTCTGCTCTTACATTATCCCTATGGAAGCTGGACTTCTTCACGCGAGTGATATTTATGATTGGCCGTACTATCGGTGCCGTCATTCCGAAAGAAAGAAAAAAAAAAAAAAAAATCAAAGAAAGAACTGTGGGAAAGCGAGAGGGGAAAAGGAATAAAAAGCTGAAAATAGGAGGGGAAACTGTATTTAAAGAAAAAAAATAGGAAAAAAGGAGCCAATTGAAAAAAAAAGGAAAAACAGGAAAAAAAAAGGAGCACTGCGGTCCCTTTCAAACGCATAAAAAAAAATTCATCTGTACTACGTATAAATTATCTGAATTAATGTAGCCAAATGCGCGATAACAAATCAAGGCTTGTAAACTCGAAGCAGGAGAAGTTAGCTGAGCACACAAGAATTTCTTGGGCTAGCCGTCTGGTCTGCATATCTAGTTTTCCATGTGAGGCCCCAAGGTAAAGAAAATATAATTCCTAAGTGAACTCATTGCTTTCTATTTTTGACTATTACATGATGGTAGATTTTAAAAGGGGCTTAACATAGAAAAAATCTTCAAGTATTTTTTTTCAGGAAAATTTTAGCAAAATTGTGAAAAATTAATATGAATTATAAAAATAATGAATACAGAATATGAATTTTATAAGAAGATAAAATTCATATTCTGTACATAGGAACTCATATACAGGGTGGGGGTTTCACTGTGGATGTAGCGAACATTTTTATAGCATACTGAACTCATTAGTTTTATTTTAGTTTTTAGTACTAAAATATTTAAAAGCACAAAATGAACTCTTCCCTTTACACCCCCTCTCCCCTCCAAAAAAAAAAAATCTTAACTGTGACCCTGCCTTTGGGTATACGGAAAACACTTCTACACAGTATGAAAGTAAAATAATATTATTTAATTAAAATAACGAAATTTTATGCTAACACTACGAAATATATACAGGCCCATTGCGGCCAAATAGTGCTGGTCCGGTACATTTTAAACAGTACCACGCCGTTAACTTTTTTGTGCATGTCATAGACACATGGTAGTGCGCCGTTACTATTTATGTACTGGCGCATATGCACTTTTCAGACACTGGTAATCCAGTGACTTCCAGACAATGGCAATCTACCTTGCTCCCGGTATACGGCACTTTGCCAGCACGACGGGTACCCGGCCGTCATTTTGCGGGCAGTTGTGTGTTTGCTGGGTTGAGTTGCTCACAGGGCGTGACGTGCTCAATGACGTAAACGTTTACAAGAATATATGTACAGTCAAGCACCAAAAATCTACGGACCTAAAATCCGCGAGCGCCCAAAATCCGCGTAGTCTATCTGATGTAAACAGTGAACTTCGCAGTCAGAAGCTCGTTGGCGAAGTGCTAAAACTGAATGACGAAACACGAAAGTGTACGGAAGAATGACGTCATCACAGTAAGAACGAGTAAGAATCGATAAACTGGTAGGATTTTTCGATGTTTGGGTTGTTTTGGGGGGAAAAGTTGTGAAGTGAAGTCAGAAAGCTAGTGATCACATGGCAGCTATTTGTATCTTTGCAGTCCAGTTTTATCTGCTTACCGAGCAAGATACTTATTTGGGTGAAAAATATTTTAAGTTTCTCTGTTTCTTTTTAAATAGAGTTGCGATTTTATTCGCCGTATTCAAATGATGAGTTCCAAAGGGTCACAAGATTTCCCTCCAGGTCGTCCTGAAAAGCGGAAACATGTTACTTTGACCGTAATGGAAAAGGTTGAAATCATTAAAAAATTGGATGATGGTGCGACTCCCCGATTCATCGCCGACAATTACGGTATAGCAACACGAACTGTTTACGACATTCGTAAAAATAAAGTAAGGATTTTGGAGTTCTACCAGAAAAGTGACACTAATATTGGTATCCACAATCGAAAATCGCTACACGGAGCTAAATCATAGCTAAAGATTTAGATGACATTATTTACGAGTGGTTCAAACATCGAAGAAGTGATGGAGTACCTATTTCAGGGCCTCTTCTTAGAGCCAAAGCAAAGGAATTCCACACAAATTTGAAGGTGGAGGAGCCATGTGACTTCAGTTCAGGTTGGCTGAAGCGTTTCAAAAAAAGGCATGGCATCCGATACGATAAAGCATGTGGGGAAAAACTGTCATCGGACAGAGATGCTGTGGAAGAATTTGTTGAGGATTTCTCTGTAAAAGTGAGTGAGGAAAACTTATCTCCTGACCAAATTTTCAACATGGATGAAACAGGTCTGTTTTGGAGATGCCTACCCAGGCAGTCGTTAGCTGTCAGTGATGAAGTTGCACCTTCAGGCTATAAAGAGGCAAAGGAGAGAGTGACAGTTTTGCTCTGCTCTAATGCAGCTGGCACCTACAAGTGCAAACCTCTGGTTGTCGGCAAAAGTGCACACCCACGAGCATTAAAAGGTATAAAAAACTTACCCGTGATTTACAAAAACAATCGACGTTCCTGGGTGACAAAGGAAATTATGATCGAATGGTTTATGAACCACTTTTCAAAAGAGACAAGAAACCATTGCAACAAAGTGGGATTGCCCTCAGACTGCAAAATTTTGCTACTGATGGACAACTGTGCAGCCCATCCAGGCTCTGAGGTATTGCACAAAGATAATATTGTTGCCTGTTTCTTGCCTCCTAACACGACCGCATTGATTCAGCCTATGGATCAGGGAATCATCCGTAGTATGAAATCCCACTATAAGACTGAATTTTTAAAAAAAATTCTAAGTGTAGATGCATCCCTTAAAGATTACAAAAAGTCGTTTGATATGAGTGATTGCTTATATCTGTTGGCAGAGGCTTGGGCATCGGTCTCGCAATCTACACTGATAAATGCATGGCACAATTTATGGCCAAGTTCACTGTTTATTGACAGTGAACAAGATAACTGAAAAAACACTCAAAATACTGGTGTTAAACGATAAAGTAAATAAAAAAACTTTGTAAAAAACACACATAAGAAGTAAAAGGAAAGAGGAATTCCTTTTACTTCTTATGTGTGTTTTTTACAAAGTTTTATTTACTTTAGTGAACAAGATAATGCAGAATTTGCTGGTTTTTACGTAGATGCAGCAAAAAGTAAAGTAGCAGAGCTACTGTTGTTCGCCAAAAATGTTACAGATAACATTGGTTTTAGTGAAAGCAATATTACTGAATGGATTGAAAATTCTGATGAAAACATTGATCAGTATCAGATCACTGACAAGGAAATTGCTGACAGTGTTTTACATCCCAATAAAGGTGATTCTGATTCTGATGATGATGATGAACACTTAGACCATCCCAAGAAAATATCATTTGATAAAGGGTTGAAGTTTGGTGAGGAATACCTTAAATTTTTAGAACAACAAAACTGTGCAACAGAGCAAGAATTAATGATATATAATTTACAAAAAAAACTCAGACTACAACAAAATAAAAACTTGAAGCAAACTACAATTGAACGTATGTTTTCAAAATTAAAAAAATAATTTTTTTTAAATTTATGTTGTTTTGTGTGCACACTGTAAATAAAAGTAAGTGAAATGCTGTTAATTAGGTGTTTTCTTCTTATTCTCAATGTATTTATTCTCCTTTTTATTTAAAATTAATGATATCTTATTAATGGCCTGAAAGTCTTGAAAAGTGAATATCTTATTAATGGCCTATCTGCAAAATCCCGAAATCCGCACAACTGCTGGCCCCAAGCTGTGTGGATTTCTGGTCCTCTACTGTATTTCATTATTTCCTTACACAGACTCCGGTTACAATTCTGAACTCTTGTACTTTTTGGAATAATAACTTTTTTTTTATAAATGATATTTTTAAATGAAATAATTTATTTTTAAAATTAATAACTTCAACTATAGTCCACTACTTTAAAACTACGAGATTTTATCATATTAGTCATTATCACTTTAGCATTTGCTCATAAAATATTTGAAATAAGGCATCACTTATTTCAAATAGACGTCACCTGGTGACGTCTATTATGGTGACTTATATCCCCCCTGGTGACTTATATCTATTATGGTGTCATATCTATTATGGTGACTTATATGGTGACCTGGTGACTTATATCAGTGACGTCACCTGGTGACTGGTCACAAAGAACGGGTCGCAGTGTCCACACAGTGGAGTCGCATCACTCACAAGTCACAATGTAACTAGTTTGTGATAGTCCTGTGACAGTTGTGACCCTCTGTGACGTTACAGCGACTGTTTTGTGACCATCTGTGCTATTAGGGGAATTTAAAATTACGATGGTTACAAACAGGGACGGCCCTAGCTAATGTAAAAAAGACATCCCCTTTTATGATCTACTTAGTTTTTGAAATCGAAATGACGCCCCTTCGAAGGCGGCGCCCTGATGCGATGCTAACTTGCTTACCGTGTAGGGCCACCCCTGGTTACAAAAATAAGATGGTTTAATGATAAAAACCTACAAAACGGTACAAATTATTTTCATCCTATATTAATACTGAAGATCTTCTGGATATATTGGCCATTATAAAAAACAGAAAGGAAAAAAAAAATAAAGAAGAAAATCTGAAACACTTTCAGATTTTAAAGACACACTAAACTGCTGGAACAGCTTTAGTATTGTCTACCCACCATTCTTGGCACCTTTTGTTTTTTGCCAAACCTTCGCCAAGTGCTGTGTTTTGTAAAAAGTTTACCTTTCAGATTCTTGATGCAACTCCCGAGTTTCAGAATGGCAGACATTTTGTTTCCAGTCACAAAAACGATGACAAAAAACACATTACAATTTCATCTAGTAAGAACGATGTTATTATCCAAGAGGACAAAAAAGTAAACGCATTTCATTTGTTATAGCTTTCTAATTTTTTAATTTTTCATTAATTTTAAAATTATCATTTTTTCCCTCCCTACAAAAGGTTCTCCTACTACTACGATAAAACAACAATACAAACAAAAAATGTCAACAATCCCTAATCAATGTAAAACTCCCTATAACTTAAAAATAAAATTCTCCCAATTTATATCCCTTATTATCTCAAAAAAAGTCATTTCACAAATATATCCTATCGTACAAGACATATTCAAAAAACTTAAAATCACAACAAACTATGAGTTTCCATCAATAAAAGGCAGTCATCTTGTTTCTAAGCACACCGTTGATAATAAAAACATATTTTTAAAAAATTCCTCGTAAACTCATAGATGAAGTATCTGTTTGCAACTCCTCAGCAAACTTTTCCAATAACTTGGAAACTCAAGCGTAAAATGCCTAATCAAAAAATTTACCTTTTAACTTCTCGATGCAAATCCCGAAAATCTGATGTTTTATTCATTAAAAGCTGTTTATTTGTAAGTTTGCGCAATCTGTCGATGGCTTTGTAAAATAAAAACTCAATTGTATTCCTTTTTTTTGGATAAAAGATAGTTGTATATTATAGGAGCATAGTTTTTTTCGTACGATAAAAAGTAGCCTGTTTGTTAATCCAGGACTTTTAACGGTCTTTATTCTAAATTTCATCCAAATCCGTCGAACCGTTACAGCGTGAAAGAGTAACAAACATACATATAAGCATTGACATTTATAATATTAGTAGCAGGGGCGTAGCCAGAAATTTTTCATGGGGGGGGTTACGACTACTGCAACTCACATATATGCATACATGTGTGTGATAAGGGAGTGAAGAATATACATTTTGTATGGCAAAAAATTCCTCATGGGGGGGTTATGACCCCCCTAACCCCCCCCTTGGCTACGCCCCTGATTAGTAGGATTACATAGTTTTCTGCAAGTCATCAGTAACCTACTTTAAATTTGTTAAAGAAATATAAATTCTTATTTCATCATCCTTAAGTTTTATATATAAGCAATGGGAGCATGAATTTGCAAAAGGGGATTTACTTCTCATGTTCACAAAGCATATCTTTTACTGTAGCATCAATGTTTGTTATTGCTGCAGTTTTTTTGACAACCTGCCTGAAACTTTACAAAAAGATTCAATTGAGTAAGAAGGCTCAGATTAGATGTTTTCTCTGCCTTTTCTGATAATTTATCACATTTTGTTAATCACGGTTGTAACTGTGAATGCAAATTTAAGGAGTCTTTAAGAAGTCTCACATAATAATATTAAGGGGCCTAAATTTTGTTAAATGAATTTTAAGGAACGTATGTATCCTGCCTTCCCATTTAATTATTTTTATTTTTGAATTATTAACAGTGCGTTAAATACATGTATATAAATTTCTTTTTGCTAATGACTTAAAATTCATCATTACAATAGTATTTCTGCAAACCCTCTCTATTCACATCACCGGATAAGAGGACAATGGTAAAAAATAAATAAATAAATAAACCTGGTTTAAACCAGGGATGCAAAAAATGTTCAGATAGCGACGTCCCAAATAGCACACATGTTATCATTAATGTAGTGTCGCCACTACATTTCATCATGTGATGAAATATATGTTGCCATAACATTACTGCCAACATGTGTGCAAATGGGGTAAGGCCCTCTTATGCACATTGCATTATTTTCTTTCTGCCACAGAATTTTGAAAACCTCTGCCCGCGATGAAAATATGAGGTTAGTGCAGTAACAATTAGTTTAAATTACAGGTTTTTTTAAAACCTGTAATTTAAAAAAAAAAAAGTTTTCTGCCAGAAATTTCTCCAAACCTGCTTTAATTTCCCGGGATCCTAGATCATGCAATCCAACATATTTTGCACCATTGGTTTAAACCAGACAGTCCTGTAGATTTGTTGTATGTTTAAATGTTTAGAAATTAAGCATTCTTTTTAAACAATACTACTGGCATATAATCTTGGGCAGAACAACAGAAGTTTACAAAATACAGACAATAAAAATTTCAATTCTCTATATAATGAATTTATTATAATTATGTTCAGGTCTGGTCAGGACAGGATTCAGGTCTGCCCCGTAGCAGAAACACCGCGACACAGCGACAATGTCGCGGACACAGAAATCTGCTTGCGGACAGTTTTTGTCGGCATATTTTTTTTAAAAAAAGTTTTTAATTTCTGCCGTAAAAAAAAATTATTTTTAACTGTCCACAACTTTTGGGAACATTTTGCCATGGCTCGTTATGCTGTCTCCGCTCTGCGATGACGTCACTAATGCAAAAAAAGGCACAAAAAGGAACAGCCGAATCTAGCTTTTACACACCTCTGCGCCCTCCTGGTTTCATATTTTTATTATTTGCCAACGATCATCATTTTTTATTTCCCTTGCACCATTTTGGATTCCTTTTGCACCCTATCGCAAAAATGTTTTATTAAAACGGCCCCTTCAGATAAATACAATTAAATACAATAACCCCATCATAAAAATATGAATGACTGATTGAAAACAGCCATTCTACAAAATTACCTTCTAAATCGGACCTTTCTCACGAATATTACTCGTTAAAATGCCTTTTACAAATGTTCTATTTTTTCAGATCGGTATTATTATCGCATTTTTCATTATCTTTGAAGAGCTGAGTAACCTGAAAGTGCCCCTTCTGCAAGGTTTTGTTTTTGCTGACTAAAGTGAGAACTCGATCGGCATCGTGCGTATTTCGCTTAGGAAATGAGAGAAGAGGGAAGAAAATATAGTTGAAAAAATCAATATTCTACAGTTCGTCGTCAGCTGTATAGTTATTCCTCTTCTCTGTTTTAACTGTTTTGCACACTTGCAAGTTTTTTCTCTCATTTTTTTTCTGAACGCTTTACTCTATTTAACTGGCTTTCTTATTACGCATTATTCATATTTATTACAGATATTTACTAACCATAAATAACTACGAATGATATAAAAAGTGTCTTAGCAAAACTACGTTGTGCTCTGCGATGACGTCACTAATGCAAAAAAAGGCACAAAAAGGAACAGCCGAATCTAGCTTTTACACACCTCTGCACCCTCCTGGTTTCATATTTTTATTATTTGCCAACGATCATCATTTTTTGAAACCGATTCTGAAATTAAGTGGGACTTCCAGAAATTGATCTGAAAATTGGGCGATTTGAGACATTTTGCGAATACAGCACTTGAAATATATTACATTTTGCCAAAATTAAGCATATCAGTAGCATTTTGCTTCATCGGTGTAGCTGGGGTTATTTGTGTTCCAAATAGTAATTTATGAACAAGTTTTTCCCACCTCTTATGATTATCTTAATCTTTTAACTTACCTGAATTCCGGAGCTATCCTAAAAGCTGTAGTGAAAGGAAATTCAAATAGAGTTTTAAACAGGTGGTTTATTTGATTAACTGTACACCTAACGTAAACTAAACATCTTAAAGTCAAATAAATATAAAGGTATAGCTTCTCATTAAACTTATAAACTCTCATTAATCTCACCTAACAGCGGCGTAAGCGAACAGCATTCAATTAAGCCTCGCGGCGCGAACTCCAGTTCGTAAACAATCGCCGTCTTGGATGGAGTGGTTGGTTGGTTGAGTAAGTATCGCCCTGAAAGCCGATCGTCCAATGACGGGTGCACTCCAGAAGCCCGGTAAACGTCGAACCGAGAAGAAGCCGGGTACAACTAAACCACGGCATTTGCTGACGACGATCCAGTATAAAAGGGGCAAGTTTCGCAAGCAGTCAGGCAGTCAGGTTGTTAGACATCGGCAGGTAAGGCGAGGTAGCCTTGTTTTTAAAAGCGAGCAGTTATGCTCTAGTTTAAGTTTAGTTATTTTCCAGCCATTTTTAATATGATTTTAGTTAAATTTTAACAGAATAGTGCATTAACGTTAAAGCTAAATTAATGATGTTTTTCTTCAAGTTATATAAAATAAAAGCCGGCCAATCGAATTCTATATTTTTAATGATGTTTTCATCCTAAAGTTTTTGCCAAATAAGTTACTCTCATAAGTCAACTCTCATGAAGTTTAATAATCTGTGAAAATATTACCCTGATGTTCTATTTATGAACCAATAAAGATTGATGTCGCCTTTATCTCAAGTGCTATCTTTATTTCTCTACTACTCTTCATTTGCGGCCATCTACTCTCAAATACAAGTTTTGTCTCCAGGTGTTGACTTCTCTACAAAATAACATAGGCTGATAGCACCATTGGAGACAACAAGGGTTATGGGCCGTAGTTTGTGAGTGAACGCCCGTACCTGAAGATGAAATTACCCAGTGCTGAGATGGAGGTGCAGCCTGAAAGAGTTTGAAAAGGGAGATAGTTTGAAGCCTATCCTGAGATTTTTAGGTTAATGTCCAACCTAGAAGTTTAAGGTGTTCTTGAATTTGAAATTCACTACTTGAAGTTTAGAAGCCGAAATTTTGACGTTGTTGAAGTTTAAAATTTTTTTTAAGTTGAAATTTGGACATTTTTGAAGTTTTATGATTTGATGTTTGAAGTTTTGATATTTTCACCTAAAATTTTTGATAGTTTGAAAAAAAAAAAAAAAATGGCTAATTCACCAGGAAATTTTTACCATGTTGAGAAGCTTAATGCAACCAATTATTCCTCATGGTGCGTTGACATGAAGTTTTTGCTGTTGGAGAAAAATTGCTACGAAATCGTGTGTGGCAGAGAAAAATTCCCAGAGATCAAAGAGGGCATCATTACAGAAAAGGACGTAGAAGCGCACAATATTCGCAAAAGGCTCGCATTATCCATGATCTACTTGAACGTTCATAGTGACTTTCGACAAATCATCGGCGATCTGGATGACCCGTGTGAGGTTTGGGATCTTCTAAAAAGAAATTTTAAGCCCGACAATCGTAGTCACCATATGCAGACCTTCAGAGAGTTAATGCAGTGTAAAATCCAGCCAAATGAAAACGTGAATCTCTTCGCCTCACGAATTCAAAGCCTAGCAAATCAGCTTAAGGACAGTGGGAAGTCCCTCGACGAGGTTTTTCTATCGTATCAGTTCTTGAGAAACCTACCATCGAAGTTTGACTCCATAGTCCAAAGTGTTCTTCGTTGGGACAGTGCAAAGTTCGTGTTCAAAGACATCGTCCTGGAACTGGTAGCTGAAGAGAGGCTTAATCTACGCGACTCCGACAGGAGAGCCCCCACGAAGGAAGCGTTCAGTGCCCAGAGAAACCGAGTCAAGTGTTTCCGGTGCGGTCGCCTGGGGCACCTCCAGAGAGACTGCTGTGCTCGCATAAGGTCTCCCAGTCCATCTAGAGCCAGGCCTTATAGTCCGGACGTTTGCAAAGTCACGATGTCAAGGTCTTGTCCAGCAACTGAACAGCCGAGGTCCCGAAGTAGGCGCCATAATCAAGGTAACCAGTCAAAGTCCCACCAGAAAACTATATACCCTCCAACATTGGCCTTCACCTCATCAGTAGCACTTACGCGATATTGCCGGGGGAGGGGGGTGTTAGGGGAGTCATAACCCCCCCTCATGAGGAATTTTTTGCCATACAAAATGTATATTCTTCACTCCCTTGTCACAAACACCTATACATATATATGAGTTGAAGTAGTCATAACCCCCCCCCCCCGCTTTTTAGAGGTTTTCTCAACACTGGGTGTCTACCAAATTTCTGAAAGTCAATTTCCTGACTTTTGGGAGGTCCCGGAAAAAAAACTCCTGACCAATGCATTTTACTTAGGGAAATTGCACAATGCTTGTCTTTATATTTGCATATTTTGTACAACTTCTTTAAATCAATTTTGACTAAAGTATACAGGATTAAGCTTTCATCCATTGAGAAACAGAAGTAGTTGCACTTTCTGATAGAATTAACTAACTGTTCTTGGAAATACAGTCCTAATATATAAGTTACCAAGTAAGCTAATTTGTCTTTTACCCTCACGTCACGATTGATGAGTCGCCCATTTTCTCCTCCTTATACAAACACTGTTGGTTAATGTTCTTTTTCTTTTATGTTCTTTTATGTTTCTGTTATGTATGATTTCTTTTATGTTTCCCAAACCTTTATTTCATTTTCAAATAATATCTTTAAAAGCAAATATCAATCTAGTAAAACATAATTATATTCCTTAAAACTTAATTTACAACTTAAAATGCATAAGTAAGCCTTCCTCAAAGATGTAAACAAACCCTTATTGAAGCACACATTAAAGTTCCACTTCAAGTTAAAGTTACAGTTCAGCTAAAGTTAGTATTTTGTTGCTTCACTGCAACTGAACTTTCTAGTTCTAAATGTCATATTAAATCATCACTTTTTTAATTGTAATTATTATTTATAAACAACCATTTTTCATTAATTAATTTTTTATATTTAATTGTTCCACTAAGCCCTCTGCTCAGTGTTTATGCAAATATCATTAGGCTTGTTCTGATTGGATGACATGGCAACCTGTGATTGGATGATGACATGGCAATCTATTATTGGTTAATGCACATATATAAGAAACTGTGTTAATGTATCAGTTTTCAGTTTTGTTTTTTGAAAGCACTAAAGTCCAGTGCAAGGTATTTGTCTCTATTAATGTTTTTGTTAAAATAAATGTGTGTTCAAGTTTTAACTTTTTGTGGTGTTTATTAGTATCAGGGAGCGCACAGACTGGTAGCAGAGCGTGGTTTATTTAAAGTATTGAAATGATTTTGTGCCCCCTAAATATCTTATGAAAATGGCTGACAAAACACCAGTTTATTCTTCTATTGAACTGAAATTGAATAGATACAACTACAGGACTTGGAAGCTGAACATCAAGGCTATTCTTGAACAAGATGGTGTCTCAAAATGGATTGACAAGAGCACACAGCCAGTACTACCTGAACAATTGTCTGTGTTAGAAAAGCTAAAAGTTGATCAGCTGAAAGAAAGGGCTCTTGGTATAATTAGGGCTAATTGTGACTATGAAACTAGGCAAATCATACAAGATATAACAGATCCAGCTGAAGCCTGGAAGGCATTGGCAGATGCATTTCAAGCTACCTCAAGAGCAAGAAAAGCCCATTTAATTACAGAGTATGAAAATGTAAAGTTGAATCCAGAAGAACCCATGTCTGTTTTCATAGCAAGATTTGAAGCTGCATATAAGAGGGTAGAAGAGGCTGGTGAAGAAATAGATGAAAAACAGAGATGCTATCAGCTTATAAGATTCCTGCCTGAAGATTATGATGGTCTAGTTAGAGAAATATACAATTTAGAAGATAAAGAGTTTACATTTAAGAAAATTAAAGAGATGTTACTTGGTGAATATGGAAGGCGAAGTATAAGGGAAGAAGAAAGAAATATGCAAGATTCATTTATAACATCTCATCAAAGGAAATTAAACGAAGAAATTAGAGACCAGAAACCTTCTGCAAAATCCTGTCATGTATGTGGTAGAACTGGGCACTTTGCAAGAAACTGTTACGAAAGAAAAAACAAGCCAAAGGGCACTGGAGGATATAGAAGGAAGCAGAAGAATATGAAAAGTGGTTGCAGCTATTTAGCTGATTTATTAGTTGAGGATGAAGCTAATTATTCTGGTGAGCATGTGAATACAAGAGATTGGACAATAGACAGTGCTACTACCGCTCATATATGCCAAAACGACGAGTTTTTCGTCACCTTGAGGGAACCACCAGCAGGCTCCGTCGTCCGAATGGGTACCACTCCACATCCAGTCAAGGGAATTGGTTTTGTCAAGTTCTATGTCAGAGACAGAGGTAAGCTTGTACTTATTACTCTGAAGAATGTGTTATATGTACCCTCTGTTCAAAGGAATTTAATATCTGTGACAAAAATGGATGATGCGGGGATGCATGTTAAATTAGATAGAGGTATTAAAATATATTCGAACAAATGGAAATATTTATACACGGCTAAACGTAGTAACAAATTTTACATTTTGAGGGGAATACCACATGAAGGGAAAACGGCAAATGAAAATGATACTAAGAGTGAACAATGTTTTTCACTTGACCATAATTCACTAATGATGTGGCATGAGCGCTATGGACATTGTAATACTAGTATATTAAGAGAAATGGTTCAAAAGATGATGGTAATTGGTATTACAAAATTAAGTGGTCGAGAAGATATATGTGAAGCATGTAAATTGGCTAAAAGTACTCAGTGTAGTCATCCTAGGCTACCAGAAATTAGATCATCGAAATTATTAGAACTGGTACATACTGATGTATGGGGTCCAGCCCCAGTAACATCAATGAAAGGATACAGATATATTTTAACATTTATAGACGACTTTAGTAGGCGTGCATTTTGTTTCCCCCTAAAAACAAAAGATGAAGTATTTCCTAAACTTAAAGAATTTATAACTCTGGTAGAAAGACAAACAAATAAGAAAGTTAAGGTGATTAGGAGTGATAATGGCCTAGAGTATTGTAATCAAAGAATTTTTAATGTATTAAGAGAATTGGGAATTAAACATGAAAGAACAAGTGTATATTCACCGCAGATGAATGGGGTCGCTGAAAGATATAACAGGACACTTTTAGAAGGTGTTAGGAGTTATTTTCAATCCACTAAATTACCAGATTATCATTGGATAGAAGCAGTAATGGCTATTAACTACCTTAGGAATCGTACATTGCATAAGACTATTCAATGCATTCCATTTCAGAGGTGGTATGGCAGAAAGCCAAATGTCAAACATTTAAAGAGACTGGGCTGTATAGCCTACGTTTACCAACCCCCTAACAAAAGAAATAAATTTCAACCAAGAGGGAAAAGAGGTATATTTGTTGGTTATGGATTGGGAACAAGTGGTTACAGGATCTGGTTTCCGAGCGAAAACTCTATTATAGAATCTAGAAATGTGACTTTTGATGAAAATAAGATGGGAAACGAAGTTATGCCAGTAGAAACCAATATGCTTCAAAAATTAAACCATAGAATAAATTGGGAAATAGATGAGATAGATGCAAATCCTCAGCCTAGTACTTCTAGTAGAGAAAGTAGTGAGACTACGCCGCACAGTGATCTAGAAACCTCATCAAGTGAAAACGGTTCTGATGACAAAATTTCTTTTACAAGAATTTGGAAGGAAAGGAAACATGGGGCTAGCAAAGGAAGACTTGATATTTATTACATAACATCTGATGGAACGACTCTCAGAAGCAAAAATGAAGCAGATAAATATTGTCAGGAACACAATCTAAATTACGATATTGAGGACTTTAACTTTTCAACTAATGATAAATCCGAGCACACATTAGAGATGGAAAAGGCAGTTGTCGATAATGACGAGAAAGAGGAAACAAGTAAGGATTCTGAAGTATTAAATGAAGATGAATGTGCATGTGGAGAAGTATTAGGGGAAATGTATTGCACAGATATACAAATACCAAAGTCGGTTGCTCAAGCTAAGATGTTGCCGGAAGCAGATAAATGGCAAAACGCAATGGATGCAGAAATAAAAACCATGAAAGAACGTAAAGTGTGGTCACTTATTCCGAAACCCCCAGATGTTAAAGTAATAGGGTCTAGATGGGTTTTTACAATCAAAAGGAACAGTGAGGGACATGTAGCAAACTATAAAGCAAGGCTTGTGGCATTGGGCAATAAGCAGTATGAAGGAAGAGACTATGAAGAAACGTATAGCCCTGTAACTAACTTCATATTAATTCGATTATTTATTCTTTTATTTATAGTATTGCTAGGTTGGAATCACTGCATACTTGATGTGAAAAGTGCTTATCTATATGGTGATATTGATAAAGATCTATATATGAAACAACCAACAGGTTACGAAGTCAGAGGTAAGGAAACTTATGTTTTAAAACTTCATAAGTCCATTTATGGGCTTCATCAAAGTGGAAGATGTTGGTATAATGAGTTGCATCAAAAGCTGCTAACAGCGGGATTTGAAGAAATACCGGGGATAGTATGTGTATATAACTATCAAAATAGAGCAATTGTTCAAGTATATGTGGATGATATCCCAATATATGCTAAAAATGAAGAAACACTGCAGGAAGTAGTTAAATTAATTAAGAACATTTATGATGTTAAGGACCTTGGTCCAATTGACAAGCTTTTAGGGGTTAAATTTAATTGCACAGATAAAGGAGCATTTATTAGTCAATCGGACTACATTACAAAATGTGTAAGAAGATTTAATTGTAATGTTTTTTGTAAAACTTATATACCTCTAGCTCCAGGCATAGTTCCCAACAAGACTGAATGTCCCAAATCAAATCAAGAAAAGGCTTTTATGCAAAAGTTGCCTTATCGAAATCTTTTAGGATGTCTAATGTACATAGCATCTAGATCACGACCCGATATTGCTTTTAGCGTTGCATCGCTATCTCAATTTTGTGAAAATCCAGCTAGATCTCATTGGGAAAAATTAAAGGGCATATTGCATTACCTTGCTTCAACCAAAGATTTACACATTGAATACTTGTCTAATAATCTCCCTTTCCAACTTACAGTTTACGTGGATGCTAATTGGGCAAGTGATCCTTCTCATAGACACTCCTGGTCAGGTTATTGCATGTTTTTTGCTGGAATGCCTTTTACATGGAGAGTTGCTAAACAAACTTGTGTTGCGCAGAGTCCAATGGAAGCGGAATTCATAAGTGTGTCAGAAGCTGCTAAGGAAGTCAAGTATATATGTTCAGTGTTATCACAATTACAAGCCAGGTATGGATTCCAACTCGAAAAACCAGTCATCAATTGTGACAGCTCGGCAGCAATCCAGTTTACGAAACATAGACTTCAGAATATAAGAAATAGATACATTGATTTAAGATACTTGTTTGTTAGAGAACTTTATGAACAAGGACTGTTTGATATTAAACATATAAGAAGTGTTTGCAATATTGCAGATTTATTAACAAAACCTCTCAAGAGGAGTCGTTTTGAACATTTAAGATCATTTTTACTTAATTAAATTGTATGTATTCATTTAATGTTTCCTAAGTTAGGAAGAGAGAGAGGGAAAAAAAAAAAAATCCTTTAGAGATTTAGATTATAGTATGTTTGGGAAAGAGGGGCATTGTGTTGGTTAACACATTTCTTTTATGTTTCCCAAACCTTTATTTCATTTTCAAATAATATCTTTAAAAGCAAATATCAATCTAGTAAAACATAATTATATTCCTTAAAACTTAATTTACAACTTAAAATGCATAAGTAAGCCTTCCTCAAAGATGTAAACAAACCCTTATTGAAGCACACATTAAAGTTCCACTTCAAGTTAAAGTTACAGTTCAGCTAAAGTTAGTATTTTGTTGCTTCACTGCAACTGAACTTTCTAGTTCTAAATGTCATATTAAATCATCACTTTTTTAATTGTAATTATTATTTATAAACAACCATTTTTCATTAATTAATTTTTTATATTTAATTGTTCCACTAAGCCCTCTGCTCAGTGTTTATGCAAATATCATTAGGCTTGTTCTGATTGGATGACATGGCAACCTGTGATTGGATGATGACATGGCAATCTATTATTGGTTAATGCACATATATAAGAAACTGTGTTAATGTATCAGTTTTCAGTTTTGTTTTTTGAAAGCACTAAAGTCCAGTGCAAGGTATTTGTCTCTATTAATGTTTTTGTTAAAATAAATGTGTGTTCAAGTTTTAACTTTTTGTGGTGTTTATTAGTATCAGGGAGCGCACAAACACATCGCTTGATGCTTTCGCGGTCCGAAAAATGCGTCGCAGTTGCTTTCGGTTTCCAGTCTGACAATTAGAGAGAAAGTGTAGAAAAAACAAAGACATGAAAAAAATTTATTCTTTTGGTGAATTTTGCGGACCCATTTTCCGATTTCCCGGCTTTTACCAGACTTTCAAGAGCGGTAGACACCCTGCAACATCATTATTAGAGGTTTTTTAAAATATCAGTAGTACTATCACGTTTTAAAAAACGATCCATGTGAACAAAGAAAACAACATGCGCTGCACTTTCCTTCCACAAAAGAGCTAAGCTTACATCCAAATACAGGACGGAAAAAGATAGGGTGGCGGGAAATGCGAGAGGAGACGTGAAGTAACAAGAGAAGGAGCAGCTAACGGCATCCCCCCCCCCCTCCCACGCACACCACACTTTCGCCCGACACAAGTTCGCTCACGGCTGCCGGTGCCGAGGGAGAATGTTGAATTCCCTTCTTTCATGATCGGCGCCGACACACAGGAGTATTGACTCACAACAAAGCAGCTAGGGTTGCAAACCGCACCTCCGTGCAGGCATAATGCCCTAAAAAAAGTAAACATTTGCTCAATTCCGTAGTTTTTTCGTACCATCCGTAGCTCCGTAGTTCATGCTACTTATCCGTATAAACTACGGATAATCCGTAGCAGTTGGAGGGTATGAAACTACCCCCAAGACCATCCCAGGTAACAATTTGAACTTTTCTGTGGCAGAGGCCAATTTGATCAACAGTATTGATAGTCATACATGGATATTGGACTCTGCAGCGAGTCACCACTTTTGTAATGATCGCAGCATCTTTTTCAACTTTAGGACTGTGAAAGATGAGAACATGGTGCTAGCATTAGATGACTTAGAGTTTCCTATAGATGGAAGGGGGGATATTAAGCTCAAATTTGGTAAAAATGAATGTACTTTAAATGATGTGTTTTATTCTCTGAAATTGAGGAGAAATTTATTATCAGGCCCCATGCTCATCGGAATGGTTTTAAATTTGTAGGGGGGAATGGAAAGATCAAAGTCTTTAAGAAAATTTTTTTTGTATTTTCTGCTAAACTTGAATGAGGCTTATATTACATGTATCCAAGCCCTGTTAAACCGGTATGTAACGCTATTGGCAAATACAACCTAAGAGATCTTGAATTGTGGCATGCACATTTTGGTCATGCAGGTGTAGATTTCATCACAAAAACTAGTTCCCTAAACGCTGTTAGAGGCCTGCCCAACCTAAAGAAGCCCCCAAATTTTTTATGTGAACCTTGCAAGCTAAACAAACACAGACGAGTGTCGTTTAAGACCATTAGTGGAAGCAAAGTGCGAGGTCCACTAGATCTAATTTGTTTAGATATTTGGGGTCCTTCGAATGTTGTAGGCAAACGCGGGGAGCGATACTACCTATCGATCATTGATGAATTCTCTAAATACATGACTATTTATCCGTTAAAAGACAAATCCGACGTTTATGACATTTTTTCAAGATATGTTTCGCGTGCAGAAAGGTCACTCGAGTTAAAAGTTAAAGCCATAAAGACAGACAATGGGGGTGAGTTCGTAAATAATCATTTTGAAAATTTTTGTGCCGAAAAAGGCATAAAGCACAAACGCACAAATGTATACACGCCGGAACAGAACGGATCAGCTGAACGACTCAACCAAACGGTTGTTGACGGAGCTAGAAGTATCCTTTCAGAAAACGGCCTAGATAAAAGCTTTTGGCCAGAGGCTGTGTTATTTTTTGTGCATGTGTGGAACAGGTTATGCCATTCAGGGCAGTCGAAAACTCCCATTGAATTATTTAAAGGCATTAAGCCCTCAGTAAGACACTTACGTGAGTTTGGATCAAAAGTTTACGTTGGAACTCCTCGACCCTTAAGGGGAAAGCTCGACCCGAAGGCCAAAGTTGGCATCTTAGTAGGGTACGCTTTAAGTACCAAAGGGTACAGGATTTGGATCCCGGAGGAGGAAAGGGTGGTAGAAAGCTGCAACGTTTCTTTCCCGAAAGCTCAGGAAAGTGACAGTGGAGCGGTACTGGCGCCCAGTGTCGGTTCTAGTTTGCCTCAAATATGTGAGGAGAGTCGAGAATCGGTTGAAGATGAAAGTCTCCCGAGTTCCTCTCCCACACTTAGTCCAGAGTCGGACCTGGAATCTGATGCGGAAGAAAGCGGGGATGATAGTCCGGTCAGCCCTCCTGCACTTCGTGATGCTATTTGGGTAAGGACTGCAGTTCCTCGACCCGACGGATCCAGAACAGATATCTATTTTCATGAAGAAGGCCAGAAACGTAAGCTAAAGAGCTTGAATGAAATTCAGAAATACTGTGAACAAAATCACGTAAAATTTGATGACGTAACCAAAAGCATGTTTAGCTTTAAGGGCAAGGATTCTTTTCAGGGCATTATCAACACTAAACCAAGTAATGCCGAAGTCAGTGTAAAAGATAAAAGCTGACTAGTACCCGAAGTTCCTCGTACCTATAAACAGATGCTCAGGTCTCCACAAGTTAAAAATTGGAAAGAGGCCATGGACACAGAGTATAAGAATTTAATCAGTAGAAAAGTTTGGGTATTGACAAATTTGCCCCCAGACAAACAAGCTTTGGGGTGCAGATGGGTGTACAACATCAAAAGGGATGAGAAAGGAAATGTCGCGAGGTATAAAGCCCGTTTGGTGGCTCAAGGCTACAACCAAGTAAAAGGGGAATCCTACGACGAAACTTTTTCTCCCGTGATAAACTTTTCTTTAATCAGGTTATTCTTTTCTCTGTTTGTGGTCTTGCTAAAATGGAAGCACACACAGTGCGATGTCGCCTGTGCTTACCTGTATGCTAATCTGGAAGAAGAGGTTTATATGAGACAACCCGAAGGTTATGAGGAAGTTGGAGGGGAAGGTCTAGTTTGTCATTTAAAGCGTGCTTTATAGGGGCTTACATCAGAGTGGTCGTGCTTGGTATTTTGAGCTTAAAAACGTTTTACTAGAGATAGGGCTCGGAAAGTTTGAGTGGTGTAATTGTACATTTTTTTCTAACAATTCAGCTGTACTTTTAGTCTATGTAGATGATATCGTGATTTTTGGAAGGACGGAACAAGAAATAGACGCAATTTTAAGCAGACTACAAAGCAAATTTGACTTGAAAATTCTGGGTAAAACCAAAAGGTTATTAGGTGTGGAATTTGAGGAGATTAACAACTTTTTAGTAATCCACCAAATTCCCTACATAGAAGATGTTTGCAGAAGGTTTGAAAATTTTAAATTTCCTATTTCTTCACTCCCAATCACAAAAAGCGTGCAGTACAGTAAACTACAATCACATCAAACTATCGGTGAACAGTACCAGATGAAAATTTATACCTATAGAAATATTTTAGGATGCCTGTCATTTCTCGCTAATCGTACGAGACCCGATATTTCTTATGCTGTTACCATCTTTTCCCAATTCCAGAATGACCCGGGTATGGAACACTGGAATGGTTTGTTAAAATTACTCGGATACGTAAGGAAGACGAAATCATATAAATTAAAATTGAAATGTCAAAATACTGATTTAATTGGGTACTCAGATGCAGATTTTGCTGCGAATAGAGACGATAGGATTTCCATGGGGGGAGAATTCATTTACTTGGACAAAGCACCTATAACCTGGCGTGCGTTCAAGGAAAAGTCTGTTAGCCTGTCTACTATGGAGGCTGAATTTCTAGCAATGGTGGAGAATATAAAAGTGCTCACCTGGCTAGATAATGTTTTGCAAGAAGGAAATGATTTAGGATTAATCAAATATGACTCCAAACCTACCCTATTTGTAGACAATCAGGCTTGCATTGATTTCCTGAAAAGCCCCATAGAGAATCACCGAACGAAGCACATAGATGTTAGGTTATTTTTTGTAAGAGATTTATATTATAAAGACAAATTTAAAGTCAATTTCATTAGAAGTAGGGCCAATATGGCTGATATTTTCACTAAACCAATCACTCAAAGTGAATTGAAAAGGTTTTCTGACGAGGTTTTCGAAATTTAGAATCTTTGATAATTTTAATCCATCACCGTTTTTTTGAATTTTTGCTAATTAATGTTTGAATATGTACTAATACCTTTTGAAAAAGTGTCGTTTTCATTGATTCATTATGTAAATACGTCATTTATGCAACTGTTTTTCATGCCACTGTATGAAAGTTGAGTGAAAATCCTTGGCCAAGGTATATGCGTAAAAGGTATATGCATAAAAGTTGTGCGTATTTGAATCATTGATGATCTTTAGGTCATCCTCATTAATCATTATGTCATAATGTTTGAAGTCTTTGCATTTATATATAGCATATCTTCCCTTTTGATGTATTTTATGTCAAGATATTTGAAATTTTTGCATTTATATATCATATCTTTCTTTTTAATCGAATTTTTGTACTTATATACTGTAATTTTCTAGTTGACTGTTTTCTAACTTGAATGTTCTTGGTGGTTGGATTAAGCTGTTTGAAAGTTTAAATGTTTAAGATTTTTGCTTAGAATTGTACTCAGAATTGAGTTTAAGGTATCAAATTAAAGTGCAGAATTTTCTGGGTTTCTAAATGAAGTGATGATTAATTGCCATTCACGTCGTTCGAGCATGGGATAACCTGATAAGCCTAAGTCTAAATTATGACAATTGACGTATGTACCTGAGTGAAATTGGGTAACTTTTGAAAGGTTTTGTAAGTGAATTTTTTCTGCATATTTATATTTAAACTATTGAATAACATGTGTCACAAGTCAATCTTTTCAGTGATTTTTTTGTTTAAAAGGAACTTTATATTTGATAATTGTTTGAGAACACTGTTTTAAAAATTTTTTTGATACTAATTAATATAATCGCAAATAGTAATTTTTGAGGTTTTGTCTGCCCGGATTTTTGAATTGTATAGAGCATTGTTTTACTTAGAATTTCTTGGTACATTGTTTTACTAAATCCTTTGAAGTATGCTACTTGCTTGCTACTCGCCTATTTTTAATTGAATTGAACATTGTTTTACTATTACCTGCATTTGTAAATGTGCGAAATTTTTCTATGACTATTACTGTGTTTTTTTCAAAATACTGGCAGGTCATCTGTTCATAAGAGCTGGGAGGAGGGGCTTTTGTTCCAAATAGTCATTTATGAACAAGTTTTTCCCACCTCTTATGATTATCTTAATCTTTTAACTTACCTGAATTCCGAAGCTATCCTAGAAGCTGTAGTGAAAGGAAATTCAAATAGAGTTTTAAATAGCAGGGCTCCCATCAAATTTTCTATCAAAAAGGGGGGGAAAAGGGACCATCCCTTTAAGAAAAAGGGACCAAAAAGGGACCATCTGTAAGAAAAAGGGACCAAAAAGGAACTATTTAATAAACGGTCATTTTTAAAGGAATAAAAAATTTCCTCTGAAATACAACCTCAATTTTACATCTCCTACTTCTTATGTCCTTTACACTGAAGTAAACACACTGAAATATTCTCACATGAATAATATAAAACTTCACTACACCACTTTTAAGTTTTGATACATTATTTTTGAATTGAATATTTTGAAAGATACAAAATTGAGAGTTCCACTGCATAATTTATTCAGTTCCCTAATACAGACTTATTGTTCACAAAGAAATAAAATTGAAAGATTTCATTAATCAAATGTGTAACATTCTTCTGGAAATGATTACTAACACACATAATTAGATGAAATCCTGGCTCTTATAATAACTAAACAAAGCTTAAACTACATTCTTGTAGACTCATACAAAACTCAAACACAATTTGCTGAATATGCAGAATAAAAATTAAAAAAAAGTAAAATTAAAAAAAAAAAAACTGAAATCCACCGATCGGCAACCGCTCCCCTCAAAAAATAAATAAATAAATAAATAAAAAAAAATTCCGCTTTGCACAGGCCTTATTATTAAAGGTCAAAATTAACGGTCGCCACTCGCCAACTGTATTTTTGAAAGTGGAGACTACAAATTTATATACCGGTCGCCACTCGCCGACTGTATTTTTGAAAGTGGAGACTACAAATTTATATACCAGTCGCCACAGTTTATTTCCCCACTCTATTTCCTTTTTTTACACAAAGTTTATATTAATTGAAAGTAAAACAGAAACGGGGCATTAAAACAGATGTTGTTGACAGGAGTCAACTAAACTCCAAGATTGATGTCGACATGGCAGGGAGGGGGAGAGCTGGATCATTGATAAAGGGTATTAGTACTACTTGACCAATTAGCAAAAGTAATCATCTGTTATGGAAATTTTCAAACGGGGATTACGACAATGCGTAAGATTGCGGTTTGAAGCAGACACCTGCACTTGTTTGTTTTTGCAAGGGCTCTCTTTCTGAGAACAAAAATCCAAAGAGTGGCGAGCATTCATTTATAAATTCTTTTCTTGTGATCTATTAATACCAAAAAATAAAATAAAATAAATATTTCAAGATTTATTCCGGCATAATAAGGCTTATGGCCAGCATAAAGTTGATGACAGCTGTCCGTCGTGGAAAATTAACAATGTTCGTCATGAACAAAGACCAATGGAGTATGCAAATGCAGCCACGGGGGATTAAAAAATAGGGATACTTTGTTTTCGCAAAAAGGCAATTTTGTTTACCATATAGAAGATATTCAGAACTGGTTTGGTGCAATCTGAAAATCGTTAAAGTTTATTCCTAAGCGTTCATTTCTTATAGTCAGACACATACATTCAGATCAATGAACGTCATGAAGTCGCGCAATTTAACTCGCAAAAAGGCGCTTTTCATTTCTAAATGAATCTGTAATTCCCTAATGGTTTGTAAATATCTTTAATAACTATAGATAATTTGAATTAGGAAGGCCAGATAATGATTATACTAAGCAATCATTAAAAACTAAAACTTGCAAGTGCTTAAAACAGCCAGTTATAAACTACTGAAGCTGCCATTATTTATACTGACAGTTTTCAACAAAAAGCTGAAGTCTAGAATTATGATTGTGAAATAATTATCAAATATAACACCCACATTGTAGGAAAGGCGTGGAAGTTATTTTGAATCCCTTTCTTACCCCCAACTGAAAGTTATGTTAGTTTTTTGTTGCTACATTAGGTGAAAATAAACACCCCAGAGGTGCCTCTTTTTGAGTTACGCGAACGAAAGAAAACAGATGAAATGAATAAGAGATGACTGTCACTCTCTGATTCTGATAAGCATTCAATTAGGAAAAAAGTAACTTATTTTTAAAAGGAAATTTTATCTGGTTTCATTTATGATAAATGTCTGATTGCATTGTTTGGAATTTTGTGAAGGAACAGTTATACATCGTGTTTAGTTAAGGGTCGTTTCAATCGATGTTACGGTATCATTTTAATAGAAAGTGCTTTGTAAAGGGGCCCGTAAAACGATCGATAATCTTGACTGCGATGGTCCATGTAACGGAAGGGGCAGGGGGAATGGCAAGTTTTCGAGGGAAAACTTGGACATACCAGGGCAAAGGGGGTAAAAAAGGGATGCCAATTGCTGAAAGGTTGTCGGGTGCCGTGCTTTTTCAAGAGTCGTAGTAAGGGGGCACTACAAAGAAATACTTTTGACAAACGCAAGGTAGTACTTACATGTTAATTCAAGGAAGGCTAGATGTAGCGTGCACAGATCCGATATTGATACCGGGACAAAGCCACATATTTTGCCAATCACCGTCCTCAAATGAACGTTAGTGTGTCCTGGATGGTTCTGGAAAAAAGTGTTGCCGGACTGGTTGCTACGATGTAGACGATAGGTCGACCGACCTACGTCATATCTTAGCAACCCGGTAAGCTCTAGCCGTGCGCCACTTCAAAGTGAAGATGAACTAAGGATAATGGTTTAATCAACAATGAAAAAACGGTCATTCTGCCGATTTCCGATCTCTTGGCCGATGCCGACGATACACAATTATTCTTCTTCATTAAAATTTTAAAAAAACGGACCAATACGGACCAGAATAGCCTAAAACGGACCAAAACAGAACAGGCACCAAAAAACGGACTTTTAGGGGAAAAAGGGACCAAGTGGGAGCCCTGAAATAGGTGGTTTATTTGATTAACTGTACACCTAACGTAAACTAAACATCTTAAAGTCAAATAAATATAAAGGTATAGCTTCTCATTAAACTTATAAACTCTCATTAATCTCACCTAACGCCGGCGTAAGCGAACGGCATTCAATTAAGCCGATCGTCCAATGACGGGTGCACTCCAGAAGCCCGGTAAACGTCGAACCGAGAAGAAGCCGGGGTACAACTAAACCACGGCATTTGCTGACGACGATCCAGTATAAAAGGGGCAAGTTTCGCTGTGAGTTTCGCAAGCAGTCAGGCAGTCAGGTTGTTAGACATCGGCAGGTAAGGCGAGGTAGCCTTGTTTTTAAAAGTGAGCAGTTATGCTCTAGTTTAAGTTTAGTTATTTTCCAGCCGTTTTTAATATGATTTTAGTTAAATTTTAACAGAATAGTGCATTAACGTTAAAGCTAAATTAATGATGTTTTTCTTCAAGTTATATAAAATAAAAGCCGGCCAATCGAATTCTATATTTTTAATGATGCTTTCATCCTAAAGTTTTTGCCAAATAAGTTAAAGAAGGTGATACAAAATTAGCTCTTATAGAACTTTAAAATGACTTGTCAACTCTCATGAAGTTTAATAATCTGTGAAAATATTACCCTGATGTTCTATTTATGAACCAATAAAGATTGATGTCGCCTTTATCTCAAGTGCTATCTTTATTTCTCTACTACTCTTCATTTGCGGCCATCTACTCTCAAATACAAGTTTTGTCTCCAGGTGTTGACTTCTCTACAAAATAACGTAGGCTGATAGCACCATTGGAGACAACAATTTGCGCCTGGTGCAGTCCTTCTGTTTTCTGCCACATTCTACTAAAGGCCAGAGCAGACTTCAGCACGTTTCCATACGCTAGAATGGGTACTCAATGTATTTTTTCGTATCTCCAAGACGGATTGCTGAGAAAAATGTCCCCATTGTATGTTTGGCGTGCTTTTGTGGTTTCACGGGTTATCCTTTGTTGGCGAATCTCGACTAGTCATTAAAAGCCTATAAATTTTCGACCCTGCACTGCTCTCCCCCTTTTACAAAGCATGCACGTGCAAATTGACCATTAAAAAACTCCCCTCATGCCTCATATCCTGCAGCGTACGGCAATTGCACTTGAGTCTGCGCTGGCCTTAATTGTCAATATTCTCTGGTTGCTTATCTTTGTTTTTATCTTGCCACCTTTGCGGAGTGCCAACCCCCCCCCCCTCTCATTACGCTGCTCTTTTGCTTATAAAAAAAAGTGGAGTAATTTCAGAATTAGTTAATTCAGACTATTGTTAAGATTTGGTATTCTAAATATACAAATCCTATATCTTCTGAAATTTTGAAAAATTTCAACATTTTACTAAATGAAGAAAAAAAAATTAAAGCAAAGGTAAAGTAATTCTGGGAAAGTAAGTCTTCAGAAAACAAATTGTCATAGTCTAACAGTTAGGTTATTCTTAGAATAAACTATTATCAATTTAAGCTTATTTTGCTTTCAAAAACTAAAAAAAAAAAAAAAAAAAAAAAAAAACATTTTTTATAAATAATTCCGGAAGTTTTTTTTTTTTCTTATGAAATTGTTCAAATACTTTCTGTAACAGAATGTTATTTATTTTAATCAGCTAGTTACAAAACTTGCCGCTTAAAATAAAATTTGTAATTCATACATTTTAATATACTTTTTTTTTTTACATTACGAAATTGAAGTTTAAGAAAGATGATTTATTGCTTTTAAGGGAACAGTTTACACCAAAGGTCAAAGAATCGATTTTCTTTCTGCTTGCTAAATTATAAAAATTTGACACCTTATTTTTAATCATATGCCAATAATATCACGAGATATTGCAACTTTAGTTCCTACACTCAGTGCAATTTCATTGGCAAACAAACTTTTTAGATGGCCTTTTCTCCATGTTCATATTTTCTTCAATTACAGCTTTTAAACATGCTAAGGCTTTTTTTTTTTTTTTTTAATTGAGATAAAGATTTAAAAATTTTTTTGTATATGTTCTTTATTACAGTTCTTATCTGATAAATCTGTGCATGGAATTAGCCTTCAGTTTTTTTGTTTTGTATTTTACAGAAATTATATGAAGATATGTTACATTTTATTGTTTTACACTGTATCGTATATCAGCACAAAAACAAATATTAGACGTAATATTAGATGTATCTGAAAATCCATGCACAGCCTTGTGTAATATATTTTTGAAAATAATTTTTTTTTTTTTAATTGGACAAAAATCTTAATTTTCTTTAAGTAGAGAGATTTTTTAAAAATCAGATTTTTAAACTTTTTAAAAATTTTACTTAAATGTGCAGTTTGTTTTTTCTAAATGTACTATTAGTTGAACATTGAAATGCATCCAGTTCATCATTTGTACTATAGTTTTTTAAAAAATGCTGAAATTGTAAACTATTTCCTTAAAGGGACTTTGTTAGCATGCCACAAAAAAAAATTAAAATTATTTAAATTATTTTAAACATTGTTTCTTACCTTTGCAAATTCTGTGAGTTAAAATGTTTTTTATTTATATTTATGCTAAAACTTACATATCTTATTTATAATAATAATTTTTATTGATATATTTTATGAATAAAAGAATAGTGCTTTTTTAAAAAATTATATTCACGTTTCATGAATGAGCAAACATCAAACTAGAAGAGTGTGTGTGTACATGGGCATCGCCAGAATATTTCCCAGGGAGGGGGGGGCGAAGACTACTTCAACGTATGGTTACCATGTGGAAAAGAACAAAAAAGCAAGGGAAAACACTGAATACAATAATCCAGGGGGCAAGTGCCCCCCCCTTGCCCTATGCTGCCGGCGCCCATGTGTGTGTAAGAGGAAGAACAAATACATTTCAGTAACTTGATTTTAAATGGTGTACATCCAACAGTTGGATGCAATACAAAGTTTGTATATGACTCTGAAAAAAGGAAAAAAAGAACTAACTATGCACCATAAGTCAAAACACACATTACAACCCTACAAGTTTTGGGGATAACCCCTAGTCCTTTTCAGGTTGTTTCAAACCAGTTTTCTGTAATATGCTATCTACCTATACTTTTTCAGGGAACTCAAGTACCCTTTTTGAAAACAGGCTGTCCTTTTTTAATTTTTCCCTGGCGGACTTTTTTTTTTCTCTAGAGTCAACACTATTTAACAGCAGTGGTTAAAAATTGCTGATTTTATTTATGAATTATCCATTAAAATTACACGCAAAATTTTGCAGACTGATTATGAAACTCTGAAAGCTTGTCCAGACAGCTACAAAACTTTCTGCCACTGGGCAGGTCTGTATTTAGTAAATTTAAAATTTAGAGGTTATAATTATAGCTTATCCTTGCAAAAATAATTAGTTGTGAAACACTTGTAAATTATAAGAACATTATACAGATAAGCCTACCAAATTTTCTAGCTCAATAAGCAAAGAAGAAGACAGCCCCTCCAACTTCTCAAACATGTCTTCAGAACAGTCTAAGTGTGTTTCATCCATGAGTTCTGCTTCATTTCTGGAAAAAGAAGAAATAAATAACTGCCAACAATAAATTTAACAACTAACTTAAAAATTACTTTCGACCAAACTTTTAAAAATTTAATTAATAATAATGATGCTTGTAAAATTGTTTAGCCACAAATGCACAAGGAGCTGCCTTAAATTGCATAACACTCGAAGGGGGTGGGGTAAGTTTAACCAAATGTGACATGTAGGATGAAAGGGGTCAGCAATACGTTACTTTCATATATTTGAATTTTCAAATTTTTGCACCAATTGTTACATATGGTGTATTGGTCAAAATATTTCCACTGTTATACCCACATTATAATGATTTATACACAAATACAACTTGTGATTTAAAATTAAGGCTAAGATTATTACATTAGGAAGATGGTGGGTGGGTGATTAAATTTTGTAACATTGGGGAGGGTGGCAGGGATAGTGGTCAATATTTATTAAAAAAGTTTTCTGTAATTTATAGAAGCCAGTAGCGTAGCCAGAAAAAAATTTAGGGGGGTTTAGGCACTGATGTAACGGATAATCTACATTATGGATTGCATTCTTCATGTCAATAATAGAACTCTGCTAAATTTTAGGGGGATTCTGATACCCCCCCCCCCTCGCTACACCACTGATGGAAGCCCTGTAAAGTCATACTAATGCACAGAATATGAAACAGTGTCAAATACAAAAGGTCCATTATATCTTCATGTAATACTTTATGCACGATTGTTTACAGACTGTTGGCGACTGAAGTGAATTTATTTCTAACTAAACTAAACATTGACAAAACAATTTATGTGGAGGCAAGGCTTGGGCTGCATGCAAATCGATGCCTTTATGACCTAGGCAAGGTACAGTTTTTATATCACCCCAATTTTAATATTAGGAATAAATTGTTTTTCATGGTACTTTGAAAAGAAAAAAATAGCCTACTTTCAGATGCTAATTGAAAATGGCAGCACATTTTGAACTTTGATGCTTGTTCTGAATTTTCGAGACTAAAGAATGAACTAGCTACATCAGGTAAGGCATAGTTTTTGTCTTTATAATTCTAAATTCATATTTTAAAATGTTGCAAAAGAGCAACATCAGTCTGAGTATCATTTTGTATATTGTGTAACGTTTTATGACTTACGTTTTTTTTTTTCATTTTAGATAAGTCTTGTCTTTAAAGAAAAGCAACTTTTGATGTTTCTAACGAACACACACACACTTTCTTTTCATACAATAACATAACACATTTCGGAACAGCTTCAGTGTGGTCCCTTTTTGGCAATTTTTTGATTTGGCAACAAAATCTTGTCGCCAACCCAAGTTTGCGTTGTCGACATTGGCATAACAGAAGGGGGACTAGGGTGGGCTTAGCCCACCCTAGGACTACAATTAGCCCACCCTAGAAAAATGTGAACCTTTTTTTCCCGATAAGTGGTAAGAATTAACTAGTTATACCAAAAAATTCATTAATGTGAAAAGCTGGTAAAAACAATTGTAAAAAATCATATTGAAAAGTTCTAAGTAGCTGTTCCATTTCAAGCTATTTTTACTCCCCATACTGAGACTGAGGGCCAGAGGTCAAGGAAACTCCCTTCTCGGGCCCATCTTTTTACTTTTTTTTTTTTTTTTCCTCTTGCTGACCGGGGGTGGGGGACTTCCATTGGAATGACAGAAGAAAGTGGTGAAGTATGGTTTCATCAATGAGATATCTACATCACTTTGCTTAGAAGACTTTTGCTATGTGCGCATGCTTACCGTGAATATGCTTTTACCGGGACTAAGAATAGTAGTATTGTAAGCGTGGCCTGACTATCAAATATTTGCACCCAGGACACTTTTCAAATTTTAGGCGCCTGTATATAGCTGCCTCAATTTTTGTGCCCTTGTACATAGCTTTAACCACAATTTTTTGGCCTCTTTTTATATGTGCCCCAAGTACCCATGCAATAATAGGCACCTGGATGTAAGTTCCAAAAGGAGGTTGTGGGTCAAAATCATCTCTCCGGTCATTAACAGTTAGCGAGAAATAGGTTGGTTGTGTGTGATTATGGCAATGCTACACTAGGGCGATCTGCCAATGGGGGCTGCCTTGGTAGGGGGACTTTCTAAGGGGTTCTAATGCGATTTCACGTTACATCTGGAGAAAACCTATCAAAACTCCAGACCATTAGATCGACA
The DNA here is from genome assembly GCA_038373885.1 of Cheiracanthium punctorium. Classification (NCBI taxonomy): domain Eukaryota; kingdom Metazoa; phylum Arthropoda; class Arachnida; order Araneae; family Cheiracanthiidae; genus Cheiracanthium; species Cheiracanthium punctorium. Next base: position 403,386 of record JAWZYV010008393.1, read on the forward strand.
GCCGCGCAATGGGACCAGAACCCGGGATCTTCACACTTCGGCTGTCTACAATTTTTAGTAGCATAACCACTGTGCCATGATGAGGCGCTAGCGAGAAATAGAAATCATATTTTCGTATACTGTTTATATTTAGGAGTATATTCTTTCTGCAGGTGAAGAGATTTCGGCACTGGCAGTAGCGTAGCCAGGATTTTATTTCGGGGGGGGGTGGGGGGGCTGTATACAAAATTGTAAGCTAAATTTCAATTGTAAGCTATATATAAAACTGTAAGCTAAGTAAAGGGGTGCCATTTCGGGGGACAGGGGATGGTGTAGCCCCCCTCAGCCCACCCTCTGGCACAGTGTATATATATGTATTTGCTTAGACCCTCATCAGATGTTAAGAGATTTCTAAACGTTGGTGCCCCTTGAAAGCTGCTAATTGGGCAGAGGACTTTCGGAACCATTAATTTAAGATGCACACATAAACCACTTATAAACTGTGGTCTTCGGTGCTAGGTGGAAAAGCGAACGTGCGATCTGGCATTCAAATCACGAATGTCATGTATTTTTGCGCGTTCTTTTCAACATCAGACAAAAAGAGTAATCAGTAATTTTTATATTTTAAATTTAAATTTTTATTTTTAAAAAACCCTTCCAGGAAATGCTTTCTTTCTCTCCTCTCCCCTCGCAAAAAAAAAGGTTTAAATTTTTTAACCCAAACCATAAGCATTAAGAATTTAAGAAGTTTTAAAAGAACTGTAACTAGTTTATCATGCTCAAACAAAATCTGTTAATTTCAGGCTTCTTTTTCCAAGAATTGATAAAATTTATAAGAACAAAATTTCTACTGCTTAACGACGGAGTGATTCTTCCAAATGTTTCTCTCTATTCTAAAAAAAAAAAGTAAAGGGCGCTGTCAAAGCTTGTTGGCCTATCTCCTCCTAAACCGTGGGGATTTAAGTTTCAACTAAGGTGCCCACAGATTCGAAAAATTCCGAGGAACCTGATAAGCTGACTTAAATTTCGAAAATAGAATTATTTTAGAAGATATTAATAAAAAACTGAAAAAATAAACAGAATGGTGGCCAGATTTGGTATAAAATCATTAATTCTTTTGCAACAAAGCGTTTCCAAGTATGTAGTATCACGTGAAATTGTCAAACATGAAGTAGAAATACACCCATTTTACGCCAAAATAAAAACTATATGAAATAAGTAACTCAAAATGTGTTGCACAAAGTTGACAATGTTCAAATAGTAAGTTCGCTTAGACAACTGGAGTTTAGAATTAGCGATTATTCGTTTTTCCAAAACAGAATAACTAATATCTTGAAAATGAAAAATAATTAAAATGCAGATTATTTTAAAGCCGGTTCGGTCCAGCTGGATTATTTACTACCAGTAGAAATATTTGACGGCGTTAATTATGCCGTTATAGCAGTTATAGTACACTTTGGATTTTTGCTAGCGCGACGAGATGGTATAATTCGTGGTGCTCAGTATGCCAATCTGCAAAAGATTATGTAAATGAAAATATGGATAACGGTTTTCCGGTAACCTTAAATGAACAGTAATTATAGGTTGCGAGCATGTGTAAATCGCCAAATAATGAAAAGTCACCATGGGTGGCAAGCTATCCTACTTGTTCCGCAGTTTTTATTAAAGAAAACATATGCATTACTGTTTTCTTAGAGCTAATTATTAACTATAAATATACGCAAGTCGCCAAATTATGAAAATTCTCCATAATTGGCTAATACGCAAGGCGTCCCATGGGTTTCACATAATTACAAATAGTGCAAGGTTTAAATTTTTATGTTCCAAGCAACATGCAAGAACCGAGCAATGTGTAGCTCGGTGACATTCTATCTTATCCAACCTTTGGGTTTTGTTTGTTGAAATTATGTCTTTATGTTTTTAGGGGCCAAATGCCTCATACAAAATGCGAGCGTAGCGAGTCTAAGGGCTTTGGCCCCTAGTTTATTTAATAAAAAGTAAACAAGTAATGATTTTTCTCCCTGTATGGTCAAATTTTTTAACCGAAATTTTACTGGTTTTAATATATATTATTGCAAGAAAATCGAATAATTTAATATCTATACATTAAATAAATGTACAGACGTGGTGTTAAATATAAAAACTGTTAAAAATCGCTAACTTTAGTTGGTAAAAATAAATTAACATTCCTGATTATTCTGAGAAAAGCAGCATTTTAGAACCAAATCAAATGTCCAGATTTTCGTGTCAAGCAGAAGGAGGATTTTCTTTTTATCAAATTAAAGCTTTAATGTATAATTAAGTGTGATAAACTGTTGTTGTTTCAAATGCCCTTTAGCAATAGCCGAGCGGTGCCAGATCCCCCAATAGGACGAAGATGAGCAAAAGGGAGCAGTTTCCATTTTAATGAGCTCCAGTGGGAGGAAGACTGATCTTAACTCCGGGTCTCCTAATTTTGAGCCAATTTCAGATGAGAAACCTAGCACCTGAAATCGGCACTCTTAGAGGTATCATTTGAACATGGAGGACTTTAGACCCATTAACAGATTTTAAATGCAGCAGTTTAGTGACTAGGCTACTTCATCGGCCCGTAGCCAGATGATTCAACAAAGGGGGCAGTGCCCCCAGTATGAGTATGCACAATTGTTTTCTTCTCCCCCATCCTCAGAGGTCTTTTAAGTGTCACGAAAGCATTTTTTTGACTACTTTATTTTTTTAATTGTTTTTACTAATTACGTGTGTTAATAAAATTTCAGTGGTGGCAGAATGTCCTTAACAGTGCACTCGCTCAATGTTTTCTGGTTGACTTAATTTTTCGTTATGAAATTATCGTGATATCTTAACTACTGTTAGAGATTCTGATGTGTTTTAACATTTTCAAATAAGGCTAAAGTGTGTATGATTTTGGTTTGTCTGTCCATCTGTTCTATCTGTCCATCTATGCTCCTAACTGCCGTAAATATGCATCGATTGCTACAAAATTTATATATGTTACATAATGTATGTCGTATATAAGATTGATAACTTTTTACAGGTGCACTTAAAAGAATTCGATACATTATATTCTACGGGTAGTCGCAAGGGGTGGCAAATTTTTTTCTGGGGGGGCACTGGCCCCCAAATGCACCCCCTTGGGTATGGGCTAGCTACTGCGGGACTTATATTAAACTAATACTAATTAACCCCTTGCATGTGGAATATATTTAAGAACGCATTATAATTGCCCGAAGTGAGTTCGGGCGTCACAAGTAAGGGGTTGTTAATAATATAGTAATGCTTACTTATATATAATATATTACCGCGAAGATAAAGGGGGCTGTAGCCCACCCTAGAAAATCAGGCCAGTTACGCCAATGGTTGCCGATGCCAATTGTAAACAATATGGCGGCTCAGATGGCATTGTTTTCAGAGATAATTGATCGTCGCTGTTAATTTTGCTATAATTTACTTTAATGGCTTTTAAATATTTTTATGAAAAAAAAATTTAAACAGATAACAAGCTTACATGTATATATCGATTCGGTTTAATAAAATTTAATTACTTTTCTTTTTATGTGAGGGGGGGCTGTGCACCCCCTCAATCCCCCCTTCTCTTTTAAGTAGATTAAATTAAATAATGCAAACAAATAATATTCTAAAGACAATAACTCACAAAAATAACAAATAAAGACAAAAAATTAAAATATATTTTTGGATTCCGACAAAAAATTACGTAAGCAAAAGTAAAGAACTAGTTTAAATCATAACAAACAATGCTTATCTTATACAGGCCCGGATTGGCCAGTGTGTCCAACTGTCTGCAGACGGGTGGGCCCCCTCCCTCGGCGGGCCCTCCCTGCTGAGGGCGGGCTCCCACACATAAAAAAGAAAGAAAATTTAAAAAAAAGAGTGCTATACTGATAGCACTTAAAAGAAGTTTGACACTTTCAAAATTTTCTGTAGCTGCAATTGCACCCTAGAAGGCTTCCAAACACTTTATTTTAAATGTAGTTGTCAAAAAATTTTTGAGAGAGGGTTCCCGAATGAGCAAGGGATTAATTAATATGAATGACACATATTAATTAATAGATTAATATTTTATTAATGCATTAATTATCAATCATAATTAATTAATAATAACACCATTCCTCCCCCCATAGCCCGAAATTTAACATATCCTAATATTTATCGGTTACACAATAACCCGGGCCCCCCCTTCTCTTGAGACGGGCGGGCCCCACCCTCCCAGTCCGGGCCTGATCTCATACCTTAATTAAAATCGCGGTACAGCTTTAGTATGGTCGCTTTGGCGCACTTTGTATTTGACGACTTTTTCTTGGTGCGATAAAGGATGCCATTACAGTAACCCCGCTGTTTGATGATCGGAAGTTAAGATATGGTAAACCTAAACCCAGCAGTTTGTTTCTGGAAAATGACGATGACAATGTGCTTTATGGTTTTATTTTAATGGCTTTATTTTACATTAAATTTTAATATTTAATTATTTTTTAAATTTAAAATGGATGTTCAAGTTCACACTGACTGTTTATATACAGTTTTGTATGAATAAGCATTCTTTTGATAGTACGTTTCAGGTTAATATTTTCGTTCTCGATTGTTCATTTGTTAAGGGTTGAAGCAACAAATAATTACGTTAATATTTTATACAGTGAAATAATTTTATATATTTTGATTTTATTATTTCCATATTGCAATAATTTAGCGATTTTAATCAAGGTATGTGATAAGCATTGTTTGTTTTTATTTGTCATGATTTCCTTTGTTTATTTGTTAAGGGCAGGAGCAACAAATAATTTTGTTGTTAATATAATATTTGATATTTTGATTTTATTATTTCAATTACAATAATTTAGTGATTTTAATTAAGGTATGAGATAAGCATTGTTTGTTATGGTGTAAACTAGTTCTTTACTTTTGCTTACATAATCTTTTGTCAGAATGCTAAAATATATTTTAATTTTTTGTCTTTTTTATTTGTTATTTTTGTGAGGTATTTTCTTTAGAATATTATTTGTTTGCATTATTTAATTTAATCTACTAAAAAGAGAAAGGTGGGGGTTGAGGGGGGCACAGCCCCCCCTCACATAAAAAGAAAAGTAATTAAATTTTATTAAACGGAATCTATATGTACATGTAAGATTGTTATATGTTTAAATTTTTTTTTCCATGAAAGTATTTAAAAGCCATTAAAATAAATCATAGCAAAATTAACAGCGACGATCAATATCTCGGAAACCAGTGCCATCCGATCCGCCATATTGTTTACAATTGGCATCAGCAGGGCAAACTTGGGTTGGTGACAAGATTTTGTCACCAAATCAAAGGATCGCCAAAAAGCGACCATACTAAAGCTGTTCCAAAATCGCTAAATTATTGCAATATTGAAATAATAAAATCAAAAAATCAAATATTATATTAATAGCAAAATTATTTGTTGCTCCTACCCTTAACAAATAAACAAAGGAAATCATAACTAACTGTAATAATATTAGAATTAACTGTGATACTAACTGTGCCTAAGATTAACTGTAACCCACCATTTAACTGTACAAGTAAAACAACAATAATAATATCTGTTTGTTTACTCACGTATGTGTTGCTTAATGGGTATTGCTGGCTTAACGACATTATAATTAATGTTATATGGTGCCGAAACTATTTTATTCCGAAACTTAACATTAAGTATTAAAAGAAAATGGTAGCTACAGTTACTAATCAAGATGAATCAAGTGGAAACCAAAACACTTTCGTAATCAGCAGCATTACAAACAAACCTAGTATACTGACAGATTGGTTCAAAAGTGTCGAATTCCAGAACAAGTTTAAAGGTACATTTAAATTAGATACAGGTGCCCAGTGCAATGTACTTTCCTTAACCATTGCTAAAAAAGCAAATTTAAGAATTAATAACTCTACGAAACTAGTTTCATTTACTGGCCATAAAATGCAAGTAATTGGTGAGCAGACGCTAATATTAAGATAAAAGGAAAAAATTACACTGTCAAATTTACTGTGATAAAAGATAACCTTCAGACAATATTGGGTAAGACCTCTTGTGTAGAAATGAACTTGATTAAGCGAATAAACTCAGTAAGTTTATCAGATAATTTAACTAACAGTGGAACTTTCAGTGAAGAAATTGGATGTTTGAAAAATTTTGAATATGAGCTTGACCTGATAGAAGATGCACACTTAGATTTTTCCAGCAAGAAGAGTGCCACATTCTATGCGAGAGAAAGTGAAAAATGAGCTGGATAGAATGCAAAAGATGGGGATCATCAAGCCCGTAACTGACCCAACACCAGCAGTTTCGCCCATGGTGGTAGTTTGTCTGAATGGAAAAATAAGAGTATGCATGGATCCGTCAAGTTTAAATAAGAATATTTAGAGAAGACAGTATCCATTAAACACTTTACAAGAAATTGCTTCTAGACTCAACAATTCAAAGTGGTTCACTGTATTGGACTGTAATAAAGGGTTTTGGCAGGTAAAGGTAACTGAGCATACCAGTAAATATCTCACAGTGGCAACTTCTTGGGGAAGATTCTCATATCTCAGAATGCCCATGGGAATATCTTCTGCCCCTGAGGTGTTTCAACAAATAATGGAACATTTACTTGGGAATATAGAAGGAGTAGAATGTGCCATGGATGACGTATTAATTCATGCTAAAACAGTGCAAAAATTAAAAGCTCCGACATCAAAAGTAACAATCCTTCATGATGCTGGTCTAACACTCAATACAAGCAAGTGTGTGTACACACAACAAACTGTGAAGTTTTTAGGTCACATTGTCACAGCTGATGGACTGAAAGCCGATCCAGAAAAAGTAAAAGCAATCAATTCCTTGAAAATACCTGTTAGTGTGACAAGCTTACAACGGTTCCTCAGCATGGTCACGTATTTGGCTAAGTTTGTGCCAAATCTATCAGAAATTACTAGACCACTCAGAGAGCTGTGCAAGAAAGACATAGAATGGCTGTGGACACCAGAACACCAAGCGGCTTTTAAAAAGCTACACGACACACTACAAGATCTTCCAATGCTGAAATATTTCAATGTGAACTCTCCAATTATCTTATCAGTGGATTCCAGCAAGCATTCAGAAGTAGCAGTAATTATACAAGAAGGCAGACCCATAGCATACGCAACAAAGGCATTTGATCAGACACAACAAAATTATTCACAGATTAAGAAGGAGGATTTTGCAATCAAGTTTAGTTGTCTACGTTTTCATCAGTATATATAGGGTTGTCGGAAGCTAGTCATTGAAACTGACCACAAGCCACTTGTGTCAATTGCTAAGAAACCTCTTCACTCTGTCGCACCTCGTTTACAGCGTATAATGTTTGATATAATCCCATACCGTCAATAATTGTCTATAAGAAAGGGACCGAGATGTTTATTGCTGATACCCTGAGCAGAGACTGTACACCATCTATAGACAATGATACTCCTCAACTACAAATGGAAATCCATATCGTAGTTCTTATGACAGAAGCAAGGACAAGCGAGTTACTTGAAGCCCTTCAGGTGGATCCTGAACTGTCCATTCTAATGAATGCAGTTCTTGAAGGTTGGCCAGAAGATGTCAAAAATGTCCCAGAATGCATAAAAAAGTACTGGACATTTCGAGATGAGTTTGCCGTACATGAAGGCATTCTCTTCAGAAGTGATAGGATAGTCATACCTGACAAATTGAAGGAACCAACACTGATAACAATTCATCTTGGACATCTAGGAATCCAACGTTCGCTGAATAGAGCAAGAGAAAATGTCTATTGGTATGGGATGAACAATGATGTGACCACTTACGTCAAGAAGTGCAAGATATGTCAACAGCATCAAAGGGACGAGCCTGAAGAACCCTTGATGCTAAACCCAATACCTGAAAGGCCATGCCAAATTTGTGCGATCGATATCTTTCATCTTGATAAAAAAAATTATTTAGTGATAGCAGATAGTTATTCTGGCTATTTTGATTTCAATATCCTACGAGATTTATCTTCAACCACTGTGATCAAGGCCTTGAAAAATTGGTTTGCCACACACAGAGTTCCCGAGACTATGCTGTGATGCAGGAAATCAACTAATCTCGAGAGAATTATACACGTTTGCCGAAAACTACAACTTCAGCATAAAAGTTTCAAGCCCTGAACACAAATGCTCGAATGGTCTGGCTGAACGCTATGTTCAAGAAGCAAAAGCCCTAATATCAAAATGTGTTGCAGATGAATCTGATATCTATTTAGCTCTACTAAATAGTAGAAACACGCCAAGAGCAAATCTAGGATCACCTACGCAGCGACTTATGGGGTAGGAAAACGAAAGGAACATTGCCCGTCTGCTCCAAACTCCTTGAGCCGAGACTAATTAAGAATGTTTCGTCCAAACTTGGAATACTGAGACAGATATCGAAAGTTTACAGGGATAAAGGATCGAGACCAAAGCAACCAATGGCGGTAGGACAGAAGGTATTGTTCCGTAGAGGACATAGAAAATGGAGCCCAGCTGAAGTAATTACCCCGGCTCAAAGTCCCAGGTCATACATCATCCGTACTCCAGAAGGTGCCACCTCTCTAAGAAATTCGTGGTTTCTTTGGCCCGACTCCTCCAAACAAGCTCCTCAACAACCTGTTGATGACACCCCAACCCCCTTGCCAACATCACCGCAGGAAGAACAACGAGGTAGTGATTTAGAGCTTTCTCTGCCAACAACATCACCGGAGCCAGTTCCTGAGAGACCAAAGTCAACAATGACTGATACTACCCAAACAAGATCGGGAAGTATTGCGAGAAATCCTCAGAGACTGGTAAAATTCTTAAACTTAAATCTTTAAAAAAAAAAAAAAAAAAAAAAGGAAGATTTAATAATATTAGAATTAACTGTGCCTAAGATTAACTGTAACCCACCGTTTAACTGTACAAGTAGAACAACAATAATAATATCTGTTTGTTTACTCTCGTATGTTTTGCTTAATGGGTATTGCTAGCTTAACGACTATACTGGAGAGGTATGGGTGGTAGGGTGAGGTGGCAAGGAAGGTGATCATAAATACAAAGTTGGTTGGTATAAATTGTTGTCACTTATTACGGAAAAATTTGAAGAGAGCCAACACTGCGTTGTGTCGAGTCAAAAAAGGCTTCGAGCCCCGTAGAAAGAATTAAGATTTACCTGTGAATGTAGCGCAGTTAAAAAGATTTTTATTAAATCGGCATCGTAATGAGAGAGAACTAAATCCGATTTCTTAAGAACGCCGGGAAATCAGATTAGGTAACAAATGTATGAACGAAGGTTCACAAGAGAAATATTCACCCTAATAATCCATGACCTCCATAATCACGTTGTGGAAAAACACACATCTTCCTAGCGTTTGTCGATTTCATATTTTACCGGACGGATGCACAGAAAACTTAGAAACACTAAGAAAAAAAGCATCATGAAAATCATACTCTTGAGGAAGCATAGAACACACGATGGAGATGCTGCATGTATTTTATTAGATTTCAGTCGATGTCACAAAGCAGTCACATACTATTATTAAAAATATTACACTTTTACAATAATTCCGGTTTAACTACGCTGTTAAAAACATATTATACACGAGCACATTCACAATATTGGAGCTTGGGGAAGCATCTTATAAAAATTACTGCGTTGATGCTAAAGGGGCCTGGCATCTCAGTGGGCGAAAGAGTCCGTCACCAAAAGTAATCGGCATAGATGCGAATCCGTGCAACGCGTTGGTGGGCAAGGCCTCCTCACGTGAAGCGAGTGGCTTGCCCCACCGAAAAAAACTGCTAACTGCTAAAAAAAAAAAACGTTAAACATATTCCTATAGAAAAGGGTATGTGGCATTGCATTTCAGAGCCCGCTCCAAGGCAAGCGCTGGTCGAAAAAGCGCGCTCCAAGTCGACTTTACGAGTCGAAGATCCTCCGTACCAGCTGGCGCAGGCGCAGACTTGATGGAGAAAATAGAGCAGCTTTGCTCCTCGGAATGCAAGTCACTTTCGATGGCTCGCTCGTGAATGCCGTTTTGAGCATCCCTCCTCACTGCAAAAGCGCTAAATGTTTTATGTTTTAATCTTTCTATTGATACACCTTCTGTTGATTTTAGTTAATAAATGTTATTGTCTGTTCTACTGTTAAACGTTCTTGTTTTATCACACTAACAAGTAACACTGGTGACTCGGAAAAAAGTTTCAAAGGAAGTCAAGTCCAAGCTTTTACTCAAGATGACAGATACCGGATCTGAAGAGGCTGACAAAAATGCAAGTTTTACTCTGAATAGGTTCTCTGTCAAGGTGCCGCCCTTTTGGAAAGAAAATCCATCTGTGTGGTTTCGCCAAATTGAAAGCCAGTTCATAACTTCTGGTGTAACATCAAGTATGACGAAATATCATATTGTGATCGGAAACATCGAAACAGAGGTTCTGTCTCAGGTTAGTGACATAATTGATTCTCCTCCTGGTGATAATGCATATAGTGTACTTAAAAAACGCCTGATAGCTATTTTTTCGGATTCTGAGGAACGTAGGTTAAGAAAACTTTTGCAAGATGTAAATTTAGGAGACAAGCGTCCCTCCCTCCTCCTCCGCGAAATGCAGGAGTTAGCGGGAACGAATATTGGTCGGGGATTGCTTAAATCCTTATGGTTGCAGCGTTTTCCTACACAAATACAAGCTATTCTGGCTACCTCAGAGGATGAATTAAATAGATAAGCTGTAATGGCTGATAAAATTGCTGACGTAACGAGTTTGTCGTCTTTGAATAGCACAGAGTTAAGTTCAAAACCGGAGAAGTTAGATGTTACAAATAAAGCTCTAAACGATTTGCAAATACAGATTAACGAATTAAATAAGAGAGTTGATAAACTTTTTACGCTGTATTCTCGAAATAGATCAGTTTCTCGAAAACGTAATACTTCTACCCGTCGTTCTGACAGTAAGGGGAGGTCTTGCTGGTATCATTTTAAGTTTGGTGAAAAGGCAACTAAATGCATGAAACCTTGCTCTTTTTCGTCGGAAAACTAAATAGCCAGGCATCTTCAGCGACGAATGTTGAGGCTTTAAAAAACTGTCACTTAATAGTACGTGAAAGAAATTTGGGCATAGACCTACTAGTTGACACCGGAGCGAATTTAAGTGTTATTCTGCCTACACCTGATGAGCGCTTTTATAATTCAAAGTCTCTTTTAAATTTGTTAGCTGCAAATGGTACTAAAATTAATGTATTTGGAAAAAAGATATTGAATTTAGATATCGGCCTTCGTAGAATTTTTCCTTGGACATTCACAATTGCTGATGTATCTCGACCTATCCTCGGTGCAGATTTCTTGCATAATTTTGGAATAGTCGTTGATTTAAAGTCTAAAAAATTGATTGACAGCTTGACTAGCATTTCTTCTCGAGGTAAAATTTCACAAGTACTGTGTCAAAGAATAACCCTCGTTCATCCGTCCGAGAGATTCGATATGTTATTAAAACAATACAGTTCTTTATTCGATGATAATTTTGAAACGTCTAATAAGTCAAATGTCTGCCATACAATAGAAACCAAAGGCCCACCAGTTGCGGCTAAAGCTAGACGTCTGTCACCAGACAAATTAGCAGCAGCTAAAGCAGAATTTTCATACTTAGTACAAAAAGGAATTTGTAGCGTTTCGAAAAGTTGTTGGAGTAGTCCACTGCACATGGTTAAAAAATCCGACGGTACATGGCGTCCATGTGACGATTATCGTGCTTTAAACGCAATTACAGTTCCTGATAATTATCCAATCCGACATTTATGATTTCACATATAATTTATACGGAAAAAAAGTTTTTAGCACATTAGATTTACGAAAAGCATATCATCAAGTTCTAATGAATAAAGAAGACATACCAAAGACTGCTATTATTACGCCATTCGGCTTATTCCAATATAATTTTATGACCTTTGGATTGCGAAATGCGGCCCAAACCATGCAACGTCTTCTGGATCAAGTTTTGGAAGGATTAGACTTTTGCTTTGTTTACATAGATGATCTGCTAATAGCTTCTAACGACCTAAATGAACATTTACTTCATCTAACAGAGGTCTTTTCTCGCTTAAAAGAACACAAATTTAAAGTTAATTTGCCTAAGTGCACATTTGCAGCAGGCCAAGTAAAATTTTTGGGACACATGATCGACAAATCAGGTATAACCCTTTAGGCAAGTTGGAGTGTATAGGCTGATTAAATTTATTTTTTACTAACTATGCGAAAAATTCCAGAGCTGGGAACCGAACCCAGGACTGCCGCAAACGTGCGGGTGCTCTACCACTGAGCTACTCTGGGACGATTCCCAGATGAAATTTCTCGCATTAGAACCGTTGGCATTTATCATCTGCCAACTTGCCTAATAACTTGAAAGGTTGATGGAATCACTTTCTAAAAAATGCAGGTATAACCCCTTTGCCCAACAGAGTAAAAGTGATTGAGGAGTTTCCAAAGCCAAATACTGTCGTTGAACTTCGACGTTTTTTGGGTATTTTAAATTTCTATAGAAGATTTTTACCCCATTCAGCTGAAACACAACTCCCATTGCATGCAATGTTGGGACCTGGTAAAAAGAATGATAAATGTGTATTGAATTGGTCAGAGGAATCTGAAAGATCCTTTGAAAATTGTAAGAGAGTATTGAAAGAGATAACGTCCTTAAAACATCCAAATTTAAAAGCTCAAATCGCAATAATGTGTGATAGTCAGACAAGGCCATAGGCGCTTGCGTCCAGCAACATAACAAAGATGGATGGGAACCTCTGGGATTTTTCTCAAGGAAATTAAGCTCTACTGAAATGAAATACAGCACTTACGATCGTGAACTTTTAACGATTCTTGCTGCAATTAAATATTTTCGTTATCTTTTGGAAGGAACTAACTTCATAATTTTTACTGATCATAAGCCTTTAATTAAAGCATTTTCACAAAAATATGATAAACTTTCTCCACGACAAATCAATCAGCTTAATTTCATTGCGGAATTTAGCACTGATGTTCGTTATATGGCTAGTTCAAAAAATACAGTAGCCGATGCCTTATCAAGGATTTACGAAGTGCAGTTTCCGGAACCTTTGGACTTTACAGCTATAGCGCGGGCCCAAGAATCCGATGAACAACTTAAAGAACTCTTGTCAAATCCTAACACAGTTTTTAAGCTACAGAAACTACCTATTCCGAATTCTGATTACTCTCTATATTGTGATACTTCTACAGGTACTATTCGCCCTTATATTCCGGAAGAATTTTGAATACAAGTGTTTAATACAATGCATTGTCTTGCTCATCCTGGCATTAAAGCAACAGTGAAATTGATCACAGATCGCTTCGTATGGCCAGGCATAAAAAAGCAAATTGCGCAGTTATCGCGGACCTGTATTCCCTGTCAGAAAGCTAAAGTTTCTCGGCATGTACATTCTCCTTTCGGTGAATTTAAAGTTCCAAGTCAGCGTTTTTCACATATAAATATCGACCTGATTCGACCTTTACCATCTTCGCACGGTATGTCATACTGCTTAACGTGTATAGATAGGTTTACAAGGTGGCCAGAGGCTTTTCCACTTCCGGATATAAAAGCTGAAACAGTCATAAATGCATTTTACAGCGGTTGGATTGCGCGGTTTGGAATACCCGAGCGCATAACAACTGACAGAGGTACACAGTTTAGGGGTGAGGTACTACGCTCCCTAACAAAGAATTTTGGAATAAATTTGTCACATACCACGGCATATCACCCACAGTCAAACGGGATTATTGAGCACTGGTAAAGAGTGCTAAAACAGTCCATAATGTACCATACCTTCATTCATTGGACTGAAGCTTTACCCATGGTTCTTTTGGGATTACGCACGGTTTACAGAGAAGAAATAGAATCTTCACCAAGTGAACTAGTATATGGAGAAAATCTTAGACTACCAGGACAGTTTTTTACAGCTACAACAGCCGATACACCTGATAGTAAATTTTTTGCTAGGTTAAATAGCCATAAGCAACTTTTAAAACCAGTTCCTACTACTAGTCATAATTCAACAAAGATTTTTATTTTTAAAGATTTGCATACATGTTCACACGTTTTTCTCAGGGTAGATGCTGTCAAGCCATCTCTATGTACCCCATATACAGGGCCTCACAAAGTACTTAAACGAGGTGATTAATGTAGTATTTTGCTACTACTGACGTGAAAATTAGTTTAGCTAGGTTAAAATTTAGATTACAAATTAAGCAAGCTACCAAAACAGAATTAAGATTTGTCCATGCGTTGTGACTGTTGAAGTAGATAAATAACCCAATGATCTCAGCCTTGCCTGAAGTGTGTGTTAGAAGTGTGGTAAAATAAACACAGAGACATTGCATTAGATCACCAAAATACAAATTTTATTCAACAATAACAGGGGTAAACAACTAGTGGCCTCACGACATCAGCATTTAGAAATAAAAGTAAGTAAAACACAGTGCAGGGGTATTACGGAGCATGGCAGTAATGCTCAAAAACAAAAATTTTAGTGTGCTTTAATTTCCCATTATCAGCCATTGTAAATTGAAAAGTAAAAAAAAATAAAAAGGTAATGCTTAATTAAAATTGTCATGACAAAAGTAGCTCGATTGGATCCAAAATTTAAGTTAAAAGGCTCTGCTGCAGCATAAAAAAAAAATTATCCTATCAAAAAAAGAAAAGAAAAATTTGGGCAAACAAGTCCCCACCTTCTCCAAGCCACACAGGGCATCTAATAAAAATCCCACACAAAATCCTCAACTGTTACTTGAAACCCCACTTTTACAATCCAACAGATGAGTTTAAATAGTTAACAAAATAAAAAAAAATAAAAAAGGGACAATGCAATTTTGATACCAAAGGGTGCAGCAAATTCACTGTTATGCAGAACAACTCAAACAAGTAATCACAGAGATTAGCTTTGGCAAAGCAAGTAAATAAAACAGATTTTATGACCCTCCAAAATTTACTAGGTAAGAAAAGAAACACAGCATCAACAATTATCATTTAACAAAAAAAAATTAAACATGGCGTTACTGGAAGTTATACATCAGGATAGTACTCAAAGTAGAAAAAGAAAATTTAGCATTTACAGTTGTCTTCAATTCCCCCCCCCCCTCTTTTAAAGATGAAAAGTTAATAAAAATTTAAGGATCTTCAATCGGTACGGTGAACATGGTGGTTAGGAGAGTAGTGAATCGACTTCCTGGGTGGGCCGGATCCTTTCAGATGGAAATAAAAGGCAACGATCTTACCGGGATTCAGCTGCTGGAGTTCGAAGATTTCCCGAGGACATCGTACGGCAGGACATTCAGGCATCTCCCGTTGTGACTAAGATGACTCGATCGTGGGCCGGGCAGGGGTCATGCGCTGCTTCACATAATGGTGTCAGAGAAGGCACTAACTGCCTCAAAAAAAAACAGCATGAAATCTCATCAAGTGGGTTCACTCGCTCGCCACCCCAAAAAAATATAATGGGTTATTCACCCGGCATTCTAAAAATAAAATTTGCTGTTCTGATGATCAAACGTTTTATCAGGCTCTCTGGCCTACATGCTAAAACTTCACATAATGAACTTGTTGTAAGTGACGACCAAAAATCGCGAGCTAGGCCCCTAATGCGCGATGAAACACCGGTCAAGTCACGTCCTAGCAGCACCACGACAGCTCTCAGAATGACGCTTTCTGCCCCACGCGTGAGGAGCTTCGCCGAGACCCCGACCCCGGGGACCAATCAGCGCGCCATCTCAGCCGGGAAACTTCGACAGTGTCATGTATTGAATACAAGACCACTAGCAGGCAAGGGCGGACAAGTACCTAGGATGTTGAACCACCCCCCTTTCAAAGAAAGCTGAGAAAAAAAAAATTTTGACAGGGGCATGACAATCCCAAATTTGTAGAGAAAGAAAAAACCCAATTAATGCATCAAATTAGAGGTTAAGTTGGTAAAAACATTAGGAGACAGGAGAGAAATGATCCCTGAACAACCCCACATCCAGCAGCAATTGGTCTGAGTACAATAGGCTAAACACCAGCCCAATTGTGACCCAAGATCAATTACCACCAAGCATGGAGGTTAATTCAAGTGCCCAAGAAGGCTCTAGAAACACATCTGGACACTAATCATTTTCTCCAAAGAGGAAAACAAAACAAAACAAGGTAATTTTAAGAAAACAACCCAAACCAGCATGAATAACTTAAAGCAAACACCCCCCCCCCATTTAACAAAAGGTAACCAGAAGGTTGGTAGTAACAAAAGAATTACTTATTGTAAACAAAGTGAGAAAAAAAAATTTTGAACCCTAAGTTTCTTAGATAAAGGCCCTGGGATTGTCTACACCAGCAAAGTTAACAACTTTAAAATTTTCCTCAAGCCATTACAGAGAGAACAAAAGTTTGAACCCCAGAAATTTCTGCACTGATTTGACAATTCCAGTACAAGTTGTTTTTTTTTTTTTTTTTTGACATAATCAGGTAAAGTATTTTAAGAAAACTTTCATGTGGTAATACAGTAATAAAAGGTAAAAATAAAAAAATATCACATGAATTATTGCAATGGCCCTTAGCCATACACAATTTGTACTACCAAAAGGGTACTACATCAGTTAACACTTACACAAAAACATCAAACAAAAACAAATTATTTACTTCAATAGGAACTTGCATAAGGAATGTAACAACATATAACACAGATTGTGCAGGTAAAATTTGATTGATACCAACAAACAAGTAAACAAAACACCCAACCCACAAGAAATTAAAAGTAAACGAAAAGGTAAACACAAATGCAAACACTAAATAAAAAAATATACTAAAATGACACCAAATTCACAAAAGAAAAAATGATTCGCAAATAAAAGACCCAGCACTACGTTTTAATTACAAAGCCAAATTGATCACGTGGCCTAAGATTATACCCATGACTACATTGGAGCTAGACAGGTCTAGAGAAATCGAAGATGGGGTTGCGGCATCAATATCATCACCATTTGAACTTAAAAAGGAAACAGGGGACACAACAGTATCTCTAAAAACTGTTTGCACCAATCCTCCTGAGTTTCACTAACCAAATGACTTAAAGAGTCTACTAAAACCTTGTTCAACCGTTCAACGACCCCGTTTCCTTGCGGATTATAGGCTACAGTGTGCATTTTCTTGATTCCTAGGACCTTATAGACTTCCTCCATTGCCTGCGAGAGAAAATTGGACCCCCTGTCTGAGTACAGCACCTCCATAATGCCATGTCTCGAAATAAAGTCCACTAAAACCCTAGCTACTGTGGCACTTTGTATGTCTTTAACAGGGTAAGCTTCAGCGAATCTAGTAAAATAATCAGTAATTACAATTAAAAATTTGTTCCCATGTTTAGAGGTAATGAAGGGACCAACCGCATCAATCGCACATTTCTGGAAAGGTCTATCAACAGTGGGGATCTCCTGGATGGGAGCCTTTTGACCTTTTTTGAAAGCACGTCTTTGTAAACAAGAATGGCAAGACATCACATAATTTGTAACATTACGGTAAAGACCTACCCAAAAAAAATTTTGCCTAACCCGATGCAATGTTCGAGAAAGACCTGGATACGCAACAGTTTTGTTGTCATGGCAGGCTTGAAGAACTTCCTGAACAAGAGATTGAGGGACAACAAGTCGAATATTGGAAAAATTTGCATCAGTAGATTGGCAAACAAGAACATTTTGTTGAAAAAAAAATTTATTTGACTTATGAATGAAAAAAGGATCTTGCGAAATATTACTCGCCATCTTTTGGCAAAAAGAGTCTTCCTGTTGTAATTTAATTAAGTCCTGGTCAGGCAAAGGTAAAATTTCACACTTAAATGGAACATTATCAACAACGTTAACTTCTCTAGAAAGAAAGTCTGCCATTAAATTTAACCGTCCGGGTTTGTGTACAATAGTATAGTCATATTGTTGTAACGTCATAGTCCAACGAGCTATGCGAGAGGTGGGATCCTTCAATTTAAAAAGTTGCAAAAGTGACTGTTGGTCAGAAAAAATAGTTACATGAGTGCCATAAATGTACTGTTTAAATTGATTAATACCAAAAACCACAGCAAGGGCTTCCTTCTCCACAACAGAATAATTTATTTCAGCGGCAGAAAATTTTTTGGAAGCAAAACAGACTGGGTGCGGAAAGCTGGCTTCATCCTCTTGTGTAAGCACAGCGCCCATGGCGAACTTGCTCGCGTCAGTACAGATAGAAAAGGGCTTATTGAAATCTGGTAATTTTAAGCAAGGTTCTTTCGTTAAATCAGACTTAAGTTGGTCAAAGGCATCTTGTTCGAGATCCCCCCAGGAAAATTTTACGGAGTCTTTAGTTAAATGGGTTAAAGGGAGAGCTTTTAAGAAATATTTATTGATAAATTTTCTACAAAATCCAGTCAGGCCTAAAAATGAGCGTACTTGTTTTCTGGTTTTTGGAACAGCAGGATTGAGAATAGATTTGATGTTATTAGGATCTGGCATTACTTTACCCTCCGTTACTCTATGTCCTAAATACGTAATTTCATTTTTTGCCAAAGCACACTACAACCACATCATCAATATAAACACCGATTTGGAAATTGGACAGTCCGGATAACACAACGCCCATTAAATGCTGGAAACTAGCACTCGCGTTTTGCAAGCCAAATGGCATCCGTTTGAAGTGAAAGAGGCCCTCCTCTGTAGTAATACCCGTGAGATGAGCATCGTCTGGATGCATGAACATTTGGTAAAAAACCTGACGTCAAATCCAAGGAAGAGAAAAATTTAGCACCAGAAAGAAAATCAATCATCTCTTGCAAATTCGGAAGAGGGAAATTATCTGGTATGGTCTTGGCATTAAGCTTACGGAGATCGGCCACCAGGCGAAATGATCCATCCGATTTTTTGACCAGAAGGACTGGCGCAGCATAACTGCTGGTCGATGGTTTGATAATGCCAGCCTCCAAAAGAGTTTGAATCTGCCTCTTCATTTCAGACTTGAGGTGGTAAGGGACACGATAGGACTTAGAACGAACCGGAATGTCATCTGTAAGGTGTATACGGTGTTGAATGATGGGGCAGGCGCCCAAGTCGGAGGAGTTTAATGAAAAAACAGACTTATATTTGGACAAAAGAGCAATCATATCATTACGTTGAGATTCATCAAGATGGGATAAATCTATGTCCTTAGTCCACTGGCTAAAATCATCTGAACCAGCTTGTTGTTCTACTGAGTTGACTTCGTCAGAAACTTTATTTAAATGGATAGGGGTAATATTAACTATTTTCATATTCTTATTTAAGGTAATGGAATCATGGGTAAGATTAATAACTTGAATTAAACACTGACTATTATCATTGATGGTGGAAATAGCATTGGCAACAAGAAAGGAAGTTAAATTTGTATCAGGATTAGGTTCAATTATTACAGTAGAATTTTTGAAAGAGGGATCACAGTTTGGAATAGTTACAAAAAATCTCTTTTGAGAATAAGCGGGTAAAATGATCTTAGGGGGCAACTTGCCAAAAAGAGAAAAGTCAACATCGGGATCAACATCATCATGTGCACTTGGCACGACAGCATTCAGAGAAAACGGAGGATGTTCATGCGTCCAGACCACACTAATATCATCATTAAATAAAATACAGTTGTCACAATCGATATGAAATTTGTAAGTCTTTAGAAAATCCAGTCCCAAAATGACATCAAAGTTAGGAGAAAGAAAACTCTGAGCAACCAAAAAATTACACGAAAACGGGGTGTTACAAATGTGCAACTCAGTTTGAATTAATTTTGGGGTGACTATGTCAAAACCCGTGAGTGCTTTTAAAGAGAGGTGAGAACTATCAAATTCCTTGAAGTCAATAAGAATATTAAAAACATTAGAAGAAATTAAGTTAACACTGGCACCAGAATCTATGAGTGCATGAAACTGAATATTGCCAAAGTTAACATCAATTATGGGTAAAAAACTCGACATACTTACTACAGGTTGCACAGCGGGATCAAGCGGGGAATTAATGGAGTGTTGTGATCCAGACCAACCTCCCCCCAAATTTAGTTTAAATTCCCATCGTTAACCCCACTCTGATCAGAGCCTGAAACATTGGCAGGAGCCTGATTTTCCTGACGAGGCCTGTGTTGGGATCTAGCAGCCTGGTCACGTTGCTTTTTCCGACAATCTCTCGCGTAATGTCCTGGGCGGTCACAATAAAAATAAGTTATGTTACGTTGAGTGCGGGCAGGTTGGGAATGTCGCTGCGGAGGAAAAGATTGTGGGATAAAACTCTGCGACTGCATTTGTGATAACTGAGCCTGCATCGCAGCCATCTGGCTGGTGAGCAATTCAAGGCTTTTTGCATATGAGTCCGTGGTGGCCTTAAGGAGCCTCTCAAAGTCGCCTTCCACAATCTGGGAACGTGCCGTTACGGCATTTATGTCTGACAGGTGGCATTGGAGTACCACTTCCACACGTTTCGCGACCTGTACCGCCTCGACAAAAGTTTTAGGGTCTACAACAACAACCTGGGCCTTAATGTTTGGGAGAAGACCCGCTTTAAATTGTGAAAGGAGCATCTCCTGCGAAAAACTCCGAGGTATAGTATCCGAGGAATTTACGGGATTTTTGAGGGCCTTATGGGCAATTCCTTCCAGCCTAGTGGCGTAATCACGCACTGTCTCCCCAAAATTTTGCTTACAGGACGTTAATTTTTCTATGTCCTGGGCCAAGGATCCCGCTTCTGCAAAGTGTGCCATGAAGCGGTCCTTGAACACTTTCAAGGTTAGACCATCAATTGCCTCTAAGGTAGAAGTGTAAAATTGGAGAGCAGCACCCTCCATTTTCAACTTAGCGACTGCCATGGCCTGGTCATCCGTCCAGGCTGCCAAAGGCTGAACCAAGGCAAGAGAATGAAAGAATTTTGAGCAATTGCTACCGGACAGCATTGGGAGCATGCCGATAAAAGCCGGACCTGGCAATGCCGCCGCCCTAGCACCTTCTTCTAGGGCCATACTGGGACTTAGAAAAAATTTGAAACACCCCAAAATAAAAGTTAACCACCCAATAAGCTTCTCAAGACAGTCCCCAGTTACAAAGAGAGATGTAAATGCATCAAAAAATGAAAATTTTCTGTATCCCTTTCACCTTATTCAACACACACAAGATTGGCAAGGAGAGGTCACGGCACTATTTGTAGTATTTTGCTACTACTGAAGTGAGTAGTTTAGCTAGGTTAAAATTTAGATTACAAATTAAGCAAGCTACCAAAACAGAATTAAGATTTGTCCATGCGTTGTGACTGTTGAAGTAGATAAATAACCTAATGATCTCAGCCTTGCCTGAAGTGTGTGTTAGAAGTGTGGTAAAATAAACACAGAGACATTGCATTAGATCACCAAAATACAAATTTTATTCAACAATAACAGGGGTAAACAACTAGTGGCCTCACGACATCAGCATTTAGAAATAAAAGTAAGTAAAACACAGCGCAGGGGTATTACGGCGCGTGGCAGTAATGCTCAAAAACAAAAATTTTAGTGTGCTTTAATTTCCCATTATCAGCCCTTGTAAATTGAAAAGTAAAAAAAAATAAAAAGGTAATGCTTAATTAAAATTGTCATGACAAAAGTAGCTCGATTGGATCCTAAATTTAAGTTAAAAGACTCTGCTGCAGCATAAAAAAAAAATTTATCCTATCAAAAAAAGAAAAGAAAAATTTGGGCAAACAAGTCCCCACCTTCTCCAAGCTACACAGGGCATCTAATAAAAATCCCACACAAAATCCTTAACTGTTACTTGAAACCCCACTTTTACAATCCAACAGATGAGTTTAAATAGTTAACAAAATAAAAAAAAATAAAAAAGGGACAATGCAATTTTGATACCAAAGGGTGCAGCAAATTCACTGTTATGCAGAACAACTCAAACAAGTAATCACAGAGATTAGCTTTGGCAAAGCAAGTAAATAAAACAGATTTTATGACCCTCCAAAATTTACTAGGTAAGAAAAGAAACACAGCATCAACAATTATCATTTAACAAAAAAAAATTAAACATGGCGTTACTGGAAGTTATACATCAGGATAGTACTCAAAGTAGAAAAAGAAAATTTAGCATTTACAGTTGTCTTCAATTCCCCCCCCCCCTCTTTTAAAGATGAAAAGTTAATAAAAATTTAGGGATCTTCAATCGGTACGGTGAACATGGTGGTTAGGAGAGTAGTGAATCGACTTCCTGGGTGGGCCGGATCCTTGCAGATGGAAATAAAAGGCAACGATCTTACCGGGATTCAGCTGCTGGAGTTCGAAGATTTCCCGAGGACATCGTATGGCAGGACATTCAGGCATCTCCCGTTGTGGCTAAGATGACTCGATCGTGGGCCGGGCAGGGGTCACGCGCTGCTTCACAAAATGGTGTCGGAGAAGGCACTAACTGCCTCAAAAAAAAAAGCGTGAAATCTCATCAAGGGGGTTCACTCGCTCGCCACCCCAAAAAAATATAATGGGTTATTCACCCGGCATTGTAAAAATAAAATTTGCTGTTCTGATGATCAAATGTTTTATCAGGCTCTCTGGCCTACATGCTAAAACTTCACATAATGAGCTTGTTGTAAGTGACGACCAAAAATGCCGAGCTAGGCCCCTAATGAGCGATGAAACACCGGTCAAGTCACGTCCTAGCAGCACCACGACAGCTCTCAGAATGACGCTTTCTGCCCCACACGTGAGGAGCTTCGCCGAGACGCCGACCCCGGGGACCAATCAGAGCGCGCCATCTCAGCCGGGAAACTTCGAGAACATTCGATTGTCGGGGGAAGGAAGAGAGGAAAGAAAAAAATGGCGGCCAGCAACTACTACACGCGGGAAAGAAACGAACTTGGCCGAGAAGAAACGCAGGCAAGAACGGCCATCTTGAAATGGGAAAAAAAACTTAATTGATCAAAAAGGCATTAAAAACATTATTAAATTTCCTAAAATTTTAGCGGGAGATAGCCAATCGTCCGAGACAACCCTGGGTAAAATTTGGAATAAAAATTTAAATTAGAAGTGAGTAAAAATAATTAAAAACCGGACATGAACAAGAGATATTGCAAGAAATGAGTTAGGCTATTGAAGAGAGAGGGAAACGCAATAGTCAGCAGAAAATCGACAGAATTTACAAGATAATTAAATTTACACCTCCGGAGACAGGGCAAACAAAGGCAGAATTAAATTAAAGAAAAGGTAATTATTTAGAAAGTCCCAACAAAAAAAAAGGGGTAATTAATAGTAATTTAAAAAGACAAACTATTGAGTTATAGAGGAAGAGTCACCCAGACCATTATATCTCCTGACAAAAGGTATTTAAATTAAACTTTCAAGTTAATTACAAGCATTAGAAAATAAATAATTAATGGTTAAAACAATTAAAATAAAAATTACTGCATTTGATTTGTAAAAGCATTATCCCCCAAAAACAATACAACATTAAACCTTCAATATCGTTGTTAACGGCAAGGAAAGGACAGTGTCAATTGATCGTTTAAAACCTGCTCATATGCCCTCTCTAAATCCTCTACCAGCCCCATCTTTTTAAGATGTTTCTCTGCCAGATCATACAACTGAAAAAGTACCATCAAATGATGAAACACTTCCCTCTACGGCCACTGAAACAGTGCCGCCAGATGTTACAACACCAGTTTATCGAACCCGGTATGGATGTAAGGTCCAATTTACAAAAAAGTATCCTGAACTCTAAAATTCTTCTAGTCTTTCTCGTTTCAGATTTTTTTCCAGGAGGGGAGGTGGTGTGGCGTTGCATTTCAGAGCCCGCTCTAAGGCAAGCGCTGGTCGAAAAAGCACGCTCCAAGTCGACTTTACGAGTCGAAGATCCTCCGTACCAGCTGGCGCAAGCGCAGACTCTATGGAGAAAATAGAGCAGCTTTGCTCCTCGGAATGCAAGTCAGTTTCGATGGCTCGCTCGTGAATGCCGTTTGGAGCATCCCTCCTCACTGCAAAAGTGCTAAATGTTTTATGTTTTAATCTTTCTATTGATACACCTTCTGTTGATTTTAGTTAATAAATGTTATTGTCTGTTCTACTGTTAAACGTTCTTGTTTTATCACACCAACAAGTAACAGGGACTCGATCTTTCTCGAACAAATAAGAGTCATTAGCAGGTGTTTTACGATACGCCGCAATATGCTTCTTGCACAGCAGAGAAAAACTGCAAACACATCTGCTTCAGCTAGAGCAAACACATATGCGAGCGAAGGGGAGTTATAATTATTATTCTTTTAGCAGGAGAAAAACTGGCGTCAACTGTTATTTTACTTCAATGCAGCTGATAAGAGCGAAATGCTTTAGAAGTACATTAATGCACTGTAATTGAGAAGGCTAAGAGGAAAATTGAAAGCTTTAAAAAACAGTTATTGTTAAAAACTTTTAAATTTAGAAGAGATTATTAGTTTAAATTTAGACAATATTAATTAGGATTTGTATTAATAATTTTTCATTAAAAAATATGCACGTTGTGACAACGACATATAATTAATGTTACACTAACAAAAACAAACAATGCTTATCACATATCTTGATTAAAATCGCTAAATTATTGCAATATGGAAACAATAAAATATCTAAAATTATTTCACTGTATAAAATATTAACGTAATTATTTGTTACTTCTTCCCTTAACAAATAAACAATCGATAACAAAACTATTAACCTGAAACGTACTATAAAAAGAATGTTTATTCATACAAAACTGTATATATAAACAGTCAAGTGAACCTGAACATCCATTTTAAATTTCAAAACTAATTAAATAATAAAATTTAATGTAAAATAAAGCCATTAAAATAAAACCATAAAGCACATTGTCATCGCCATTTTCCAGAAACAAACCGACGGGTTTAGGTTTACCATATCTTAACTTCCGATCATCAAACGGCAGGGTTACCATAATGGCATCCTTTATCACGCCAAGTAAAAGTCGACAAATAAAAAGTGTGCCAAAGCGACCATACTAAAGCTGTACCCACATTTCATTCCCTTCCATCCATAACATGAAACAATTTCAAATTCCCAAACTGACGATACACGTTCTTTTACGGTTGCCAGTCAAAAATACCACTGGCAGTGCATCACCCACCCTGGTGCCAGAACAATCACCAATGAAACATAAATACAAACATTGATATGTAAACAAGCACCGGATATGCAATATAGTCCGAAAACTAATATAACGAAAAACTAGTTTTCGGCGAGAATGACCGCCGGGATAATACGTAAGTACCAAATTTCTATAGAGTAAATGTTTACGCAGGGATGGTTAACAGAATACATTAATTAGGATTGCTGTGTGTACTCGAAAGAGGAAGGAGTGGAGTTTTAATCACTCTTCTTTGAGCTTTGATTTAATCTACATTTAATAGTAGTTTCTAGTTATTTCTAGTCTATTCTAGAAAAAATTGTTAGTACAGTATGGTACCTCTTATCTGGAAACCAGTTATCCAGAATAATTTTTCAATCGATTAAATTCCTATTTTTTTCCGAAAGAAAAGCAAAAAAATAAGTTTTTAAAAAATATTTCTTATGTTTTTGTTCTTTTATTTTGAGTTCTACAGCTAGAATTTATAAAATAAGCAATATGGTAAGATATTCAGTTTTTTAGTCTGTGACTAAGTTTTCAAGAAGTTATATATTTACTATTTCCCCTCTAAATGATTATTATTTATCTTGATCATATTAAGAGTTATAGTATATTGACAATTAATGACAATATTGACAGTTCTAATCAAAAATAGAGAGTAACATTTATGCTACCAATCAAATCAGTAGATGTCATGTTAATCCCCAAACCAGTTATCCAGAAAACACCCGGTCCCAACCATTCCGGATAACAGGTTCTATACTATAAATGTTTTATTGTTCTAATAGCTTAAGATATGCTCGAATATGACTATTCTAGATTTTTCTACCTCCCCCAAAGTGAGCATCGGCTCCAATGGTGAAAAATGTGGCATTTTTGCAGTTATTCTGAAATTTTTTATAAGCAACTCAAAAAATGGGAGATATTTATTTTAAAAGTTGTAGAGCATCAAATTTTTCATATAAAATTAGGATACCTACATATTATCCCAGCTGTCATTTCTGCAAACTATTTTTTTGTCAAATGTGCTGGCAAACTGCTGCCAATCGTATTCCAAACCATTAATAATTTCATGCGTCTGGCATTTATCTTGGTGAAAAATTGTTCGTCTTGGCAGACCGTAGGTATAATACGTAAATACCAAAATTAGTACCCATTTGATATATATAGCGGTACTTGCGTATTATCCCGGCGGTCATTCTGCCATACTGTTTTTTCATCAAATGAGTTGCCAATCGTATTCAAAACCATTAATAATTTCATGTTCCCGGCATTTATCACAGCAAAAAATCGCTCGTCTTGGCGGACCGCCGGGATGATATGCAAGTACCTATATAACTCCTCTTATAATTTCAGTAAACACTGTAAATTAAAAAGAAAAAGTAATAAGTGAAACAGATTCAAGCCTTAGGCAAATCAGATTGTGCGACAGTGAGTTGTATGTGGAATAACCTGTTTTAGAGGATATTTCTTCATGACTAATATGTTTTTATGTACGCTGTGTGAGCTTGTGAAATCCGGGAATAATACCGTAAGTGGGTGTCCGCTTTTTTTTCGTGCAAAACTGTGGTTTGATGCTTTTTTTTCCCCCCCGCGAACTTTTTTACGTCATATAGAGCATTTTACACAACAAAATAAACGAAGAAATAGTCACTTATCTGCACAAATACATTCCCATTTCCAGAAAACAAACTCTTTTAAAAGACGAAAAAAAAAAAAAACTTGTCTGTTGGGTACGTGTACGTATGCCACCTGAACAACAAAAGTATGCAAAAACATGCAAACAACAAAAATATTTTCTTCTAGTTAAAAAAGTTTCATCTAAGCAAACAGTTTGGTAAAATCATACAAGCCGGTGCGCACCCCATGTAAACATGGGGACTATTTTCCACGATCTATTTTCTAGATCAGCTATTTTCCAACTATTTTCCACGATCAGCACATTAAATTTGCACATATATTCCACTAAAAATGAGCAACCAGTGGCCCGTTTTTAACTAAAAAAACCTCAGTGGATTCAGCAACCTAGCTGTGCAGCTATCTAAACTAGGCAACCAGTGGTCCGTTTTTAACTAAAAAAAACCTCAGTGGATTCAGCAACCTAGTTGTACAGCTATGTAAACTATGCAACCAGTGGACCGTCTTTAACTAAAAAAACCTCAGTGGATTCAGCAACCTAGTTGTACAGCTATGTAAACTACACAACCAGTGGACCGTTTTTAACTAAAAAAACATCGGTGGATTAAACAACCTAGTTGTACACCTCTTATAAAGTCAGTATGATTAGAATAGCACGTAAATAGCACTTATGAAAACATAAAACACATCGAATATAAATTTAAAATTCACATTAAAAACCTTAAACATTGCAAAGATTCGTTAAAAAAGAGCACTTACCTTTATTTTTATTTTTTTTAATAACCGCTCAGAAATGTCCCCAACACCCACCGGCTTATAATGTAAAACCAGCATGCTTTCTTTTATTTAGCTCTATATTCACACCATATTTCTATCAAACACACACAAAAGAAAGCTCCTTTTCCTTTCAAAACATAAAAAAAACACCATATTCCACACATAAATACTGACGACGAAATTCCCCCGATACGCTTACTAACCTACGATAAACAATACTAACCTACGATACGCTTACTAACCTACGATAAAACAGAATCAAAACCACAAGGAAAATCAAACATTAACTTAATCCACTCTATCACCAGCCACAAACAAACAACTATCGTCATTCAATTAGCACTGAATGAAAATCCCATACTTCAAAACACCCAGTGTTTCTCTTTGGTTACTAGTCTAAACAATCACCGGCAGGGTACTTCACTCCAGCTGAGCATTGCCCATGACGGCGCCAGAGCCAACGCCAAATCATTGTAAACAAAACATCAAAATGTAAACAGCACCGTATACGGAATATAGTCCAACAGTTTTTCCAGGTCCCCCCAATTTTTTACTTTCATGAGAAAATATAACTTCACAAACCTTTCTGCAAAACTAAAAATAACCTGTAGCCGTCTTCGGCGACATACTACTCTCGCCTCTCTTCGCCCTCCAAGCGTTTATTTCATTTAAGGTAAACAAAATCGGTAATTTCAAAACAAAACAAAATATAATACCTAGGATATCCCTGATACTTAGACGAGTTTTTTCAAAAAAAGTATTCGTGAGGGGATCTAAAGTTCCAGGGCATTTATTTTTTTTTCTACCTTTACAGACATACCTGAACCCCAATTTCCTTCCTTTATCCACCCAGCATCCCATCTCTGACCCACAGACATCACAAAAAAAACACACGTCCGGGCTGGTATCAATTCCCTTTCAGTCAAAAACTCTACGACTTTTTCTTCATTTTCTAACAATAAAAACATAGTAAAAATACTAAAATGCTCTAACAACGGATGCATTTTCCAATCAATTAAAACTTCAAAAACAATTAAAAGATTAAAACCATACACAATACCATAAAACATTGAGTAGCAAGACTTTGTTATCTGCTACTCAAAAAAAATCAAACGCCCTGAAACACCTACAAGTGCACGCACGTATCCAACAGCGAAACTAATAAAAATACGCATTAACTCAAAAATCGCCGATTATATAACCTCGGTTTCACGGCTAAAACTTACATTCCGTAAACCAATCAAATAATTCCTAAAAATACATTCGGTTACGGTTAAAACAATCCGCCAATCAGAATTTCCTTTTTACACAGCAAGATCAAACAACTCAACTTCTCCACCAGGTTGCTAGAGAATTCCAAAACAATCGCTCCGTTCACAGTCCTGTTCACAAAGTCCAAAGTTGGCGACGTATTTTCCTTGGCGATAGACACCCGCTTACGGTACTATCCCTTGAAATCCCAATGTCATAGCTGATGGACAAAACTAACTATACAAGTACTGCTCCTTTATCAGGGTTGCTACTCAATTTCTGAAAAAAAAAAATTCCCTGCCTTTTCCAGACCTTTATGCGATTAAAATCAAGACTATTTCTTACGCTTAGGATGTCAACTTTGCATACCATCTTTAATATTTCCAGCTTCCTAAAGTAAATTTAAAAGTTGATTGTTTACAAAAACAGATTTCTGATAATTTTCCAGATTTTGGGGTAAAATTTACGATACTTTTATTGTCAAAAAGAAATTCCTTGACTGTTCCAGGTTGGTAGCAACCCTGTTTATTTTATTTCCTATTTACAGTAGCAAAAGTAAGTTACACATATAATATTTGACTAAAATTAGAAATTAAAAGGTATTGAGCCTTTTAATTCTTGTGAGCACCTATCCCCTGAAATTTTGTAGGGCCTGTTCTTACCACCAACTATAAGTTCCTTTTAGAAAAATTTAGGGGGACGGGGAATCCGACATTCCTACGTCAATGAAAAAACTTAATTTTTTGTTGGTCTACCCAACAATATGCATGTTGCGAGGGCAATGATCTCAGTGTTACTCTTTCCAAATTTGTCCATTCACTTCCCATGTTCATTCCGAAAGTGTTGCAGCCTTGGAAGTACTTACATTACTTTTTGTTTCACGGAATATATGTTAATAAGAATGGTATGTGCATCAGCTATGATGTACCGCCATTTCTGAACAGCATTATATGAACTAATGCAAGAATCATAAATAATTCTTTTACTTCCAGTTAAAGTTTTAGGCATATTTAAAAAGTTGCGCTCTTATCACATGCAAAACACAAACAAAAAGGCTCATTCGTATTCCTTCACAGATCAATGTAAATCGCTTGCGCGCATGTCTTTTCACTGGCGAGAGCTCCAGAAGGCATATTGCGTATATGCCTCCAGAAGCATCGTGAACTGTCCGGAACGTTTTGTTTTCATGGTTAGCAGAGATCTTCCCCGGCTATCCAAACAGGGCGAAAAACCCGAAAATGCGGTAGTTTGCATTCTTTCCACCGTAGCGCTAGTGTCATGCTCGCTACAGAGCGATTTAAAGGGCCAGTGCATACGATTAAAGGGGCATGTCATGTAAAAGGGGGTCAAGTAAACTGTCAAAAAAGCTTAATTTTTAATTTTTTGTTTAAACAGAATGTATCTTTATCTATAAATATTTTAAAATGTTTCTTCATCCATGCACATATTGAAAAAATATTTAAGAAAATGTTAGTTGGTTAATGCTTTTTTAGGAGCTTCCTTCTATATGTAATAAATTAATAATAAACAAATATATTAATTTATGTTTTATTTGAATCTTCAAAATACTGTAATACTTTTTAAAGACTTGTTTTTCGTAACTACTACATATTTTAATATATTAATGCAGCATTCTCCCTATAGGTAAAAAACACTCAAAATACTGGGGTTAAACGATAAAATAAATAAAAATCTTTGTGAAAAACATACATAAAATATAACTTATAATACGTTACGATCGTTTTGACCAAAAAATTCTTCCTGTCTTCATCACACAAAGCCCGAGACGCAGGGGCGTGGGCTGAGGGGGCTTCTGCCCCCCCCGAAATTGGGCCATTTACTTAGCTTACAAGTCGATATTTAGCTTACAATTGAACTTTAGCTTTAATTTTGATACCCAGCCTACCCGGAAATAAAATCCTGGCTACGCCTGTTAAAAGCAAAAGGAAAAGATTACTTGTATTAACATTTACAAGGAAAATTGTGGCAAAAATATATTGATGGTTGCTATGACACACAAAAAAGAAAAATGTATTATTGTTATTCTTGGGATGGGGTTCTAAGTTTTTTATGGGTGGTTTGCCCAGTCAAGAACTGGAGTCGTCCCGAGAATATCCATGACTTAAGAAGTTTTCTCGGTCTGTGTACTTACTATCGAAAATTCGTGAAGGGCTTTTCTCAGATTGCAAGACCTCTTCACAAATTGACCGAGACTGGACAGAAATTTCTATGGACTGAGGAATGTGAGGACGCATTCAACGAACTGAAGACGGCTTTAACATCTTCGCCGATCTTGTCGTATCCTCACCCTGACAAGCCATTTATCCTGGACACAGACGCAAGTAAGGAGAGTGTCGGAGCAGTTTTGTCCCAGGAGATAGATGGCCAAGAACACGTCATTGCTTACTGGAGCAAATGCCTTTCGAAGGCAGAACGTAACTATTGTGTTACGAGAAAGGAACTCCTTGCTATCATTAAGGCCGTAGAGCACTTCCATCATTACCTGTACGGCCGAAAGTTCCTGCTCCGAACGGACCATGCCTCTTTAACCTGGCTTCTAAATTTCAAGAATCCAGAGGGCCAAATAGCCAGGTGGATACAGCGATTACAAGAATATGACATCGAGATACGTCATCGGAAAGGGTCATCTCATGGAAATGCAGATGCTTTGTCGAGAAGGCCCTGCATAGACAGTTGTCGCTATTGCTCCAGTGCAGAGAAAAATTACCATCTGAAACATCCCGTTGTCCGCCAAGTTACATCATCGACACCATCCCAAGATCCCTGGAGTGACGAAAACGTTCGGGCGGACCAATTAGCAGACCGCGACATCAAACCTATTGTGGAATTTATGGAAAAATCCAGCGCTAAGCCCAGTTGGCAAGAAATATCATCTTACAGCCCGGCAACAAAACAGTACTGGGCTTTATGGGATTCGCTTCGCCTGAGGAATGGAGTCCTGTATCGTAAATGGGAGTCGGACGACGGCAAGATGCTCCGATGGCAGTTAGTACTCCCTCGCTCGAGGATTCCGAAGGTTCTAGAAGAGCTGCATAATGGCTTAACTGGAGGCCATTTTGGCGTGATGAAGACCCTGCAGAAAGTTCGCGAGCGCTTCTACTGGGTTAGGGCTCGAGGCGACGTCGAAAAGTGGTGTCAAGCTTGTGACGCCTGTGCCGCCCGTAAAGGCCCGAAGAAACGAAGCCGTGGAAGACTACATCGTTATAATGTAGGAGCGCCTTTTGAGAGGATTCCCTCGACATCCTGGGACCTCTTCCGCGAACTTCGAATGGCAACAAATACATCCTAGTTGTCATTGACTACTTCTCTAAATGGCCCGAAGCGTTTCCTATTCCCGATCAAGAAGCTACGACCGTAGCAGAGGTACTGGTGCAAGAATGGATTTCCAGATATGGAACCCCTCTGCAACTTCATTCCGACCAAGGAACGAACTTTACCTCTGCAGTCTTTAAAGGACTATGCCAACTTCTCGGAATGGACAAAACCCAGACTACGCCTTTACACCCACAATCCGACGGCATGGTGGAGAGGTTCAATCGTACAATTTTGAATAACCTCTCGCTCCTGGTATCTAGGAATCAAGAGGACTGGGACAAGAAACTCCCCCTGTTCCTGCTGGCCTGTAGGAGTGCCGTCCATGAGACTACCGGCTTCACACCTTCCCAGATGCTGTTCGGCAGAGATCTTCGTCTTCCCGCCGATCTAGTGTTCGGCCGCCCTCCAGATGCGCCTTCATCGCCAGAGGAGTACGTGGAAAACCTTCGGGCACGGTTTGAAGATGTACATCATTTTGCTCGGGAGCGGATCAACCTGAACACGGAAAAGATGAAGACTCGCTACGACACGAAGGCTACGGGACACGAGTTCAACGCAGGTGACAAAGTTTGGCTATGGAATCCTACTCCACGGAAAGGCATGTCTCCCAAGCTGCAATCGCAGTGGGACGGTCCTTACACAGTCCTAAACCGGCTGAATGACGTCATCGTACGGATTCGTAAGTCACCAAACTCGAAGCCAAGAGTTGTACATTACGATCGGCTAGCCATCTACCGCGGTTGTAATTAGCTCAGACTATGGTCACTATGGCGTAATTCCTCTTTTCTTTCACCTCTCATTCCTTTCCTGTCTTTCTCTTCTCTTCCTCTTTCTTCAACTCTCTTTCTCTCACCACTTACGCCATGTTTAGTGTACATATTTGTAATATATTGGTTTTTACTAATGTGTATTTGTTTATTACATTGATTACTTATTAGTGTAATTGTTTATTATGTATTTTATTTATTTATTAGAGTGCATTTGCTTACTGTGTTTATTGATTATTTGCTTGAATTATGTTGTTAAGATCCTGATAATGGTTATATACTGCAGATATTTGTGAGACCTCCTAACTGGGGATTGTACTGCCCGGGACGTGCAGTCCTTGGGAAGGGGGCAATGTTACGAATTTTCGGGGCAACCCGCTGCTCTGGGGCTTAAAATGGTTTAAAATTCGTATTCTACGCTTCAAATAGATAAATTTTGCTTTTTGTTGCATCAAAATCGGCCAATTAGAACCGGAGATACGGAGGTTTCGCTTTCCCATATGTTTTTCTATGGGCTTCTAGAAAACTCGAGAAATATTAGTCCTAGAGCTTAGATCTCTTCATTTTTGAGGACTTATTTTTGGCGCCAAATTTGGCGATATTTCGCCAAAAGTCGCCAAGCTTGGCGACTTTTTGGTCATTTGGCGCGATTTTCCCAATGGGGCCTGGAAGTTGTTTTTCCTGCATTAAAAACGCATAATAACCTAACAATTCTCTTCTATGACGTAATCAAAATTCACGCTTTATGTAGAACCCTCGAGAAATTGACTTTTCTGGAAACCTCTTGTACCTCCTGCGTCGGCTATTTATAGAAGCGCGCATCGCCCGGAAGAGTCAGTTGCGAGTTGAACATTCAATGTGTAAAGAGCTCTGAGTACGCTTGCTTTGTGTGAACTGATAGTGCTATAGAAGCTGTGTTTTAGCTTGCTTTGTGAAGCTGTTTTTAAAGTGCTGTGTGTAAATTCTTCATTGCTGTGTCTTAAGGGATAGTGTACTATATCCCTTGAATATTTCCACGGAATTTTTGCCTGTAAAAGTGTTCTATTTTGTGTGAGAAATACAGCATTTGTGAGAGCTTCTGATCTAAGCGAACTGTTAAAAGCACATTACTGCTAGATTGTGCTTGTGAATTGTGTACAGCTGATTGTTCCACGAAGTTCTAGAAGCAATAAAGTTTGTGTTCCATCCTGACAAGTGACTTTTTACTTGAACTTTTTACACGAACTCGACTTTAGAACGACGAACCCCAGGAGTAGCAGAGTAATTCCGCAACAATACATACATGTGTACAATGAGATGTCAAGCAAAAACTCAGTAAATTTA
This sequence comes from Cheiracanthium punctorium, assembly GCA_038373885.1. Classification (NCBI taxonomy): domain Eukaryota; kingdom Metazoa; phylum Arthropoda; class Arachnida; order Araneae; family Cheiracanthiidae; genus Cheiracanthium; species Cheiracanthium punctorium. The sequence continues at coordinate 437,589 of JAWZYV010008393.1, forward strand.
GAGGTAGTCAAAATCTGGATACCGAATTCTTTTTGCGATCACATTATTTCTTTGTACGTCATACAAGGAAGTAAAAATATTAGTGTTTATAAATTGTATAGACACACACACACGTACAGTGCCCCTAGAAAGTGATAACATGCTTTAATTCTTTATCTATTAAAGATAATTAGGCAGTGTGAATTGAATAAATGTTTAAAATAAGGTTAAAAAAAAAGACTATGTTATGAGAAAATGCCTCTTGTTAATTTTCACAGAGTTACACTTTTTAAAATTTCTTAGAACTACCTTACAAAAATTCCTAGAAAATAAAATGTACCCCATGCACAAATGAGGTGATGTACAAAATTTCAGCCTTTCATCATATAACGTCTTAAGGGATATCTATAAACAAAGGTGACTGGGGTCTATACTTGAATTTGAATGTAAAATATTCTTTCATAATATCTGTATGACCCTTAAAATGTGATTGTGATTTTTTTCCTTTCAAGAGCTACTGAAAATTAGTTTAAGTCAGTACTTATTATCTTCATACCTTTGACACTTTTCAGGATATAATTATCAAATTTTGTCCATCACCTCATCAGAATATGGAGCACATTTTACCGATTGGGGATATTTTTGTATGCGGGTTATATACAAAAAGTGTATCTTTTTGGAAATTAATGAAAGAAATTTTTCAATGAGAAAACGTTTAATTGCTCCAGGGCTAGCGGCAATTTCTGGCAAAAAAAGGTGCCGGAGCCTTAATATTCTTATGTTAATACTCAGTAGCGAACTGCAAACCCCTGTAATATGGGGTTGGTAGCACATTTAATTAAAATAACAATAATTTAAAGATTTTCCCATATAATAATTATTTCACAGAACAGTGATATAAAATTAAATAGTCGGAAATTAGCAGGAAGAAATATAAACATTATACAGAAAACACCCAAATTCTGGTGGTCTCAGGACTCTCAAATCTGGTCGAGGTGAAGCGAATATGATTTGTCGTGTCTGCTAAAATCAGTTTGTGCTTGAAAAGGGGAAAATTTATGAATTAATGTATACTAGTGTTGGGCTTCGGAGCAAAGTATTCATGAGCTTTGCCTAATATGTAAAAATTCACCCAGAAAAAAGAAATACAGGGTCAGAGTTCCAGCTTTTGATTTCTGTTCTGATTCTAACTTGAAACAAAATTCAAAAATGTAATTGTAGAATTGTTTAGTACAGTTTTATGAGCTAACATTGCGAAACATGTTTTCCATCTTATAATAAAAAGGCAGAAGCTTTATGGAATTATAAATTTACATTTTGCACTCATGTTTACTGTCAATTTAAATAATTATGCAACTAAGTAAAGAACACATTAATTGGTCTACGTCTTTAATTTAGTTGATTTATTGGATTATTTTTTTAATTCATATTCATACGTATTAGATTAATTACATGTACAAATATGTTATGCGATGCATATGTTACACTTCTTTATTAATGGGATAACTGGTCTTATTTTACAGGCATTTACATATTTAAAAGAACACTATGATAAATAATAACAAGCAGTACATTTATTTTTTATAAAAGAAAAAAAAACAATCTGAATATATCGTAATAGAAATTTAAATAAACACTTTTTTAATATAAATATTAATGGAATTTGATGTTTTCTAGGGCATACAGAATATCCGATGAATTATAATTCAAAAACAAAACTTTATTATTGCATAAATCTCACAACGTAAGAAAATTTCGCATGCACAACAATGATATTTGTAAACAAACAGTAATCCGAATGACCTGCCGAATCTTAAAACAAACATTGTGTTTATTCCCGTACATAATGTTGTCTTTCCGAACGCAGTACCAGCGGAAAAAGTCGCTTGAAATATCATTAAAATATTATATGTTAAGCTTTTTAAAAGCCACCTGGGACACAAAAGTCGAAGGTCTGATTAACAAATTCCATCCATTACAATCATCCAAAAAATTAAATTTAATACTTTTTTTGAATGTTGAAAATCGGCTTTTTCCCATTGAAATACATTACGAGAACCCCAAGCTGTCACGCAAGACGGCGACCGATCGCAGAGAGGTACTTTGCTTGGTGCCACGTTTGAGCGGCCGCAAAGGGTATCGTGCAATAGACAAATTTCTGGCCTTCTGTTGTTGGGCTTCAAGGGGGGCGCTGTATCTCGATATCGGTATCGGTACAAACGAAAATATTTCGGTATATTCCGGTACAAACGAAGTAGAAACGAATGGCATAGCTCAAATTTTCAATTTGCGCTGTGGTCGATCTGCCGTTTCCCGAACATGAGTCCAACCACAAAGGGGGCGCTGTATCTCGATATCGGTATCGGTACAAACGAAAATATTTCGGTACATTCCGGTACAAACGAATGGCATAGCTCAGATTTTCAATTTGCTTGTAGTCGGGCTGCCGTTTCCCGAGCCCGAGTCCGACCACAAAGGCGGCGCTGTATCTCGGTATCGGTACAAACGAAAATATTTCGGTACATTCCGGTACAAACGAATGGCATAGCTCAAATTTGCAATTTGCGTTGTGGTCGGGCTGCCGTTTCCCCAGCCCGACCACAAAGGGGGCGCTGTATCTCGGTATCGGTACAAACGAAAATATTTCGGTACATTCCGGTACAAACGAAGTACAAACTAATGGCATAGCTCAAATTTGCAATTTGCGTTGTGGTCGGGCTGACGTTTCCCCAGCCCGACCACAAAGGGGGCGCTGTATCTCGGTATCGGTATCGGTACAAACGAAAATATTTCGGTACATTCCGGTACAAACGAATGGCATAACTCGAATTTTCATTTGCCAATGTGGTTGGGGTGGGGAAATGCAGGTATTTGTATGCATAATTCTTATGAGATTGGCGTATTTAGCACCAGGGCCCTATTATCTCACGGACAAATCGCTACTTTGCCCATTGCCCCAGGCTCGAAATGGCCCCCAATTTGAAATGTTAATCTGAAATATTCTTTTTTATAACAAAATTTTGTGAAAAAAAAAACAAATTTCATAGATGGAGGCCCCCAAATTCATCAATGCCCGGTGTCCCTGTTTGTCATAATCAGGCCCTGTTTAGCACCGCAAAATATTTCTTGCGATTCGAAAACGTGTCCCGTTTAAAATCTCAATTGAAAATAATGCTGGATAATTCACTGGTGAAAAAACAGCATTCAATTCTTTTTCTGGCAACGTAAAATAAAATATCGAATTATTTCATGCGTTGCGTATGCTTTGCTTGTGAATCCGTTTTCTGATTGAGTTTCGAAAGGGGTTTTAAACTCATGACACCAAAATGACGCACTTTTGTCGTGCAAAAATCCAGTTATTTTAAAGTAATTTTATTTGTTTTTTTCAACTGGCAATTTTAATCATTGTTACTGTATCCAGGACAACCAGGGAGTAATAGGGGGGAGGAGATAAACGTTGAATGGCAGCAGCCAGGGATTTCCGTCAACAATTTTCGACTGAAAAAGATGGCGCTACAATAGAAATCCTCCCTGTCTGTCGTCTGCTTCCTCCTACCCCTTCCCCAACCGGTTTCAGTTTTCCCGCCCGGTTTCAGTTCTCCCGCCTTTCCACATTCCAACTCTTCCTCTTGTTGCTTTGTCGCTCGCTGTTCGTGTTGGTGATGTGCTTATTTTTCTAAAGTTATTATAGTTTGAACATAAAAAAATAATAACTAAAAATTACCATATCTTGGCTTCTAAAATATGAATATGTTTGAAAAATAAAACTTAACTACAAAAGAATTGTTCACCATCAAAGGCATCGTAAACAATTAAACGAAACCTCCATTTTATACATTTATTATTTCTTTCAAGTGCTACTTTAAAAGAACTTACCTTATAATACCAAAATTTCTTCCAGATCAACTATAATTAACAACAAATCCAGGGCTCAATTAAAAAAATTCTTGACTATAGGCACAACTTGACTGTGGTCCCCCAAACACTGATGTAGGTAGCATGAAATTTTCAAAAGTCAATTACTGTAAATGCCCTAGTTTTGGCTTTTTTTTTTTTCCTTCTCCCAAAATGACAATCATCTATTATTTTTCATTATGAATTTAATGAACAAATTCAAGCTGTACATAAATAACTAAGAATTTACAACTTTTTTCAACCCCTTTGGTTATAAATGCCATTTAGTCATCAAGTAGATTAGCAATCTGTTTGAAAAAATTTGAAAGGATATATAAAAATATGCCATCTAAAAAAAAAACAAAAAACTTAAGAAAACTTGAATTGTGTTTTTAGTTTTTTTAGACCCCCAAATGTTGGGCCCCTAGGCCTGGGCCTGAACAAATAAAATACCTAGACAAAATGTTCATGCCGTAATTACCACACTGAAATTCAGCATGAAAAATAGCAACACTAATTTCGATTGTTGATTTATTTATATAAAATACGGGGGGGGGGGAGAATATAAAAACCATATATGAGCATCAATATATATTGTTTTCATTTGCGAGTAAGAAACAGAATTCAAAGAGATCATCACCCATTCCATAATACTCCCTGTTGACTAAATTCATCCCTATTTGGCGGCGGAGCGAAACGCCATGAGAACGGAAGGCCCATATTTTCATGCCGTAAAAATATTTGTCCACTGCGGCATCATAAAAAAGGAGGCCGTCGGTAAGTTTCCCTCCCTGTCCCTGGTAAATTCTTCCTCCCTGTCGTCTGCTTCGGTGGAAGCCGCCATCGGTAAGTTTCGGTTGTCGATGAATAACTTGTTTCTTAAATTCGCTTCGAAAAAGATTCGGAAAAAATACAAAACTGTGTTTTATTAATAAAAGTACTCAAGTAGAGTTATTTCTGTTTCATGTTTTACGTTAAAATATGTTTTCTTTTTTATAAAATGCATAATTGGCTTATTGACTCATAGGGAGTAATGCTAAACACGGGAGGAGGTCGATCGTTGCGCCTCCTTTTTATGCGCGGCAGAGTTGACGTTTCTCCAACGTTTCGCTTTATCTCCTCCCCTATTACTCCCTGAGGACAACCAAACCGCAAGATATCAAACCGAAATTTGTAAGCAGCTGCTATTGAAATGAAAATCCTTCTTTACTTAAAAATTCTCCTAATTTATATTTTTTCTCCGTTCTTCTTTTAAAAGTGGGCGAATTGTGTGCTCCGTCTTTTGCCGAAATATAAAAAAGTTATGACAGATAGATTTCAAGATGCAGCAGTTTTAAAAATATTTTGCGAAAGTCAGCATGAAATTTAATTTTATTTGAAAAATTCCCCAAAATCTACAAATTATGTTACACAGTCCGAACAAACAGTTTTTAAAAGAAAATTTTCTCCTCTATACGATGATGTAAATATCGTTTTCTTGGGAGTGCAATTACCGGCGTTATTATGTATTAGGCAAGAAAAATCGCTAAAAATCGGACAAAACATAAAATAAAACATTTTCTAATTCGAATTTCGAAAAAATCGCTTTGAGGTGTGTCGAGACCCATCTTGGAGAATTTCCGTACAAAATTTGGTAGGTCTACGATCACCCGTTTCGGAGCTACGCGAGACACAGACAGACAGACAAACTAACGGACAGTTTACACATTGCTTTATTTATGTAGATTTATTACATGTAGAAGCTCCTAAAAAAGCATTAACCAACTAACAATTTCTTAATTTTTTTTTCAATATGTGCATGTATGAAGAAACGTTTCAAAATATTTATAGATAAAGATACATTCTGTTTAAACAAAAAAAATTAAAAATCAAGCATTTTTGAGAACTTTAAAGACAATTTAATTGTATGAACTGGTCCTTTAAATCGCCCTTTGGCGAGCATAACACCAGCGCCACGTTGGATAGAATGCGAATTACCGCGTATTTGGGGTTTTCTATTGTTCTCAGTTTCGTCTGGATAGCCGGAGGAAGATCGGAGTGGGCCATGTTATTTTGAAGTCTACAAAAGATGTTTTTAGTTGCCATAGTAACCTCTTTGAATTATCTGAGAACGAATAGTATTTACAATTCTTTATTTAACACTGGGAAAACATTAAATAAAATAATGTGATTTTCATTAGTATTGCTGTTTTCCTGTGTACAGAGCATAACTATCCGTTTTATGGAAATCGCAACCTGTTTTCTAGGTGCTATACGTACGTTACTGCATTCGGAAAAATGAAGGTAATACGATATTAAAATCTCAATCTGGAATCATATATCCAAAGATGGGGTTGCCAGTTTTTTATATTAAGGGAGAAAGGTGGAATATTTTCTGTGATATATATTTGAGACAAAACTCAAGACATATGGAATTATACAAGAGTTCCGAGAACAGCTTTGATAGGCGTTGTGGCTTGCAACAAATTAGTATCGCCATTTATTTTAATATACTATACTGTATGGGGGGATGTAGATATAAAATTCACTTTTGCAGAAATCACATTTTCAATATTTAAATTTAAATTCTAGCTTTATCAGAATTAAGGCGTAGGACTATATGCAAGTAGATGTTATGGCAGCAAATAAATCAAAAATAAGTTTCAGTATATAATGGTTGTTAATAAGTTTTTGCATTTTTCTAAGAACTAATGTGGGTACTTACGTTTTATCCATGGTCTATCCATGGTTTTATCCCTCGGGTCTGACAAGACCCCAGTGCTAGAACTTTGTCATGCTTTCTGCGGCAAGCGTCAGAAATACAAAAATATTTCTGCAGCACAATTTATAATTATGCATGCATGCACACACAAAGATGTGGGTGCATTAAAACGTTGTTAATTGAAAATTGCAATTTAGTTTATGTAGTCAATAATTAGTTTATGAAAATTGATTTTTCAAACATAAAGTTTTGCAGTTCAGAAAAACTACATAACATCAGGGTTTTAGAGACCTTGGGTATGCAAGGAATGAGAACCCTTCCCCCCCTTCATCCGGTTTCATTAGTTTTCAAGTAAGCCAATAATTTACAAAATCATGCTTTTGGTGTCAACATCAACTACCTTATCTAAATTTAATCAATATGCATTCCGTAAGGCTATGGTAGATAATACTGACATGGTATACGTGACCAGCTACACACAAAATTTACCCTTATCAACCACCACTGTAAATAAACAGGTAGTACATGTTAAAACTGTGGAACTATATGTATTCTCAGTGGGCTGAAAATAGGGAGAGGGTCTATGAAATGCTCATCAATAAAGATTATTATTTTACATAACTGTTAAACAATTTTTGAAAACTAAGCTCTGATCATGAAAAAATTATTTTATTTTATTAAAATTACTAAAAAGTATTTTTACATAAACAGAATTTTTTATTGTATTTTATCTTTTATTATTTTTTTTTTAAATTTAAATAAAAGTTTTAAACTTATATTTTTAAATAACAAACTCAAATTTAAGTTTTTATTTAGATTATTTTCTGATGCTATGATAAATTTAAGTTTTAATTATCAAATAATATTTTTATTTTAATTACTTTAATTTAAACTGGAAGTCTGAAATCATAGTTTTCCAAAATCAGACTTTTTTCTAATTAGTCCTCCCCCCTCTAATATTATAAATCTTTCATTTCTTCCCAAAATTTCTGTAATTAATTGCAGTCAAGTGAATCCATGAATTGTTTTCAGCCATGAATTTCTGCAGTTGGATAAATGCATTATTGCGGTGCTACGCGTCATGTCAAAAGAAAGTCCAAGATGGCATCCAGGCTTGTAAACCTTATTCTCCCATGGTTAGCAATGGATTAATGTAATTTTGTTGGGGGGGGGGGGGGTGGTGGCTGATTCAGGAAATGCAACCCTCCTGTTTTTCGTATTTTTATGCGAGTCCTGTTTTCCCAGTTTTTCATTGTATTGTAATTTTCCCTTCTATTTTTAGCCTTTTTTTCCACCACTAATGATTAATTCTCTTTGATTTTTATCTTCTGACATTTTTATTATTTGTGCAGTTTACACATTTTAAAGCCCTATTTGCTCCATTTTGTCAAAATTCCCAATAATGTCATTACAGCATCAATAAGCCGGCCCAGTAGAGACATTTGCCGCTAACTTAGATTTTTGTGGAGATTTGCAAAAATTTGCTGTTTTGTTTACTTTGCAGTGGAATTCTTCTTTTTTATACTTTATAGGTAGACGAATGTGCTATTTGTTTATCCATCTTTTTTTGAAGGGAAGAATTATTATAAGTATTGTGCTACCTCTGGTGTCATCCCAATCTCAATCTTCTTCCATCCACCTTGATAATAAATATTTTCCCTTTAACATACTTTTATTCGAAATTCACAGTATGCAATGTTTTGTAAAAATAAAAATTGACTCCAATTGCAAAAAAAAAAAAAAAAAAAAAAAAAAAAAAAAAATATTTTCCCTGCAGGAAAAAAAAAAAGCATTGTGTAGGGCTGGCTGTGATATCATGCAAGAAATTTCTGGATAGGGAACTGGGATAGGTCACTTATGTAGGGTTGTGTGGTCTCTTTTAAGGGACTTTTTATTATTAAATAGATGGGTTAAAAAAATTGGTTGATGGAGGAGGGGGTCTCTCATAGAAGTTTCACTGTAAATGTATATATATTTATTAATAATATTTATACTTACTCGTATAATTAACTATTCAAAATCTTGTTATTCCCTACTCCCCCCCAATAAAAGAATTTTAAATTTGCCGTCTAAATAATAATTTCATTGAAAGTAAACATTTGCATATAAATGCAGTTACCACTATTATGATTTCACCACTTCTTGACTTGTTCCACTGAAAAATGGGGTGGCCATCCAGAAAATTCAGACCATTACAAAAGAGTTTGTTGAAGCCGAAGGAAATATATATAAATATATATATACATATATATATATATATATATATATATATATATATATATATATATATATATACAGGGGTCGTGCTGTCGATCGCAAATTGCAAAAATAAAATTAGTTTGGCGAAAGAAAATATGTTTTGCCAAAAATATTGACAATGGCTTTTGTTAATGATGTCCGGAAAACTCTAATTTGGCGAATGAATTAGCGAAATGTTAAAAAGAGCCAGCGCAACCCCTGTATATCTATATATAAATCAGACCCCTCCCTCTTATTTTTAACTGTCATACTATTCAATTTAGAGGTTTTTTTTTTAAATTATTATTCACACCAAAAATATTTTGTTAATTATGCAGCCAACATGAAGGAAAATTACATAAATGTTCGAAAATAATTTTAAACAACTTTTATAAAGTGTTTAATTTTTCCTCTAAGAATATGAATTGTTTCAGTAGAATTATTTCTTACTTTTTTTAAAGAGAGATATAAATCTTAAAATGTTGCACTTAATTTGTGTCACATAGAGACATCACCTTTTTGGATATTTCTAAACTTTACACCATTTTTCAATCAAAATCAACATATTTTAGATGAATTAGTGTGGAGCCAAATTATTGTTTATTTTAGAATATTTACTGTTTTCTCATCTCTCCCAAGGATTTTGTTAGGTCAACATAGGAATCTGAGTTTCCTCCCACTACAGTATTTTCAAAAATAATACTTTTTTGGTTACTTTTCATTTTTCCTAAAGAACATGCATTTAAATTATTTTTCTATTTTACAGACAAGATATCGTGAGCTCAAGAATGATACCATTATTTTAGACTATCTGGCTAAATTTTAAGGAATTACAAGTGTTTAGTATATTCCATTTCTTTTTAAGTATTTTCCATGCTGAAATCGACGTCGCTTTTAGCAAACAGTAGTTTTCACGACATGCCAATTCTCGTTTTTGTAGGAACACATGCTACAAAGTTCTGGCAGTATGGAGAATGTACTAGAACGAATCAAACTTCCCACCGCATGGTAGAACTTTCCAGATAATATAGGGTTACCGATAGCAGGCCACTACTATGGCTAGCTTATTACCATGTCGCTGTGCCCGCGGAGATTGTCCATGCTCCTAATTGGCTAGAGTGTTTTGTCTTGCCACAATTGGCGAAGCTGGCGATTTCCGAGCTCACCACTCGCAAAGCAAGAACGCATCAGTTTCTGCCTGTCTGCCATGGTGTGACCACGAACTTTTGGGGCTGAGTCCTCATCAATGGCCAGTTGTGCCATTTTTTAAAAACATTTTTGCCTTTTTTTTTTTTTTTTTTTTCATTTTTGCTGACCGGTGCTTTTTCCTGCCCCATTATTTTAAAGTAAATAAACGAGATTTTTTAAAAACTAATAATAATGATGTGTATTTTCTGTCATTTTGTGTGAGTATGTTCCTGTTTTGTTTTCCTTCATCGTACACCATCGACAAAAAAAAAAAAAAAAGGTATGTGTTATTTTTTAAGATTTCATCTCAATTGGACCATCCCAGAGACTGTATAGAACCTGGGGTATTTTACAATCACATTACTCTTTAGTACCAACCTTTGTAAGGCTCTAAACTTTTTAATAACTTTCTATAATGTCTCAACTTACCATGATTTATGGAAGAAACGCTGTGGTGTTTATGAGTATAAAAGTTAAAAAATAGTAAGTGCGGCATTTACAATATTTTTAATTCTTTTTAGCCAATCTTTAACGAAAATTCGTAAAATTTGTTTAGTGATAATTGTCTCAAAAGATGGTGCCACTACCGACACATACTTTTTAGCCTGCACAGAGCACAGCTTAGTGAATCAGAATACGAACCTACCCCTATCGAAAAGTGGTTTCATCCAGTTTTGAAGAAAATGAGACATCAGAATGCCATGAGAAGGGTCTGTGTCCCGTGCTCCGAATTGGATCGCTTCATAAATCTAACCAATGTCTTCCCTATTAAGTAAAAAGAAAAAAATAGTAGTAAATCTTTTATATCTACATTTTTAGAACAATAATTAAATTTTAATAAAAGTTTGAATATATATTTTGAAAGGTTAAAGTACTGTAAAATACTGCAAAAGTGCACTGCCCTCTATTAAATGTAACCGTTTTTCACATGAACCTCTATTGTTCTTAAAATACTGAATTTCAGCCAAAATTAGACTATGTTGCGCCCGGTACGAGTTTAATCCTTCCCCCCCCCCAAAAAAAAAAGTTAATCTAAAAGTTATATATTTTTTTTCGTCATGCGGCTTTGCGTCCAGTACAGGAGCATTCTACCGAATAAACACTGCCAACTAATTGGTATGCTCAAGAAATGCTGAGTGCTTTTAAAATAAATCCCAATATTATGTATATCAAAAATAATAAATAAATAGAAACATCAAGAGTTATTACACAACATTCAGTTTAAAACAAACAATTTGCTGAAGCAAGCTTTGCATAATCAACAGCTGGCCATCCGGGCAAAAAAATGTTTACTTTTAACTGGAGCCTCTTCTCACACATCAATCGCTCTTTTTGTTTTAATGGTACGTGGTACTCTGTCCGAACTCTTTGCGAATGCAAGTTTTTTAGAAGTTATTTTTTTATTTCTATAAATTCACCTTTGTGAATATAAACATTGATTTCTTTGATTATTTGAAAATAGAAATCCTAAGCTTCATAAAATAGCGGTAAGTACTTTAAGACATTCTATGGGAAGGGGGGAAAAAAAGGATATTTTTTTTACCGTTTATCCACATTCTCCCGAAATATATCAGATCAAGCTTTTTTAATAAATTAGGTCTAAGTAATGCTACATATTTTTTATTTATTTATTTTTTGTTAAGTAAGCAATTATTTTAGAAAATATTGAATTTTAATCTGGCATCGACTTCTTCTGACCCCGATCCCCCCCCCCACTCCTCTCCCACCAACGATCTCGGTTGCGATGTTTATGCTGGTTGCGGCATTTCTGATGATTTTCTAGTTAACTAAGCTCATTTTCGTGGGTGCAGCATTTCTTTCATAAATTACGCTACTACTTTCTACTAATATTTGCCATAATTTGGCTAGAAATTTTTCTTTCAGTTAACCATAACACACACATCCACATTCTATAACCATAACCATAACATCCACATTCACATATATCCCTTCTCCAGCATTTTTTAAAAATTGCAAATGGACTTTATAATTTGTATTCTGTCTGAATTAATGAGTGCCTTCATTTTCCCTTGTATTTTAAGGAGTGATTCTAATGTTTTCAGCAGATGCTGAAAATGTAATGTGTTTGTAGTTGAATAACTTGGATGTTTGTGTGATTATGGCAACCCTACACTAGGCCCATCTGCAAGGATGAGGGGTGCCTTGGTAGGAGGACTGAATTTAACTTGGAATGGTGTATTTAAAAAATATACAGATCTGGAGTGATTTTTCGAACATGCAATAAAAATAAATTTGTCAAATCAAATTGAAAAAAGTACTCCCTTTTTTAAAAAATGGAGCAAAAGAAAATATAGGAAGAAAAAATTTTTCTTCCTATATTTTCTTTTGCTCTCCTTTTTTTTCCCTATTTTCTTTTTTCAATATTACTCCACTCGAAAAGTACTGCACAAAATAACCAGACTCGACTACCCAGGTCAGAACGTGACGTCATAAATTAAAAGTTGCCTGAAATTTGTAAACTCGTCAGCACAATTTAACATACTATTTGCAATTTGAGCGATTCTAAATAGTTCCGCAAAATTACACCATTTGATGTTTTTCACGAGCCTGAACCATTAAATATTTATATTGGTACAGCTTGGATATTTTCCACCATTGTGAGAGGAAATATTTTGTGGTGCTAAATGCGCCAATCTGGCAAGAATTATGCTTAAAAATATATGGAGGTCTGTTTTAATAGCAATGCATAAACTCCAAAGAATCACCAAAGAGTAGAAAGGCACCATTGGTTTAAAATATCTAATCTGTTTCTTTAAATTGAGCATTAAAGAGGGATAAACGAAGATAGATTATATTAATATAAAAGACATAGGTAGTAATAGTAGACTTGTTAGGTTAATATGGATTAAAGCACAGTACACCACGTCAATAAATATTTCGTGAAATTATTAGGGTTCTATTCATCATTCATTTTTCAATGATCGTCTTACAAGTAAGTAAACTATTAATTCAATGTTGCATTAATATATCCCGTGGATGTTTTAACAAAGGGACTACCTGAACTTTTTGAGATTTTGTTTTTGCATAGGTAGTTACGATTATATTTTAGGAAGATATTTGTTTCCTACCGTGCGATGAACGGGCACACAGCTAATATTATATATATTTAATGTCAAATAACAAATGACTTAAATGAAAGAAATAAAAAATTTTGATAATGTCTCATAAATCCCATTTCTATGTGGGTTAAAAAAAAAAAAAAACTAGGGGTTTTGGGGGTTTGTGGGTGGGTCTGAAACCCTGGTGGTAGGGCTCCTGACCTTTCAGGAGCCAAAGTTACAACAGTAGATGAAAACTACTGCTTTATACTGGAACTGTAGAGGAAAGTAGAGTTCATTTTTTAAATGCCTAGAAGAATAGGCAATAACATTTTGACAACCAAAGCACCTGCTTCAGATTCTGTTTTAAAAGGCCTTTTTATTTAGTGTTAGGTATAGTTCTTTTCCTGAAGTAGCTTATCTTCAGTAAGTCTGGGTCTTCATAAATATTATTCAACCATCACGAGAAGGCGTGAAATCTTGGTGGACGGGTTTATTTTCTCGTAGGAAAGAAGAGTGAAAATTCTGAAAGTGTTTTAGGGTTTAAGAAATTCTTTTGATGGGAGACTGGATAATTTTTTTGCCATCAGTTGCTAAGTGAAGCCACTTCATCTTCTGGAATAGAACAGATTTTTTCATAATTTAATTTAGTTCATTTGAAACTGCAAAATAGACTTGGTGTTGAAAAAGCTTCCAAACTTGTTTTTTTTTATTTAAAACATTAAGTGCATAAGTTCATAATTTGTAATATGTCATTTTTGCAACTAAAATGCTAAACATTTGCTTATCCATTAATAAAACTGCTTAAAATTGCCAAAGAACAATTTTAATTTGTTAGAAAATTACTGACTTAATATAATGTAAGAAATAGGTTTTTAATAGCGATAAGTAGAGATTTTAGTTACTCGCTACTTTTAAAAGTACATAACTGCACATATATTGCTTGTTCCACATTTTAAATTACAGTGGTCGCCGCTTATTTCAGTCGGTGGTTTATCTGATGATCCGCTTATTCTGGTGAAAATCGGTATGAACAGAATGAAATGGCCAAATTGGACTGGTTTTCTGCAGTTACCTCGGTAGTGAGTGCTGCTTTATCAGGTCGGGTTATCTTTGGAAATTAGGAAAAATTTTGATGTAATTAGCTTTCCGTGCGAAGTGAAATCCAGTCAAAGGTGACTCATATTTGTTTGCAGGTGTTATGGTAATTGAATCAAAACTAGGGATGCACCGAATATTTGGCAGACAAACTGAATATTCGGTTCAGCCGAATACATTAATATTCAGCAACCGAATACTAAACAAATTTATATATTCGATAATTGGTAAATAAACACATATTTTTTGTACCATGAATGAAAGACATAGTATTGTACCATAGTACTAAATTAATTACTAATATCACAGTCAAATTAATATTAATGTAAGAGAAAACACTCACATGTGAAATTTAAATTTTGTTGCTTTTAAATTTTTTAAAAATCTTATAACACATTACATTAACTTTACTATTTCTCATTTAATTATGAAACAGTAACCAGAATAAAACTTCAAAAATATTAAATGTTCATAAATATATAAAGTCAATGAACTACTAATTTCTTAAAATAATATATGCAGCTAAAAATAATCATTTCACAAATATTAAAAACTTGATTAATAATGCATAAAGAAAACACTTAAATTTTAAATTTTGCAGCATTTTAATTTCTGAAGTTTTACATGATATGAAATATTAAATACTAGCAGACCCGCACGGCGTTGCCCGTGAACCCCTTAAATTATGCGATTTACAAAATCTGACATGTAAACTGCAACTCCAGATTAGTACTCTAGGCCGCAATTATATAACAGAATGTGCAGATAATGGTTCCAGAGTTTCAGGTACGTACTTACAAACGCACCACTAAAAACAACTCACTGCTGTGACGTCACACATTTCTCCCATTTGAAAAAACGGAAGGGGAGTTTCGCATAGTATTCGAATGGCAGAACAATTTTTCACAAAATAATTTTTTAAACCACAGTTTTTAAGTAATTTTTTAAAAAAATTGGCCAGGTATTGTAAAAGGAATAGATGTAGATGAAGAAAAATAAACATATAATTTGCTTTAAAATTGCTGGAGTTATTAAATATTTCAATCAATTAATCAAATTAGCTTGTAAAATCCAGGATTTTCGATTTAAATTTCCGAAAATTTGGAAATAGTATTAGGTTTTCGAAATTAGGTTTTCGAAGACCTACGACCCATAGAACCCGAGATTTCCAGAACATTACATATCAATGCAACAAAAAGCAAAATTTAACTATTTAACGCATAGAATACGAATTTTAAACTATTTTAAACTCCAGAACAGTGGGTTGCTCCCAAAATTCGTAAGACAGGGTAAGAAAATTTCCGTTTTAGAACGGTTTTTAATTAATAATTAAAAAAAGTAATTAAAATTTTAAAATTCTGATTCTCAGGTGCACATTATTGGCATTCATGGGCTTATATATTCAAATTTTCAGAGTTCTGTGTGCAGTAGATTTGTCTGGAGACCGCACACAGACAGATTTACAAACATTCATTTTTATTATTATAGAGATAGATAGATTTGGCGTAAACCTGATGAAATTTTCGTGCCATTTCATGCTTCTCGAATGCAAACGATTTGTTTTATAGTAGCATTCAGGCGAAACTCGCCAAGCATGGCAACGTAAAAAACGGTTTTTTACTTTTGCGGTTACCACTCACTTCAAGCATAAATCTTTTCATGAGGACAAAGTTTGCCAAACATGACGATCTAAAATCGGTTTTTAATTAATAACTTAAAAAGTAATTAAAATTTCAAAATTCTGAGCCTCAGGTGTACATTACCGAAGGAATGGGCTCATATGTTCGAATTTTCAGAGTTCTGCGTCCAGTAGTTTTTTCTGGACATCGCACGCATGCAGATTTTCAGACATTCATTTTTATTGATATAGATTGGTGCAAAACTGACTAAATTTCCGTGCCATTTCATGTTTTCTAATGCATGCGATTTTGTTTCACAGTATCATGCTGGCGAAACTCGCCGAGCATGGCATCCTGAAAACGGTTTTTAATTAATAATTAAAAAAGTAATTAAAATTTTAAAATTCTGATTCTCAGGTGCACATTATCGGACTCATGGGCTTATATATTCAAATTTTCAGAGTTCTGCGTGCAGTAGGTTTGTCTGGAGACCGCACACATACAGACAGACAGATTTACAAACATTCATTTTTATTATTATAGATTGTTTAAAAACAAACTAATTAAATCAATCATTGCAATTAAAGTTTTAGAATTTGAACCAAATATTCAGTATTCGTTATTCGGCAAAATATGGTATTCGGTGCATCCCTAATCAAAACAATTGTTAATGCACTTAACCCTTTAACATGCAGTGTTCCTGCTCTGGGAACACCAAACTCTGACGTTTTGACTGTTGCCAGTCACAAAGAATAGATTTGATTTCTATAAAAATAATTGCGGGTGACATAGCTCCACGAGAATCCTTTACTTTTTAGCATGTCATTTCCTGTAAAAAAATTGTCACGATTATTTTTAACAGCGCTGACATCTGCTGAAAAATGGAAGAATGTGAGAACAGCTGGATAGATTGCCCAATGCTGAAAAAAGGGCAGCCGCTGCCATCGCTCGACTTAAGTACCAGCAAGATGGCGGACGATCGAAACGTTCATCGCGTGCCACAGATCTAGAGACCGATTTTTGACGCACCTGGCTGTTGCCATCGCTCTACTTAACTATCAGCAAGATGGCGGATGATCGAAACGTTCATCGCTTGCCACAGATCTAGATACCCTTTTTCCACACAGCTGGCTGTTGCGATCGCTCGACTTAACTACCAGCAAGATGGCGGGCGATCGAAACATTCATTGCATGCTACAGATCTAGAGACGTTTTTTTGACACAGCTGCCTGTGTGGCACAGCCAGCTGCATAAAAAAGGGTCTCTAGATCTGTGGCATGCAATGAACGTTTCGATCGTCCGCCATCTTGCTGGTAGTTAAGTTGAGCAATGGCAACGGCTGCCCTTTTTTTCAGTATTGGGAAAGGGTTACGCCTCAAAGGGTTAACAGAGTTTTAATAAAAATAATGATCAATTTGAAACTTAGAAACAATGAGTCATCTGATGATGATGACAGCGATGTGTATCCGAATGGGGTAGGACATGTCACAAGAGTAGATTTGCTGAACGCTATAGACACTTTACATTAAGCATTTGAGAAGAACTACATAAATGATAACATCTTTTAAATATTAAATGAAATTCAATCTGTGCTACATGACATGGTTGTAATGACACTATGCCACTAAGCTTTTGATTTCAGAAATAAAAAATATTGATTTTTTTAAACTCTGCTTCACGATGAAATGCCCTTACCACCAAGGGCCACAATAAACCTGTACTTTGTGTTTTTACTTTTCAAGGCAATGAAGACAATGTTTAAAACATAACTATTTAATAAACCATAACTAAAACATGAATGCAAATCTTAAAAAACACAGCAGCATTATACGTAGTTATACAGCAGCAAATACGTGAAAAACAGCTTTTGTAAACCACAGTGTATTGAGGTCCATTTTTAAAAACCTTTGAAAACTTTGTTATGAATTTGTGTTCGTTATTTTTTAATGCAAGATTTTCATGGCTATCTTCATTTTCCTTCGATATATGATGACAAGTATGAAAATAACGTTTTGGTCTCACACCAGTTTGGACACGAATGCTGAAAAACCCTGAAAATGGTTTTTAGGTATTGCTGTTAGTTGCATTTTAAAGCAAGAATTTTATGGCTTTCTCTTTTTTCCCTCTGAGATATGAAGGGAAATTTGAAAAGAACGTTTCTGCCCCTTGCTGCCATTTGGGTGCAAATTCCATAAAACCATGAAAATGACTTTTAGGTATTTGTGTTAGTTATATTTTAACGCAGGAATTTTGCAGCTGATTCTTTTTTCCTTTGAGATATGAATGAAAACGTGAAAAGAAAGTTTTAGACCCTTACCATCTTACAGGTGCGAATTTTAAAAAACATTTTAAATGACTGTCAGGTATTGCTGTTAGTTGCATTTTAAAGCAAGAATTTTACGGCTATCTCTATTTTCCTCTGAGATATGAAGGGAAATCTGAAAAGAATGTTTCTGCCCCTTGCCGCCGTTCGGGTATGAATTCCATAAAACCATTAAAATGACTTTTAAGTATTTGTGTCAGTTACATTTTAAAGCAAGAATTTTAGGCTATTTCTTCTTCCTATGATATATGAAGGGAAATGTGAAAAGAACGTTTTGGTCCCTTACACCCATTTGGGTGCGAATTCTAAAACAACCTGAAAATGATTCCTAGGCATTCGTGTTGGCTACATTCTAAAGCAAGAATTTTATGGCTATCTTTAATTTCCTTTGAGATATGATGGCAAATTTAAATATAATGATTTGGCCCCTTATCCCTGTTTTGGTGCCCATTCTATAATACCCTGAAAATGAATTTTAAACTTTTGTGTGCAATATACTTTTAAGCAAGAATTTTATTTCTGTCTCTTTTTTCCTCTGATATATACAGTAGACTCTCTGAAATCCGCACACCTTGGGACCAAGGGGTTTGCGGATTATAGAATTTTGCGGATTACAGATCATTGTTTTGTTTACATTTTTCTTACTATAGTTATGAAGCAACAGAACATTTTTAATGGCTGAAATTAATTATACAGTCACACTTAGTTTAATTATTAAAGAATTTATTAAAATATATGAAAAAAATTAATTTTATTTTACAAAACTTTTGCAGACTGAAATTTTTCTTGAAGAAGGCTTAAACTTATTTTTTAATTTTGCAAACATGGAATCAATTGTTGTTTGTTTTAGGGCTTTTGATTTGTGTTTAAATATTTTTTCCTGGAGTCTGTTTATTGTCATTATTTCTTGTGGTGATGCCAATGAATAATTTTGGATGAATTCTAAATATTTATAGCCTAAAGATAAGCCTTCTTCAAGAGAAATTTTTTGAAAATTTCTCTTTCTTTCAATAAAAAATGAAAATCAAAATAATACACGTTTTGTTAACTGAGTGTGCGAGATTGTCTCTCAGAATCTTTTCTGTCAGCTAATCATGCTTTCATTTTACTGCTCAGACTTTGTTAGATGGGTTAAAAGAACAATTTTAATTAGATATATGCAAAAAATATGAAAAATAGCATTAAATTTCTTTTAATTCTACAACTCAACTCACCCGTAATTTCCTAGTGTTACTTAACTGTTAACTGCAAATTTCACTGTTTACATCTAAAAATTATTGCGGATTATAGAGAGTTGCGGATTATAGATGTGCGGATTTCAGAGAGTCGACTGTAAAGGTAAATGTGAAAAGAACATTTTGGACCCTTACACCCGTTTGGGTATGAATTGTAAAAATAGGGATGTAACGGATATTGATTTTCCCGGATATCCGAAGCTCCTTTGGTTGCCGGATACGGATATCCGGCACTAAATGTGTATATAGTTATTCAGTGTGTTTTACATTTTTTTTTTTATAATGACATCAGAACAATAAATTGTAAACATGTTTAACAGATCATTTAAGTATTTTTTAATAATCTATATAAATAAAATTAGACTTTTGTCTGTACATTTCTTGGAATTCAAAAATTTTGCGATTTCTATCCGTTTCAAGCACCCGGGAATCCGATGCCACCCTCAAAAAAAAGTTTGTCTGTCTGTCATTCTGTCATTCTGTCCGTGACGCTTTTTTTGTTTAAGCATCACGTCAAAACGACTGAAGAGAATGGTATGAAATTGGGTGTCATGATAGGTGGTCACTCAACTTAAAACATAGGGGTCGAATTTTTCAAAAATCTTGATTAGATTTTCAGATTTTGCGAAAATCGTTTCAAACTGCGTAAATTTGTGTTCAAGCATCACGTAAAAACGACTGAAGCGAATGATATGAAATTGGGTGTCATGATAGGTGGTCACTCAACTTAAAACACAGGCGTCGAATTTTTAAAAAATCTTCATTGGATTTTGAGATTTTGTGAAAATCCTTTCAAACTGCGTAAATTTGTGTTCGCACATCACGTAATAACTGCAAAGGTGAAAAAATGATATTTGGTGAAATGATAGGTGGTCACTCACCTTAAACTATAAGCATCTAATTAAAAAAAATCGATCAGATTTCGAGATTTTGTGAAAATCGTTTAAAACTGAGTGAATCTTTGTTCCCGCATTACGTAATAGCGACTAAAGCGAATGATATGAAATTTGGTCACACGATAGATGGTTGCTCAACATAAATTATAGGAGTCCAATTTTTTAAACATTTTTATTAGATTTTGAGATTTTGTGAAAATTCTCTCAAAATACGTTCAATGATGATTTCTTCAAACTTTACGAAATTTAGTGATATGATAGGTAGTTGCTAATCTTAATTTATAGGCATTGAATTTTAAAGATATTTTGATTACATTCTGAGATTTTGTGAAAATCGTTTTAAAATGCTGAAAATTGTTCCAGCATCACGAAATAAAGACTGCAGGGAATGAAACGAATTTGGGTGACAGGATAGGTTGTCACTCAACTTAAATTCTGGGCTTCCAATTTTTCAAAATGTTGATTAAATTTTGAGATTTTGCGAAAATTATTTCAGTATGTGTAAATATTTATTCGCGCATCACATAATTACGACTAAAGCGAATCAAATGGTATTACTTAGTTACTCTCTAACCTGTAATATTTTAACAATACATAAAAATTATAACTTCGCTTTCTTTACTTTGGCAACATGCTACATTCATTCTGCGTACTCCTACAATGCTGACAAAAGTTCTTGCTTTTTGGAAATTTGCATTCCCTAACCCGTTAAGGACGGGTACTTCAGCTAGTTGACTTATAATTTACAAAAACTAAATATCTTTACATATATGTGCATAAAAAATCTTACTTAAAATTTAAACAGTTAAAATATTCTTTTTATGTATACAGTGCTAGCAGAAGGAAATAAATTTAACCATGACACATTTATTAAAATACCTGTAATTGTAGATTATTTTCACAAAGAAATGCATACTTTTTTTATTTATTTAAGAATAAGATATCTATTACTATTTTTTTTATTTATTTAAAAATAAGATATCTATTTTGATAAGATACCTTTGATAGATGAGTTATTTTTTTCCAAACATGAGTTTAATGCTTTTCTTTCTGTTTTATTCATTTAATATTAATATACATTGTGATTTTTAGTTTTATTTTAAGTTAAATTACTTTTAGAGATTGATAAATAAAAAGTAAATCCCTTTTAAATATTTATAAAACAGGATTTTTCGGGTTATGCATTAAATTTCTTTAATTAAAAAAAACAACAACTACAAGTTAAAAAACAAAAATAGATATGTTTAATTCTGTAGCTTCTAAAATATATGAGCATTCTTTCACAGTACTAAAACTTATATGGCACAAAAAGGGGGGAGGGCAAATTCTTAAATAAATAAATAAATCTATATACATAAAACAAAGTCGGGTTTGTTCCAACTCTTATAACTCAAGAATGGCTGGACCGATTTTAATGATCTCTGATTCATTGGATTCGTCTTCGCCCCGAAAAGCAGAATAACTATTAAAATTTTCGAAATTCCAATTAGAATTTTTTTTATTTCATGCGATTTTTTGAACTTTTCCTCACCTAATTCGTAATAACGGCGGTAATTACATTTGCAGCAAAACGGCATTTACATCAACGGATAGAGGAGAAAAGTTTCTTTTAAAAACAGTTCTTTCTGAATATGTAGCATAATTTGCAGATTTTTAGGAATTTTTTTACTAAAAATGAGTTTGGTGTATCTTTTACGGCAGTTAAACCTTTATGTCATAAATTTAAAAAAGTGGAAATTTATATATTCATCAACACTAATGTCCTATTCGCAATTAAAGCGATTCTAAATAGCTCCTCGAGATTACACAGCTTGATGTTTTACATGAGACAGAACCATGGAACATTTACAAAGTATCGCTATATTGGATACATGGAAATTAAAATTGGTACAGCTTGGATATTAAATAGTTCTAACATTTTTTATATAGTTAAAAATTAGTGTGGCAAATGAAAATAAACATTTATGCTATACTAACTGACCCAGCGAATTTTGTGCTGACTAACAGTCAATGAATGTAGCGATAACTTTTAGCTAAACTTAAGTTATGATTTTAATTAACGTTCCTCCACTCTCGCCAACCTAAAAATCGCCGCACTTTGGCGAGCTTCTCAGTCATAAGTCTCTAGGAGTTATGCACAAGTTTTAACGAAAGCGAACAAATTAGCGATAAATGCACCATTTAAGTGATTTGAAGTCACTTAATTATTAAAACTACACTCTATAACAAATAAATCGATGCACCAAGAAGGAGGTGTCCGATTGAGACGAAAATTGGTGGATAGGAAGACAATGTACAGAATAGTAAATGATTAAAATTTCAGAACAATTGAATAATTTATTTCAGAGTTACAGTAACAAGTTCAATAAGGTGTTGACCTGCCGCTAGCCTGGATACAAGCTGCCACACGGCGTGGCATAGACCGATAAAGCTCCCAGATGGTCTCCTGCGGTATTTCCTGCCAAATTCGCTCCAATTGTTGAACGAGGTCATCAACAATTCGTGCCAGATGCAATCGCCTTCCCATCATATCCCAGACATGCTCGATGGGAGAGAGATCTGGCGATCTGGCAGACCAAGGAAGAGTTTGACAAGCTTGCAGACAGTTTAGAGCAACACGAGCCGTATGTGGTCTGGCATTGTCCTGCTGAAAAATCAGCCCAGGGCTCTGCAAAAGGAACGGTAGCAAAACAGGTCTTAGGATGTCGTCCACGTACCGCTGTGCAGTAAGTGTACCTCTAATGACGACCAAAGGGGTCTGGCTGTCAAAGGAAATGGCACCCCAGACCATAATGCCTTGTTGAGGGTCGGTGTGGTGTGCAATAGTGAAAGCAGGATCCCCCCCTCTGCCCTGTGCGTCTCCAAACACGTCTTCGATGATCGTCAGGGCACAGTTGGAAGCGGGATTCGTCGCTAAAGACTATACGTCCCCAGTCAGCATCATTCCAACCTGAAGCCCTGCATCACTGTAATCTGGCTCGGCAGTGTGCAGGCGTGAGTGGCAGGTGGCGTAACGGTCGGCGCGAGCGTAGATTTCGCTCTCTCAACCGTCTGTGAATGGTCATGATGGACACTGGTGTTTGGGTTGCACGTCTGATGATTGATAGAGATGAAGAAGGCGCTGTGACAGCTGATCGGACCATCACTCTGTCCTCACGATCTGTTGTAGCCCTAGGTCGACCGCTACCATCCTGACGCTGCACTCTGCCATTTTCCACCCATCCTTGCCAGCATCTTCGAATCGTCGCATCACTTCGACTCACATGGCGAGCGATTCTCAGATTAGTTCAACCGGCCTCTTTCAATCCAATGATACGACCTCTGTCAAACTCTGACAGTTGCTTGTAATGAGCATGAATCCTGCAGCGAGGCATTTTTTAAGTTGTTGAAAGGTCATCTGAATCGCAATCAAACCGAAAGTTTTAACAACCGTTGAAGAACTGCTCCTTATATACGTCTGCTGGATGCGCAGTTCCGATGCGCTAGAGATCAAACTATTCATTCATTGGACACCAAATTTGAATCATTTGCATATCTGTTCAAAACATTCATGCATACAAAATTTCAAAGAAATCGGATGATTGTTTCTTGGTGCGTCAATTTTTTTGTTATAGAGTGTATATTAATTGGCAACCTAAAGTTTTATAATCTCTATATATAAAGTAAGATGTCCTGACTGACTGATGATCATCACCCAGCCAAATTTACCGCAGATACAGACATGAAAGTTTAGGAGCTCATAGCTTTTGTGCCCAAGGCGTCATTTAAGAAGCGATTGCAAGCGGGTGCAAAACGTTCTTTTCACATTTCCCTTCATATCTCAGAGGAAAAAGAGATAGCCTTAAAATTCCGGTTTAAAAGTATAGTAAACACAAATGCTTAAAATTCATTTTCAGGGTTCTTTAGAAGGCGCATCAAGACGGTGATTAGGGGCCAGAACGTTATTTTCGAATTTGCCATCATATCTCAAAGGGAACTGGAGATAACCATAAAACTCTTGCTTTAGAATGTAGCAAACACAAATACCTAACAATAATTTTCACAGCGTTTTAGAATTCACACCGAAACAGGTGTAAGGGGCCGAAACGTTTTTTGACATTCTTTTCACCTTTCCCTTCATGTATCAGGGGAAGACGAGATAGCTTAAAACTCTTGCTTAAAAATATAGTGAACACAAATGCCTTAAAATCATTTCCAGGATTTTCTAGAATTCTCATCAAAACGGGCATAAGGGTCTAAACGTTGTTCCAAATTTGCCATCATATCTAAAATGGATATAGATAAGCATAAAATTCTTACTTTAAAATGCAGCGAACATGAATGCATAACAGTCATTTTCAGGGTTTTTTAAAGTTCGTGTCCAAACTGGTGTGAGGGGCCAAAAAGTTACTTTCATATTTGTCTATACACTTTAAAGGGAAATGAACATAGCCATAAAAATCTTGCACTAAAATGGAACGAACTCTAATTCATAAAAATCTTTTTCAAGGTTTTTTAAAAATCGACTTAATAAAGGACAGTTGACAAAAAAGGTGTTTTTCACGTATTTTTTAGATCTTGAGTGCTGTTAATTCCAGACAAAGGTTTTTGTATACCTGTTGAAAGGGCGAATCATGTTTCAAGGGCTGCCAGATTAAATGTGAAAAGTCTCCAAGGTTTGCCATTTTTGGTGATTTATCACGAAGTTTGGCATAAAAGAAATGAGTCTTCGAAACGATATCGTCCATCTTTGTCGAGTGCTCCACCAGTGGCTGAGCACTTAACATGCTGAACTGGGAGACGGAAGGTGCCTGGTTCAAAACAAAATCGCGTCCGCCGACCTAACCGTTCGGAGTTTCCGTGGTTTCCTCCAAATCTTAATGTAATTACGGGTTAGGACCCCTTAGAAAGTCTCCCATGTGGGGCACATGAGAATCCCACCCCCAGCAGAGCCAACGTTTAGCTAATTAGCCATAACCCCACAACACAACCATCTTTGTCGAGAAATTGTCTAACCCTACTGTTTATTTAATTGGAATATTGGTGTCTATATTCGTGTAAATAAAGGTGAATTATAGTTAGAATATTTCTGACGGGAATTTTTAAGCAGTTTTAATAGGCGATTTTAACGTAGATTTCAATTTTGAAGAACAAGACAAATACGCGGAGAATATGATGCGCATCCCAAACAGTATTTAAGAAAATCAAGTATAGTTAGAATATGGCTGACGAATGCTGTAAAACATATTTTGTAGTGATAAAATATATAACCAAAGTATGTTTAATATATATATATATATATTTTTTTTTTTGTGTAATTGGTAGTTTATCAATATCCATTCCGGGGGAAGAACGGGTGCTTCAGCTAGTAAATAAAAAAATAAAGACGTATAGCTCCAAAGAAAATCACATTGGAATATGCTTTTTAAAAACTTGTATGTCATGATAATATTTAAGAAAATATTAATAAGTAATTTTTACAAAAAAAGATTTTTTTTATTCTCTCCTCTTAAAGCAATCAATAGATTAAAAAATTTATATTTCCTTCAGAGAGTAAGTTAAATCTCAGCAATATTTTCTAAATATACTTATATATTTTGATGAAGGGAATCTTCATTAATTGCTCTTGAAATTGTAGTTGTGGTATTGCTTTCTCTGGAGGAAAGAATTTTTTTTTTTCTAATCTGCTATTTACAATCCCCACTAATGTTTTCCTAGTAAAAAAAGTTTCTTAAATTTTTATTTTTAATAAATTACTCAATTTTAAGAATATTACCCCACTTCATAATTTCGTAACCTACTTGCCTCTAATACATGCAAGATGAATTAAAAAAATTAAAATAGTTGCAGTTTACTTTCCTTTGGTTGCCTCGAAACTACAATTAATGGGTTACATTTTTTTGTCAATGAATTATTGTTATGGTCGATGAGTTAAACAATAGTTTTCATTTACTTTTATTTTAGTCTAAAGCTCTTTGAAAGCTGTAGATTTTATTCAAAAATAGTGCCTATCCAGGTTATTTTCAGCCCCACCCACTACCGTAATTTATGGAAGAAACGCCACACTCTGCGTAAACACCGCACCCACGAAAATGAGCTTAGCTAGAAAATTATCAGAAACGCCACACACGGCATAAACGCCACAGCCGCGATCGTTGGTGTGTGTGTGTGGGGGGAGATCGTGGTCAGAAAAGTCAATTCCAGATAAAATTCAATATTTTCTAAAATAATTTCTTAATTAACAAAAAATAAATAAAAATATGTTGCATTACTTATTAGACCTAATTTATTAGAAAAGCTATTAAGTTGATCGGATATATTTCGGGAGAAATTGGATAAACGGTAAAAAAAAAAATCTCCTTTTTTCTCCCCCTTCCCGTAGAATGTTTTAAAGTATTTACCGCTATTTTACGAAGCTTATGATTTCTATTTTCAAATAATCAGATATCAATGTTTATATTCACAAAGGTGAATTTATAGAAATAAAAAAATAACTTTTAAAAACCTTCTTGCATCCACACAAAGTTCGGACAGACTACCAGGCGCCATAAAAATGAAAACAGCAATCGATGTGTGAAAGAGGCTCCAGTTAAAAGTAAACATTTTCCCCCCCGTATGGCCAGCTGTTGATTACGTAATGAGCTTGCTTCAGCAAATTGTTGTTTTAAACTGAATGTTGTGTAACAACTCTTGATGGTTCTATTTATTATTTTTGATATTTATAACATTGGGATTTATTTTAAAAGCACTCAGCATTTCTTAATTATACCAATTAGTTGGCAGTGTTTATTCGATAGAGTGCTCCTGCACAGGGCGCAAAGCCGCGCGGCAAAAAAAAAATCCTTTTAGATTAACTTTATTTTTTTGGGGGGGGGGGAAAGGGTTAAACTCTCACTGGGAGCAACATAGACTAATTTTGGCTGAAATTCAGTATTTTAAGAACAATAGAGGTTCATGTGAAAAACGGTGCATTTAATAGAGGGTAGTGCACTTTTGCGGTATTTTACAGAACTTTAACCCTTCAAAATATATATTCAAAACTTCATTAAAATTTAATTATAGTTCTAAAATATAGATGTAAAAGATTTACTTCTATATTTTTTTTCTTTTTACTTAATTGAGGAGACATCGGTTGGATGTATGAAGCCATCCACTTCAGAGCACGGGACATGGACCCATCTCAGGGCGCTCTGACTTTCTCCAAAACTGGATCAAAGGTCAAACCTCTTTTCTATGAGGGTAGGTTCGTATTCTGATTCGCTACGCTGTGATCTGTGCCGTGTACACTAAAGAGTACGTGTCGGTGGTGGCACCATCTTTTGCGAAAATTATCACTAAACGAATTTTTCGTTGAAGATCGACTAAAAAAAATTAAAAATATTGTAAATGCCGCACCCGGTAGAAATGCCGCAATTACTATTTTTTAACTTTTAAACTCATAAACGCTGCGGTGTTTCTTCCATAAATTACGGTAATTCAATCATAGATAGAGACCTGATATTGCAAATCAATATGATTGCATGATAAGACATCAATCAAAAAATATATCCATCTGTCTTATGTATCACTGTATCAAGAATTTTCAAGCATAATTTTCATCCTGTCCCATGCATATTATAGATAGAACTTTAGTAGTATATAGCCAGATAACCGGCAGAGAAGCCGGATATCTGGCAGAGGGCTCGGATATCCGGTAGTTATGATTCGGATATCCGACAGTATTTCGGATATTGAAAAATCAGCTGGGTAGGCCGGATACTGGGTACTTGCCAGATATCCGTTACATCCGTAGAAAAAAACCATGAAATTGATTTTTAGGTATTTGTGTTAGTCATATAATTCTTGCTGTAAAATATAACTATCTCTTTTTTCCTCTAAGATATGAAAGGAAATGTGAAGTTTTAGACCCTTACACCCTTTTGGGTGCGAATTCTAAAAAATCCTGAAAATATCTTTTAGTTATTTGTATTAGTTACATTTTAGAGCAAGAATTTTATGGCTATCTCCTTTCCTCCCTGAGATATGAAGGAAATCGTGAAAAGAACATTTATTGCCGCCACCCCCCGTCTGGGTATGAATTTTTTAAATTGCTTCTTAAATAATGCATTAGCACAAAAGCTATAAGCTCTTAAAATTTCATGTCAGTATCCCCTGCAGATTTGGCTGGGCGATGATCGTCAGTCAGTCGGGATATCTTTCTTTATATAGAGAGATAATAGCTGACTTCAGCAGCCTGAAAATTTTCAATAAGGCTATTCATCAATTAATTGGCATGTCTCTAATTTCAACCTTCTTGATATACATTTTTCTTGACACATTTAAATTTGTAATGTGTATATATGTGTAGTTTTTATGTCATTTCTTCTTTCAAAATTTTAGAGGGTGTTTACTATACCTAGAAAAACTCATGGTAGTGGACCTGTATTGTTTACCTGGCAGTCTGTGTCAGGAAATTTCTTAGTCACCACTGGGTAAGCAAATAACAATTGCTTTGCTGTACAAATTTTAGTATTCTTTAAAAAAGAAATTATTTAATACCTTAAAACAGCCCCGAGTTCAGGAAAAATTATTTTTAAAATTAAAGATATCACATGAAACTGAATTTTGTGGTATGTAGCACAAAGCACAGAATTGGAATAAAGGTTGAATAAATCACAGTATTCATGAAAAATATGGAAAAATTAAGTACAATTTATGAGTCTGTAAAATATATTTACTGCGGAATTAATTATATACAATTAAATATTATTTTCACAGTATTTTAACAAACTGAATCTGAAATTATATAGAAACAAAACACAATAATTAAAATTGGTATAAAAAATACTTTAGAATATTTTTATTGGAAAAAATATGTTGATTGTGAAGTAAATTTTGACAAAATACTGACCAATAGTTTTAATTCTGATTAATACATAAGAGAGTTCCACTCTTAGAACACTTGAAGTTTTGCCACCATGTTTTTAAAGTTTGTGTCGCTGTGTGTTTCCCGTATAGGTTAACCAATGGTATACACCATCTATTCTTGCATCTTTAAACGGTATATTTACTGCAGTTCTTTCAGTTTATTTTTTTATGACATCCCTTCCATCCCATCATCTTGATGGATGTGCTTTGATGCCCTGTTTTCTTACTCACAAGGAGAGGCTCGGATGTTGGGATCACTGATTTTGATGAAATGTTGATGGTTTATGGGGGACCCATAGTAAAGTAAATTGCCAAAGAATTAGCCTCCAATTCTTGATTATTTTTGAGAAAATTCCATTTAAACAGTTGATCCATTGTTAATATCAATTATTTGTCAAAGAATTTGCATTCTTGGAGGTGCCATGGTTCCACACTGCGACGGAGGCGAAGAGGTTCCAGGTTCGCATCCAGCTCAGTTCACTCTGTTTCTTTTCAATTTTTTTTCTCCTTTTAAAATTCATAAAACAGTTTAAAATAATTATGAAAGAAACTAGCTGCTACCCGCGACTTTGTTCGCGTCAGCTTTAGAATTAGGTCCAGAGAGAAATGAAGCTTGTGTGAATAATAAATATGTTTGCACTATTGACAAAAGTGACTGTATTTAAATATTATTTATGTTTTACTTATTTTAAATGAAGTAAATACATGGTAGTAATACTTAATTAAAAATGAGAAAATATGCAGAGTTACTAAATTTCGATTAAAAAAAAAAAATGTATTTGGCAAATAGAGACAGTGTTAGCCCTATCAGGCATTAAAACGTTATTTTCGGTCTTGTTACCGTACTTTGCCTGTAAATACTTCTTTTAAGCTTAAATGCAAACAGAAAACAAGTTTCAGTTCACATTTATTTTATTCTAAAAGATAACCTCTAAAATTCTTTTATTTGCCGTAATTCAATATCGGCCAATCAATTCATAGCATTAATTTAATCTGTAATGCTTTAAAACATCTCTTAAATTTCTTACCTCATTGGTTTCTCAAATGTGAACAACTGCTAACGCACTTTCCTTTTGAGTTATGCAATTAACTTTGACTTTCGGTTTATGCAGATTAACGCCGATCGTCCAATGATGCTGCACGCCTTGCACGTGCTGTTTTCCCCAGTACGCATGTCCTTGGAATAGCGTACTTCGCCGATCGCGGCTAAGATTTAAATTCTTCTAGCTTTGATGTCTGGCTAGCGCTGCTCAGTCTGCTTTGCTTGCTTAATTCTGTTTCTTTTAGCATTTTTTTAGTTTGTCAATGTTAAAATAATAACAGTAGTATAATCGTCGGCTCAAATGAGCACTTAGCCCTTTTTAAAGGGAATAATTCAATTTGTAACAGAGAATGATAATGTAAGTTCTGTTTTACTTACTATGTTGCTTTTCCCGGACTGTAACCGGATGAGTGTCTTTTTCAAGTATCAAGATTACAATAAACTGTTTTTATCTTATTGAAAATATTTTTAATCACTTTACAACTTTTACACTGTCTTTTACATTGAGCAAGTCTTTTAAAAACTGTTTCCTTTGTGCGTGAAGTCTGCTAAAGTTTTAGTTAGTTAGCACTGACGGACTTAGTGAAATTATTTGAGACTTTATAATTTTTATTCAGCCTTTCCTCACTTGCCCGTTCAGTACTGACTTACAGACAGTTACGATATTCATTGCGAACTATTTTGAGTGTTCCTGTAAAGGAAATATTTATGCTATTTGTATGCATTTTAGCCAATATTAATCAGGAATACTGCAGTTTTCTATTAGTGAACAAGTTTTAGAATCGGTTCTGTAGTTACAGAGATACCCATAGAGCGTAATGTAATTCTTATGAGTATCCCTGTAAAAGAACTATGATATGTGCATAAAAGGTAGCCTATAATACTCAGGGCCCCACCAGTAGCTGAGAAGTTCTGCTCTCAAAACTGGAAGGCGGGAGGTGCCAGGTTCAAACTCCGGTCGTGCCTGTCGACCTAGCCGTTCGGAGTTTTCCGTGGTTTTCTCCGAAACCTCGCATGAAAACTGGCTAGGATCCCTTAGAAAGTCCCCCACAGAGGGCATTCTCTATATAGGCCTAGGACTCTAGGGCAGTCAATCGACCTTAATCCACAAACAAACAAACAATAATACCCAGGAATAATGTAACTTTCAATCAGTGAAAAAAACTTTTAGAATCGGTTCAGCTACAAAATGCCCATAGAGCATAATGTATTAAAATTATTTTGAGTGTCTTTGTAAAAGAATTATTTATGCTATATCCATGAAAGGTTGCTTGTATGCTAATACAAGGTATAAGGTATCTTCGTTCCAAATTTGATCCAAATCCTTTAAGCCATTTTTGTGTGATTCAGTCACAAACATCCAAACACACAAACGTACACGTTTATATTATTGGTAGCGTTTGGAATTCTATGAACTTTAAGAAATACATTTGGACTTTTCTTTCTTATGCTTTTTAATATCTCTCTATTCTAAAAAAAGGAACGCCCGCTGCCACCGCTGTCAAAAGCTTGTTCTGAAATCTCCTCCGAAACCATGGGGATTTGAGTTTTGACGAAGGTGTCCACGGATTCGAAAAATTCCGGGGAAGCCGGTAATCTCACTTAAATTTTGAAATTCCAATTATTTTAGAAGATATTAATAAACTGAAGAGATAAGCATATTGGTTGACAGACTTGGCAATTTTCGCCTTCATAAAATCATTCATGCCTTTGCAACAAAGCAATTTCTGTGGGAAATTAACATACATGAAGTAGAGAATCACACCATTTTTATGCCAAATTAAAAAGTAAGTGAAATAATTAAGTCAAAGTGTGTTACACAAAGTTCACAATTTTCAAATAGTAAGTTCTCTTAGATAACAGGAGTTTAAAATTGACGCCAATTCGTTTTTCTAATACTTTTTCTAATAATAATTGTAACTGATTTAAAAAGCGCCATTTTGGCATCAGGTACGATCTGGAAAAACGCTATCTTAATCAGGGTGAATCTAAATACTGAGTGTGTTCCAAAATGTTAGCACCTAGTATTTTGAAAATGTAAAATAATTCAAATGCATATTATAGTAATGTCGGTTAAGTTCAGCTTTGGTATTTTCCACTCGTAGAAATATTTGCCGGCGTTAATTACGCAATTATAGTTCGTACAGCTTGGATATTTTCCCACGCAGCGAGATGATATATTTCGCAGTGCTAAATAAGCCAATCTGCAAAGGATATGTATATGAATGTATGGATACCGGTTTTTCCACTAACCCTACATGTGCAGTAATTATAGGTTGTGAGCATATGTAAATTGCCAAGTAATGAAAAGTCGCTAATAGTAGCAAGATTACATAGCTGTTCCGTAGCTTTTATCAAAGAAAACATATGAAGCACTGTTTTCTTAAGAGATAATTGTTAACTATAGGTAAACGTAAGTTGCCAAATTATGAAAAATCACCATGGATGGCAATACGCAAGGTGTTCTGTAGGTTTTACACAATTAAAAATAGTGTGAAGTTGTTCTAAGGAACATGCAAGAACCAAGGCATGTATAGCTCAGTAACATTCTATCAGATCCAATCTTTGGCTTTTGTAAATTATGCCTTTTTTACCAATAAGCCTTATTAGGGGCCGGATGTCTTGTACGAAAAGCGAGTCTACAGCTTTGGCCCCTAGTGACGTAAAACAAAACTAACCTAATTTCCATGCCATTTCATGTTTTTCAAATGCACATGATTGTGCAAATAGAATTTCTGCTTTATTTCAAAGCATAAACCATTTTGTGTGGGCAAAACTCGCCAAGCATGACCACCTAAAGACGGTTTTTCATTTATAGTTAAAAAAGTAATTAAAATTTCAAAATTCTGAGCCTCAGGTGAACATTACCAAAGTCATGGGCTTATATGTTCAAATTTTCAAAGCTCTGCATGCTGTAGATTTGTCTGGAGAACATTCATTTTTACTAATATAGATAGATTTGGCATAAAACTGGCATAATTTCCATGGTATTTCATGATTTTCAAATGCACGCGATACTTCATGGAAGTAATAGCATTTCTGTTAGCTCAAAGTACGAATCATTTCATACGGGCGAAACTTGCCAAGCATGGCAGTGTAGAAACGGTTTTTAATTAATAATTAAAACTCTAAAATTCTAAGCCTATAGCAATCTCCAGGGTCCCATATATCTCTATACCAAAATTCATCACAATCGATTTAGCAGTGTAGGCGTGAAAGCATAGCAACAGGGCCGGACTGGACCGCTAAAACGGCCCGGGCGATTCTACCAGACCGGCCCCAAATGTCAGTTGCGCATAAATGCTGTAGAACTTTGTTATAAGGACGGCTCTCTTATAACCCTAAGATATTCTATGAATTCAATCTGAATCTCGAATAGCTAAAGTGCAGAAGCTCGTTTACAACTTCACTACATCTTAAATGATGTGTTCCTTTCAATGACATTAAAATCAAGTTCAACTGTCTGTGGCATTATTCGAGAAAATTTATTTAATACCCAACATTTTTTGTTCAAGCTTTTCCGAAATAATTTGAAGATAACTTTTAAAATATTTTGATTCAATGATTCAGTGACATTTCTCTAGTTTTTACACTTTGAATTTACTTTTGGAAGGTGATAAAACCAGGAAGAAAATGAAAAAAAAAAAGGCAAAAATTAAATTACTCAAATCTAGCATGTGATAATTATTAAATATTGCATATAATAATGGTGTATGTGTCTGTATATTACTTGATGAATTGTTACGGTTGCTCATATGAGTTTAATTAGAATATTTTAATTTAATCAGAATATTTTAGATACTCAAACATAATTAAATTATTTTCACATGCTTTAAATGCTCATTTTATGTTTTTATCAGTAGATACTTAGAAAGTTTGGGATTGCAGGCCTTGGCCGCATGTGGGCTGTTGCGTTAATGTTTAACTTATAGATCTTATATACTTTATATACAGTCTTCTCTGTTGAGACAGTTTAAAGTTAAATATTGATTAGGAAATCATGACGGTAAATTTAATGTAAAACTTGAATTGAGAAAAGAAATCGTATAATAACTTTATTTAATTGTCCACTATTTAAAGTACTTTCATACAAATTCACCATAGGTAAATTCATAATAGCTAAATAAAAAAGTAAACCGCAATAGCAATTAAAAATAGCTAAAGAACACTATGAAGAAATTGATCAAAACATTGTGAATAGTATTCAGGATTTTAATTTTCAAGTAAAAGACCTTATAAAACCTAAAAACAGTACCAATTGCTTTGAACACCATACAAAATACACTGCCCTCCAAAAGTTAAGGTACAACCTGTTTTTTCTGAATATGGAAACGAATGAGCATAGAAGCAAAAAATTTGGACTAACGAAGCACTAAATAGTTCTTTATTGAGTGCGACATAGAAATTTACATATATTCGACATAAACATGGTGTAAAAGCAAACGAACACTTTTGGTAAAAACAGTTTATCAAAGCTTTTTGTGAAAACATGTGTTGGAAACATTACAAAAATGAGTTCTAATAAGGAATGTGCCCACCCCTAACTGCAATGCACTGGCGGCATCGATTCTTCATGCTGCTAATTAAGTTGTCAGACACCTCAATAGGGAGCGAAGACCACGCACGGATTAGTCCTTGTTCCAGCTCGTGCAAAGATCTTGGAGGAGGACTTGAAGCAGCCCATTGTCTGCCAAGGTAGTCCCAAACATGTTCTATCGGATTGAGGTCTGGAAATTGACCTGGCCATTCCATTCGCTCCAAACCTTGACTCTCAAGATAATCCTCAACAAGCACAGCTCGGTGAGATCGGGCATTATCATCCATCAGAATGAAATCATTGCCAATAGCAGAGTATATGGCCGAACATAGACATCAAGGATCTCGTCCCAATATCTCACACCAGTCATAGTTGCTTTCTGGAACACATGCAGGTCAGTGTGACCATCGAGTGGGATCCCTACCCTAACACGTATTCCACCACCTTGATAACTGAGTCTTTCCACAGTGTTGGATTGATGGTATCGGGGGATTTGTTCCCTCCAGATAAGCAGACGTCCTGAATCACTCTCTAGTGTGAATCTGGACTCGTCTGTAAAGAGTACAGAAGCCCACCGCTGTCTGGTCCAAGGAACGTGTTCTCTTGGCCAAGATAAACGGGCCCTTCTCTGTCGTCAGTTGAAGGGGACACATACAAGTGGTTACCTTGCATAGAGACCTGCATTGTGAAGTAGCCTTCGCACCGTACTAGCGGATATTCTTCTCTCTGATGCTACAGAGTGGTCTGCAACAAGTTGCGGCACAGAAATGCTTCTTCTTCTTCGGGCCGAAAGAGCTATAAAACGATATTCTGCGCGTGCTGTAGCTCCTGGTCGGCCTAGAACATGTCTTCTGGGCACAGAAGCTTCCGTTTGATATTGATTCCAGAGACGGTGGACCACACTGCAAGACACATTAAGACGCCTAGGAGCACAAGCCTGTGACAACTCCATTTTCATTCATACGACCGTCCGCCACCTTAACGAATCAGGCAAACAGTTTCTCTTAAGACATTGCGGGACCCTGCTACCTATTGTTAACGAGTGTGCTAATAAAAGTTGTAAGTCAACAAAAGTTACATGCGTAATTATGAAAGCCTGATATTTGCACATTTTTCTCTGACAATATATATGCCTGTTCTTTTCTATAAAAACAAAGTGGTAGCTATCGTTTTTGCATGAATTTGCATAAAGTTCATTTTTATCATTTATATAAACCATAATTTTACTGTCAGTGTCATTTTTTTTATTGTGAGCTTCGAAAAACATGTTGTTCCTTAACTTTTGGAGGCCAGTGTAATTCAAGTATCATAGCACATGCGTGCCATATAATGATGTGAACTTCTAAAAAAGAAATCAAGATTTAAAACTTCATTATACTCAAAAGTGCATATAAAATTTGAACAAGCTATTCTGCTGTGCAATCTTGTAGCATATTTATTACACTCGAAGCACAGAGGCGAATATTTAAAATAGAAGCAAAAAGAAAATAATTCTTTGAGAAAAGTTATTAAAATTTCAGTATATTCATTCAAATTTCTATTTTAATGAAATCCTTTAACTTAGTATCCAAGTGCAAAAATGTTTATACTCCTACATATTATTTTAACAAAACTTTAAATAGTCTGCTATTCTTTTTTCACGTTTGCAACAAAAATATTTATGCTTTTTCCTAAAGTAGATGCAACACTCCCCTCCCACCCCCAAGGACTGTTTTTTTTTCAGGTTTTTCCTACTAGTGGCAAAAACGTGCCAAACTTGCATTTTTTTCCTTCTTTCTTTTTAATGGCTGGGTTAGCAGCCCACTAGAGGCTTGACCCCTTCGGGGGCCGTAGATGATGGTCAAGGGGATGCCTATTAGACAGACCAACGTTGCACCCTATGAGTGGCCTCCTAATTTTGAACCAGTTCCAGATGAGAGTCCTAGCACGTGAAATAGGCACCCCCCCCCCCCGGGGTATTGTTTTTACATGAAGGACATTGGGGCCCCGAACATATTTTACTTGCGTCAGCTTCCATTATCGTACACGGCCTCATAGCAGCCCAGTTGAAAGAGGTTTTCACCCTCCGTAACACTGGCCAAGCCGGTGCTGCTTCTTTTTCCGTGTTCTTACTGGTACGGAGCTTAGCGAACAAGCCCTTGCTGGACAAAAACTTGTATGCACGTTTAATTACTTTTATTTGAAGAGTAAATCGCCCAAAACTTTATTGTTATTTGCAATGTCAATTAAAATGCATTCTTTAACAATTGATACCATTCATTCATTCGTTTTACTAATATGACAAATGGTACATTATGCTTCAACTAAAATTAATTAAGGTATATAACCCCCCCTCTCCCTCCCTCCCACAAAAAAATGTAAATTTAAAAGTCACCGTCTGTTATTTTATTTTTCTAACTGCAATTTGGCCATGCTATATTTTTGAAGCACATTTTCTTATTATGACAATTGTTTTTAAGATAATTTTAAGGCATATGGGTCTGGTGTGGTATGACTGAAATGTCCTGCAGTCGGCCCAACTACCATCGGCCCCGAGCTCGAGCTTCCATTACATGTTGTTCTAATGTGTATTTTGTGTTTCCAATGTGTTCTACAAAATTCATCGAATTTTAATAATTATAAATATAGGTTTGATATGGGAACCATTATTCAGCATGCAATATAGCTTGCACATGTTTTGTCGCAACCTTGCGGGTCGCTGTCGTGTCTAGGCCATCCAGAGCACCGGCCCACATGACCATCGGGCTATCGCCCGATGGCCCAGTCCGGCCCTGCATAGCAAACAAACAAACAAACTCACTTTCACATTTATAATATTAGTTAGGATATATTGTGACTTATTTTTTAAAACTGGAGTTATAAAATTGTTTGTTGTGTATGCATTTGGTAATACTTTTAGGACTGGTGAAGAATGATAAAAATGGATAGATTTGCTTCTTTCTTCATTTTTAATGATGCAATTATTGTTTTAAGTTTACCATTCAGCTAAAATGTGTTACACACATGTAATTACAAATAGAAATTATTTTCGGTATAAAGGATAAGTGAAACCGTTTTATATGTTTAAAGCATTTATGATTTGATGTAAAATTTAAAATGCATTTAATTTTAAATTATCAAACTTTGCAAGTAGTAGATAATGAAAATAATAATAAAATATCAGGAGCTTTTTTGGCTCCCAAATGGAGAACTGCGGTGCCACCTAGAATGCAAACAGTTTGATAAATAATTGGTATATAACAATGGATCAAATGTTTAAGTGGAATTTTCTCAAAAATAACCGAGAGTTAGTGGCTAATTCTTTGCGCTTTTACTTTACCATGGGTCCCTTATAACCCAACAACATTTAATCAAAATCAGTGATCCCAACGTCTGAGCCTCCCCTTGTCAGTTTTATATTTCCATTACTATACAGGCACACTGCAATCTCTTTTCTGAATTCAGTCTGTAGAATATCATCTCTTTTCAATTTATGCAATTACACGCTATTTCAACTTATAAATGTGTTTAACGATAGCACAAGTGAAGGAAAAACCTAAAATAACACTTTTTATATCTCATTTTATTTTTATTTTGTCCTAAATCACTGTCTACTAAACCTATACCACCCATGTGTTTATTAGAATGTCTTACTACAAAATGACAACTTGTGCTGATTTTCTACCTGTATTTCTTCATATGTCAAACCTTTTTGCACTATATGTCACTGAAATATATTCTCATCCTGTTACATAGTGACATCGCTATTACAGATTTTCCTAAATTCAACCTAAAAATAACTACACCAAAATACATTCTAGAAAAGTAATTTACAGGCAAACAAGAACAAAAAGTCAACTAACTATAATATTTTTACTTCCTGATTTAAATGAATTTAGTTAGTTTTTTTTCTTTTTTTTTATGAACTCTCAATATTTGTAATGTATCAAATGCAGACATTAATTAAAGTCTTCTAGCATAGACAGAAAGAAGTCTTACCAATGAGAATAATAATTTTTTTTTTTTTTTTCATTTGGATTGCATTTCAACACCAGCAGAGTGATCCTGGCATAAGCTTTAACCCTTGTTGTCCCCTTGCTGACAGTTACATCTTCTTTCATTCAATTTAATGTGTAAATTACCGTTGGAAGCCGTGGAACTGAACTATCGTCTGATTAAGCTTCGGTCTTGTTTCGCAATGTTGCCATCCGTGGAGGAACAAGTGTAACTTACTTTTTGAATGCCCCTAGTATATATATTAATTTGTTGTCGACAGAATTTTTTTAATATTTTCCAATGATGGAAACTCCACTTTGAAGCTGATGATTATTGCTCTTAAAAAGGCCCATACTGCAAATTTATTATAACTTAGTTCAATACTAACTTGTAGTTCATAATTACTTTTGACATATCCAAATTGTGCTCAATTGAAAGCACCATTTCGACTGTAGCACACTTTCAAAAACTTCTGTCCTTATGCCTTACTTTATAAAAATTGTTTTTTAGCCCTGTAAAAAACTATATGTTTTATACGCACCAGAATCACTGGTCATATGAGGGGGGTCTATGACCAGCGCACAATAAATATATATTAAATTTGTGCTCAATTAAATGCACCATCTAAGAGCTATTGTGATCACTCACATGCACCCACTCATACCCCGCACATATAATCACCATAAAAATAGTATAAATGAAATCAGAATGCCTAGAAATGTGTAAATACATCAAAATCCCATAGCTGAATTTTTTCATGATTAAAATACTTTCCTTACATGATGTTCAGAAAGTAAAAATCATAGCCCTGGTGGTCACATTAGTACAGCCAGGAATTCTATATATATATATATATGTATATTTATTTACTGAAACATTAGTTTTGAATATTTCACATTTCCATTTAATTTAGAAATACATTCTAATTGTTTAAAAACACTAAATAAAATTAATTAACATTGTCATGCACATAACAGTAATTGTGCTTCACCCGTCACTACAAAAACTGGCATAAAAAAAAAAAGAATTTTTTCTATTTAACATTTTACACTTAGTTAGCTATAAGTTTATCCATAGAAATGTTCGTTTTTTTTTATGAACGGTTCGTTATACTGGTCGATTCAAAATAGATGTTAAATCAATTTCCTTTTAAATCAGAAGTGATCAAAACATACTTCCAATTAGAAAAGGCCATCAAATAAAAAGTAGCTTTCAGATATGGCAATTTTTTTTATAAGGGGCTTTATATATGTTAAAATATGAAATTTAGTTTTTATACAGTTCCTCCTTTCCTATCACTTATATTTAGGAAAATGTTGCTCTGTGTCTAAAAAAGATAAATAAAAAGAATCCCATGTTTCTGAGTGGAACAGTTTTTGAGATATCACAAGTTCAATTTTTAGAATTTGTCTTCAAACACTAAGGGACTTCTCAAAAGTGAGAAAAGTAAAATTACTTTTGAACTGATGCTAATTTATGTTGGTGGTCATTCAACAGCTACATTTGACTCCTATTTTAGCTAGAATTTTCCTGTAATGCATGTTTGGCACTTTCTAATGAAAGTTAACCCACATCATTACTTTTCCATTCTCTTAATTCACTTTGAAATTCCTTCTCTAAAAGCGTGATGTAATTAGTGGAGGACAGATTAAATTATCTGTAATTTCATAATGCAGTACCTATCAGTTCAGATAAAATTGTGCCTGTTAATTTTCTGCATTTGAATGCATTAACTGCCAGTTTTAAACAAAGAGATCATTTCTTAACTTTTATCAACTCATAGTAGGTCCCCTAAAGTAAAGATTTTTTCGCCTGAAAATGAATGCCAACACAGCAGGTAAAGTGGTGAAAGTCGTCAATTTTAACATTAAATGTCTAGCAAACTATTTTACTTAGAGGCTTGGGATTTGTTGAATTAATGTTTTTAGACACGGGACAACTTTTTTCTAAGTGATAGAAAGTGAGGAATCATATAAAAATTAAAATTCTTATTTTAATATGTATACTGCCCCTAGTAAAAAAATTGACATATCTGAAAGCTATTCTTTATTTGGCAAACTTTTCTAATTGACAGTATGTTTTGATCACTTATAGTTTAAAAGATAATTGCTTTTAAATCTATTTTTAACCACCTACTATATACTGTTATGATCATGTTTCACATGATAGGTGTGGCAGAAAGATTTATTGGAAATAGTTAAACTTATATGTATATATATATATAGATAGATAGATGTATATCTTTTGTATGTATATGTAGGTATGATCAAGTAGTAAATATATTTGACAGACATGGAGAAAAACAACTAGAACTGTCTTTACCTGGGTGAGTATGTGTGTTATCAAAGTTAGCACAATAAGTTAACTGTACCCTTTAGATAAATAAAAAATATAGAATACTGTTTTATTTTCCCCTTGTTCTCTAGCATGTGTACTGACATTTCATGGGATAAAGATGGTACAATTTTAAGTTGCATATGTGAGCATTCAAATGCACTTATCTTGTGGGACTCAAATACAAGAACTGTTTCACACGTGGACTCGGGTCTTAGGTAATTTTCAAATCTTCCAGTTAATTTTTCTAATTCTGCAATAATTAAATTTCATATGAAATTAAATTTTTTTAAATATGTATAAATTTTTAAATGTAAAATGTTTAGGAATAATCTTTTGAAAACTACTTTCTCCAGAAGAATTTGTGAAT
Organism: Cheiracanthium punctorium; assembly: GCA_038373885.1. Taxonomy (NCBI): domain Eukaryota; kingdom Metazoa; phylum Arthropoda; class Arachnida; order Araneae; family Cheiracanthiidae; genus Cheiracanthium; species Cheiracanthium punctorium. Next base: position 478,963 of record JAWZYV010008393.1, read on the forward strand.
ATTCTTGAAATTGTTATAATGAATTATTTAACTATAGAAATTTTGTTTATTGATGAATTTTTCTATAGACATCATATGAGGTGTTAGAATAAAGAAAAGTAAATTATATACATCAGTATGAAAAGAAAAGTAAATGAAATTCACTTATTTTTATTTTTTGGAAAAAGGTAAGAATGTTATTAACTAGCTGGCCATTAATGTTGCCGAGGATCAGGGTTGGTTTTTTACCGGGGCATGGTGAAAACTAGGTTTTTGCCGGTAAAAACCTGGGAAAAAGGGATAAAAACCTAATGATACAAAAAACTCCCTGAGTCATAAACTGTATATTAATGCTATTTATAAAACTGTATTTTCATGTAATTGATGTGGATATATCATCATCAGGACATACTGATGACGCAAACTACATTATGTGATTGTGCAAACTACATTATGTAATAAGTAATATTTGTAAGCATTTGGTTCTCATTAAAATGGTTAAGATAATTCAGTGTAATAAAAGTATATTTACAATTTTCCTTTAAGTAAAAATTATTAAACTAGCCTGCATTACATAATTGTAATAAATATTGTAATGTGCCTTCTCATAATGATAGTTTTAATAAGTTTCATAATGATAAATGTACATTATCTATAAATTTGAATTCTTGTAAGATGAAAACATGGATGAAAGTTTTGTGTTTATTATATTCCTCAAAATGAACTATTTTCATATAGCATTCTTTTACTTACCAAATCAGACACTGAATTAGGTGAATATTGTTATATGGAAATGGAAATAGTGATATTAAATGTCCTGAACTTTTATCCCTGAGAAAATGAAAAAATAGCAGATAATCTTCATTGTTTGCTTGTGGATTAAGGCCGATTGACTGCACTAGGGTCCCAGTCCTATACGGAATACCTTCCTATTTCTAAGGGATCCTAGCCAGTATTTATGCGCGGTTTCCGAAAAAAAAAAACAACACACGGAAAACTCCAAACAGCTAGATCAACAGGCAGAACCGGGTATGAACCTGGCACCTCCCACCATCCAGTTTCGAAAGCAGAACCTCTCTGCCATTGGTGGAGAGATAAATCTTCAAAAAAGTGACAAAAAATAGTCAAACTAATAAGTTTTTCTCAAAGGTTGTAAAAACCCTGGTAAAAACATGTTTTTCCAAAGACTGTAAAAACCGGTAAATACCATCAGACTGTAAATACCGCCCAACCCTGCCGAGGATAGTAAAAATAATTCAATTTAACTTTGGCTATGGCAAACCTCACAAATGGACCTTTTTTCCCTTGAGGTGCCTTTTTTGTTGAAGGTCCTTAAAAGTCCTTTTTTTCTCAGAAATGGTGCTTGGTGGTAGTTGTAGATTCTAGCCTTCAAAAGTCACTCTGTTACAAAATTTTTATCTATTTGACGATGAAATGTTTTCACATGTGATGTAATGCTGTTATATTCTCGCCTGTTTATTTATGAAATACTGCATTGATTGGACTGTTTAAGGCAAAAAGCTTCACTTTAATATGTTAATCGCCCAACTCTAGTCTTATTTTTTGATTTGTTTAGTAGAAATTCAAAAATTATATTTAATGTCTACAAATTCTTTGCTCTTTTTATTGGGATTCAAATTAAGTGTGTTAGCTTTGCTAGAAAAATATGATTGTGCTGTTTTAAAAGGGTACTCTAAATTATTTCTTAAATACAGGTTGAAGCTTTTTGGGGAAAGAGATTTCAACATATGATTTCAATTCAACCTATCTACTACAAATGCTAAATGCCTTTATACAGAATTTTTAATGGAGCACAATTTATTACTAAGAATTGCTGATCATGCAGGCCCATTATTTTGAAAGTGGTTTCTCGATTCAGGAAAAATTCATGGGAAAATGTAAATGTGCCAGAACTGAAGCTTCAGGAATCATAAAATGTTTTTGTAGATTAAAAAGAAAAAGTTTTTGATTTTTAAAATTTGAAACTGAAGCTTCAAATCATTACCTGGGCCAAAACAAGCTAGGTGTGGCTTGTAGCTAGCTGTTCACAAAATTGACCATATACAGCATTTTCAAAGTTTTTTCTTGTTTTAGCAGCTTAAATTTAATTGGAAAAAATCTTCCTGTTTTCCCACGAAATCTTGTTTTTTACCCTGACCTTCCTGTTTTGCGGCAAAATAGGTTAGCAGCCATGAGTTAACAATGTTACAATCTCCCTCCCCTTTTTCAAAAAAAAAAAAAAAAAAAAAAAAAAAGTTCCCTTTAAGTCGTTTTTTAGGGAAGTTGGTCTTTTCCCTCTAAGAATATTTAAAAACTTGCTATGGGCAATGCAATTTGGAATCAAACCTGAACTAGGGGAAGGTGATATACCTTGGTGATATTTTCAAACTTTGATTTTTTATTAAAAAAATGTGTTTGGAAAATATCAGTAAAATATTTTTTCCCGTAAATTTAAGGATTTCAGGAGTTACATATATTTTTATAAAATGTCCAAATACATTTCTATACTCATGTTTAATTATTTAAAAAATAGCTTACAATACAGCAAAGGTACACCACCAGTGGTGTACCTTGGAGGTATTTATTTTTAATCGATGGAATACTATACAGCATGAAGAAACATTGGTTTATTATTTGTTTACAGTAATCTGACTTTGCATAGGCCTACTTTGGGCTAATATTAGTCTAATTAGTTTTAAATTTACAGTTTTTGAAACATAAAATTGTTCATATAACTAAAATAATAAAGTTGGTATAGTTTAGGCATAAAGTAAAGTTTAGTCAAATAAAATTAACTACTGTTTAATATCTTCTCTTTTATGTGTAAACCATTTAGTTCTATTCCACGTTCAGATGATCTAAACTTATGCCAAACTAGCCACCTCCGGCAACCAGTTGGTTCGCCATCTTACTAATCTTGTTCAGAGAGAATACTGTTTCTCACTGGCTTCAGTGGCACTGAAATCTCTCAGATTCTGAATGGAATTTAAAATTAAGATGTTTACAAACAGGAGCGGCCCTACGGTAAGTGTCGCCCCCTGCTAATGTAAAAAATATGCCCTCTTTTATGCTCTACTTAGTTTTTGAGTTCGAAATGACGTCCCTTCGAATCCAGCGCCCAGATGCGATGCTTACGGTGTCGGGCCACCCCTGGTTACAAAAATAAGATGGTTAAATGAAAAAACCCTACAAAAAGGAACAAACTATTTTCGTCCTATATTAATTCTGAAGAGCTGGTTATATTGGCCTTTATCAAAAAACGGAAAGGAAAAAAAAAGTAAGAAAATCTGAAACACTTTCAGATTTTAAAATGCACTAAAGTGCTATATATTAAAAGCTTAATACATGGGTCTTTCCTATTTCTATTTCTTTCTTATGGGTCTTGAAATAAATTATTCCATTAAGTTGGAAAGTATATCATTTGATTAAGCAAAATTAAAATTGATAATTCTAACGTCCTTTTTCTGGATTTAATACATTAGAAATAGATGGGGGAAAGCTGCACAGAAAAATGTACAATTCGAACTAAATGAAAATTTCAAAATTTTATTCAGGTGTATTCATAATACAAGTGGCTGACAATAAAATTACGATATATTGTGCCAAGCGCTAGAATCACATCTTCTCAAAATTGCATATCATCCATTTTATTTTTTGCCAAATTAAAAAGTTGCACATTTTAATCTCGGAAAACTTCCAAATCCTAATTTAATCGAGTATAAAACACTTCATTCCTGATCTGATTTCACATGCACACAATATTTTAATTCAAAAATAACCTTACAATTAATCTAAAAAAAAATCTTTATTCTTTTATCTTTACTTCAAGAGTCTGAATCATTTAATAAACTTGCCAAATATGGCAACCTAGATATGCTAAATTCTCACTTTTTCTACTGCGCTGTTACAATTGTGAAATGGCGAGAGCAAAAATGAGCCTCTTGTGACATGTTTTTTATCGATATCTCCTAAAATAATTCGAATTTTGAAAAAAATCACTTGGAGGTATGTTGGGACTCGTCCTGGAGAATTTCCATACAAAATTTGGTAGGTCTAGGAGTTACGTGAGACACAGTCAAACTAACATTTTACAGTTCGGTTTATTTATATAGATGATAATTTTTAAAAAATGCAAAGTGCAAATTTTTCTAAAAATGCAAAGTGTTAAAATAATTGTAAAAAATATTATTCATGAAACAATAATATATAAATAATTGTTAATATATTTATTAAAACATTTATTTGCTGTCTAATACTAACCTTAAATAACTTTACTTTTGAATTTATATTTAGTGCCAAGTGGCTGGCAGTGTTTAGTTTTAATTTTAATCCCAGGTTCTTTATTTTGGCAAAGAAATATAATTGGGTATTTACGAACACTATTGTGAAATAAATGGCCGAAATAATTTTTCTAAGTTTTAAAAATGAACATTTATTTAAACATTAAAATACACAATATATCAAAATTATTTACTAATAAAATTAGTTGGATTCAATTATTTAAATCTTTAAGACTAAACTTTAAAATTTTAAATGTCACTTAAGGTAGTAAATGTCACACTCACCATATAAAATCCAGCTCATCCTGCATAATCAAAAAGATCCATGAAATCTACAAAATCTATGAAATCTTAAAGAACTACTATAAAATCTAAAAGAATCTGCCATTTTCCTCTCTGTCCTCAACTTAAATAACCTTTCCTTTCCATTCATAAAACCCTTTCTACAAATCTCGTTCAACTGCAAAACGTCATCTCTACTCCAGTGGCTAGATTTCCACATAGGGTACCTCCTTCAATTTTATTGGCCTAGAGTACCCCTTCTTATAAAAATATTAAAATTTAAATCTCCACCTTCGAGGCTAACACCTGGATTAACACCTGCTAAGTAGCAGATGTTTTCGTAAGCAAAAATTTTTGAAATCTGGACTTTGCAACTTTTACATAAACTTTCTCACGAAAGCTACTGACCGCTGATACAAAAAGATACTGTGAACATTTACACATGGGTACACTTTCATATTTCAAAACTCATAAAAATATCTGTGCGTCTCACCTGCTCAATATTTAATAAAAATCACTCCCCTTTCGCTCCAAAACTATTCTCGTACTTTCTATGGTCCGGAAAAACCTTTTCCACCTTGAATACTGAAAAAGGGGAAAGTGAATGGGCGTTATGTGCATCTTGCATTATTCCTAAATTCGGATGTATGCCCCTAAAAACATATTTCTTTTGCCTACCATTTTGAGTTTTCCAATCTTATATTTAGTGAGACAAATTTATGAATTTGTTATTCTGCACTTTTCGTATGTTCGAAGCAAAACAACATCTGGTATGCATTAGAGCTGGTTTTCATACTTTAGAGTGAAAAAGGCTTCTTTTATCAAACTACCTTATATGTGACTTTCCATTCATATTTACCTCACCAGCCCTTTATCGAAAACGAATCTTGAGATTTGTAATATTCCTTCTTTAGTTAAGGGTATTTATTCCTATCTACAACAATTTCGTTAAAAGCAGAATTCTTGCTTTTAACATTAGGTTTTCAACTTCAGGAATTTAACAGTCCTACATTTAGATTTAGGCCTATTTGACCAGCACTTTGGTTATTAAAGTAAAGAAATACTTTCTAACAACTTTTACTCATAATTATTAATAAAATTTGGAAGTGTACCTTGGTGGTACCTCCAAGGTACACAACATTAGCTACCTCCAAGGTACACTACAAGCGAGTGTTTTACAAAATAGCTTCCATATCTTATTATGTTAAGAGTTAACCATTTTCAAATATACATAAATGTAGCTGAAAACATGCTTTTAAACTTGTGATTATTAGTTCAAAACAAAATTTAATACTTACAGTTATGGAAGAAAAATAATATGTCCTTGAAATGTAACTTTTTGATGCTGAAAACAAACTTTGGTTTTTACATCAGCAACACGTGTGTTAATCAGTCATAGAACAACTTTCCATGAGCCTCTAGTAATAAATACATGCAACTAATACTTTAGTTTAAATTTATCCCTCCTGGTGGCTGCACAATCATTGTGCCTCCAAGGTACGCACAAGGGCGGTTCTAGAGTTGCAGTCTGGGAGGGTAATGATATTTTATAATTTTAAATAAACTCAGTGCTTCAGATAAGCACTGACTACCGGGGGGCACACAGAGAAAAGGGGACCCTTCTGATTGCACAATATACTTCATATGTATGAATTTAATCACCTACAAAAACTGTTTTAGAATATTTTTCAGGCACAGTCTAACTATACTTGATTTTTTTTAAATACTGTTTGGAATGTGCATCATATTCCCTGCGCATTTGTCTTCTTGTTCATCAAAATTGAAATCTATATTAAAATCGCCTAATCCCCGCCAGACATATTCTAACTATACTTCATCTTTATTTACTCGAATATAGACACCAATATTCCAATTAAATAAACAGTAGGATTACGCAATTTCTTGACAAAGATGGTTGTGTTGTGGTATTACCTCCAATTAGCAACACGTGGGCTCTAGGCCAAGGGGCGGGGTGCCTTCCGCGGTGGTCTTTCTAAAGGATCCTAACCTGTATTTACGCTAAGTTCCAGAAGAAACCACAGAAAATTCCGAACGGTTAGGTCGGCAGACGCGACCTGGTTTTGAATCAAGTACCTTCCGTCTCCCAGTTCAGCCCGTTGTGCGCTTGGCCACTGGTGGGGCACTCGACAAAGATGAAAGATATCGCTTCGGGGACTTATTTCTGTTATACTAATTTTGACGATAAATCATCAAAAATGGATCTTGGGGATTTTACACAATTAATCTGGCAACACTTGAAACATGATTCGCCCTTTCACCAGGTAGACAATGTCCTAAAATTAACAGCACTCAAGAGCTAAATATTACGTGAAAAATATCTTTTTTTGTCAACTATCCTTTATAATGGTCGATTAAAAAAAAAAAAAAATATATTGAAAAAGAGTTTTAGGAATTTGTGTTTGTTACATCCCAATGAAAGTTTTTTTATGGCTATCTTCAATTTCCTTCGATATATGAAGACAAATATGAAAATGTTTGAACTCTAAAAAACTCTGAAAATGATTGTTATGTATTCGTGTTAGCTACATTTTAAAGCAAGAATTTTTTGGCTATCTCTTTTTCCCTTTGAGATATAATGGAAAATTTGGAAATAACATTTTGACCCCCTTATCCCCATTATGATGCGAATTCTAAAAAAACCTGGAAATGATTTTAAGGCATTTGTGTTTACTATATTTTTAAGCAAGAATTTCAGGCTATCTTCTTCCTCTAACAGATGAAGGGAAATGCGAAAAGAACGTCAAAGAACATTTCAGTCCCTTACACCCACTTGGGTGCGAATTCTAAAACACCCTCAAACTGATTTTCAGGCATTCTTGTTCGTGCACAAAAAAACATGCACAAAAAAACAGGGATACTTGGTATATCCACGTTGCTGGCCAAGGAGGGAAAAAACCATTTTAAGATCAACACAGATGATCCATTGGTGCATGTGATATTGCAACAAATCAACGACTCTATGACTTCATATTCCTGACGCAAACATACTGAATGACCTATTGGGACTGCACCAAATAAATTTCCATTGTGGAGGAGTACACACTCTAAGCTCAGCTTTGAGCTATTGATGAGCTGAAATTCCCAACTCTTCCAGTAAACCATGCATGTTATGGCAACATACAAACCCATCCTCACTTCGAAAGTATTGCAGAAATGCACTTTCTTGTATCGGAAGTAGGATACTTTAGCTCCTTTTTCAAGCAATTTTTTTCGTGCAGTCTTGATGCTAACAGTTCTCAAGCTTTTTTGGATAGCCCCAAATCCTTTAAGTCATGCTGCTCAAATCCCTTACGAACGGGATCATCTTCATTTTCAAAATCTTCATCATTGGGGTCACAGCAACAGTATTTCCAGTGAATGAAGTTCACTCTTGTGGATAGTGAGAGAAGGTAGGTGTAGCGGAAAAACTTGACGTGATCGAAGAAAACTAACAACAGTTTTGTAAACAGTGTGCCCATTGGACTCTAAAACAGCTTAAAAATCGAACTCAACAGAAATTATGTTAAAAATTGTTCCCCAGTGTTATTGCCTATAAATTATTGCATTTACTGTGAAGTTAAATGTAGCATTTATTTTGGCTATTTGCCATCGACTATCGGCGTTAATTACAGTGCTGGGAAAAACTACTTTTTTTTTGTAGCGCGTTACAACTACAGCTACTTTTCGAAAAATGTAGTTAACTACAACTAAAACTACTTTTTGACAAATGTAGTTAGCTACACTACTTTTGAAATGTAGTCGCTACATCGCTACTTTTAGGAGACAAATTTTGCTAACAGATTCAGTTTGCATTACATTTATATTTAAGAATATTTATATCCTAATTAGAGAAAACTATTGATATCTTAATTAGAAAAACTATTGTTCTAATAAACAACTACCAGGGGAGTATTTGAGGAGGGCGGAGGGCCCCCTCCGAAAATGTAAAGCAATTATTAAAAAGGAGCTATTTTGAAACATTTCTTTTAACTTTCGAACAATAAAGTTTAAAATACTGAATGAGAACAGAATATGACATGTTTTCCATGAGTGCCGGATTATCATTTTAAAAGAAAATTGGCATTCTTATTTGTTTCTATTTTCTTCGAGATTATACAATATTGTAACTTTTACAAAAATAAACTTTTGGTTTCATCACGATTCGTGGGGAAAAAAAAAATCACGCATAAAATTAATTTTTGTAATACACATACATGTTAAACTATTTATTGCTTTATATTACATCTAAGTAAGAGAAAGAAAATAAAAGTAAAACATACCTTAGGTTCTTTGATTAGGTCTTGTATTATTAACCCTTTTTGGTAATTAGATACAATAAATAAAATTTAAACATAAAATTTTACATACATAGAAACGTATACACAGTTCACAAAATTGTATATTTACAAGTCCCACTAATCTAGTTAAAATGAAACTTAAACGTAACTCCTAAAGAAAAGACAATAATAAATGAAAACGAGTGTGCAGTTCACGGTTTAGCACAGATTTAGAAAGTAACTGGATAAACCAACAAAATAGAAGAATTCATTGTAGATTCGAAGGGTGTCCTTGGAGGTTTTTTTTCCCCCCCGTTTCATTGCTTTCTCAGTAATTTTGTAGACTCGTGTAAACCAGGAAGTTGTAATAGGAAATAACATGTGCCTTGTGAATGTACCCCCTGCAAGTCCTGTCCTTCCTTATCAGTAAGTCCTCGAGCTAAAGTGATGGTTTTTTGTTTATGGAGAAGGCTCACAGCCCCCCTTTTTTACTACACCACACTACAGTAGATTCTAGTATTTAGTGGGAGTTGAAATTTTTTCTTTGTTTTTTCTGAACACTTGTGCACATACATCTGAAACATTCGCGCCATATAGATTTATATTTCTATGGACGGATCGGGGGGGGAGGGGGGGGCGTTTACAGATAAGGGACAACCAGGCCAGATATGTTTTCTGTACTTGACGCTATGACCTTATCATATGGAAACGTGAAAGGAGCGTAAAATTGTGAGAGTCTGGGATAAAATGGGTGTGTTTGTGTTTCGTTACACGTCGTTAAAAGTACTTTGAAAAAATTACTAACTTGTAAAGTTTGTTAAATGATAATATTACTAAAAAGGATTTTTTTTTTTTTTTTTTTTAAAGAGCTCGACTAGCAAAGTTGTTGTCTTTAGAAAGGAACACTGCTACTCTTTTGAAGGTTAAAAAAATTATAAGGCTTAATTAGGTACAGGGATAAAAAAAAAAGGTTTACGTTGTATGCGACTGCGCCAATCAGCGAATCAAAGATTTAAGGGGAGCAACTGCTCCCCCCCCTGCCCTAGCAACGCCATTGCTTTCAAGTTTCTGCGAAAATGACATTTTCATATTATTTTATTTTATTTGGTGGGGGCGAGGGAGACCTTTCATAATACTAATTTGCAAAATCAGTGCCATAGCTAGGAGCTGGCTAGGTTGGCAGGTGCCAGGGGTGCAAGCCTCAGAATGGCACTCTTGGTAGTCTTTTCTTGCATAATAGTAAGTAAGAAGAAGTCTTAGAGGTACAAAATTCAGATCTTGACAATGACCCTCACAAGGAAGGATTAAAGGGGGGTAGAGGGGGAGATCACCCCTCCCGAGAAAAAAAAGTAAAATATCATATTTTACGTCCATAAAATGGATATGTGTGTGTGAATCTCCCTCCCCCACATACAAAATTGCAATAATACGTCACTGGGCCATCATGACACCTAGCTATGACTTTGCGAAAAATAAGAAAATTACACTATCAATCTGAAATGTCATGAATATTTTTAGACATCGTATTTTACCATCGACAAACAAAAAAATTCACTAACTGATGTAAGTAAAAGCAGACTGTGGGTCGATGCCATTCAGAAACCACAGACTGTTAGTCCTTCATCCACACTGGCATGCACGACCAGTGGCATGGTGCATAGCGCACTGAACTGGAAGACGGAAGGCGCCTGTTTCGAAACCAGTCTCGTCTGCCGACCTAACTGTTCGGAGTTTTCCATAGTTTCCTTCAAAACTTAGCTTAAATACGGGTTAGGACCCCTTAGAAAGGCCCCCACGGAGGGCACCCCACCCATAGGCCTAGATCCCTGGTGCAGATAATTGGCCTTAATCCCACAATACAATACAATACATTCAGCTAGAAATAGAGTAAAGGGAATATTACAGTTAATAGATATTTAAAATGTTAAACTTTTTGTACATTTCATTCTTCGTAATAGTGTAGTAAATCTAAATTTTTGTATTTTAAAAACTAGAACACGCGAGCAGTGGTGGATTAATTCAATTTTGTCGGGGGGGGGGGGGGGGGTTAGTTAGAAGATTGACATATGCATCCATTTTATGGTAGTAAAATAGGATCTTTTACATTAATTTCTTTTCACTCGGAGAAGTGGGGCGGTCGCCCCCTCTGCCCCACCCCCTTTAAACCGCCCTTGCATTCGAGGAAAGAAAATATTTTAGTTTGAAACAGTTTTTCAACGTTATGAGGGCTCAGGGGGCACGTCCCCCTGTCCTCCCGAGCCAGCATGGGCCTGCATAATAGACATCTTTACATAAAATTTCCTACCGAATATCGAACCCTGAACCTCTAGGCTATAAGCTAACGGCAAACCCACTTCGCCACACTTGTCTTCGAAAAAATTCTTAACTTGTTTGCGAAATAATTAGGGGCCACCACTCCTTTGTTGTCCCAGGGCCTCCACACCTCTAAATCCGGCACTGTCTGGGATGATTATTTCTACAAGCCGCTCAAGTTTAGCGTGCTAGAAAATTTTCCTGGACCAACAAAAAATTTGTAACTTTCTTTCTTCTTTAAAACATAAAACACAAGGAACTGGTACTCAGGGTAAAAAATGGCATTTCAATTTGCTGTACTTTGATCAAATCGTGTTCTCCATCCAAAAAAGTCTCCCAGTTGGTTTAGTGATGGACAACAATAACTGTTACAGAGGAAATTGTTTTATTTTTATTATTCTTATTATTTCAGTATTTATGAATTTTTAATCTATATTATTGGGATATTTGGGGACCCGGGCTATTCCCCCCCCCCCCCCCTCCCCTTGCCAGTGTGATAATCTGGGAACGTCAGAGAGAAATCATTAGAACAGCTTGATGTCTCTAGTCTGACTGAGAGTGTAAAAGAAAAAGTAGCTGCATTTAACTTCATATTAAGGCAAGGCCCATTGGCGGATCCAGAGGGGGGGCATGTGCACTCCCCAGATGAATCAAGTTTAGACCATAAAAGTTGAAGTTTTTGAAAGTTAGAATACATATAAGGTTTGAATTTTTAAAATATCTATTTCTGTGCATAAAAGTGAGTATTTGTGCTTTTGAAAAAGAATTTTACATATCTGTAAATTGTATGCTTTTGTAACATCATTAATTTTCTTTGGACTTTTTTTTTTTTATTTGCACCCATAAATACAATGTAGTGTCCACTTGCCAGGATCAGGATTGTCAATGATTCATTGTCCAGTATTCCGTGAACTTCCTGTAGGCAATACCCTTTCAAATCTGACATGATATATAATCGGTCTTCGCAATTAGCGAGCCCCCCCCTCCATAAAAGTATAATACACACGGTGTGTATTTCTATGATCTCCTCATGGGGAGGGGCGGGGGAGGGATTGGATGTTCTTTCAAGCATCCGTTCCAGTTCTATGCTTGTAGTCAGAAAAAAGAACAATTGCACCACATGATCAATCGCCGGAAGTGATGACACTGAAAAGTAGCTTCCAAAACGCGCTACAAACTACTGATTTTTTGTAGCACACTACACTACTTTTTAAAAAAAGTAGCGCGCTACACTACAAACTATAAAAAAAGTAGCGACTACTGTAGTTTCGCTACTTGTAGCGCGCTTCTCCCCAGCCCTGGTTAATTACGCCAATATGGCAGTTCTAGCAAGCATAAATTAATTTAATTTAATGTTCTACTTTTAATATTGCTACAGTTTCTGGAATCCGTTGTTGCCACTTAAGCTGTTAAATTTAACAATTAAGTGAAAACACTCATTTCTACAGCTCTTGAGGAATGAAAAATGAAAATGCTTTTTTTATGAAACAATTAGAACATTACCACAATCACCATGTCAATAACTCGAACCTGTAATTTTGGTTATTTTTAACTAAATTCATTTTCAAGGTCTTTAAGAAATCCTGTATATACTATGTCAAAGCCTCATATCTTAATTCCGATTAGTTTGCAAGAAAATTGATTAATCAGTATAAACTGAAGCAATGAACCTTTGTGAGCGTTTTTCTTGAAACGAGGAAAATGCAGATTGACGTCTTTGGTGTAGAATAGGCGGTAGTGAGAACTATTTAATTCAGTAATGCTAATGGGAAATGATAATTGATTATGCGTGACTACAACAAAGATGCCATGTGCTTATAATATTCCCCTAGTAATGACTTAGTCCGACCAGTGACCGAGCGCATAGCACTCTGAACTGGGAGACGGAAGTTTTCTGGTTCAAAACAGGTCAAGTCCGCCGATCTAACCGTTTGGAGTTTTCCTATATTCCATTCGGAAAATAAAACTGTATCCTCAACATGCATATGTTAGGAATCATATATGGCTAGTTTCCTCCAAAACGTAGCATAAATAAGGGTTAGGACCCCTTAGAAAGACCCCCACGGAGGACACCCCCACCCTTTGACCTAGATCCCATGTGTGGAGATTAGAAGCAGGACAGTCTCCAGATTTGTAGAAAGTTCAATTTAACGCCTAGCATCGTGTGCAACTTATAGAAGCAGTTCCACAATACCGGATCCACCGAGTAAAAGCCTGAGCGAGGTCATCTAAGCGAAGTTGCTTCTTTTTTGATTGCCAGTGACACTGACATAGTTTTTGTGCCATCATGTTGCAGTCATCTCAGACTTGCACTCATGACGTCAACGTTTCATCACAATTTAAATCATTTTTTTTTTTATTCCGCATCACGGGATTTAATTCGAATTATATGTGTAAGGAAAATGTTCTTTTCCTTCCGTGCGGAGAATGGGTACGCAGCTAGTTATTTATTAAAATTAGAAAGGAAAAATCAAATCTATTAAAGAAGCAAATGCCAAGGCAACCCCTAACCCCTTTCAAAAAAGAAAAAGGATCTTGAAGCTAGTGAAGAAGCTGAAAAATGATTTTTCTACTGCTAAAGTAGTACAGACATTGTATAATTATATTTGCTTTAAAAAAAAGACTTAATTAAAATCCCCCCACCCCACCCTTTTTTTTTTTACAAAATTGTTTCAAAAATTAGTTTCTGCTAGAAATTATAGCCTTCTATTTGAAAAATAATTTTTTTTTTCTGTCTTTCTTAAGATTTAGTTTTTGCCGACTGTTCATTTGTTACCTATGATATACTAAATATCTTCATTAATTTCTGTTAATATTTAAAGAAACATTAAAATTACAATAAGCAACGCCTGGAATATCAAAATTGTTTTACACAAGTAGATATTTTATGTGTATACAAATTATAACTGATATGAATTAGTCTGGCTTCTAGTTGCAGAGACTGAAGTGTTTCTGTTGTATAAAATATAAATTCTATAAGATATATAATTTTATGTGCATCAGTTTATAAATAATTTCCTTCTTGTATATAGGCTTTTTTTTTTTTAAACAGAACCGGTCCCTTTTCAGACAAAACAGCTCTTTTTTGGGTTTTTTTTATGATTAAAATAGCTCACTTTTAACCCGTAATTGACCTTGAAATTCTGTTGTGAGCCCTGCTATGGCTGCAATGATCTAGTACAAGCAAGCAGAAAGATTCAAATACAATATATACCAAAAAACACTGTCTACAACCCCCCCCCCCCCCTCTTCCTCCAGCTTCATTGAAATACTGTATTTGCCCGAATATAACACAGTGTTTCTTTACTGATCATTTCCCTTTTAAAACCTGATTCATACTAAATTCAAGGCCTAAATATAGGATTTTTCTAATTATCTTGAAAAATTTTGGGGCCACTTATATTCACACTAATTTGGTAGTTTGCATTAGGGATGCACCTAATACCATATTTTGCCAAATACCAAATATTCGGTTAAAATTCCCATTGAATACTGAATGTTTGGTTAAAATTTATTAAATCACTAGCTGCGTGCCCGTTCTTCGCACCGTAGGAAACGAATATTTTCCTAAAATATAATTGTACCTGTGCGAAAACAAAATCTAAAAATAAATAAATAAATAAAATAAAACTTGCATTTAGCACGATTTTTGGGAATACATACGACGATTGTCGTCAAACCGATAACGAATACTATGTATTATGTTAATTAGTATTTTTCACCTTCAGGCACCATTCAAATTTCCCAAGATTTTTAAAAATGCCAGTTTTCTTTCGTTATTACAGTGGCTGAAAAATCATAGTATTCAAAACTTGCCAAGGGTAGCTCGCGCATTAAACAAAATACTTTGGGTTTTTTAATAATAATTTTTTACGTCAAAGCCTTTTAAAACTAAGACTGCGATTCAGACTCTATATACCGTCATAGAAACCAGTTTATTGACCGATTCTAGTTTTATTATTGGTTTAAAAACTGGAATCGTCAATAAAACTGGTTTATAATGACGGTCAATAGAGGTCTGCATCCCAGCCCTAATTAGATTTCCAACTCATTTTTAAACTCATGACGTCAAAGTTACATTATCCTCAGTTACGATATCTAACATGAATTAGTGAATGAAGAAGAAAAAAATACATGTTGTTTTACTTTTCTACATCATCTGATAAGTTGGAAGTGTAATATTTCGCTCGTGCTGTAATTTTTGTAAAAGCTAGTTAGCCTAGTTAGGATTTCTAATGCATTTTTACACTCGTGACATCAATCTCACTTGAATTATTGAAGGTAATAAATAAATCAATCCAACTTTGTCAACTATGCTCTCTAATGTGCCCAAATCGGACATTTGAGTAGCTTTCTACCCTGAAAATTGCAAAACATCGTTAAAAATTAGGGAACAGGTGAATTTTCAGAATTTTAAAGTTGACTATGGACTATTCTGTGTCGTTTTACATATTTGTGCAAAATTTCATGCCGATTGGTCGGACGGTGAGGGAGGAGTTCCTGGACAAACAAACAAACAAACTTTCACATTTATATAATAGATTATTAAACTTGGATTAGGAGGATGAATTTAATTAATTTATTTTTAAACTATATTTAATATTTCATATGGTATAAAACTTCAGAAAAATACTGCAAAATTTAATATTTAAGTGTTTCTTTTATATATCATTAATTAATCACTTTTTTAAATATTTGTGAAATTATGATATATATATGTATATGTTACAGTGAAAATCCGATATCAGTCAAAACCCGAATTAACTAGGGAAAACGCGTTCTAACTGAGAGCGTTAGGCAAAACCTGAATTAACTAGGCAAAACGCGTTCTGACTGACAGCGCTAGGCAAAACCCGTTTTATTCAAGCAGCGGTAACACATTTTCGAGGGGCCCCTACAGCGGAGGCATATTTTCCAGGGGGGCCCCCTACAGTGGAGGAATATTATCCAGGGAGCGATGTCCGAACCCACTGATTTTTTTCGAGTCTCGCAAAGGGCCATCGTTAGCATATTTTCCAGGGGGCCCCCTACAGTGATGGCCAAACCCACTGATATTTATTTGGGTCTCGCAAAGGGACAATTTTGGCATATTTTTGAGGGGGCCCCCTATAGCGATGGCCAGATACAGTAATGTTTTTGTGGGTCTCGCAAAGGGCCAGCTTTAGCATATTTTCGAAGGGCCCCCTAAAGCGATGGCAGGAACCATCGATGTTTTTTTGAGTTTTGCAAGGGACCAGCGTTAGCATATTTTTGAGGGGGCCCCCTTAAAGCTATGGCTGGACCCAGTGATGTTTTTTTGGGTCTCGCAAAGTGCCAGCGTTAGCATATTTTCGAGGGGGCCCCTTGAAGTGATGGCCGGGTGCACTGATGTTCTGTGGATCTCACAGAGGGCCAGCATTAGCATATTTTCCAGGGGGCCCCTTACAGCAGTGGCCGGACACACTGATGTTTTTTTGGGTCTCGCAAGGGGACAGCGCTAGCATATTTCCGAGGGGCCCCCCTACAGCGGTGGCCGGACCCACTGTTTTTTTTTTGGGTCTCGCAAGGGGACAACATTAGCATATATTCAAGGGGGGGCCCTTAAAGCAATGGCCGGACCCATTCATGTTTTTTTGGGTTTCGCAAGGTGCCAGAATTAGCATATTTTCTATGGGGCCCCCTACAGCGGTGGCCGGACCCACTGATGTTTTTTTGGGTCTCGCAAAGGGCCAGCATTAGCGTATTTTCTAGGGGGCTCCCTACAGCGATGGCTGGACCCACTGATGTTTTTTTGGGTCTTGCAGATTGTCAGCGTTAGCATATTTTCGAGGGGGGCACCCCCTACAGCGGTGGCCTGACGTGATGTTTTTTTGGGTCTCGCAAATGGCCAGCAATAACATATTTTCAAAGGGGGAGCAAGATCCAATTTTTAGTGGATAAAGCATTAACATCACATGGGAAAACATGGGGTCCGGTCAATACTGTAGGGGGCCCCCCCCTCGAAAATATGCTAACGCTGGCTCTTTGCGAGACCCGAAAAAAATCAGTGGGTCTGGCCATAGCTTTAGGGGGCCCCCTGGAAAAGCAGCCTCCGCTGTAGGGGCCCCTCGAAAACATGCTACCGCTACTCGGATAAAATGGGTTTTCCCTAGTTAATTCGGGTTTTGCCTAGCGCTGTCAGTCAGAATGCGTTTTGCATAGTTAATTCGGGTTTTCCCTAACACACTCAGTTAGAACACGTTTTCCCTGGTTAATTCGGGTTTTAACTGTAACATATATATTTAACCTGTATTGCATATGTTTAAAAAAAATAGCAGTTAATTGACTTTACATATTTTTAAACACTTAATATTATGAGGCTTTTTTTTCTCCCCTGGTTACTGTTTCATATGTAAATGATTTAGTAATAGTAAGGTTAATGTAATGTGTCATAAGATTTTTAAAAAATTGAAAAGCAATGAACTTTAAATTTAATATCTGAATGTTTTCTCTTACATTAAAGTTGCTTTGGATGCGATATTAGTAAGCAACAATTTGAATTGATTTTGTTCTATGGTACTATACTATAACTTTTATTCATGATATAAAAAGATGTGTTTGTTTACCAATTGTCAAATATTTAAATTTATTTACTCTTTGTTTGCCAAAGACAATCAGCCAAACCGAATATTCAGTTTGTCTGCCGAATAGGCAGTATACCGACTACTGACCGAATATTCAGTGTATCCCTAGTTTGCATAATTAGCGTTACTTAAGAAACATAAAGCAGAGGTCACAATGGGGTAAGTTTAAATGAAGGGGGTGCATTTTTTTCCTCTCAGAGCTTAGGCCATCAGTGTTTTTAATAAACAGAAGAACCTTTTAAATCTGCTGGGCTACTATGCTCACACTTTCATCACTAATATATACGTCCACTTCTTCCCTCAACTGGATGTTGACATAAATCTAGAACTTGTGGTTGCAAAATAACTCGTAATTCATGAGAAAGTCAGGACATCTCTTTATATATATACAATAAAATCTCCGTGAAAGAACATCTTTATAAATACTACCTATTATCTGTTTATATCTGGTCTATAATTTCTGGATATAGGCTCTGTTAATTTTCTTTCCATTAAAGAACCACAGTTTTCCATCTTCCTCTTTGAAAGACCATTTTTTAACTTTCCTGTCAAATATTTTGTGAGCTGAATAACCGGTGGAGTTAAATAGAATTGTGTTGAAAAACAAGAGAAGGCAATTGTATTCTAGAATTTATAAGAGAAAAATATTTATGTCCACACAAGCAATAGATGTCTGAAGCAGTATAATCTCAAAAGCAATGTAGTCTTAAAATATAGTTGTGGAGAATCAGTTAATGTCAGTATCGAGCTATTAAAAAGAATTTTATTTATTTTTTTATTAATAGAAATAAGATAAGGTTCAATTAACTAAAATAAATAGTTTATTTTCAGAGTTTGAGAGAGATGGGGGGGGGGAAATGTTTAGAAACACCCCTCCACCCATCAAATCAGAGTTTAATTATTTTCCTCTTTAGTTTAATTATTTCCTCCAGAATAGGAACTAATTGAATAATAATACTTTTTATTGTGTGAATAAATACATATAGGTGTGGTGTATAATGTAAGTATTTGTGAAAATGTGCAATACATCTGGCATTCTTAACCCCTTTATTTTATTTTATTTTATTTCTCTTTCAGGGATCCTTTGACATTAGTTGTATGGTCTAAAAGTGCTCCAGTTTTAGCTGTTGGTACAATAAAAGGAAATTTGTTGATTTACATGTATAGGACATCTAAGTGAGATTTTTGTGATTTGATTTTTTTATGCTTAAACTACATTAATATTTTTAAATTAAAAAAATAACTTTTTGTTTTGTAGTGCAATGTCTTTCACACATCTATGTTATACAGTTTAACAATTCCTAAGTATTTAGAAAATGTTACCTCTCTTTTTGATTAGCATATTGCTTTTCCATATTTTTAGGAAAATATCAATACTTGGTAAGCATAACAAGCAGATTATATCAGGAGCTTGGAGTCAGCAAAATTATCTTGCTTTGGTTGCCAGTGATAGATCTTTTACTTTAAGTAATGCTGATGGAGATACATTGCACAGAACAAATTTGAAAGGAGATCCTTCTCTTGTACAGTTTTCATCTATGAAGCAAGATACTCCGGGAGGGGGAGAGACTACAGTAAGATTAATTAATGTTGTTCTGATTTTGTTAACACTTTCCAGCAAGTTTGAAAAGTGTTTATGATTTCAGTTTGTCTGTTCATCCATTCCCTAACTCCCTTAAATATGCATCGATATCTATGAAATTTATACGTTATTCTTATCTACTGTACCATATACCCTTCTAAAAATGGTTTATGTAGCATTTATAGTTTTTCTACTGGAGCACTCAATATAGTCCCAATATTGTTCGCTATGGAAGTTATTCTTTAAAACGTATCATCCTACTATATAGTTTATGCTGATCCCTGACTCCAAGATAAAACTTTTTCCACCATTACTGCAAAAAAAAATTACAAAGTTAAGCACAGAAAGCCTAATAACATCTACTTTGTTTGTACGATTCGCTTGAAAATTTTCATAAATATGTAGAAAAATGTAGAAAACAATCTGCATTACTTTAAAAATCTGAAAATCCACCCATTCCCTCAGGGGTCACGCTGTTTTTTTTTTTTTTAAAGTTTCGCCAATCCATTTGCCAAATTAGATTTTCCCGGACATCATTTAAAAATGCAATTGCCAATATTTTCGCCAAATCATATTTTCTTTTGCCAAACTAATTTTATTATTGCAATTTGCGACGTTGGTGATCGACAGCGCGACCCCTGCATTCCCTCATTTTTAAGCAATTTTTTGCTATTTTCAGCTCCATTTTATTTCCGAGAATAAAAAAAATGAACCCTTTGCATGACAAAATAAGCTATTGTAAGTGAAAATGACTTCATATTGATGTCACATTTATCAGGCTTTTTCCAGATTTATAGGTTTAATTTTTTTTACAAATAAAAAGATTTTCTCGGGATATTTTCAGCGAAATGAAACCCTTGTGCCCCCCTCCCCTCTGAGTCCGCCAATGGGTCTCTTCAAACTTTTTCCTTACATTGTTGCTTTCCAACATTATCCTGAAAGCATACACATGGCGACTTTAGCAGAGTGGTGCAAAAATAACTTCTGTTTCCACTGGTATTTTATGGACAGTGGCATAACAGTTGGATGGCAGGATGGGCAAGATATCACATTAGGGTGATCACATGAAATCAACCTTCGAATTTTTTGGGGGGCACCCCCCAAAAAGTTGCCAATAGGCTTAAAAATGAGATTGGTAAAGTTTCAGCTCATTTGCATAATATTAACTCGTGCCACATTGAGGTTAAAGTTTTGAAAAACCATGTTTTTTTGAAAAAAAAAAAGCAGTTTTTCCATCATAAAATGGATAAAATTGAGTCTAGGAACATAATGTTGGTCTCATTTCATAAGAAAACTTAATGCCTTGATGAGCTACACATAACTTTTATGTAAAAACTTACAGATTTAACCCTAGAAGCAGTTGTGATGTCAAATCCCGTCTACTTTATTCCAATTTTCAATGCAATTCATCTATAATATTAATCATTTATAACACTGTGATATCATAAATATGTTTGATATTAAAGCTTGTATGTAGTTTAGGAGCCTTTTTTAAAAATAATTGCAAATCTTCCTATTAAAATTGTTATTTTTTTATAATTTAAAAAGTGCATGAAAATTTTACCATGAAAACAACTTTAGATTATTTGCCCATGCTCAGGGGGTAACATTCGGATCATATCTAGTCCTGAAAAAAGCATAGATATATGCTTTTTTCAGGACTAGATATGATCTGAATCCTAAAAGTTGGCTTTTTTATGATAATTCAAAAAATTCTATTTCGTCTTTCCTCCTTTTGTTTTTCTTTATTTTTTGTGTACAAAATAAAGGTTTTATTTTTGAAAAAATCAGAAATTTAAAAAGAAAATGAAATTTAAGTGAAAGAATTAACAGAAAATAAGGTCAAAGAAGGCATAAAATTGAGAACGACTAACGTTCAGATATATTTGATTATTATGTATCTAAAAACAAGCACATTATAAAAAAAAAAATAAATTATCAATGTTTACAATTTTTACTTCCTTGTACGTAGTACAAGGAAGTAATGTGATCCCGAAAAATTTTCGGGGCCAAATTTCGACAAAAAAGCCGATTTTGACTACCTCTAAATTTAATTTTAAGAATTTTTTCGATGCATCTCATCGTAGGCTAGCATGCACGATCATATTAACGCGTCTGCAACTCATTTTGACCAGCGACGAGTCTATTGTGGTCAGTTTTTCCATGCCGTCTGTACGTACGTACGTATGTATCTAACTCGCATATCTCAAAAACTATTGGTCGTAGAATGTTGAGATTTGATATTTATAATTGTTCTATGATCTAGTTGTGCACCTCCCCTTTTGGTCGCAATCGAGTATAGTTTATGTACAGGACCGCCCAAAAAATTCGAAATACATTACGCTCTATGGGCCGAAATTCATTAAACTCGCCTAACTCAAAAACTATTGGGCATAGAATATCGAAACTTCATATTTTGGATACTTGTAACATCTAGTTGTGCACCTCCCCTTTTGGTTCCATTCGACTGGATAGTTTATATACAGGACCGCCCAAAACATTCGAAATACATTACGCTCAATGGGCCGAAATTCATTAAACTCGCATATCTCCAAAACTATTAGGTGTAGAATGTTGAAACTTTATATTTAGGATTGTTGTAACATCTAGTTGTGCACCTCCCCTTTCGGTTCCATTCGACTGGATAGTTTATCTACAGAACCGCCTAAAAGATTCGAAATACATTACGCTCTATGGGCCGAAATACATCAAAGTGTTTTTTAGAGGTATTGGGCTATTTAAAACGACTCAGAAGTGATATATGCTGTAAAGAGTTAGGAAATGAATTTCTCCATTAAAAAAAGTGTCTTTATCATTTACAGTTCTGCTACAGGAACACTCAAAAGATTTCCAGTACATTACGGTCAATGGCAATTTTAGGGGCATTCATCCATTTCAAGCACAATTCCATCCTACCACATAAGTTAGGTAATGGTCCGACCACGGTCACGTGCCTCCCTCAAGAACTATGCCAAAAGTCGCCAAGCTTAGCGACTTTTGGTGTACGTGTGTGCATATTTAACTCTCAAATCTCAAAAACTATTATGAAATTTCATACATAAGATTGTTGTAACATCTAGTTGTGCATCTCGATTTTTGGTTCCAATCTACTGGAGAGTTTATTTACAGGACCACCGAAAAGAATTTCAGTACTTTAATGTTTATGGACATCTTGAATATAATACAATTGTAGACAGTCATTGTTTGGTACATGCCCAAAATCTCGCCGTCTGTCCTCGACCTTGGCGAGTTTTGCCGAAATGTCGCCAAATTTGGCGATAGTCAGTCATTTGGTCCATGCCCAAAGCATTGCCATTTGTCATCGTTTTTGGCGAGTTTTGGCGAAATAGCGCCAAATTTGACGATAATCTGTCATTGTTGGTCCATGCTTAAAATCTCGCCAAATGTCGTCGACATTGACGAGTTTTGCCGAAATATCGCCAAATTTGGTTCCAAAAATTATTTCGTATTTTGTATAACTCTAAAACTTTAACCCGTAGAATTTTGAACTTTTGTATTTAGAACTATATTATAATATCTAACTGTTTTCAATATCTTTTTTGACAGCAATCGACTGGGAATTTATTTACAGGGTGAGCCAAATGACTTTAAATACACTAAGGTGTATGGATGCATTCAATTCATTGAAAGTCTGTGGTCAATGACTACTTTGGCTATCCCCAAAATCTCGCAGACTATCTCAAGTTTGTCGGCTTTTGGCGAAATATCGCCAAATAAAGTGTCATAAGGAAATCTTTCAAATTGAACTCAGCTTGGCGATATCGAAATATTTGGCTAGAAATCGCTAAACCTTACTATTATTGATATTTTATCTCTTTCAAACAAATAAGTTTAGAGGAAGTGCGTAGAAAACATTTTTGATTTAATAGACGTGCAAGGAAGTCATGTGTTGGACACATCAGATTTTTTGTTAAAGTGGCAAGGCTTAGATAATGTGGCTTTCAAAGCATCTGGAAAAGTTTTTCTACAATCGGATACTACCTATAGTAAAAACTGCTTTTATTCTTCATCCTCGGTTAAACAGGAATTGAATCCTTGGATTAATTTTACTCCCCTTTCAACGGAGTCATTAAAAACCTTAAAAGCTTTCAGTTTTTTTCTTTTTCTTTCAAATACAGTGCAGCATCCATAATCCGGGAACCTATAAACCAGCAGCACCTATAATCTGGCACTAGTCTCTCTTTTTTTTTTTTTTTTCCAAAGAGATCCGGAATCTCAAAATCCGGAACTTTTAACACTGATTTTAATTGATGTATGGCTATCTTAATTTTTTTTTCTTCTTCAATAGATCGTTTTTCACCGAATATTTTTCTTTTTGTTTCGTATTTCGGCCTTAATATGTCTTTGCTGATCACCATTACTGCTGCAAATATTTGAATCAATGCATTTTCTAATACCGAGATAAAAACAAAAGCAAATACGGCTTGGTTCGCTTATTACATTTAAATTAATTGCAGTCAAAGGTGCAGTGTAGCTGAATGAAGAATTCAAAGATAATGCGAGTGCTTTCATAGAACATTAATATGCATGAGTTTTTAAAATGAGACAGCATGTTTACGCATCATCGTAAACACGTGGCTTCGGCTTCTTCCAGACACATTGCCTTGTTTAGACATCCTGTCACCGTGCGAAATCGTCAACAATCGCGGGTAGGAATTAGCCAGTGCTTTGAAAAGCAAGAGGGGAAGGAGGGGGGAATTATGTTTCGACGTAATTAAGAAGCTGTGAAGAGACTGAAGAGAGTAAAATTGGAATAATTCAGCTTGCAAAATAAAACTCTAGGGTACAAACTACGGAGGGATTTAATAAATTCGATTTAATATCCGAGAGTCAACTGATGAATGTGCATTTGTTAATTAACTAATTAAATACCGAAAACCAAAAAAAAATGAAGCAAGTCAAATTAACCGATGTATTTAATGTAAATACAAAAGCTAATTAGAGTCTAATAATAATTTAATACACTTATTTTAAATTAGTATTTAAATAAATTTCAGTTACTATTTGTGTTATATTTTATGAAGATCTTCCAAAATCAACGATCTTTTCTACTTTATAGTTTTTAGTCTGAATTAAACACTAAATTACATTTGTTCTAGTGTAGTTTAGTTTTTTTTCCTGTTTATACAGCGATCGTATGCATATTTTAAGACTACTTTTCATTGATAAATAATACACTGGTCAATAGCACGTGATCGACGATGGTTTTAATGGAAATTTTCTACACATCTGTAATCCGGAAAAATCGGTAATCCGGCACCGCGTCATTTCCGCCAATGCCGGATTATCGGTGCTGCACTGTAATACTGATTTTCATACCATACATCGGGATCAGTATTAAAAAATTGCATTTTAAAATTAAATCTCTAAAAAAAAATTACTGTTCGAGATTAAATAAAAAAATCAACTTCTTTGTCCAATAAATGATCCACTTCGTTGAAACATTTTGCTCTTACATCTTTACTTTACTTTACATCTTTACATCTTTACTTTACATCTTTACATCTTTACTTTACATCTTTCTTTTTCAAGTGCAATTAATTTTACAGCCATGCTTATTTTGGCTTTTTTTTTTTTTTTTTTTTTGCCATATTGTCTTCAAAAAATGAAAATGTAACTTGCTCCAAGTTAAGATACCAAAGATGGCTTATCATTTTATAGATCTTTGTTTGCAGACTCTTTTTCAAATTTTTAGTATTGAACAAGCAATTCTAATAATTTTATGTCTTGATTGGGGCTAAAGTCTGAGGGGGAGTGTTGAACCATGTCTTTACATAAACATTTATTATAAATAAACAAATGTCTGTAATACCTCCTTTTTCTAAATCTAACACCAATGTGCGCACAAAGCGCATTGAGCCACACTGGAGGTAAAACTTTTAAGTTAGGCACTCCACTAACTGTATTTTCAGTCAGTCAGTCTTTTTCTAAATCTGTTAATGAGACCTCATGTCTGAAAAGAAGTGTTTTGAGACAATAAATTGCCTTAGACATCCACCTGGCATAATGAACAGCACCAGATACTCTGAAAGAAATGTCAATTTGGAGAGACTCTTATAAAAATTAAATAATGTTGGATTAATTCTTTAGTTATCCCTGTTATTATTCTATAGTTAGTTACTATTCCATAGTTATCACTGAACTGTTGATTTCTTAAATGTTCTTCAAGAAAATTTGAAATTTCTTCCAAATTCTGTATTCTTTATGTAATAGTTTCACCTTCGATAGCAGTTTAGTACTTTGTCTTGTCTAACTTAGACCACCCAATCTGAATTTTTTTTTAAAATTAAAAGCTTTCAGTTTTTTTTTCTTTCAAATAAGACTGATTTTCACACCATACATCGGGATCAGTATTCAAAAATTGTATATTAAAATTAAATCTCTTAAAAAAATTACTGTTAGAGATGAAGATGAAATAAAAAAATTAACTTCTTTTGTTCAATAAATGATCCATTTCATTGAAACATTGTTGCTCTTACATCTTCTTCATCATCATTTTTTTTTTCAAATGCAGTTAATTTTACAGCCATGCTAATTTTGACTTTTTGCCCAAGTTTCATCAAAAAATGAAATGCAGCTTGCTCCAAGTTAAGATACCAAAGATGGCTTATCATTTTATAGATCTTTGTTTGCAGTCTCTTTATTAAATTTTCAGTATTGCAATAATTTTAAGTCTTGATTGGGTCTAGAGTGGGGGTGTTGAACCATGCCTTTACATAAATATTTATTATAAATAAACAAATGTCTGTAATACCTCCTTTTTCTAAATCTGTTAATGAGACCTGATGTCTGAAAAGAAGTGTTTTGAGACAATAAATTGCCTTAGACATCCACCTGGCATAATGAACAGCACCTGGTACTCTGAAAGAAATGTCTATTTGGGGAGACTCCTATAAAAATGAAACAATGTTGGGTTAATTCTTTATAGTTATCCCTAAGCTGTTGATTTCTTAAATGTTCTGCAAGAAAATTTTAAATTTCTTCCAAATTTTGCCTTCTTTATGTAATAGTTTCATCTCCAAAGCAGTTTTGTACTTTGTCTTGTCCAACTTAGACCACCCAATCTGAAATTTTAAAAAAATATCTGGATGAAGAGCAGAGCTCCCCCCCTTTGCAATCAAAACAATTTTAGGATGATTTCTAAAATATGGTGGCGACAAGGTAAATATAGATGATTTCGATCCTGTAATTGCTGCACCAAAAAATTCACGTTCCCCTAAGGCAACCAGTGGTATCAAAACACATTGCCGGAATTTTATCAACTGCCTCCCATTCTACAACTGCTGTAAGTACAGCTTTCGCCTGAGAGTTATTCTCATATTATTTTCAAGCTGAGGAACTCCTATCAACTGTTCTTCATCGCCACAGCTAATTAAAAGCGTTTTTCTCTCTACAATTTCTTTATTAAAAATGAGGAAGCATTTTCCCACCCCAGTGAACAACAGCACTCACTAAATTAGAATTTTAAAATCTGCTTTTGATGAGATCAATTCTTGGTTTTCGAAATTCTTGTCTTTGGAGTCTTATAGCATGTCAAGGGTCCTGCACCGGAAAGATACTATGTATTAGTGTTAAACCACTTGAAATGTAAATCATAACGATAATATGGGAGCTAGGGGAGGCATAGCCTCTCCTTGACAATACGTATGGGCACCCATGTCCATTCTAAAAGTAAATAATAACAGGTAACAAAAATATAATTTTAATAAAGTGAATTTGAGAGGTTTGACTTAGATGTGCTCCAACTGAAATACAAATATCTTTCTTTTGAAGCGCAGAAATGCAAACTGAATTAACAAAAATATTTCATGAATTGTAGTTTAAGTTATGAAAATTCTTGATTTATTTTTTGTTTATTGATGCAAATAATACAAGAAACGGTCAAAAGTATTTAAAATTCTTAATTTATCTTTTTTCACTAATTTTACAAAAATGTAGATTTTGGTGCTACAACTCACAAACTGACCAAAAAACACTGAATGCCATTAAATATTGGTTTTGTTGAGAGTAAAAGTTCGAAACAATAATATTTTTTATGAAATAAAACATGAACCAGGTTTGTAGAGCAAATAGTTTATACTAAATGAAGGAAAAACTACATATTTTTGGCAAAAATCGTAATTTTTCGCGAATGCAACCTTGATGCGGCACGGGTTAATATTATGCAATTGAGCTAAAACTTTACCGATCTCATTTTCTAGTCAATTGGCAACTTTTAGGGGGGTGCCCCAAAAAATAACATTGAAAAAATTTTTCTCCATATAACTTGTGACCACCCTAATATCACATACTCCCGGCTGGAATCTGTGATATCCTGTGTGGGTTTTTTCATAGATATTAAAAAATTCATAATTGCAAACTTTTAGGACCGCTTGTATGGATTTAGGAATTTGTATGTAGTTATAATCAATATGCGGTTAGGAAAAGCTAGTTTATACTTTTTTGTCTGTTTTAAAAATTTGCTATATTAAGGAATATTGAAATTATTATTTTCTAAGTTTTAGATATCTGTGTGTAAAGTAGAAATTTGAATTCTTAAATTTTTTACAGAGAAATTCTCGTTGTGAGTTTTTATATTTATGGTAAACCTTTGCACTAAAAAACCATTCTTTTATTTATTTATCCACTTTTTTTGGGGGGGGGCAATTATTTTTTCCAAAACTAATAAAGATTTCAAAGGATTTGAAATTTTTAGAAAAATTGATCTGAAACACATAAATCTTATGATAAAATTTACTAAATTGAGTTATTTTATATTGCTTTAATTTTCTCTGATCTCACCTGACTCATGAAAAGTAATGTATTTAAGACAATTTTTGTATTCATTTCATTTCTTGGATAAAGATTAATTTTAGAACTAGCATAGAATATTATTAAGCATGCGATAGTGCAATCAGCATTCAATTTTGTGTACTTCATGATTTTTGTAAGAAGAAAAAAAAAATTCCTTTATACAATAGCGATCTTTTGATGCTGAATTCGCTCTGATTCATCACAATATGTGTGTTGTCAATTGTATTCATGAAACAATTTAGAGTTTTAGCTTATAAATTCTGTGCATAATGAGGCTTTTCTTTTTTTTAATGTTAAAAATAAATTTTACTTATTAAAAAGTCTTGTGCTCAATGTAAAATTAAAATTTCACTATACCTGGCTAATTCAAAAACATGACGTACTGCAATTTCTAGAGATAGTCTAACAACCTAGACAAGGTAAGTTCTCTAAAAACACTGTTAGGAGAACTTTATGAGGGGTTCTAACGCATGTTCAAGATACGCATCTGAAGAAAACCAGCCAAAACTCTTGACCGTTAGATTGATAGCCATGCAAGAAGAAAGAATCCCGAACCTGCACACTTTAGACGTTTCCCAATGTTCAGCATTTTATAAATTCAGCTACTGGTCGACCTGTTTTAATAGAAAAGTAGGACTATAAATACTGTACGCTCACATCAATGCATTCACTGCTTTTACTTTTCATAATGCTTTCTACTGGGTTCAAAATTTTTTTTCTATGGGCTCATCATAGTGTTATTCATTTTAACAAGAACTGCACTCTCGGTGCGAAAACTGCCCATGGATGTAGATTTAAATGGCATTAAATCATGTAAAGTATTGGTATTGGCTGATACAATAACTATAAAGTATCGGTATCGGCCGATACAATAAGTATCAGTATCGGCCGATACAATAAGTATAAAGTATCGGTATCGGTTATTTCTAAGAATGAATTTATAGGTAACGTATTGGTATTGGTTATCGGTGAAAATGTGGTATCAGTCGATACCTACTAATAATCTGATGACAATCGTGTGTCTCCCTCAAGAATTGCCAATGTTGCCGACTTTTGTGATAAATTGCCAAATATGGTGAAAAAAAAAAAAAAAAAAAAATGCTTTGAAAAATGAACTGAACTTGGTGATATTTTCATTATTTGGAGGTAAATTGAAATATATATGGTAAATGGTGGTAAATTGAAATATTAATCTATGAAGAGTTCATTGGGAATTTCAGAAATTCATTACTCTTGCTGTTATTAACTGATTTAGTGCATTGTGTTTTGGTAAGGCATGGTTAAGAGCTATCTGTCTAGGAGTGGGAGTGGGGGGGGGGGTTGCGTTGGTCAGAGGAATTTCTCTGACCGAACCCAAAAGAGGTTCTGATGCATTAATAGATTTACATGGAACAAAATTGCAAACTTTGCTTTTTTTAGCATGTGCAAAATTAATTTTAGACTGCTAACCCTTAAAACAATCAATTTCTCCCTCTCCATATTATGTTGTATAAGAGGAATATTTATATTTTTAAACTTACCAACGAGTTTGAGAGGTGTTTATGATTTTAGTTTGTTTGTTTGTTCTGTTGTCCACCTGTCCAGTGTTTAACTGCTGTAAATATACATCAATTTGTGTGAAATTTATTGAGCTGAGCGAAGTGAGCAAAGCTCTTACACTACACTCAAGCATTTCAATGTAACGGTTCTCCTCCTAAACCACTTGACAGATTTAGTTCAAATTTGGCATGGTTATAGGTACCAATGGTGACAAGGTATAAATCTGAAATCAAACCAATCGGGTTGACCGCAGAGGAATAATCACTGAAAAACCTGCTGCCATTAACTTTCAATGGGGATAGAAGAATTATTCTGTTTCTCAATTACTCGCTCTGTGCTCATTGAACCTATGATATTGGTCAATGTCAGGATGCTGATCACTTAAAAAAAAAGAAAATCGAATCGAACATACCATCCAAAAAAAATTCAACTTGAGGTAGAGATAACTGCACAAAATTCGCTCAGCTCAACATTGCATGCACGATACGCCATGCGGACCTTGTATGTTTTTTCTGTGTACAGTACCATGTGTATCCTGTGTACCATGTACCCTATTGAAAATGGTATAAGTAGCATTAATGGTTCTTTTACAACAGAAAAAATAATCCAATACATTGCACTTTATGGGCTATTTTTGAAGGCTTATTTTAGAGATATTCATTTTTTTTTTTTTAAAAAAGGCAACAAAGTTGGCATACATATTTTTAAGGTTCTCAAAATAATCCTCTCCATTCAAAATAGTGTGTGTGTAATATTAATACTTCTACAGGAATACACAAAAAAATTACAGTATGTGGCATTTGAGAGAAACTAATACATTTCTAGCACACGACAATGAGTATAAAATTTTTATATTCTTCAGTTAAATGATTGAAAAAAAAATTAAATGTATTTTACAGGGTCTTATAAAATTGCATTTATAGTGATAATACAACATTATCTTATCTCCGAAATCTCAGATTCACATAAAATGCAGCAAATTTGGCACAAAAATATTGTTGTGTTGAAAAGTGTTTTATAATCGATGGGTTTGGCACGATTTATCTTTCTTGTTTTATATAATTATATTGTGGTATAGTTTGAGAATGTACTACCCTATTTCAAGATTTTATACAATCAGACTTTTATGTTAAATTAATGTTATATTTCTTCACCTTTTATATAAATTACAGTAAAATGCTTTCATAATTCAAAAGCTTGTTAACTGTAAGTACACTGAAAATGATGTTATACAAGCATCCCATGGTTCTATAAAAACTTCGAAAGCTTTTTAATTTTGTTTAAAAAAAATCAGGCTGATATAAAACATCTATGAAAACTTGATGATCTTGAAATCCATGTTTAAACTTCAATAATTTATATAGTTATATTGAGGTATAGTTTGAGAATAAATACATTATCCAGTATCAAGATTTTATACAATCAGACTTTTATGAAAATATGACAATAATTTAACATAATTGTCATATTTTCTTCTTCATTTATATAAATTACAGTAAAATGCCTTCATAATTGCACACACTGAAAATTATTGTCATATTTCTTCACCATTTATATAAATTACAGTAAAATGCCTTCATAATGCATACACTGAAAGTTATGTTATACAAGCATCCCATGGTTCTAGGAAAACTTCGAAAGCTTTTTAATTTAGTTTTAAAAAAATCATGCTGATGTAAAACATCTATGAAAACTTGATGATCTTGAAATCCATGTTTAAACTTCAATAATTTATATAGTTATATTGTGGAATAGTTTGAGAATATATTATCCAGTTTCAAGTTTTTATACAATCAGACTTTTATGTTAAATTATTGTCATATTTATTCACCATTTATATAAATTACAGTAAAATGCCTTCATAATTCAAAAGCTTGTAACTGTAAGTATGCTGAAAATCATGTTATATATGCATCCCTTGGTCCTAGGAAAACTTTGAAAGGTTTTAAATTTAGTTTTAAAAAGATCATGCTGCTATAAAACGTCCATGAAAACTTGTATGATCTTGAAATTCATGTGAAAACTTCAACATGGCCATACAGAAATAGTCCATGGTTCTCATGAATGTCCATAAAATAAATTTTTACTTAGCATTTCCCATAGAAACAAGGGGGGGGGGGACAAATCTCCCACTAAAATTCATGTGATAATATATTGCTGAATTTTTTCCTTTCTCAGCACATAAAAAAAAAAAAAATAGTCAAGTTCAATTAAGCAGCATTGTTCTGTTGGTAGGCATTCATTTTGCCCCTCTTATTAGTGCTATTGCTTACCTGAAAGTAATCTGTCACTGAGAAACTGTCAGGTTGTGATTTTTTTTTTTTTTTTTTTTTACATCTAAACCAGAAAGTACATGA
This sequence comes from Cheiracanthium punctorium, assembly GCA_038373885.1. Taxonomy (NCBI): domain Eukaryota; kingdom Metazoa; phylum Arthropoda; class Arachnida; order Araneae; family Cheiracanthiidae; genus Cheiracanthium; species Cheiracanthium punctorium. Next base: position 510,988 of record JAWZYV010008393.1, read on the forward strand.
ACTTGTAATAATATTCACATTATTATAATAAACATTTTATTCTAAAAATGAACCTCAATTTTCAGTGAGCCTTACTTTTAAAATCATTAAAATATAAGATTTAGTGCATTAGGAACTATCTATATTTTCTTCTATATATAATAAATCCGAGAGTAAAACAAGTTTATAGCTGGCTGACTATGTATGTGGGTAGGTGATCTTATGCTTGCGCCTTTTGATCGCATAGCGCCTAGACGGGTGGTCGCAGACCACCCAAATTTTGTATACGGCTTCACTAGAACATGTCCTAACACACCTCCGAACTAGTTTTTCAAAATTTGAATCAGAAAATGTTTATTTTTGGCATTTTTTCTTGCATAATATGTAATAACGCCGGTAATTACACTCAGAGTAAAACGATATGTGCATCATCGGATAGAGGAAAAAATTTTCTTTTAAAAACAGTTCGTTCTTACTGTATAAAAATTTACAGATTTTTGGGAATTTTTTACAGGAAATCAATTTTGACGATAATTTTCATAAAGTAATTTTAAAACTGTTGCATCTTGAATTCTATCCATCATAACTTTTTGATATTTTGTCAAATGACGGAGCATGCATTTCACCCTCATTTAAAGGAAAAATGAAGAGAAAATATAAATTAGAAGATTTTTTATGAATTTTTAAGTAAAGAAAGATTTTTAATTCAATAGCAGCTGCTTAAAAATTTTGGTATGATATTTTGCCGTTTGGTTGTCTTGGAAACAGTAACAATGAATAAAATTGCCAGTTGAAGAAAATAAATAAAATTACTTTAAAATAACTGAGTTTTCGCATGTGAAATCTACATCATTTTGATGTAACGAGTTTAAAGCCCATTTCGAAACTCAATCAGAATAACAGACTCACAAGCCATATATATACCCCTTCACGAAATAATTCCATACTTTATATTATGTTGCCAGAAAAAGAATTGAATGCTGTTTTTTCAACTATGAATTATCCAGCATGGACACATTTTCGAATCGCAAGAAATATTTTGCGGTGCTAAAAATATGCCAATCTGATAAGAATTCTGCATATAAATGTATGGAGAGCTGTTTTAGTGGCAACAGTAAAGTGAAATGATTATCGTTTATGCTAATGCATAAATTGCAAAGAATAAAAGACTATATTCATGACAAATATCTAAACCGTTTCTTTAAATTAAGCATTAACGATTAAAAAAACGAAAATGTATTGTATTGGTATCAGTAAAAGATAGTATAAGTAATAGTTAGTAGATATGCTAGGGCAATATGAAAGTGTAATATACCGCATTAATAAATATTTTGTGAAACTACAAGTGCTCTATTAATTTTTCAACAGCTGTCTTACAGCATAGCTAACTAAACATTAAGTAATTCTACGCTGCATTAATATATCCCACGGTAGTTTCAACAGAAAAGACTATACCTGAACTTTATTTTTTCTTGGAGATTCTGTTTTGTCAGAAGTAGTTATGATCACATTTTAAGAAAATGTTCTCTTCTTGCCTTGTGCAGAGCGGGTACATAGCTATTTAATTATAAAATAAAACAGTTCTCCAAATCATGTAGTATCTAAGGTATTAATGGTAGAACTTAAACCTAAAGAAGAGTATGATGTAGGAATGTGACATTTTGAAAGTTAGGAATTTTCGCTCCAAACCGTCAAGCTTTTCTTTTTCTGATCACAAATGACACCAACATAGTTTTTTGCATCATACTATCACAGTGGTCTCAGGTCAGTACTTATACTAACTTTACGAATAACTAATGAGTAACTTAACGCCAAGAGTCAAATCATTTTGCTTATTTTTAGATTCCACATCGGTGGAATCAATTCGAATTATACATGTAAAAAAAAATTTATATTCCCTACCGTGTGGAGAACGGGTACACAGTTAGTTTAAATAAGCTTTGTAACATTTATGAAATATTTTCACTGAATTATTCATGATATATTAGAAGGATTGAAAAGAATTTTTGCACAATGTTAATTCAAGAAGATTAAAAAAAAAAGTGTAAGTCAAAGTTATTTTAATAAGGGGAAAAAAAAAAAAAAAAAAAAAAAAAAAACTAGCATTCTTGAAAAAATTCCAAGACTGAATGTTTTGAAAATCTTTGTTATTATGGAAGCTATTTCAGATCAATTTCTTTTTTAATTATTTAGTTGTACTTTTTTTCCTATAATAAAATATTTTTGTTCAAACTGTGTTTAAATTTTCAGTACCATAATGATTTTTACGTTTTATATATTGTTTTAACAAAAATTAGTTCTTTTTTGGTCTTTCAGTTGTTTGAATTTTTGTAATTGTAAAGTCACTATTAAAAAAAAAAAAGTAAAGGAAGTATTCCACCTATGTTCATTATACTTAAAAAAATCACCATTTACCCTTTATCCTATTAACTATAATTAATCTAATAATCTCCTCACTAATAAGAGCATAAACAACAGAACCCTGCAGTGGAACGCTGATTTTACATTTTTCACAGGACCAGCAGTAAAAAACGTACGAAATGGGAAAATGTATAATCAGGGTCCAATAGAGAAAACATTTGAAGAAAACAAACTCGCAAAAAAACTTACCAATGCCATATTGTTTTTAAAAATCTGTTATTTTTGACTGCTTTTTCCTTTCAAGTGTAATTTCACATATACTTTTTCAATACATGCAAGTTTTTGCAAATTTGTTTCTTGATTTTCATGCCCAGTTAATTTTTTTTTAAGGTATTTAAACTCGCAATGGTCTCTGCCAATGAAGGCATGATTTCTGATGGATCTTCATTATCTGAATCTTTATCAATATTGTCCTCACTTTCATTCCACGAAATCAAATCGGAAATAGTCTGAATGTCTGTTTTAGCGATACTATATCCTTATCACAATCAATGTACTTGTCAATAGTGATGTCAGCAAGTTTAAATTCATCCTCTTTTGTATAGTCTTAAATAATGGGCTCTTCTGGTAGTACTTCACCATAGATGTCAGATTTGGAAAATCCTGCCTTCGAAAAAGCATTTGAAATGCATTTTTCATCTACACTATTCCACGATAATGAGATCAATGAATAGCTTCTACCATGTTTATCTTTGTTTCCCAGGCGTCTTGAAGCTCATCAGAATGAAGTCTAAAAAGGGCTTTTCTTACCAGTTGCTTTCTATAAGGCATTTTGAAGGATCACATTATTCCCAAATCACAAGGCTGAACTAAACTGGTGCAGTTGGGTGGGAAAAATTCCATATGCATGGTCTTTAAGTGTAGATTAATGTGAGCTGTGCACTGATCTACAAATAAAATTATTTTTTGCTTTTGTAAGCACATTTTCAGATCCAATTTTCTTACAAAATCTTCAAAAAGATTTTGAATCATCCAAGCCTTTTTATTGGCATTATAATCTATCGGCAAACTTTTAACATTTTTGAAGCATCAGGGCTTCTTGGATTTACCAATCACAAATGGTATTAGCTTCTCAGTTCCATCAGCATTGGTACATAAAAAAACAGTTAATCACACTTTCGATAGCTTCCCACCAGTACGGTTTTCTCCTTTCATTGTGTATGTTCTATCAGGGAAGCGATAAAATAACAGCCCGGTTTCATCGGTGTTAAAGATGTCTTTTTGTGAATAATTGCACACAATAGAAGGTAATGCTTTTTTCATCTATTCTTCAATGACAGCAGTATTTACTCCATTTGCCTCACTACAAATAAACCTGTAAGACAAATTGTGCCTCTTCTTGAATCAGTCGACAACCATTGGATGCCGTACAACCATTGGATGCCGTACAACCATTGGATGCCGTAAAATTCTGTACTTCAAAATGAGAAGAATTTCAAGCGCCTTTACTTTCAAAATTGAACCATTAATTGGAATCTTGACTGCACAGGCTTGTTTGAGCAACTTGTACAAAATCTTTTCAAGTTCCTCAAAAGGAGAGATTTTCAATGTTTTTTTTTTTTTTTTTTTTTTTTTTAAATTCTGTTTTTTAGAGTTTAGTTCCACGGAAACCTCTTGTTTTAGGATGCTGTGTAACATGGACTATGCGATACCAAGTAATTTTGCGAGATCAACTTTAGTTCCTTTGAAAACTGGATTTTTCTATTATTTGTGCCTTTTCGGCCATAGAGAAACATTTTCTTTTCGACATCCTACTTTAGACGGATGGACATAAGAGATAGCAAATAACGGTAGATAATTTTCCGAGTTGGTACTGCACTAATTCCGAGAACAAGAAAGGAAGCAACTTTACTGTCTGGCTCCGAATTCGTGTCTCCCGAGTCATGTGGTTTCAGAAGGATCCATTGGGAAGATTCGATAACAGAATTCATTCCGTAGGAGAAAATCCGAAGTAGGGTCCACATAATTGGCACTTTAGCACGCGTTTACTACTTTCCATTCCTGTGGACACATGGAAAACATTTTAATTTGTTTGAAAATTTTTTTTTGATGGGTGGAAGAAGATAAACTTTCTTGAGATAATTTGTCTAAAATGACGTACCAAGCAGGAAACATTAAGAGTAAATGATGTAGAATCGAGATGCTTTTAGCATTATTGGAATAGAATTTCTTAGAACTGTCAAAAAATTACATACAAAGCAGGATAACATACGAAACAGGTTATGTAAAATTGGGGTTCGACTGTATCTCAAAAATTTAAAGTCCTTTTTTGTGTTATTTTATTATTTAAGCTGTCTTTGTTTCACAAAATAAAAATGAAATAATAAAGAAGTATAATATTTTAAGTTTTATCCTTTAAAATGTTTCTAAAATTATTGAAATTTTTTTTATTAGAGTTGCATAATGAATTACACAAGTCGAAAAAAAATTTCTTTTTTCTGTTCTAATACTTGAATTCTGATTCTAGACATCAAAAAACACTTAATTTTCCAGTTTTAGCTTTTAAACTTTGCTTTTGTCTGATTTACGTTGATAAGTAAATTTTAAAGATTTTAATTGATTTTATGAGTAACAGATGGTAGCACTTTGATCAAACCAATAGCAAAATGCATTATTTGTGAAGGGCACGGTAGTCAGTGTTTACTTGCCTATCAGAACTGTAACAGCTGCCCTTGTGTATTAATAAGATATAAAATCGCATCATGACAGTGTAAACAGGATGTTGATTCATTCTGTTTTATTTGCGGTGAATTTATTAAAAGTAAGAAGCAAAAAATTTGCTTTGGCAACCAATTTGAAGCTTTGCAAAGCTTATGAAGCCTATTTTAACCTCAAAATCTGGAAAGCTCGAACAAACATAAGAGAACCACTAAACACATTCATTTTTGAACTTGATTGTTTGTTATTTTACATTTATATGCTATTGTTTATCACAAGTCTTGTTTAATTCAAGAATTGTTATAAACAATAGCATATCAGACTTTGATGTTCAGCAAAAGCTTTGTTAATTATAATTAAAAATAAAATTATTTAAAAAAAACAGTAATTTTTCTTGAATATTCAAAAAATTCCTTAGTTTCTACAAAAGCAAACGTTGATCAGAAAAATTATTTTTTCCTTTATTTGTAACATAGGAGAAATCAAAATCTCACATGTAGAAGCCAGACCCAAAAATCATGTCGATGTGTTATTTTATTGAAAGCAGAGTATAGCAATATATACATAAAATATGAAACAATGTTTCAATATATCATAGGGTATCTACAGATTAGAAAAGTCTTGAAAAGCCAGGAAAATGGGAATTAAGTCAAAAAAGTCTAGAAAAAGGCAGTAAAATGTAAAATGAGCAAGGACAATTCACCAAAAGAATAAATTTTCTCTTATATAAAAAATTATGTGAGTTTTATCCCCCCCCCATTTTTTTTCCTTCTTTGTCAGACTCCAAAGAATGAAAAATGCTGATAAAAATGATTTATGTTTAGGGAGAAAAAAAATGTGTCAGGAAGTTTGTGGGGTATGCAATCCTCACACCTGTTCTACATTCTGCAGTGAGGGGTTTCTTATAATAGTAGGGTTAAAAGCTATTTGCCTGTGATCAGCAATAGAACTTCTTTCTGGATTGAAGTGTAGTAGACCAAAAGATAAATATTTGTGTTTGAAATTTAGAACATAAGATTAGACACAGATGCCAAATATATCACACAAAAACCACACTAGCACAAGCCATATTGATCAGTATTGGTTAAATCTAAACTAAGCAGTATCTTACTTAATATGTAAACTCTAATTTTTTTTTTCTATCTAACTTAACAGTCACATTACAGTTAAAAATGGATTTCAAGTAAGATGTGGCAAAATATTTAACTCTAAAAAGAGAGGGGGGGGGGGGGGGTCTATAGAGGGACTTCTCAAAATAAAATGCAGAGGTTCTCTGGAATTTTTTTCTGGGGACTTGAAAAAGTCAGGAAATTGACTTTTAGAAATTTAGTAGACCTGTATAAGTCAGTCAGTACTTTGGTGCCTTTTTTTTCTTTAATGGCCAGTAATCTTATGCTTTATTTTACATGACTTATTACTTTTTTATACAGGATGTCCCCAAAAGATGGTCACATGCTTTTATTCTTTACCGATGAAAGATATGTAGGTAACATATACTGAAAAAATGTTCAAAATAAGGTTTATTGTTTAACAACATCCCATACTAACATCCAAGTTCATTTTTTTATTTTTACTGTTTCTGTTTTCCACAATTACAATTTCTTTCTCATATTCATGACCTTATTTAAAAGTAGTTAAAATTACTGCTTAAAACCATAGTGAAAACAATTTAAAAGTATTTTAAAAACTTAAAAATACTTTTAGGTTTCAATTCATGGCCGTCTTTAGTTACACTGATCACAGCATCCTTACTTCTTCGAGCAAGGAAGCCATTCCATATATTATCTGGAGTTGCATGTGTCTAATTTATGTCCAAAATAGATACAGACTTTAACAAGATTAGAGAATGGGATGCACTGAAGACTAGGGATGCACTGAATTTGCCGATAGCATATTTTGCCAAATAACAAATGCAAAATGTTCAGTTAAATTCTAACTCAATATTCAGGCAAATACTGAATATTTGGTTAAAATTTATTCAACTTATTAAACCGTCATTAATTATTGATTACAATGATTAATTTAATTAGTCTGTTTTTAAACAATATTTAATATTTCATATGGTGTAAAACTTCAGAAATTAAAATACTGTGAACTTTAATATTCAAGTGTTTCCTGTATATATTACTCGCTGCCTCCGGCGACCAGTTGGTTCACCATCTTAATAAATCATGTGTTTCTCACTGGCTTCCTTGGCACTGAAATATCTCAGATTCTGAATGGAATTTAAAATTAAGATGGTTACAAACAGGGGCAGCCCTAGGGTAAGTGGCACCCTCTGCTAACATAAAAAAGAAGCCCCCTTTTATGTTCCACTTAGTTTTTGAGTTCGACATGACACCCCTTCGAAGCCAGCACCCAGATGCGATAATTACCTTGCTTACCATGTCGGGCCACCTATGGTTACAAAAATAAGATTCTTTAATGATAAAAACCTACAAAAAGGTACAAATTATTTTCATCCTATATTAATTCTGAAGAGCTTCTAGATATATTGGCTGCAGGGGTGTAGCCCAGAATAGGAGGATCACAACCCCCCCCCCCCCCACATGAGGAATTTTTTGCCATAGAAAATGTATATTCTGCACTCCCTTATCACACACATGTATACGTATTCATATATGTGAGTTGCAGTAGTTGTAACCCCCTCCCATGAAAAATTTCTGGCTATGCCACTGATCGGCCATTATCAAAAAATGGAAAGGGAAAAAAAAAAAAAAAAAAAAAAAATCTGAAACACTTTCAGAATTTAAATATGCACTAAACTTCTATATATTAAAAGTGTATCATATCCATATGTCTTCCTTATTTTCTTTCCTTATTCCATTAAGCTGGAAAGCGTACCATTACTCATAAGTGTATTAAACAAAATTAAAATTGATATTTCTAACATCCTTTTTCTGTATGTAATACATTAGAAATCGAAAAGGGAAAGAATGTGCAGAAAAATGCATAATTTGAACTGAATGAAAGTTTCAAAAACTTATTTTTTGTTTGTTTGTTTGTGTAACATGTATTTTGGATTTGTGTGCTTGGTCCGAAATCCGCTTATGAATCCATGTCAGAAGAAAAAACTTATTCAGGTGATTTTATTTATTAAAAACTGCATATTCTATAAGTTTGCACCATCTGTCGATGGCTTTATAAAAAAAAGCTCAATTGTATTCCTTTTTTTGGGAAGAGGATAAAAGATAGTTTTTTTGTAAAGGGTTTTCCATTAAGAGTGATGCAATTTAAAAATTAAAGAAAACACATAAATTATTGAGCAAGATACAACTTTTTATATATTTTTGAAAGCTTACATTATGCCATTAAGTATGAAAATACTTAAGATTACATTCATGTGAGCACCACTTCTCTGTACATACTGCACTCTGTCAACCCAATTTTCAATCACCCTTTCACATAAATTTGGTGTTATTTCATGAATAATTCGATCAATGTTGGTTTTTAATTGCTCAAATGTTATTAGATTATCAGCATAAACTTGTGGCTTAACATATCTCAAAGAAAGAAATCACAAGAAATTAATTATGTCGTCCATGAATTCTTCTCAAATTTCTCTCAATATTCACATATGAACACTGATTTTGATGAAAAAATTTAATAATTTCGAAACATTGTTCCAGCGTGTATCTTTCCGTGATTAAATGGCAAAGCATACTAAACACAAATGACTCAAGAAATGCCAAAAAAGTATACACAGTGTTGCCATTCTAACCATTTAAAATTGTATCATCCCTTTTGGAAAACCCTATATATTATAGGAACAGTGTTCTTTTCACTCAATAAAAAGTAGCCTGCTTGTTAATCCAGGACTTCAAGTGTCTTTGTTCCAAATTTTATCCAAATCCATCAAACCATTTCAGCATGAAAGAGTAACAAACATGCATACAAACATTGACATTTATAATATTAGTAGGGCTAACCAGTAGATAGCCAGGATTTTATTTCAGGGGGAGAGGGCTGTGTGTCATATCATAAGCTAAGTTTCAATTGTAAGCTAAGTAAAGGGTCCCATTTCTGGGGATACACTTTATATGAATGTAGGAAAAAACGCCGCCGGAAAAAACGCCGCCAGAAAAAATGCCACCTAAAAAGATATTTGTGTAATAATTTATTTAAATACTTGAAAAAATTTCTTTTCTTTTGCAGAAAAGGGGAGGTATGAAGTTGAATTATGAGGTTTAATGTACTTTGTTTTCCAGAAATGGGGAAGACACATGTCTAATTGAATAATTCAATTTGTGTATAATTTGGTAGGCGTTAAGGAAGGGGGGAGGGGGATAGACTTTCCTAGAAAGATTTCGGTTTCCGCTAACAAAAAAAAAATAGATTTCCAATTACTTAACAGTAAATGAAGCTTTTAGGGGGTATGACCTCCAAAAAACCATTCAGGTACGCCAGTAGCGTAGCCAAGGGGGGGGATAGGGGGGTCATACCACCCCCCCACATGATGAAATTTTTGCCATACAAAATGTATATTCTTCACTCCCTTATCACAGCAAATATGCATATATGTGAGTTGCAGTAGTCGTAACGCCCCCCCCCCTCCATGAAAAATTCCTGGCTATGCCACTAAGGTACGCTGATGACATACAAGAGTTAAGATTTCAAAGAAATAAAATCCTTGTTAAATAGGGATTTTAATTAACACATAGGTGTGCGTGTGTGGGTGGGGGTGGGGGATAAGGGTTTATTTTTTTCATGTTTAAATGGGTTTTTTTTTGGCATTCAAATGAATTTTGACTTTTCTTACTGAAGTGACTTTTCTTACTGAAGAATTACCCCCTCCCTCCTCAACCGCCACCAAGGGCGGATTAAAGGGGGGCGGAGGGGGCGACCGCCCCCCCCCCCCGAGAAGAAAGAAATTAATGTAAAAGATCCTATTGGATGTATATGTCAATCTTCTAACTAACCGCCCCACCACCCCCCCCCTCGACAAACTTGCAATAATCCGTCAAACAAAACCACTTGTTCAAGGTTAAACGAAAATTCCGCTTTTGCAGAACAGTGAGAACACTTGTTCAAGGTCAAAGGAGAATTCCAAAAATAGCATTCGACCCCTAATGTTTTGACCATTAGACAAAGAGGTAAGATATACATGTCCTGGGGGTCAAAAAAGAACAAAGCGGAGGTAGAGGATCTCGCAGAGGCTTTTTTCTTTCTTTTTTTTTTTCCCCTTCTTTTTTTGGAATCATGTCACAACTACTTATGGCTATGTTAAAACTCCGAAAATCCCAAAAGAAAAAGGGCGAAAAAGCGATAAATCTTTGAAAAGCATTCTCGTGTAGATAAATTGAAAATTCATTTATAAAATGACTACGCAATTTATAAATATTTGTACAAGTTATTAATATACCAATTATTTTATTTGTAAAAAAGTGTATCACTTGTATTCCTTTTTATTTTCCAGAAAATAACTATCTGATTTTTATTCATAGGAAGAAACATTAAATAACTTTTAAAAAGGTAATAGTTTATTGGATGTGATTTAGAATTTAAATTTTTAAACGAGTTCAAATTTTTAAAAAATTTTCTAGTTTAAAACTTTTTTTTTCATTTTCATTATTATTATTATTATTATTATTATCTATTGTTATTATTTATTATTATTTATTATTATTATTTACAGTGAGTCATTTATAAGGATAACATTACGAATATTGATTTTCTATAACTAATAAAAATTGAATAAAACACTTCTTTCCCTTCTGCAGAATCTGTAAATGTGCTAACTACAGAAATTCTAAATGACGGGCTAAATAATTCTACCAAAGTAATATAAACTCTGGAAAGAAATGCTGCAGTATGAAAAAGAATTCACTAAATTTCTGTAAGCAAAATCTTAGAATGCTCAAATCAGTACTTAAAATGTGTTAAAATTTAATATATTATTCAATTTTATTCACTTAAAAATTGTTATCAAAGAATTCGGAAGAAAATAATTCAATAGCAATTGTGCGGAGGTTGCGTTTGTAAAGAGACAAATGGACTGTAAAATGCGAAATGCGTTTTATTGATGCATGTTACTGCGTAGCGTAGCGTACAAGAGAGAAAGTTACGAGGAAAAACATTGCAAGTAGAAGGGTTGCCAAAATGGCGTGATTACAAAGTGCGCCAAGAACGGCGCTCGATGGCCAAGGATGTACATTGCAAAGACGGAACATCCCGCCCGGCGTTGAAACATGTTTCAAAGAAAAAAATAAGTAAGGTTACATCACTCGTTAACATATAAGATAAGAAAAAAACACAACATTAATTAGGATAATGAATACAACAAATACAAATTAACTCTTCAATTTTACTGAAAATTGTCTGCAATAGGCAAAATGCAAATTTTAGATATTGGTCTCCTAACGTTTGCCTTGACTGTGCGTATATCAGCTACTCTGACATTGCCGTCTGGGCCTGAAATTACCTTAATGATTCGACCCAAAGGCCACTGGTAAGTTGGAAGCTGAATGTCCTTTACTAAAACTAACATACCAGGACTTAAATTTTGTTTTTTAAGCAGCCACTTTGAGCGCTGCTGTAAATGGCTCAAATAACTGTTTTGCCAGTGTTTCCAAACAGTTTGAACTAATTTTTGAGTCCTTTGCCATCTGGTAAGAAGATTGTCTCGTTTGTCAATGAAGTTAGGCTCAGGGATAGAATTTATAGGTTTTCCTATAAGCAAATGGCCTGGAGTTAAAACTGAAAATTCGTCTGTATCAGTGGATAGAGGAGATAGGGGTCGTGAATTAAGGATCCCCTCAATTTGAGTGGTTATTGTTAAAAACTCTTCGAGCGTTAGTCTTGCGGAGCCTACCACTCTCTTAAAATGATATTTAAAAGCTTTAACGCCCGCTTCCCAAAGACCGCCAAAGTTGGGAGCCCTAGGGGGCAAAAATTTCCAACTGATACCTTCGGAGGAAAGCATATTCGAAACGTCTTCTAACATTAGTTTGTATAGGCGTTTAATCTCTGCGGAAGCACCAGTGAAATTAGTCGCATTATCGCTAAAAATAATGGAGCTTTTTCCGCAACGGGCAAAAAATCCTTTCAATGTAGCGATTAGAGCTTCGGAAGTTAAGTCCGAGACAAACTCTATGTGCACAGCCTTCGTTGCCATACATATAAATAAAGCGACATACACTTTTTGTAGAGTACCTTTCCTCTGTCCCTTATACTTTACCTCGAAAGGCCCACATAAGTCGATACCTGTGTTTAAAAATGCCGAACTAGGTGTGACTCTTTCGGCTGGAAGGTCCCCCATTATCTGGTTTGCGATAACTGGCTTGTTTCTGAAGCATTCTACACATTCGTGAACTACCTTGCGTGCTACACTTCTGCCACCAATGGGCCAATATTTTAAACGAACAGTATTTAGAAGGGCTAGAGGGCCTACATGAAAATCTCGTTTATGGTAGTATTGAAATATAAGCTTAACTAATTTATTTCCGGCTGGCAGAATGATGGGATGTTTTTGATTAAATTTTAAATTAGAATGTGCAAGTCTGCCACCTACTCTTAATAGTCCGTCGGATGGATCTATGAATGGATTAAGAAATTTCAACTTACTTGAAGGAACTGGCAATCCCCTTTCTAAAGCAGATATCTCGGGGGAAAAGTACCTTACCTGAACAATTTTTAAAAGCACATTTTCTGCGTTTTTGTATTCCTCCTGTTTGAGGAATCCCCTTTCCTTTTCAGGAAATTTACTATTTCGGAAGAACCTAAAAATAAATGCTAGAATTCTGATTAGTTTGTGAAAATCGTTAGTGATATTGAGCAAATCATTTAAAAACTTAGAGTCATTAATTGAAGTTAAAGTCATTTTGGAAATATGCTTGAGTTCATCGGCGAAAAGTTTGTTGGTTGAGACACTAGAATTTGGTACAGTCTGAAAGGCAGGTAAATTTAATTTTGAAATGTCTGGTCCTTTAAACCACAATTGACTGGCTGCAAGGGCTTTAACATCAAGTCCTCTGGAAAGTAAGTCAGCAGGATTATGCTCTGATGGAATGTGCTGCCACTGAAACTCTTTCGAGAGTTGCTGAATTTGAGACACTCGGTTACTTACAAATGTCTTGAGTAAGTTTGATGGAGAGTTTATCCATGCGAGGGCTATAGTTGAGTCTGAATATAATATGACAGAGTCTATGTGCAGTCTTAATGAAGCAATGACTTTCTGTGTGAGTTTTGAGAGAAGCAGACAGGAGCAAAGCTCAAGTCTAGGAATCGTCATGGATTTGGTTGGGGCCACTCGCGATTTACTGCACAAAAGTTGGCTTGCTATTTCATCGGAATTGGATACAGTTTTTATGTAAATCACTGCACCATACGCCTTTGAAGATGCATCTGCAAATCCGTGTAACACTACGAGCTTTGTGCTAGCTTGCAAAAAACATCTGGGAACATGAATAGATTCTATATCTGGTAGAGTTTTTATGAAGTTTTTCCATTGTTTGGACACATCTGGTGGTAGTGTTTCGTTCCAGTCCAATTTGAGTAACCACAATTGCTGCATGAATATTTTTGCCTTGGCAATGACCGGGCCCAAGAGTCCAAGGGGGTCATATATGCGAGCAATTTGTGAAAGCACGTCTCGTTTGGTGTAGCTGCAATCTGTGCTGGTGCTAACCTTATACGTAAAGGAATCACTTAAGCTTTTCCAAAACATTCCTAGAGTTTTGACCATTATTTCCTCAGAATTTCGGTCAAGCGTGAATTCCTTAAGTTCTGCTGATGAAGCCCTATTGGAACACCACTTGTGCAAAGTCATGTCTCCTCGTTGGAGCAGCTGCGTTAATTCTGATTTGAGTTTTTCAAACTCGTAAAGTTCTGAAGCACCGGAGAGGCAATCATCCATATAAAAATCTTGTAGTACTGCCTTTGAAGCTAAAGGAAAGTTTTTTTCCTCATCTAGAGCAAGTTGTTGTAGAACCTTTGTTGCTAAGTATGGAGCGGATACGGTTCCATATGTAACCGTTTGTAGCTCAAAAACTTTAGTTGGTGCGGTTTTACTGGTCTTCCAAAGAATTTTTTGAAGTTTAGTTTGCGAAGGATTAACATCTATCATCCTGAACATTTGTTTTATATCTGTAGTGAATGCATAAGCGTGTTTTCTAAATCTAATTAGAATCGAGAAGAGATCTTCCTGAAGCACTCCTCCCTTGCTCAGTAGATCGTTTAAAGAATTTCCACTAGACGTTTTAGCACTCGCGTTGAAAACTACACGAAGTTTCGTAGTTTTACTTGATGGGCGTAACACACCGTGATGCGGTAGGTAGTACCCGTCTTCGACGTCTGAATCTTCTTTCAACTCCTCCATATGTTGTAATAATTCATATTCGCTGAGAAAATCTGAATAAAGTGTTTGCATAGTGGGATCACGTTCTAAACGCATCCATAACTGATCTAGTCTTTTTGATGCGATTGCCTTAGAATGTCCTAACATTTCTTCGGAAGAATCTGGTTTGAATGGCATTTCCACAACGTATCTACCATTCGGTTTCCTATAATGCGTTTTTGCGAAATGTTCGTTACAATACTTTAACTCATCGTTGCAAGTTTCGTTTGTTTCTACTTCTTCAATTTCCCAAAAACGTTTGAGAGTTTTATTAAGGATGTCTAGGTTTTTAGTTAAAAAACATTGTTTAGGAGAATTATAAGTAGGGTTGTCTGAAATAACACCTGAAACAAGATAACCAAAACAACTTGATTGTAAGAATAAGTTGTCTGCTAGCTTTATTTTATCGTCATTCAATAGAGAAAAGAACAATTCCGCTCCAATAAGGATATCTATTTTTTGAGGAATAAAAAATGATGGATCAGCTAGTTTAACTTCACTTGGAATTTTTAAGTTCGAAATATTTAATTTTGTAGATGGTGTGAAACTTGTTATGTTAGGAACAATTAATAAATCTACTTCCCATTGCGAATCCCTATTTTCATTCGATAAGAGAGCCGAAACTTTTTTCTTTATGTTTACCGATGTATCATTCAAACCAGTAATTGGGATGTTTATTTTCTCCTTTCTCAAACCCAATAAATCTGCTGCAGTAGAGGAGAGAAAACTAGACTCGCTGGCAGAGTCAAGAACGCCTCTTAATGGTTTGAATCCCCCCCATGCGTCTCTGACATGTATTATAGCTGTGTTTATTAAAATGTTCTTATCTCCATTACAGAAAAACGAAAGGCGAGGATTTTCTGGCGCCTGCAAATCAACAGATTCTGAACTGTTAGCTTGTTGATTTCCTTCTTGAGGTTGTGTATGCGTCGAGAGTCTGGGTTCACTCTCTGGGATGTTATGACTACTTGTCATGGGTATCGGGGGTGTGGTATATTTATGAAGCAATGTGTGATGATCTAATTTCTTTTCACAAACACAACAGGAACTTTTAGAGTTACATCTGGATAATTGGTGGAATGCACTTAAGCAATTTTTGCAAAGACGATTTTTTTGAACTAAATCTAACCTTTCGGATAATTTCATTCCTTTAAATACATTACAATGATACAGAGCATGTGTTTGTAATTTACAGGCGATACACAATTTAGGAGATTTGTCTGCCTTAACAAAAAGAGATTTCGATCTATCGGCATTAACTTTAGAAGGAATATTTGTTTGAATATTATTTAAGATTTGGCACCTCCTTTCTAAGAATTCGAGGAAATCATCAAATTCAGGTACATCGTTGTCTTTCAATGTTAATTCAAATTGCTTGCGAGTGTCTCGATCTAATTTATCAAGTACAATATTTAATAACAAGGCATTAGATAATTTATCTCTAGCGAAATCTAAGATTTTTAATGATCTAAGATTTTTCAAAATGGTATCTAATATGTTGCGTAGATCTTTTCCTGATTCATGCTTTAAGGGGTGGAGATTTAAAATGTTTTTGATATGACAGTTAACAATTATTCTTTTGTTTTCATAGCGTTGTTCTAAAGCTTTAAAGAGAGAAGAAAAGTTATCGTCAACAGTTTCTATGATTTTAGCATCTCCCTTAAGCGATCCGCGTAAATAATGCAATTTTTCATTTTCAGAAAGTTCAGGATTTTCAGTAATTAAGCTATTAAACTGCGTTTTGAACAAGTTCCATTCCTCAAATTTTCCGCTGAAAAACGGAAGTGGGATTTTTGGAAGCTTGACAAAAGCCCTTTTTGGTTGATCACTCATAATAGATTCTTCAACACCTATGCTTTGCACAGAGTCAGTATTTATAGTTTTTAATTTGTTAATAGAGGTTTTGAGGCTTACCTCTAATTTTTGAATGTCATCATCCACTTCGAAAAGAGAGGTCTCGACTTTTTGGAATTCGTCTTCCTTTGCGATCATGTAGTATTCGTCCTTAAGCACTTCGAATTTCTGCTGTATAGTAAGCAAAATATCCAATTGAGCCTGAAGTTCAGGAATGTCCATGTTTTCTTGCCCTTCTGTGAGGACATTATTTAATTTCGTCAGCTGGCTTTTGATGCCGCCGCGCTTTCGGTTTAGCGCTGTAATATCAGTCATCTTAGCGATCTGAATTTATTACATTAAACTCAATCAAAGCGTATAAAATTACTTAATCCATAGGATCCGGTTTACCTCCGGGTCGCTAAGGACCAAAATGTGCGGAGGTTGCGTTTGTAAAGAGACAAATGGACTGTAAAATGCGAAATGCGTTTTATTGATGCATGTTACTGCGTAGCGTAGCGTACAAGAGAGAAAGTTACGAGGAAAAACATTGCAAGTAGAAGGGTTGCCAAAATGGCGTGATTACAAAGTGCGCCAAGAACGGCGCTCGATGGCCAAGGATGTACATTGCAAAGACGGAACAGCAATCAAAGATTGATTATAATTGATATAATTAATAATTTATTTTAGTAATAATCACTTTTAACTTTTTTTCTTTTAAGTAGCCTCTCCTGAAAAATATTACATTACTTTAGGACAGGGGCGTTTTCATTTTGTGTTCTCCTTTCACTGAGGACCCAAGGTAGCTGCCCCGTCTGCCCTCGATTTTGTCAGGCTCTGAGTTTGACACTTAAAAAAAAAAAAAAAAACAGTATACCCTAAAAATGAGTACGGGTGTCGACATCCGGTGACACTACAAAGAATTGTTCTCCATCTTTAAATGAATATGTACTTTGTCTTGAAAATAATACAATAAATAAGTAAATCAATTATTTAGATAAAAAACTTATAAATTAATAATTTGATTTGCAAATTTTGTATGTTTGTTTTGTAGTACAAGAACCGGAATCGATCATGTTTTAACAAAATAATGCAGTTTTGAATGCTCACAACCCAGCAAAAGGATAGACAGCCCTACATATTTAACGGACGCGTTCACTTACAAGGTCGTCTTTGATTCTCAGTCAGGTTCTTTAGCAAAGGCTCTATTTCTGATCAAATTAATGTTTAAAAACTAAAGTTACAAAAGTTAGAAAGCATTATTGAAACTTTTCCAATTAATTTTAACAAAACTAATTAACTATTAATTTTAATCACAGTTATATATAACTAATATTTTACATTTTAAGAAATGAGTTTTAAATGATTTTAAACCAGTTTCCTTTAAAAAGTGATGCTGTTTGTTTTTCAGCATTTAAAAATTTATTTAAAAACATTACAATTACACTAACATTTAATTTAAAGAAGATTTTTTAAAAATTGTTTTTGACTTATTAATACCATAATTTAGTTTTTAAAAAGGCATCTTTAAAATAAGAGTACCAATGTTTAAATTGAATATTTTCAAAAATAAAAATATTTATATATAAATATATATACTTATAAATGTTCCTTATTCTAAAATTTCTTATTTAAAAACAAAGAGCTAACAAGATAAATTACCATGAATCAGAATAAACTCTTGCCCTTATAAAAAGAAAACTAGTAATAATAAGCCATAGCTCAGGCTAGGTCTCCCCTCAATCCAATAGGGCCGCAGTAGCGTGTAGCAATTCAGTAGATTTGGGGGTTTGGGGGAGGGGGGTTAGTATGTTTTTATGGATTCTGCAGACTGAAAAAGACACCGATATATGATTATTTTCTATCATCCTACAAAGCTATGGGGGGGGGGGGCTCTAGCCCCAAAGCACCCCTCCTTTCCAACGTCGTCAGTAAGAAATTAAGTTTATCAATACTAAATTATATCTCATAGAACCCCCCGAAAAAATTTCGGGGTCCCCAAGCCAATTCTAGGTTCCAAAGCCCCCCCCCTTTCCTACGTCGTCAGTAAGAAATTAAGTTTATCAATACAAAATTATGTCTCGTACAATCCCCCCGAAAAAATTTTCTGGCTACGCTCCTTGCCTCGTCGATTAGCATATAAAGACTGTGTTACATCATAAAACTATTAAAAGTAGATTACTATTAAAAGTAGCGTTTTTTCCGGGTGACATTTTTTCCGGCGGCGTTTTTTCCGGGTGGCGTTTTTTCCATGTGGCGTTTTTTCCGGCGGCGTTTTTTCTGCTCACCAATTTAGATACACCCCTCATTAACCCACCTTTATAAATATTTGTGAAATGATAACTTTTTTACCTGCATATTTTATAAAGAATTAGCAGTCAATTGATTTTATATATTGATGAACATTTAATATTATGAGTTATGTTTTGTGGTTGCTGTTTCATAAATGAGTTAGTAATAGTAACGTGAATGTAATGTGTCATAAAATTGAAGAGAAATTAGAAAACTATAAAATTTTAATTTAACATCAGAGTGTTTTTTCTTGCATTAAAATTACTTTGAATGTGTTAAATGAATTTTGTACTGTGGTATTATACTGTATCTTTCATTCCTGGTGTGAAAAAAAAGTATTTGTTTACCAATTGTCAAATATTTAAATTTGTTTACTATTTGGTTGACTAATAATAAAGTATTCGACCAAACCGAATATTCGGTGCATCTCTAGAAATTTCAGATTATAAAAATAAAACATATGTCCTTCTTCAAGAAATCTTGGGGATCTCAACAGATGGTGTAATAAATGACATGACACTTGCATCTCTAAGTGACTTATGAAATGCCTTCCTTGCTTGAAGAAGTGAAGATGATGTGAGTAGTGCACTAACGACAGCCATACGTTGAGGCCAAAATATATTTTAAACAGTTTTTAAGTACTTTCTAATTATATTTGTTCATGATTTTAGTTTATGCTTCCAAACTACTTAAAATGTTTACTAAATAAAATTAGATTTCTTAAGAGTTCTTTCTTTTCTTTAGGTCAGTGTGATTCTGAATAGAAAGTCTTTGTTCTTGCTTAATATACATGATCCGGAAGATCCAATTGTTCTGTCATTTCAAGAACAGTATGGGAATGTTGTTGATTATTCTTGGTAAAGATTTAACTTTGTCCAAATTCATATCAGTATTTAAAAAGCAAGCATAAAGCCGTATTATTATATATGAAGGAATAAGTATAGTTTATGCTTTTGAACTAAACAAAAAATCCCAGAAAGCTTATGAATTCTATATCATCCACTCAATACACAGCATGAATATTTTGCCTGGAATGCTAAATTATACATTGAAGCCTATCTTTTTTCACTAATATCAGATTAATATCAGCTTATAATGGTATTTCATGTAGTGAATTTCATATTTGTCATTAATTGAACAAAACAGCAGTGGCTTATAGCTAACGGTGTAGTTTGAAAAAAAAAAACATGTGATTTTGGCACATAAATACAAATAAACTAATTATGCCATGCACTTCAAAATTTTTATAATGCCTCTTTACAAACTGTACTAAACACCGCAATAAGCGATAAACCCGTATCAGTTGCGAGACTTTCAGAAAAAATTCTTAAAAATCGACAATTTAGTAGGATGTGTCACTTTTCGAGAATCTTTTGCTGTGCAATTCCATGTTACAGATTTTTTTTCTGAAAGTTTTATAAAAGGCACCACTGTTTCATTTATTGCTGAGGGTAATACAGCTTATAAAGAATTATCCTGAATTTTTTTGAGTCCCTGGGACAATTAGTTTATTTCAATTTGTGCACCTAGATCTTGAGGACAATTTTGCTTCTTCAAACTACACCCTTAAGATGCTTAGAAATGAGATGGAGCATAAAAAAAAAAAAAAAAAAAAAAAAAAAATTGCTTTAATACTATACAAAATGCAGCAGACACACACAAAACAAATGCATAGTTAAACCACCCAAACAAAAAGTCCTAAAACAAATGTTATTGCAGTGAAACCTTGATATCTTAAATGAATGCATTTTCCTTTATAAAGGAAAATGCAATACTGGTCCCCTTTTATTTCTCTTCAAAAACTCAATAACTTATTAGCTTTCGACCTCGAGATGTTGAGGTTTTATACTGTAATATTATTATAGATAATGAAATAGATAATACAAGTATTATTTTTAAATAGTTTTAGCAGGTCTTTTTTTTTTTTTTTTTTTTTTTTTTTTTTTTTTTTTTTTTTTAACAGTTACATGAATAAATAATTTAAAATAAATGATCTTCCAAAATTTTTCTCCAGGTAGAATTTTTATTATCTTAAAAATATTTTTATAATAGTACTCAATCTAAAGGATCATATAACTTATGGTAATGGTATGGTATGGTATGGATGGTGTAAAGAAAAAATTAAAGGCAAAAATGCTCATTATAGTGAATGCTTCCCCCCCCCCCCCCAACTGGGCACTGGCCACTACTGAGGAGAGGCCCGAACTCCTGACTGTTTAATGCCCAAGCCTGAGGCGAGATAGAATGGTTCATGGTTCTTAAGCCATTACACCACCTGAGCAGCATGTTATTGATTGTATTAAGAACAGAATGAGTTCAGTTCCTCAATGCCTACAGATTTATTTTCTTTTCAGTAGCATGCCTAGAAAGTTTCTTTAGGATTTGGGGAGTTTCATCCTCACATTGTAGCTAGATAATTTAAATAAAATATTAGATAGCTCTAATTAGAATGTAATTATAATAAAATCATCATTGGCATTTTATGTACAATTTTTAATTTAATAAATTTATAAATAAAGCATGAACATAGTGTTAGTATAAACTAAAACTGCCCGGGTATTCCCAGGGCCCTTTTTTTCTTGGGGAAGGGGATTTGAATATATGCAAATTTTCCAGTAAACAAAGAATAGAGAAATAATGCTTTAGACCTTTCATTCACATGTAATTTGACATTACACATAATGCATCACCCTCTAAATGCATGCAAAAAGAGTATTTTTATACTAACTCATTTTGAAACATCATAAATGTTAGCATGATTATGTATTTTAAATAGTCTTAAATTATTATTAGTAACTTTAGTATTTTATGGCCAAATTATCAGGAAATTATACAATAATTCAGATAAATTCAAACTCCACAGCTGATTTTATTCATGTTATTTGCATTTATATTCAACAGTTTCATTTATACTTTGGAAATCAAAATCTCTATGTATAAAGGAAGATGTCCTGACTGACTGACTGACTGATGATCACCACACAGCCAAATCTACTGGAGATATTGACATAAAATTTTAGGAGCTTATAGCTTTTGTGCCCAAGGCGTCATTTAAGAAGCGACTTTTAAAAATTCGAACTCAGACGGGGGTGGCTACCCAAAACGTTCGTTTCACATTTTCCTTCATATCTCAGGGGGGAAAAGAGATAGCCACAAAATTCTTGCTTTAACATGTAACTAATACAAATATCTAAAAATCAATTTCAGGGTTTTTTGAAATTTGCACCCAAACAGTGATAGGAGGGGCCAAAACGTTCTTTAACATTCTTTTCACATTTCCCTTCATATCTCAGAGGAAAAAAGAGATAGCGGTAAAGCTCTTGCTTTAAAATGTAACTAATAGAAATACCTAAAAGTCATTTTCAGGGTTTTTTAGAATTTTTATCCAAACATGGTTAAGAAGCCAAAACGTTCTTTTCACATTTTCCTTAGTATCTAAGAAGAGAAAAGAGATGCCGCAAAATTTTTTGCTTCAAAATCTAACTAAATTAAATACCTAAAATTCGTTTTCAGGGTTTTAGAATTCCAACCCGAACGGGGGTAAGGGGCCAAATCATTCTTTAACGTTCTTTTCACATTTCCTTTTATATCTCAGAAGTAAAAAGAGATAGGAGCAAAATTCTTGCTTTAAAATATAGCTAGCTGAGATACCTAAAAATCATTTTCAGGGTTTTTTAGAATTCGCACCCAAACGGGAGTAAGGGGCTAAAAGATTTTTTTCCCATTTATCTTCATATCTCAAAAGGTTAAAAGAGGCAGCTGTAAAATTCTTGCTTTAAAATGTAACTAACAAAAATACCTAAAAATTATTTTCAAGGTTTTTTAGAATTTTCACCCAAATGCCGGGTAAAGGGCCAAAACATTCTTTTCACATCTTCCTTTGTATTACAGAAGAAAAAAGAGATGCCGTAAAATTCTTCCTTTAAAATGTAACTAATGGAAATACCTAAAAATCATTTTCAGGGTTTTTTAGAATTCGCACCCGAATGGGGCTAAGGGGCCAAAACATTCTTTAACGTTCTTTCTTTTATATCTCAGAAGCAGTAGCGGATTCAGGGGAGGGGCTAAGGGGCTTCAGCCCCCCCAAAAGAGTTTACTAAAGGGTAACATTCTGCTTCATTATGAACTTTGTATATGTAAAGTGATCTTTTTTACTCACTTAGCCCCTCCTAAAAGTTTTTACATTGGTTTAGACTAAAATTTTGCTTTATTGTATATTTTGTTTGGGTAAAATAAGTTTTTTTCAAAATTTAGCCCTTCCCAAAAGAGAATTTCTGGATCCGCCACTGCTCAGAAGTAAAAAGGGATAGGAACAAAATTCGTGCTTTAAAGTGTAACTGACTGAAATACCTAAAAATCATTTTCAGGATTCTTTAGAATTCGTACCCAAATGGGGGTGGGGGGTGGGGGGCTTAAGGGTCAAAACTTTTTTAACATTCTTTTCACATTTTCTTTTATATCTGCGGCTCAGAAGAAAAAAAAAAAGATAGCCTCAAAATTCTTGCTTTAAAATGCAACTAACAGAAATACCTAATAATCATTTTCGGGGTTTTTTAGAATTTGTACCCAAAGGAGGGTGAGGAACAAATATGTTTTTTGATGTTCTTTTCACATTTCTCTTGATATATCATAAGAAAAAGGCATAGCCTAAAATTCTTTCATAAAAATATAGTGAACACAAACGCCTTACAATTATTTACAGAAGTTTTTAGAATTCGCATGAAAATGGGATAAAAGGGCCAAAACGTTGTTTTCAAGTTCACCATTGTAACTCAAAAGGAAAACGAGATAGGCATAAACTTCTTCCTTTTAAATGTAGCGAACACGAATACCTAAAGTCATTTTCAGGGCTTTTTAGTATTCGTGTATAAACTTGTGTAAGGACTCAAAATGTTTTTTTCATATTTGTTTTCATATTTTGAACTAAAATTATGACAACCTTAAAATTTTTGCATTAAAATGTAAAGAACACACATTCATAAACATACTTTTCAAGATTGCCGACCTCAAAAAGAGGTAGTTGACAAAAAAAAAGGTGTTTTAGCTCTTGAGTGCGAAGTTCTCGAAATTAGAGCCAGCTTAGTTATATCTACTGCTGGAAGTGCGAATGACTTTTTAACTGTTTCCAGATTAAACATGAAAAGTCGCAAAGGTTTGCCACTTTTAGGTGATTTATCGCCAAATTTGGCATAAAAAAATTAAGTTCCTGAAATTGGAGCCAGCTTAGCTATATCTTCCACGTTTGTCAAAAAATTGCCTAAACCTGCTGTTTATTTAATTGGAATATTGGTGTCTATATTCATGTAAATAAAGATGAAGTATACTTAGAAAATGCCTGGCGAGAGAATTAAAACAGTTTTAGTAGGCGATTTTAATATAGATTTCGATTTTGAAGAAGTATTTTATGGAACAAGAAAGACAAATACGACACACTCGCGGATTATGACGCACATTCCAAACAGTATTTAGAAAGATCAAGTATAGATAGAATATGCCTAACGAATACGGTAAAACAGTTTTTAAGGCGATTAAATCTAAAAATATGTTTAATATTTATTTATTTATTTTCCATTTGTATTTTTTGGTTTAACAATATCCATTCCGTGCGAAGAACGAGTCCTTCAGGTAGTTAGTTTTTAAATTTTAAATTATTTCCAAGACTTAACATTACTTTTTGCTACATTTTTTAAATAAATACATATTTATGCAAACAGAAATATTAGAAGCAGTCAATAAATAATGATTCAGAGGCAATTTCACAGTAATTATTTAATAAAACTCTAATTATTGTCCGTAGGTATTTAGGCATTTATCCTATTGTGATACTAGTCGCATGTGCTGTGCTCGTAGAAATCCTTTGGTTGCTGTTTGAACCAATTGCGCATCCACTCCTTGACTTCATCATCCATTTGAAATTGGTGTCCCAGCAATGCTTTTTGAGTTCACTGAAGATGTGGAAGTTGCATGGAGACAGATCTGGACTATAGGGGGGAGTGTCTCAGGACTTCCCACTTGAACTTTTGTGGACGTTCCTTTGTAGCATTGGCGGCTGTGTGTGGTATAGCATTGTTGTGCAACAGGATGACACTGCAAGAAAGTTTATTGGGATGTTTTGATTTGATTGCATACCTGAGCTTTAATAACTAACGTTTCACAATAGCGCTGAGCATTGACCATAGTTCCATGCTCCAGGAAATCGATGAGGAGCAGTCCCTTATGATCAAAGAATGAAAGCATTATGTTGCCGGTCCTAGTGTAGAGGGTCTTGATTTTGTTTGGTGAAGGGGACTCTGTGTGCTTCTACTGAAGACTTAAGTCTTTCTTTATGAGCTCATCCACTTTTGCAACATGCTGTTTTGTGACATACTTCGGTGCTCCACTGTAAATCCTCTCCAATCGATATGTGTCCTTTGCGAAAATGCTTATTCCACTCCTGAACTCTTGCCTGTGACATGCAGTACTCCCCATAGATCTTTTCCATTTGTCTATGAATTTCACTCCTTTCTACACCTTCTGCTGTCAAAAAATGTACAATACCACTCTGCTCAGCTTTGGATGCCTCCATTTCACGTCGCTTTCAGAAACAAAATGACTGATCACGTCTGATGCTCAGTTATTGTCCTTTTCTCACTTCCTGCGGGACAAAGTAATGGCACCTGGCAAGAGAACTGTGCATGAATCCGTTAGGCCACACCCGACTCTCCACTTTTCTACATACCATAGTTTTTGTGCAATATTCACTGACTCATTATTTATTGGCTGCCCCTCATAATTTATTTTTATTTTTTGTATTGTATAAATTGTTTATTGCAAATTAGTTTTTCTTTTTCCTAGGCATGGTGAAGGATATATCTTAATTGGTTTTTCATCTGGATATTTCATTGTTTTATCAACATTATTGAAAGAGATAGGACAGGTAATTTTTTGAATCCGGCTCTTAAAATTCGAAAATACAAATAGGTTTTTAATTTTCTTTAAACCTTTGGAAAACTTGAAACTTCCTTTGAATCTTGCAATGCTACACTACTTAGTAATTTTAGCATAAGTATCTATGGCTTTTCAGAAAATTTTCTTATTCTAGCTCACCCTTAACATAAAGTCGAGAGTATCTTTTTGAATGCAGCTTTATCACAAATCATGGATAGATCCAAAGTAGGCAGCTCATGGCCCTTGAATGAATTATGTGTCGACTATAAAAGATTGACATATTTTGTAAATTCTCAGGCATTTATAAGAGGAGAAAAAAAGTGCCCTCCCTTTTTCTCCACAAAAAAAAAAAAAAAGAAAGAAAAATCCTAGATCTCTCCAGTGTTGCATATCAATATATTGTCTAAATGAAAATTAATAAATCATAACCATGAAGTTAGAAATAAATTGATGTTTTGGGATTTATCAATTTATAGCCCAATCCTAGTGACAGCATTGTTTTGCTATTTGTATTCTTTCAATATACAGGATGCATAGAGTTAGTTTTCCTTAGCTAAGTTCTTTATTAATCTTCAAATTTTTATTACAACATAGGAAAATATAGATATTATTTAAAAAAAAGCAGTATAATATTTAATTTATGCAGTATCAATACAAATTTAGACGCCAGCAAAAAGGACAGCAAACTCTATTCAGATCTTTAGAATACTCGCACTACCTTATTTGCCCTTCCATTTATTCCTATTATAAGCACTTGTTCTTTTTACAGCTCGCTCGTCTATTTAAATTTATTTTTAAAAGTTAATTTTTATAAAATTGTTCTACCATACAAAAGCACATAGAAATACATCAGTGCATCAGTACAAGTATAGCAGTCTGGGATAAACTTCTTCAGAGGCCTTAGTTTTAATCATGCAGATTTCATACAGCAAA
Source organism: Cheiracanthium punctorium (assembly GCA_038373885.1). Lineage (NCBI taxonomy): Eukaryota > Metazoa > Arthropoda > Arachnida > Araneae > Cheiracanthiidae > Cheiracanthium > Cheiracanthium punctorium. The sequence goes on from JAWZYV010008393.1 coordinate 537,365, forward strand.
AATATCTGTAATATATTTTAAAGAGATTCTTCTATTATAAGATAACCAATAAAATTCTTGTCATTTTTAATGACCAGAAAGAAAATGACTTACAGAAAGTGTAGCCTATTGTTAGTCCTTGAAGTAATTTCCATCGCCATCCAGCACATTTTGCCAATGTGCCTCCAGTTGTGCAATCCCCTTGGAGTAAAATTCGGGGATTTTGGACGCAGAGAAGTCCATGAGTGCTTGGAGCAAGTCTCCTTTATTGGTGAAGCGTTTTCCAGGGAATGGAAGAGGTGGTAATCTCATGGTGCAAGGTCAGGTGAGTAAGGAGAGTGGCACAAAGTCATCCAGCCATGAGGCTATGGTATCCCTGGGCATCTTCATGACATGCGACTTTGCATTATCATGCAATCACAGTACACCTTTGCAATTTACCTGTGCTGGCTCCTTCTGTTGCAATGCCTTTTGCACACATTTCAATTGCTGCGAGTATTGGTCCCTAGTGAGTGTTTGGCCTGTTGGTAGCAGCTCATAGTGAACCACTTGATGACTAGTCCACCAGACACAAAACATAATCTTGACCTGAATTTTTGGAATCATAGCCGTACGTTCATTCACAGCTCTATCCCCAAATGCTTGACACATTAGGCGACTTGATGCAGGTGCTGATAAATCCACTTTGAAGTCATAAAGCAAACAACACCGAACAAGCTCCTTCGACACTTCCATTTCTTTTTGCTACTTTACGAGTAATGATTGCTGAAAGTGCACAGTGGACCTGCTATTATGTCTGATATTTCTACTCGCAACTGAAAGGTTTCTCAACCACATCATGCACTAATTTGCATACCTACTCTCACTTTATTTAATGACAAAGCAAAAACAGCAAGAACTTTATTGATTACCTTGTATTATTTGCAATATCTTGAGGAATCTTTCTATTCTCCAAAAATATTCCGTATGTGTAATTTATAATTTATACCATTCACTATGCTTTGATGTCTGTTTGATATGCATTATTCCAGAAAAAATCTTCCATTCCCCCTCCCCCCCAACCTAAATCTGACAACCCTAGGTTAAAGGGACTTTCTTATGCACCTTGTATATTCGTATTGCATGATTGCATTTGCGTAAATTGCCATATAACATTGGGAGGCAAAATGTTTCCTATTGTAGAAAATATTTGCAAAAGTGATATCTGAATTTTCCTCCCTGCCCCTCTTAGGCCTAAGCATGATTGTATTTTTAAAACAGTTATGTGAAACAATTAAGATAACTTAGGAAACATCTTGATATTGAAAATAATCAGATTATTTTCCTTAATAATGTTTCCAAAAAAATCATATATTTTTAAATGTTTTGCTACTGATCACTGAGATGCATCAAATATATGTTGGTTAAAAAATAATAAGTGTGTTCTTTATATTTCATTTTAGTGTAGTTATCTGTCAATTGTAAAAGTTTTCAAAAGTTTTTTTTTAGGGAAATTAACTTACCAAATTTTAATACTGTCCTCCTAAAACATTATGTAGGAAATGAGCCATGTACAATGCTTCAGTACCAGTCTTTTACATATGGCTGTGTGCCCCGCAGATAACAAAGTGATTGGTTGTGGTGATGATAACAAGTAAGTTTTAAGAATTCAATTAGTAATATTTTTTTACAGTAAAATCTTGGTACAATGAAATTTTTAGGCCCTAAGAGGCCAAATTTGTTATTATGATTGAATTTGTCATTCAATTAAAAAAATATATATGTATTTAAACTAATAAGAAAAAGGGTATGTACCTATTGAATTTCAGCTTTAAAATGTTCTGTCAATATACATTCAGACCTCATTATCCTGACACTCTCGGGATCACACAAAAAGAAATTGTTTTCATAAGTGATGTGGGATTACGACCAATTATCTATGCATGGGAGCTAAGCCTATTGGTGAGGGGGTCTTTCTAGGTCCTAACCTGTATTTATGCTAAGTTTTTGAGGAAACTGCAGAAAACTCCGAATGGTTAGGTCAGCGGATACAACCTGGTTTTGAACCAGGCACCTTCCATCTCCCAGTACAGAGCACTATGCTCTTGGCCACTGGTCGGGCTGTTTCAGAAGTGGAGTGTCACGATAACCAGAATTGCAGAAACCCGTGTTCATAAAAAGTTATGTTTTTTATACTTAAAACCAATTTCAGATTTATAACTGTTCTTGCATTTTTAAGCCATAAAGCAATACATTTATAAAAAAAGAGAGAGAGAAAGAAATTTGAAAAAAAAAAAAGTCAGGATATTTACTCAACATTTTATTATTGTGGTGTGAAATAATGATGCATTAAGGCTTGCTTAGACATGCTTCCTAGAATTTTCTTTTCAATGCTATATAATGAATTATAATCAATATCTGTGTTGATGGATTACTGATTTCTATTTTACTTATGGTTTTTTTTTTTTTTTTTTTTTGTGTATTTTGATGTCAGTTTTCCTGTACATTGCCACTGGAAATTTAATAATAATAATCAATATCCGTTGTTTCAGAAATTGATGTTAGATAATTCTTTACTATTTTAAGGCTTCTACCTAGTTTCCTACTGCTTCTGTTTTAGTGGAAGGCTCTTTATGTTCCAGTTCTATGTCACTATCACTCTCCGAGTCTGAAGAAGTTTCTGTCTATAGCGTAAACTCGGGCGTTGCAAGAGCGACCAAGGAGACGCTATAATTGACCTATGATCAGGCTAGCCGCAGCACATGGCGTTGTGAAAAAGTCCTACGAGAAATACAACATTCGGTGACCACAAAAGATATGAAAAGAAAGGAAACCAAAGACTTACCCCAGCAGTAGTTCAGGGCTTGAAGATCTTCCGTGAGAGAAAAGGGAAACACACATGAAAGACAAACACTCTAACTAGACTTACTAACAGGAGAACTTTATTCACTGGCAGAATGCACGGTACATTAACATTAGTGCGAAAGAACATTTAATGGGGTTCTATTCAAGAGGGAGATAGATTATACATGATGTATTTCAAAAAGGTAAAATGGCGCACACGCCATGTAATTCGGTCAAATACTACAGAAAAGGGGAGCTTGCAACATTTGTATATTTTTGAAAATTTAAACCGAAGTAATTTAACAAGGAGGGGGTGTCTTATTTGCCTAACGGAGACTTATCGGTCCTAAAACATCTACTACGGTACTGTTCCTGCCGCCTCCAGCAAAAAGGCCACGTTGTTTGTGTTGGGGAGCGCTTCCTTAGCGCGTCGTACTTACGGGGTGAAAAAAAAGGTGAAGTGAAGTCTTGCTCTTTCCAGACGGCTCGCCATCGCCAATTTTTTTGGCAACCCCGGCCAGACGTCACAGGCCGCGAGGAGAAAGCGCCGCAATTGGTTCAAAGGCAAGCGCGGGCAGAAAACCCCTGACGTCATCCCGGGAATGATGAAATATTTTGCCGCGGAGGTGATGGCCGGATTGCCAGTGGCACTTATGATCCTCATTATGAAGAGTTGGCGAGATGCTCGAAAATCGCAGTGACTGTTGAAGAAGGAACACGTGGTGCAAGCGTGCCGCCATATTGGAAGCACACAAAAAAACTGGCTGGTCGGGGAAAACATTTTAAAAAGGAAAAGGGGGGAAGAACCAGGAGTACACACATTGTAAAATTAATACTTATGAAAGAAAATGCAAAACAGGAATACATGTGATATTTCCATCACACTGTCCATTTCACTTTGATCTCTTTTACAATTTCAGGAATTGTCGACTGCTCATGCTTCTGCAAAGAAGTTTCTTATAATACAATTACCATGCTGTAAAATGGGTTATAAAAATTGTAAAATTTTCCTGAACCATCAGGATATCTGGAGTTGAAAAATATTAGTTTGAAAAATCTGTGTATGCACTAACTGTGGTGGTTAGTTCTTCTCACCACGGCCGTGAAATTTAGTTAAGGCGAAAAACATAAAATGGCTAAGCCTGTAAAGATCCTAAAGATGACAATGCGTTGTGTTCAAAAATCTTAAAAAGTTAAACAATAACCCAAAAGGGTACACCTCACCACAGTAATATGTGGTGTTGTCACTATAATATCACTTTTCTTTGGTTAATAATTAATTTAATTTACCTCCACCCAGAACGTTTTAGTAATTTAAGATCTTTCTAGTTAAAAATTTAAATAACCACTGTGTAATTTCTTACTTTTGGGGGGCTGTTAATTATTTATTTTGTTTTGGCAGTGTAAAGTTTTCTCTTTTGTTTACTTTTTTTTGTGATTAAATTTTCTCTTCACCGGCCGTTTTTTTTTGCCTTCAGGGTGTTTAAAATTAAGGTTCACCTTTTAATTGCCGTTCTGTGGGTAATCAGCACTTTAAAATATAGTGGCTATACTTCATATCTCCCTTTTCATTAAAGTTGTTTTGATGGGATTTTTTATTTTAAATTAATTTTCGTAACTTCCTGTAATCCTGCTTTTCCTTTTTTTTTTATTACTTTATTTCTCCGGTTAGGCATCTCCCTGTGAATTTTCAATAATTTTTTTCATCTTTTAAGTTTTGCTTACAATTTCATGCTATTGCATCATTTTCTGTGCCTGTTACATCAGATCTCAGAGAGGACGCTATCTTTCCCACGCTTTTCCTCCAAAATTGTTCTAGAAGCTTCTTTTTCCCCTCTAGCGGTCCAGATCGGACTATCCCGGAATGACTTTAGGTGCACTCTCTGCTCTGATTGGCTGAGGGTAGCGGTTCCGGAGTGAGGAGGAGAGGCAGGCGCGCGATTTTTGGGCAGTTACGCTTGGAGATGCAGACGATGTAGGTGCGTCTGGCTCTAGGAGCAAAAGATTTTCTTTCTTGATAACCCCAAGCCTGGGTGACCAAGACTGACTAATGATGTTGCCTTAAGCAACAAGTTTCAAAAAAAAAAAAAAAAACTACGATGGTTTCTGAATAATTAATAATTTTTTTGGGTGAAAGAGCACCCCAACGCCAGCCCAGTCCTGCCCTGATGCTACTTCTGAAATGAAGATCTGCTAGAAACAACCACCTGTATGCCCCGCCGATGAATATGCTGAATTAGTGTGATTGCTTCCCACTTACCCCCGGAGCATGTAACCATCAGCAAGCCAAAATTCGGAGCATGGATTTGCCGTTTCGGCACTTGTGCTGACGGTGCTTCTAGATGCCACCCTGATCCCAACCCACTGATGGTTTCTGCGCGCCTGCAAATGGTGAGGTACCCTTTTTCCATTTTAAATTGCATTTTGGCAAGCATCCCGGCCGTTTTCTTCAACCACATGGGACTGTCGCTGGGGCAATCCAACAGGAGTCAAAGATTGAATGACAGACGCAGAGGAGAGCGGTGCTGACGTGGTCGTGCTTCTGCGCCATTTTTTTCTCTCCCCTTTTATTTTTTTTTTCTTAAATGTACCCCCCCTTTTTCCTTTTACTTTTGTTTAGGTGTCATTTTGTTTTTTTCTTTTTGAGCCTATATTTTTTGTTTTGTTTAAATTTCTTTTGACCATCGGTCTTCCTAAAAAATTATAAAATAGGGATTGAATGTATTTTGTTGAAATGTACCATTCTGTAAAGTGTTAATTCCCATACAAGAGTAGCATCTAAGCTTAAATTTTGTAAATTGTGAATTTCAAGCAAAACATGACTTTCTACAGAATTTAAATTTTTGGTTTGCAACCATGGGTACCCAGGGGTTATAAATTTTTTTTTTACCAACATCTATGAGTGCTACCTGATCTCTTTTGCAGCACTGGAGCAGGTGTTAATTTGATCAAAATCTTTTGTAATTGTTTTAATTAAGCTGTGAGTTGTGCCATAGAAATGTGTAAATTTTCACCTTTTATTTCACGGTTCATTGTTAATTGCTGCAGAGACTTGCTTAAATTGTTAAAATGTTCATTGTGCTGCATATTAAGTTTAAATATTTTTTTTTCTTGATCTAATATGTTAATTGGTTAAATAAAATGTTTCAATCCCATCCTTTTGGTTCTCTTTACTTTGACAATGATCAACACTAAGGGCGGCAAGAAAAATTCCTGGGTTATTGTCATCATTCAAAACAACGCATTACTGATTTGTTTTCCTTTTTTTTAGCTGTGAAATTTAATTGTGGTGTTCCAAATAGGAACAACACTACAAATGTGTGTGTGTGATACAGGTAAATAAATAAGCACAGAAACATAAGGATTGATCAAAAACTCAGGCATTTATTGGACATGGCACTTTCGTAAAACATCGAGCACATAATGGAGCAATCATCCACACTGCATGATGGCACAATTAGAAACTGCATTGTGCAAATAAAAAATAAATAAAAGAAAAGGGTACCCCTGATAATTCAATTAGAACAAGTTGTTACAGGATGTTATTTTTGACATAGTCGTGCCTCGCATACAACTCCAAGAAGAAAAAAAAAATCATTTTAAGAATTAAGGAAAACTGAGAAATTTTCACACTAGTATTGTTAAAAAATTAACCCATTCCAGAACCCATTAGCAAATTTCCCTAAGAAAACATTTTCAGTAAACTTACAGCATTCTCATTCGGAGCTGGGTAGGAAAGAATAAAAGAGGATACAGATATATTTAGTTAATTGGTTAGCTAAAGTAATCCCCAGTAATACACCTTAATCACCTTGCTAAAATTGCTTGCATAAAAAAAAAAAGCAAATAGCACAGAGGTTACAAAAAGAAATAAAATAGTCCCTGCATCTCATTTGAGGATCCGAGAAAGAAAAGAAATAAACAGAAAAACGGCAAGGCTCTCACCCAAATCTCGGCTGGCTGGAAGGTGGGGCGTCAGGGTCTCGTCTGGAAGAAGCTGGCTTGGAGCATGTGGAGCCAATAAGACGAGGACTTCAGGATGTCTCGATGATCAGCCTTTCACTAGGTAACGGTGAAGGAAAACAGGGCCCCGCTCAAATGATGAAGACACTCAACAGCCCCTGCTGGTGCTGGCGTGAAAAACTAAAACGCACGGCCTTTCATTGGGATGTTGCGGTAGAGCAGCCTTCCACAAGGTACAGTGATGGTAAACGGAGCACCACACAGGTGTCAGCGTATCGTTTTGCAATTTTTTTTTTCTGATTGGGAATGCTTTATTTTTTAAACACAAAATAATCAGTCCAAAACATCAGATAATACGTTTTTCATTTAATTGTTGAATTTATCATTGAGTGTTAACATGTTTCTATGATAACTATAATCTGTTACTCCTTTGATTAAAGTATAGGATATAAGTCATTTTCAGTGTCAAAAATTTTCAGAGCATCGTGGATTGTGTCGACAATACCAGATGATGCTGCATTTGATTTGGAGAGAATGCATAGTGCAAATGTGCTGCTCTTGTTAATTTGTTGCCACATACACAAAGAAAATAAAATTCAAAATAGATACAGAATCTTTAAATCAGTTTTTAAATGTTAATGTATAATTTGTTTCTCATCCATGTATTTTTATTTTCTGAATCTTAAGAACTTTAAAAATGACTTTATGCTACAATTTTATCACTACCATTTAATTAAATGGTAGTGGTAAAATTGGAAATGAAATTAATTACACTTTGATATTGCTTTTGCATTATCCATTTAAATTTGTATTAGTAAATTGAATGCTGACAAACTTTGATGACGAAAATTTCGTCATGCTCATGATAGTTTTGCAAACATGAAATATGGATCCGGATGAAAAGATATAAATTATTCATGACACAAAATTTTGCTGAGATAAACAGATAAATATGTTATTTACTTATTTATTCATTTTTTTCATTCGTAATAGTTGTTTTAACAACTATGTATTACAACAAAAACAAGTACTTCAGCTAGTTTACTTATAAAGTTATGACAGAGTATTAAACATGATGAAAGTGATATTAAGTGTCAGCTGTACCTCTCTCTATGTTATTTTACGCCATTTATTTAGATAATATATAAATATTAATTTTTCTGAAATTATGTTTTCCTTCATATTTTGCTTTTGTTCAATCATTTTCAAAACTGAACTATTTTCTAGAATTCTAGATTTTTGAATTTTCAGTCACCTCCGAAAAAAATTCTTGGCTACTCTAATGGTTCCACAAAATTAATTTCTACAGTAGAAAGTTAATTAAAATGTCAATTTCATTAATTATAACTGTTGTTTAAGAAATATTTTAAAAAAGAGAAATAGAAATGGCAATATCATATAGAACTTTGCTGTCTAACCATACCCTCATTTTACCCCACCTTAGAAAAAAAAAATTAAATAGAAATTGTGATTTTATTCTTAATTTTTTTACATAATCCAGTTATTTTGAAGTCTCTCTACTAATATGTATAAAAAATGTAAATGATTTATCTAATTATAAGGAAACTAAAACAAAGTTTTTCAGTATCACTTGTTAATAGGCCGTATGTTTAGAGTAAAAACAAGAAGTTTTGCACACATTAATATAATTGAAATATCCCAAAACTTTTTTATAGAAGTACTTGTTATGTTGTGAAAATATATTTTTCCATTAAAAAAAAATATTGAAACATCTCGATTTTTAGGGCGAAAAAAGGTATTTCTCAATATATTCCCATTTTCCTCCACCTGACCCTACGAATGAAAATTATTCCAAATACTTAAAGTAAAAATTGAAATGAATATTTTAAGAGTAGAAATATATATGAAAACAAACAAGAATTAATATATATATTTTTTTTTATGGTTTTGTCTTTTCTTTATGTGTTTAAAATTATATAAATTATGTGTTCAATGTTTATTTATTTTTTAATGAAAATTATTAAATTAAGATTTAATTAATTATTTAAATTTCTTTTTGTTGAAATATAAGAGTGTAATTTTAGTGTATTTAGTATTTTGTAAAAATATTTCTCATGTAATTTTTTCATTGCCAAATTTCCCTTTATACATTATTTTCTGCTATATTCTACATTTCATATCACATATGTTTCTCTCTCTCTCTCTCTCTTTTTTTAATTTGTCACTCTTATCCCTGTTGTTTTTCGCAGTGCATACTCTGTTAATTGTTTTCTTTCTTATCAGGATTAAGACATATGACATTCGTAATTTGCAAGATACTCTTCAAATGATGACGGTTGATGATGAGCAAATGATTGATTCCATTAGTTGGAGTGATGATGGTCAGCTTTTAGCAATATCTGGTAGAGAAGGAAATCTTCATGTTTATCTTACAAAGTTACCGATTTTAGGATCTGCCTATAATGAAAATTTTGCTTACTTAAGTTCTTTGTATGAGGTTTCCATATATTCTGCTTCCAACAAAGTGAGATACATTTAATAAATTATGTTTAATAAGCATTAAAACTAATTAAGAACTTTATCTGTAGAAATTTAGTGTACTGTTTCCTTGTGATTATTTTGCTACTCATTGATGCTTTATGGTTTAGTATGTATAGTAATGTATATGTTTAGTAATTTTTTTAGGTTAGTTTAGTTTCTGAACTACTCATGACCATTTTTTTAAATGTTCCCTTACAAAAATAATCCAATTAATCTTTGTAAGTTTTTATAAAATGAATTTACCGCAGTGACTTAATTATTGAAAATCAGTGTAGCATAGCATTCATAAATTATTGGATATCATATCATGTAAAATAACACTAAAATAAAATAGGAGGATATCCATAGTCTAAAAAATTGAAAGTACCCTTTTCCTCCAAGACATATTTCAGAGGGAAAAGGTACTTTTAATTTTTTAAACTACTAAGGGCCAAGGCCCCTAGACTCTCTACGTTTGCTTTTCGTATGAGGCATTCGGCCCCTAAAAAGGCTTATTTGTAAAAAAAGACATAATTTATCAGACAAAACCCAAAGATTGGATCAGATAGAATGTTACTGAACTACACATTGCTTGGTTCTTGCATATTCATTCATTGGTACATAAAAATTTAAACTTCACACTACAGTGGACCCCCCCCCAAATAACACAGTAGATATTTTGTTATAGGAATCTGTGTTGTACGGGTCCTGAGCTATACTCCACCTGGAGTGCGGACTCCGCGTATAATTGCTGGAAAAATTATTTGCACTCTCCAGAAACACAATATTTAATGTTGCCATTCAAATGTTATATTAATTAGGAGCTAAAGCATAATAAAATCAGAACATCTGTTTCAGCTGTATTTTTAATTATCTAAAAACCTATTGGACTCTTTGCGTATTTGCCACCCATGGCGATTTTTCATTATTTGGCAACTTGCGTTTATATATAGTTAATAATTAGCTCTAAGAAAACAGTACTTCATACATTTTTTTGATAAAAACTACGGAACAGCTAGGATAGCTTGCCACCAATGGCGACTTTTCATTATTTGGCAGTTTACACATGCTCACAACCTATAATTACTGCTCATTTAAGGTTCCCAGAAAACCATTACCCATACTTTCATATACATAATTCTTTGCAGATTGGCATATTTAGCACCACGAATTGTATCATCTCGCCACGCTGGCAAATATCCAAAGTGTACTATAACTGCTATTATGGCATAGTTAATGCTACCAGATATTTCTACTGGTAGCAAATACTCCAGATGGACCGAACCGGCTTTAAAGTAATCTGCATTTTAATTATTTTTCATTTTCAAGATACTGGGTTCTAACATTCTGGAACTCGAAGTTTAGATCCACCCTGCTTGGAAAGATACCATTTTGCCAGATCATTCCTAATGCGAAGATGGCGCTTTTAAAATCATTTACAATTAGTTATTCTGTTTTGGAAAAACGAATAGTCGCTAACTCTAAACTCCTAAGCAAACTTACTATTTAGAAAATGTCAATTTTGTGTAACACACTTTGAGTTATTTATTTCATACACATTTTAATTTGGCGTAATATTGGTGTAATTCGACTTCATGTTCGTGAATTTCACACGATTCTACATACTTGGAATTGCTTTGTTGCAAAGGAATGAACGACTTTATGCCAAATCTGGCAAACATTATGTTTTATTTTTTCAGTTTTTTATTAATATCTTCTAAAATAATTCGATTTTCAAAATTTAAGTCAGCTTATCAGGTTCCTCAGAATTTTTCGAATCTCTGGACACCTTAGTCGAAATTCAAATCCTCACGGTTTAGGAGGAGATTGCCCAACAAGCTTTTGGCAGCAGCGGCTGCAGCCGTTACTTTTTTTTAGAATAGAGAGATATTTATACTGTTTTTAAAAGAATTACACGTGATTTTACTCTGATCATATTGTATGTTGTACCCAAATTAAGTGAAAGATGGTCATAGCTGAACACATTAAAAGAAAATTAATACCGTAATTTATGGAAGAAATGCAGTGGCGTTTATGAGTTTAAAAGTTAAGAAATAGTAAGTGCGGCGTTTACAATATTTTTAATTTTTTTTAGCCGATCTTCAACGAAAAATCGAAAAATTCGTTTAGTGATAATTTTCTCGAAAGATGGCGCCATCACCGACACGTACTCTTTAGCGTGCACAGACAACACCTCCTAGATATAGAAAGCCTTACCACAGCTATGTCACCGAGCTTTGACGTCATCATTCGGCCTACATTTAAAAGTTTGATTGTGATAAAATAAATAAATTAAAAATTTCTGGTGAATTTACCCATGATTGGCAATATTTTAATAACATGAGATAAAAAATATAATTTTACGACAAATGGCAGTTTTTAACCATAACTAATTAGATAATGTGATAAGGAAATAGATCATACTGAATAATTTTGTATGAGAAAGATATTTTAATTTTAATGTTTAATATGAGATATTTTCTAATATTTGTAGTATTTACCAGAAATTTTTAATTTATTTTATCACAATCAAACTTTTAAATGTAGGCCAAATGATGACGTCAAAGCTCGGTGATATAGATGTGGTAAGGCTTTCTATATCTAGGAGGTGTTGGCACAGATCACAGCGTAGCGAATCAGAATGCAAACCTACCCCCCCCCCCCCTAGAAAAGAGGTTTGATCTTTGATCCAGTTTTGGAGAAAGTCAGAGCGCCCTGAGATGGGTCCATGTCCCGTGCTCTGAAGTGGATGGCTTCATACATCCAACCGATGTCTCCTCAATTAAGTAAAAAGAAAAAAAAATAGAAGTAAATCTTTTACATCTACATTTTAGAACTGTAATTAAAGTTTAATGAAGTTTTGAATATATATTTTGAAGGGTTAAAGTTTAAAATACCGCAAAAGTGCACTACCCTCTATTAAATGCACCCGTTTTTCACATGAACCTCTATTGTTCTTAAAACACTGAATTTCAGCCAAAATGAGTCTATGTTGTGCCCGGTGCGAGTTTAACCCTTCCCTCCACCCCCAAAAAATAAAATTAATCTAAATTTTTTTTTTTTTTTTTTTTTCCCCCGCTGTGCGGCTTTGCGCTCTGTGCGGGAGCACTCTATGGAATAAACACTGCCAACTAATTGGTATGGTATACTCAAGAAATGCTGAGTGCTTTCAAAATAAATCCCAATGTTATAAATATCAAAAATAATAAATAGAACCATCAAGAGTTGTTACACAACATTCAGTTTAAAACAACAATTTGCTGAAGCAAGCTCATTACGTAATCAACAGCTGGCCATCCGCGGGGAGAAAAATGTTTACTTTTAACTGGAGCCTCTTTCACACATCGATTGCTGTTTTCATTTTTATGGCGCCTGGTAGTCTGTCCGAACTTTGTGCGGATGCAAGAAGGTTTTTAGAAGTTATTTTTTTATTTCTATAAATTCGCCTTTGTGAATATAAACATTGATAGCGATTATTTGAAAATAGAAATCGTAAGCTTCGTAAAATAGCGGTAAATACTTTAAAACATTCTATGGGAAGGGGGAGAAAAAAGGAGATTTTTTTTTTTACCGTTTATCCAATTTCTCCCGAAATATATCCGATCAACTTAATAGCTTTTCTAATAAATTAGGTCTAATAAGTAATGCAACATATTTTTATTTATTTTTTGTTAATTAAGAAATTATTTTAGAAAATATTGAATTTTATCTGGAATTGACTTTTCTGACCACGATCTCCCCCCCCCCCACACACACACCAACGATCGCGGCTGTGGCGTTTATGCCGTGTGCGGCGTTTCTGATGATTTTCTAGATAACTAAGCTCATTTTCGTGGGTGCAGTATTTACGCCGGGTGCGGCGTTTCTTCCATAAATTACGGTAATTAAATTTTCTCCAGATTTGTGAATAGTGTTAAGTTATTATCTGTGTTACGAATATACTAGAAAGTAAATATTCATCACCAATAATTAAAAACAGGTAAAAACACATTAAAATCCGTTATGTAGCACTTTCGGTGGCAGCCACCACCTTCTTCAGCTCAGGCCTTAGTTCTAAATGCCCAGCTCTCTTCCTCAGCAAGGCGTTCCACCCAGGATCTATCTGCGCTTGCGTCATATCATTTATAGCGCCATCTGTGGTAATAATCTGTAAGGCTTCCATATTTAGGGCATAATAACTATTTTTGTAATTGGCGAGTTTTTGGCTATTGTTAAAGTTGATTTCTATGGGGCGTTCTTGGGCTATTTTTGCAAGGGCAGTAGTGGTTTTATTGAATTTAATGTTGAAGGGTTGCTGTCTGTTCAACCGAATCAAAGACAAGATTTGATAAAAACATTTACTTTATTTTTCTAAACATTTGCCTGAAAATACAACATTTCCAAATTACACTTACAGAACATGTGTTACACTTGTAACTAAATGAGCTGGATGCCAAAAGGTAGCTTTAATTTTTAAGACCCCTTGCCTTTAGGGAAAAAAAAAATTGATACTTAACAATTAACCATGGCAACTTGCCATAACACCTACAAACCCTTGCAGGAGAGCTGCTAGTCACAGACCGTCCCGATCTGAACTGAAAAACAAGAAGAAGTGAGGAGATACGAAACTTCCCGAGCTTATATACTAAGCTACATACCTAGCAGCCAATCAAAACGCGACACGCAAAATGCGTCAAAAGATTTGCATATGTTGACGGACATTTAATTCTAGCTCAAGCACAATTTGCATACGCAAAATATCGTAATCGTTCGCAAGTGCGAACGAGCAAAAAAAACTACTGAATGCCAAATTACAGGCAAACGAGGAACACCTCAACTTTGAGTTTTACGCGACACATCCAGTCATTTTGTAAACAATACCATGCAAGTACGCATTTAGGGAGAGAGGAAGAAACCGGGATGTTTCCAGGTTATACAATTAAAATTAAGCTGAGTATTTTGAGTTATATTTTAAAACTAAAGCTATTATACTTTTTAAGTAGTTTTAGAAGGGAAAAGTTTAATTTTTACGAAAATGGAACTATTTTTAAAATGCTTATGAAATTTAATAATTACGATTTAATATTTAGTTTAAGCAGAGTTAAGTCTATTTTAAAAGACACATTTAAAATACATGAAACATCCAACAAATGTCAGTTTGATGTTCCTTTTTTCGGTCTTTGATTTTTCGTTTTGTCATACCAATATAGCATCCTGGTTTATTAGTACTATTGTCTGTAAAGTTTAATTTATAAATACCGGCGGTTACATCAGGATTAATATTATCTTTATCACTGCGAATGCGTTTGAAGATATTTTGATTGGGTTTTATGGGGATTTTGATATTTTTCTTGGCGGCTTCACTTGTAATTTTTAGAGCGACTCCCCTGCAGTAGGGAATGGCATTGGTAAATTTTAGTTTCGGATTTTGATAGTTATTAATTTGCTCCAGTTTTTTGATTCTCTTTTTGAAAAGGTTTTTTACTATTGATTTTGGGTACCCTGCGTTTTTACATTGTGTTTAAATAAATTGGAGTTCTTCATTGAGCAGTTTTTCGTTGGAGCATACTGTAATTGCGCGATTGACATAGGATTGTATGGTGGCTATTTTGAATTTGTATGGAGTTTTTGAATTAAAATGTACTATTTCGTTATTATTGGTAGCTTTTCTAAAAACTGTAGTATTAATATTATTCTTCGTATCTCTATTGATTTTGACATCTAGGTAGTTAATGGTGGCATTTTCCTCTATTTCTATGGTGAATTGTATGTTATTGTCTATTGAGTTGATTTCTTTGAGGATATTTTCAGTTTCATTTTTGTTAACTATTGCAAAGATATCGTCTACGTAGCGAAACCAAGTTTTTATGTGGTTGGATAGTTTGTCAAATATGGTCCTTTCCACTAGCCGCATTTTCCAGTCTGCTATGACACCTGACTTCCTCCTGACTGAGATCGGCGACCCCATAGGCACGCCTTTCTTTTGTTTGTAGAAATTATGATTAAATTGAAAATATGAGTTGTGAAGGACAAGATTAAGTGTGCTATTTATTGTAGTGGAAGTAGAGCTATTATCAATGTTGGAGGTGATTTGTTTATTGATTATTGCATTCATTTCTTGAATATCTATGGAGGGAGGTTAGTAACGTCAAATCTGACGAAGCATTTCTGTGAGTTTATTGTGATATCTTTAATGCGTTGAATAAAGTCTTCAGTTGAGGATAAAATATTGTTACTTTGGGGCATGAGCTCTTGTAGGATGGGTTTTAGATATTTTTCTAGGTCATAAGTTGGTCCTTCACATTTACTGACTATGGGTCTTAAAGAGGGAGGGGTTTTATGGTCCTTGTATTTAGCAAAAATTCTTGGGGCTATGGGTGCAAAATTAGTTAAAGTGGGTTGTTTGTTAGCTGGCCAGGATCCATTTTTGATTAATTCTTTATTGAAAATTTTTCCTGTTGGATGTTTTGGTAATTTTTCTATTTGTAGTTTATTAATGGTTTCTTCCATCTGGGTGAGATAATCATTTTTATTCATTATTACTATTTTGCCGGTTTTATCTGAGCTTAAGCAAGTTATATTATTGTTTTTCTTTAAGTCATTTATGCATCGGCAATCGCGTCGTCGCGGGAGGGGGTGTTAAATTTATTGATAAGTTCTTGTTGGGCTATAATTCTTAAGTAGTTTTTGTCCGGAGGAGGGAGGTCGGCTATTGCGGTTTCAATGCTGGCTATTGAATCGACAGCATTGAAAACAGCACGGCAAAGCACCAAAAAAAATTAACCCGAACCCCAGGTTACGGTCGGAGGGGCCTCAGCTGAAACGGAACTTGGTGTGGGAAAAACATGCATTACACAATAATGAGACATTTTTGCAAGAATAAATCACATTTATTTAAAATCTGGAAATATGGGTTCAAAACTTAAAGTGCACTGAAAACATTGGCACAACAGTTGAATAGAAATTAACATCTAAAGCTGTGAACTCGTGAACAAAGTTTGCTAAGAACATTGGCTGCAATTTTGCACCTAAGGCACCAACAACTTAAATAGACAATTAAATGATTTAGAACCTAAACGATCAACATGGGTGAAATACATATTTTCATTACATTGAAATTGGCAAAATTTTACTGCTCAAACTTGTGATCAAACTCGTCTCACTTTTTACTGCTTTAAAAAAATTGGTAGAGAGCAGGCATTACATGCTGCAACATTACCGCAAGGATCTCAAACATTAGTACATTTTACACTTTGTGACACAAATGAATACACATTTTCACATTCAGTTTAACTGAGAATTTAATCAGCGTTAGAGCCAATGTTTACATTTAAAATCACTGAAATTGTTGTTTACATGTTGTTATAGAGTTTATGAGAGGCTTCTCTAAAAATAGTTAATGAAATAACTGTTTACACATGTAGTTAACTAACTTGCACTCAAAAAAAAAATTATATTATGCTATTAATGACATTCTTGCAAAAGCAAAAAAAAAAAAAAAAAAAGATTTTTGTAGTTTTAGTAGAATAAAAGAAAAGTAACAACAAAAAAAAAAACAACATGGATTAAAAGAAAGTTTGGATAAAATTACAGCATATTGTTTAAGGGGACTGGAAACTAAGGTAAAACAACGTTAAGGGGGTTAGTGGGCATGAAGCCTGCGCCAAATTGGCGCAAAAGGGCGATGTGCAGTGCTCAGCGAGCAGTTTCTATGATACACAGTTCATCTCATCAATTCAAGGGCTTCGGATGGTCAATCTCTGATGCAGGAGTTGAGTCAGGACCGGACGGGTGGAGGGGCAGGAAAATCAGTGCATTTTATCCTCTTGGACTTCAAACAGTCGGTGGATGGAAAAGGATGTATAAAAAAATTTCACAGGAGATGATCCGGCGTCATCGGACGATTCCCTACGTCGGTGGAGATAACCGCGTCACCTGACCAGAGACATCACGCCTTGGTCGCCCTAGATCGTCGTGTTCCCGCCATCTGTTGTCCTGCTCTGGTGTTTTTGGAAGGCCGGTGTTAAATTACTGCATCATGGCCTCGATTTCGCTAGATGACTGCGTCAAAAGTTGACTTAAGCTACATCGCTGAAGAGGGGTGAGAACCCCCCCCCAAAAAAAGAAGATTACTTCATGTGTTAAGTGCACGCACCAAGCATCGCCTCTGCCACCGAAGTTCCAACTGATCGAGTCGCACACCGCGCGAAGCTAACTCACTCGAGGGCGTCGCTCTCTCCGCCAATCAGCGATCGCCAGCACGTTCGTGTCCTTCGAGAAACTTCTACAGGGAAACGGGCGGGAAAAAGTAGTTCGTGTGCAAAGCATCGCTCTTCCCTGAAAATGGCGGATGGTTTCAAGATGGCGAGAGTTTGAAGCGTGCGTTAATCGAAACAGAAAAAATGACGATTGACCGAAACAGTAGCTAGGCCAGTAAAAGGTCAAATCGCCCGGGAAAATGCTCAAAATTAAGAAAAATTGATCTTATTAAGTGCCGAAACACCGCCAAAATATTTAAAAATAAAATAAAATAAAACTTAAATTATGTGAACACACAAGGGCTTAGCTTAAAAGAATGGGAGGCAAAAGAGGAAAAAAAAAATTAGGGCAGAGCAAACTTGTAATATAAGGAAAACTGACTTTTTAGGTAAAACATGGTAAACAAAATGAATTAAGCAGATATCATAACAAAAATTATTTAAAGATGAATTTTAAGAAATACTATTAATAATATGACTCAAAAGTGAAATTATTACCATTAATGCCCTGTTATTTAGGTGAACTATTCATTTAGAGATTTCAAGGTTATTGTACAAATATTTATCGAAAGAAAGCCTATTGAAAAACTTATTATTTTGAAAAAAATTGCAAATACAATATATACTTAAATATTACAGTATCAATATTAACATTATATTTGAACACCTCATTCTCTTCCCCTTCCCAGAAAAATTTTTGGCACAAAATTTTTTTGTCCACATAATAAAAACTACCACAGGGACACGTCGCTACGGCCAGTTGGAATGACAAGCATCGCAAGCAAAAAAAATAAATAAATAAATAAATAAATAAACAATGTAGTAACACTACCTGACACAAAAAAAATTTTAGAATAGAAAAAAGAATAATACCTGCACCAGAATCACAGCAGTCGACACAGTTACCTACACCAAACCAAACCACAGGGGAAAAAAAACAGCTCCCCAAAAGAAAAAATTTCAGTACTCATAATTTTTAAAAGAAAACACTTTGCCTAATACACTAAAGAACACTTTGCACCAACCCAAGTCTTACATTGAAGACATCACATGTTACAAAATGAATACAGGAATATTAGGAAATACATTGACTGACTGTATTCTTTCTTTCTTTCTTTCTTTTTCTTTAAAAAAAGGGGGGGGGGAAGCTGAATAAATAGTAGAATTAAAATAATTAAAATTAAATACGGATGATTTATCCATAGTTAAAGAAACAAGAAATCCTATTTTCTCCAAAATATATATTTTGCCACAGTCCACAGCCATCATCAGTAGTCATTCGTGAATGGTGTTGATCGTTGCCGGAGATCAATACCATACATGAACAACAATGGTCAATGATGGCTGCGGACTGCAGCTGAAATATATTTCAGAGGAGAAAAAAAAATTCTATGTCCGCCTTTGGTATTTCTACCATTAGCCGACGAGCAGCCCAATAAAATGATGAAGAAGTATAAAAACAAAAATTTGTACCCTCAAAAGAGGAGTTCTCAGTTAAAAATTTTAAAATTTCAGGGCAGTCCTTGAGTTGGTTGTCATCGCTATCACCATGGTGGCACAGAGGGCAGAAAGCAGACTCCCTCACACCTATCCGATGTAAGTGTTTTTGGAGATAGTCATGTCCCATTGCTATCCGAAAACGTGACCCCAATAACTCTAGGCAAGGAGGTAGAGATTTGATTACATTTATCAAGCAGAGTTATCACTTATTCATAGCTGTACCAGCATTAAGGAAAATTCTGTTATCTCTTATTTTATTAAGGATGATTCTTTTGATGTTACTCAAAGGTAAAGAAGGGTTAGGCAGGGTTTTGGAAAATATAGATATTTCTTAAACTGTGAACAATAAAATTTGAAATTTTTCTTTTTTTTATGTTGGTAAGAATGATAAACTATTGTCTGTAAAGCACTCAGAATTAGCTGTTTTAACATATCTGCTTATCAGTATAAGAACATCTGTTATAGTAACAAAAAACACTGTATTAAAAACACATTGCGTATTTGCCATCCATAGCAGTTTTTAATAATTTGTCGACTTATGTATCCATATAGTTAATCATCATTTCTAAGTTTGCAACTAAAACATTACAATGTTTTCTTTGCTAAAAACTGCAGAACAGCTAGGATCTTTTTCCACCAGTGGTGACTTTTATTTTATGATTTACACCTGCACATAAACGATAATCATTTCCTATGTAAGATTGCCGTTAAATTTAAATTCTTCATATATTCTTATGCATAATCCTTTGAAGAACGGCGCACTTAGCACTGTAAAATAGTTCATTTTGCCACAGTGGTAAATATCCAGGCTTTACCAAAACTGTTTTGACTCTGCCAAATATTTCAGCTAAGCAATGAGAAGGAAATATCAAAGATGGACCCTGAAAAAAGTGCCATTTTGATGTGAATATTAGAAATCACAGCAAGCCATTGAAAGCTGCAACATCTAATGCAGTCTTTTGGAACATAAAAATTTAAACTTCACAACATATTTAAATATGTTAAATCTGTGAAGCGCCTTGCTATTTGCCACCTATGGTGGTTTTTCATAATTTGGCTACTTACTCATGTTTAAGTTAGTAAAAAAAAGAAGCATTGTTTAATATGATTTCTTTGCTAAAAACTATGGAACAGCTAGGATATCTTTCCACCTATGGCAGCTTTTCATTATTTGGCAATTTACATATCTGCATAATCGAGAATCATTTCCCATGTAAGGTTGCCATGAAAACAGTTT
Organism: Cheiracanthium punctorium; assembly: GCA_038373885.1. NCBI lineage: Eukaryota > Metazoa > Arthropoda > Arachnida > Araneae > Cheiracanthiidae > Cheiracanthium > Cheiracanthium punctorium. The sequence goes on from JAWZYV010008393.1 coordinate 557,585, forward strand.
TCCATATATTTGTATACATAATCCCTTGCAGATTGACATATTTAGCACAGCGAAATATTTCATTTTGCTGTGCTGGCAAATATCCAAACTGTACTAAAACTGCTGTAATGGCATAGTAAACACCAAGAAATATTTCTGCTTGGTAAGGGTTGTCAAATACCCAAACTGAACCTAACTGGCATTACTATAATGTGCATTTGAATTATTTTTCTCTTTCAAGATACAGAGTGATAGTACTTTGGAGTACACAAGTTTTAGATTCATCCTGCTTGCAGATATAGCCTTTTTGCCAGATTGTTTCTGATGCCAAAATGGCACTTTTAAAATCAGTTACAATTACTTATTTTGTATTGGAAAAACAAATAATCTGTAATTTTAAACTCCTGTTATCTAAGAGAGCTTACTTGCTATTTGAAAATTGTGAGCTTTGTGCAACACCCTTTGACTAATTTATTTCTCATACTCTTTAAATTAGTGTAATTCTACTTCACATTTGTGTAGTATTCCAATATGGCACACTACAATTTAATTTCTCAGAACGAAAAGAGCAGTTATGCGTTGTGTTATAAATTTGAAAGATAACCCAGGATTTCGCTTACCGCCCTTGCGTGTGAGTTGTCAAAGAAAGGAGAGCTAAAAGATGGGATTGAATCTCATTTATTAAACAATTAACATATTAGAACAAAATACGCAGTACAAGAAAAATACTTCACCAATTTTTAGCATGTCATGGCAGCAAAAATCAATTTTACCGTTGAATAAAATAAAGTAACATTCTTAACTAGGCTGCATTGACACATCACTTAGCTAGTTTTGATTCAAATGCAATAAATTTAGATAAAATTAATACAAGCTTCAGTACTGCACCATTAATCAGGTCATTTAAGAATACACATATAACTTAGTAAAAAAAATTAAGATCCCTGGGTACCCATGGTTGTAAACAATAAATTTAAATATAAAAAGAAAATCATGCTTTGCTCCAAAATCAAATGCTATGAAATTTAGTTAATTGTTACCAATGAAAACAAATTGACACTTTAAATAAATTTTAGTACATTTCAGTAAGCTTATGCTCAATCCCATATTTTATAAATTTTAACAGCATGATCGAGGGACAAAAATTTAGTTGCACAGACAAAGGAATAAAAATGAGAACCTAACAAAGGGGTGAATTAAAAGTAAATAATAAAAAAAAATAAAGGGGGGGGGGAAATGGCTCACTGGCGCGCCAACGACAGCTTCACACACCACAGCTACTGACGGTTGACATAGGCCAGATCTTGTTCCTTCACACCTGAGTTTCACCCATAAATCAGTCCCTTGTGGTTGAAAATGACGGCTGGGGACTCTTGCCAATATGCAAAATAAGAAGAAAAAAGTGCCTCACCATTTTCAGGCACACCGAAGGACCTTCAGAGGGGTAGGCAGTCGGGTGGCATTTAGAATTCTCCGTCAGCACAAGTGCCGGAATGGCGATTCCATGCTCCAAATTCTGCTGGCGCTCAGGGTCTCATGCTCCCAGAATTGATGGTAGGTGGGGGTCAAACATGCTATTTCATCATTGCAGTCGATGGGGCAATTCAGGTGGCGGCATCTGGGCTGGTGTTGGGGGCACCCAATGCAAGCCCAGGTGTTCCTTCACTCAAAATTTTGTAGTTAATTAGGAGCCATCATCATGGAGAAGAAAAGGGGAGAAGTGGCTGTTTAAAAAATCATCATCTGCAACCGTCTCGAGTCACCCCAAGCCTGGGTGACCAAGAAAAGCTACCTTTGCACACAAGAGCTAAAAATTTCACAACCGCATTGTTTGGGCATCCGAGCGTAACTGACTGAAAAATCCCGTGCTCGACCTCACCTCCTGCCCCGGAAAACCCTTCTCAGCCAATCAGAGCTGAGAGAAATCCTCAAGTCATTTCAAGATAGTCTGACTTGGGGCAAAAGCGGGGGGGGGGGGGAATTCAGGAAAAAGAATGGCGTCTTTCCATCGCATGATGCAAGGCATATCAAATAGGATGCAATTGCGCTAAATAACGAGAAAAGCTTAAAAGATGATGAAAACTTTTGAAAATTTACTGGGAGAAGCCTGACAACGGGAGAATAAAAGTAATAAAATAAGAAAAGAGTGGGATTACGGGAACTTGCGAAAATTAATTTAAAAAAAAAATCCCATCAAAACAACTTTAATGAAAAGGGAGGTATGGTGTACTGTCACCATATTTTAAACCCCTGATTAACCACAGAACGACAATTAAAAGTAAATATTAATTTTAAACACAGAAGGTTGAAAACAGACAGTGAAACAAAAATTTAACAAAAAAACTAAATAAACAAAAGAGAGAAAAAATTACTTAGCTAACACAGAACAAATAATTAACAGCCCCCAAAGGTAAGAAATAATTTAGTAATTATTTAAAATTTAACTGGAAAGACCTTAAAATACCAAAATGTTCTGGGTAGAGGTTAATTAAATTAAACACTGACAAAAGAAAATTTTAAGAAAAGGGATAATACAGTGACAACACCACATTTGTCAATTTCACGTGATTCTGCATACTTGGAATAGCTTTTTTGCAAAGGCATGGATGATTTTATCCTTGCAAAAATCGCCAAACCTGAAAACTATGATGCTAATTATTCAATTTTTATTAGTATCTTCTAAAATAATTTACATTTCAAAATTTAAATCAGTGGAATGGCTTCCCTGTAATTTTTCAAATTCATGTAGACACCTTCATCCAAACTCAACTCCCCACGGTTTCAGAGGAGACCGCATGGCAAGCTTTTGGCTTTTTTTCGCTGTTTTTCTTCTGCTTACTTGGTGTATATCATAATATTTTGCCCTCTTTATTTTTGTTTTAAATTCACTTGGTATGTTATTGTATGGATTTGTTTTATACTTGTTATAACACAGAAGAATCTCTTGGCAGAAAGAAAAACTGTATTTCTCTAAATAAAAGATAGCGACTATATAATTCTTAAATTGTAAATATATATATATTAATGTTTCTTATCATTAGAAATGCAGAGAGAGTGTACTAATTTATTTCATGCAGTTATCCATTATAGAGTAGGGTGTGTGCAATGAAACAAAATTTACTATTTATTTTTTCCTGTTCACAAATTTGCATGTACAAAAGTAAAATTAATTGAGACTTTTAGCCTGTCTTAGAAGATATTATTCGCATTTTGCCAGCAGTGGTGATTTAACACTTAAAATTATGAGACATCATTAAGAAACCAAAAGTTCTTTAATTAAAAGAAATATTATAAAGTTCAAATACATTCACGCTCGCTGAGCGTCTTACAGAACTAGCATACACAGAATATACAGAGGCTAGAAACGAATAGCATGCCATAGAAATGCAAAAAACTCGCAGGCAAAAGGAACCACATTATATACGTACAATTCACATGTGCAACAGTTAATTTGCATAAAACAAGGTTCTGACCGGCCAATCAGAAACAAAATGTCTCCGTTACTATGGAGATATGCTGCAGCGATCACGGCTCATGAGAAAAACCGAAAGAAGAACAGCGGGAGAAAACGTGACGTCACGCGGCGAGTGAAGTTGCCGACGAACTTCGGCGAACGCTGGAGAGGGGAAACAAACGCGCGGGAGGCTAGCAAGCGGCCCCCTCTCATGCACCGTGATCGCAGCAAAAAAAAAAAGTACATTATCAAAACATGAAAAAAATTTAAAATTACTTTCCCAAAACCTTTACACATTTAAATTCAAAACATTTTAGTATATATATATTAAACGATGCAACACAATACAATACAATAAACCTTATTAGACGTATTCTGCAGAATTATTTACAAACACACAATTTTTTTTTTTTTTTTAAATCACAAACCACAAATATTCCTGTGCAAGAAAACAATATATTATACACTTCGTTCAAATATAACCTCACAAAACTTATTCAGTCCATGTTTGTGGAGTGGCTTCGTAAATACATCAGCTAAGTTCTTTTTACTATGAACATATCTAAGTTCAAAAAGTCCATCATTTACTAAATCCCTTATAAAGTGTAGTTTTACGTCAATGTGCTTAGATCGAATATTCTCAATAGGCGATTTTGCATATCTAATCGCGGCCTCATTGTCACAAAATATCTTATTGTCTTTTAATTGTAATTCAGCAATTCCCAATTCATTACATTCATCTAAGATGTGTTTTATCCAACTAACTTCTTTAGAAGCTTCCGTTAAAGTAACAAATTCCGATTCCATGGTAGAAAGACTTACAAACTTTTGTTTGAACGTACGCCAAATTACGGGCGCATTAATCATGAACAGCAATATCCCACCCATAGAAATGCGATCATCTCTATTGGATGCGAAGTCTGAATCACTATAACAGTTAATTTCTACATTAGTTACATCTGACAAATTAAGTTTATAATCTCTTGTATATTGAACATAACCTAATAATCGCAATAATGCGTTCCAATGCTTTACACCGGGGTTTTCTTGGAATTGTGCTAAAATATTTACAGCATAACAAAGGTCTGGTCTCGTACGGTTCGCGAGATACGACAAACATCCCACAACGTTTCTATATGGTAACTTTAACATTTCATTTCTTTCCGATTCTGATGCAGGACTGTCCATCTTTGACAGGATACAGCCTTTAACAATGGGGAGAGTTGATAGTGGGAAATTAAAACTTTTGTATTGTTCGCAAATTTTATCTATGTGTTGGTGTATGTATAACTTTCCAAACTTTTCTTCAAATTCAATTCCTAGAAGCATTTTTGTTTTTCCTAAAACAGTGATATCAAATTCATTTTTGAACAAACTTACAATGTGGTTGACGCAGTCCAATGTTTTTCCAAAAATCAAAATGTCATCGACATACACAAGAAGAACAACATTATCACTATATACGTATGTACAATTACTCCATTCTAGTCTTTTAAATTTTAATTTTTCTAGTGTTCGGTCAAGTTCACAAAACCATTCTTTACCGCTCTGCCGTAAACCATACAAAGCTCTTTTAAGTAGGCAAACGTGATCAGGATGGTTGGGATCTTTGAATCCCTGTGGCTGATACATGTAAACTTCTTCCTGTAGAGGTGCATATAAATACGCGCATTTAATATCGATTTGACAGTAACACCAATTAAAGAAACATACAAGAATTGAAAAGAATAGTCTGATTAATGAAAAATTAACTACCGGACTAAAAACTTCGTCATATGTGTCGTTTCTATATTGCGCGAATCCTTGCGCTACAAGTCTGGCCTTATATTTTACTATCCTATTATTTTCATCACATTTCAAATTATATACCCAGCGGTTCCCTATAATTTTTTTATTATCAGGTTTAGGGACTAGTTCCCACACATTACGCGCATGCATCATCTTTAATTCTTCGGCCATAGCACACTGCCATTTTTCGACTTCCGCAGACGACATACATTCATTATAATTACTGGGAATTTTTATTTCTATATTAAGCGCTTCGGGTTGACAATTGTCCGTTGTTTCATCTAAATTTATTTGATCTGTCACTTTTCCTGAATAAGTGTTTTTACCACTAAAATCAAACAGATTACTATCAAATTTAATGTTATGCGCTTTACAGTATTTCTCTACCTCATTACCGGATCTTAAACGCATATTTTTACCCTCAATGTTATAATAAATATCAACTCGCGTTTCATCCTTTCGTGGAACAGCACGTCTAATCCAAACGATGTTTTCATCTGGGGGGAGGGTGATTTCACCATGCGTTTGCTCAAGACTGGTTAAATCCATATCATTTTTTTGAAAATATACAAATCTTTTATTACTCTTACTGGGTTCCAGTTCGGCTTCCACACACTTAATTCTCTCACTAAATTTAACATTTGATGTTTCTATTACTTTATTTTCATTTTTAAGAAATATGCGATAACCTCTAGTATCCGACGCATACCCTACCATTATGCCGGTTTTTGCTTTTAAACTTAATTTATTTCTTAAATTCTTTGGTGTGTTTACATAGGCTGTGCAGCCAAACATTTTAAAGTAAGAGACTACTGGTTTTCTACCTGTAAAAAGTTCGAATGGTGTTTTATCTTTATTTTTATGACAAATCCGATTCCAAGTGTGTACGAAGCATTGAATTGCTTCGCCCCAAAATTTATTACTTAAACTGCTGGCATGAAGCATAGCCCTAACTGCGTTCATTGCTGTTAAGTTAAACTGTTCACTAACACCGTTTTGTTCTGGTGTGTAAGTATTTGTTCTTTCGGCATGAATACCCTCTTTGTCAAGAAAATTTTTAAAGTCTTTATTACAAAACTCCATTCCATTATCTGTACGCACATTTACAATTTTTAAATTTAATTGCCGTTCCATTCGTCTTTGGTATTTTTGAAAACAATAAAAAACTTCAGACTTTTTCTTCAAAGTAAAAACAGTTACGTGCCTAGAATAATCATTAGTGACAGTTAAGAAATATTGGCTACCGTCAAGTGACGCAACGGGCAACGGCCCACATACATCAAGATGCAATAATTCAAGCGGTTTCGAAGATCTAATATTCGCTATAGGTTTAAAACTCTTCCTTCGCGCTTTAGCTAGTTTACACGACGTACAAGATTCTTTATTGATTTTTAATGTGGGTAATCCACGAACACTATTATTTTTACTAGTATGCACTAAATAATCCATATTAGCATGATTAAACCTGTAGTGCCAAAGGGCTAATTCACTGGTTGTTTCAGTTGACAGATTATACATTTTACTTCCTACCTTTTTGCCGTCCGTTTTATTTTTAATGTAGTGCGAGGGTTTAAAAAAATAAAGACCATTGGTACGTTTGGCATAAAAAATTGCTTCACCTGCTTTATTATGTACCCAAATTTTACCGTTTGTACCTATAAACTTTGCGCCAGCACTTTCCACCTTCAAACCAGATATCAAATTCCTACGCAATTTCGGTGAGTACATCACATCCGTCAGCTTTATAATATGTACTTTTCCATTAAGACGTACACCAAACTCTACAGTTCCAACACCTTCTACCTCACTTTCTAAGTTTCCTATCGCGAGAGACATTGTGGTGTTTTGTACTGGTTTATATGTGGAAAATAAACTTTTGTTGTTGCAGAAATGATTAGATGCACCTGTATCAAATACCCAAATTTTGTTTATTACTGCATTAGGTTTACTAGCTTCAACATTAAGGAGATTTTCGTTTACTTTAACATCACAATAATTACTAGATTTTACTTTTCGTTTTGTACCACTTTTATTTCTATTAAAACTAAGCTTTACTCTGCAATTGGCTATTACATGTCCGTATTTTTTACACCGGAAGCAGGGACCTAACTTGTTGGGGTTTTCATTTTTATGTTTTTGCGTGTCCTCAACAGTTGTGGATAACAAAGTACTCTCGTAATTACTTGTGTCCCCCTTCACTTGATGAATGCGTCCCTCTTCTACAAGTAGTTCGTCTAAGATTTTCTGAAAGGTAAAGTCTTTCTCTGGCCAACGATAAATCGTTTGTACTATATTCTGAAAGTTAGAATCTAAATATCGAATGAGCTGAAATCCCTGATATAACTCCTCAACAGGGTGACCTAAGTCGCGTAATTTAAGTATTGTTTTCTTTACTTTAGCAGCAAATAATCCAATTCCTTCTTCCGCAACATAACGATGCGAGAAAAATTCATCTAAAAGTTGTATAGTTCTAGCTCTAGAAGAGGGTTCGAAATGCTTTTTAAGCGTGTCCCATGCAACATCACCCGAATCTACCGTTGATATAAGTGAGCGAAGATCAGGGCTAACACCCAAATATATCGTCGAATATGCCCTCGCTTTACGCAAATTGTAGTCTAGTATTTCCTTTTGTGTAGCTTTATCGTCTAAAGCGGGTTCAGTTTTATCAATAAATTTCCAAACTCCCCTTTCCATTAACAAAACCTTCATGTCATCTTTCCAGGTGTTCCAGTTCGATGCATTAAGCATCTCTATTTGGTTGTGACTTTCGTGAATATGCGAGCACATTATTACCACTTTACAACACTAATTTACAAGAAGTATAATAAACACATGCATATGATGAAAATTTAAATATAACTTACAACACGGGAGAGTCCTATTTCATACTGATGAAACCGAAACATTACTGCAAGGAAAAGTTCCATAGTCTGTTAAAAGGCTCCTTTAAAGCTTGGTTGAAACGCCGATATGCTCGGCCCCCGTCGAAGCAACTCAATAAAAGTCCATTTCCACGCAAGGAATAATACGCCAGCTTGAAAACTAAACACTAAAACGGGGATTCGAAAGCTTGACTGGTGACGGAACACTTGAAGGCACAAGATGATGATACTTGTAGAATACGACAACACTAGAGCCGGAACACTTGCTTCATAACGCCGCTACACTCCTTGGTGAAGACACCTCGGTAACGCCGAATGACGGAAAACACCGGCCGGGTCTTGAGTTGAAAATGACAATGTGCACGTATGCTGTCATTATTAAAAGTCAGCAATGAGCAGTTTTACAATGGGATTGCTCGGCCCATAACCAAAATCTTAGAAGATATTATTCGCATTTTACCAGCAGTGGTGATTTAACACTTGAAATTATGAGACATCATTAAGAAACCAAAAGTTCTTTAATTAAAAGAAATATTATAAAGTTCAAATACATTCACGCTCGCTGAGCGTCTTACAGAACTAGCATACACAGAATATACAGAGGCTAGAAACGAATAGCATGCCATAGAAATGCAAAAAACTCGCAGGCAAAAGGAACCACATTATATACGTACAATTCACATGTGCAACAGTTAATTTGCATAAAACAAGGTTCTGACCGGCCAATCAGAAACAAAATGTCTCCGTTACTATGGAGATATGCTGCAGCGATCACGGCTCATGAGAAAAACCGAAAGAAGAACCGCGGGAGAAAACGTGACGTCACGCGGCGAGTGAAGTTGCCGACGAACTTCGGCGAACGCCGGAGAGGGGAAACAAACGCGCGGGAGGCTAGCAGCCTGCACTTTTCCCCATCTAAATGAATTTTTATGAGCTTTTAAATAGCATTTTCATATTTGAAAAATTACAAAAGGTAAATGTCTGTCAGTGTTTCATTGTACTCCATTTACCATGCTATGAGTCAAAATTTAAATCTCAGTATATATGCAGGGATGTTAATTCTGCGCCGAGCTGCTCCAAAACGCAAATCTTGCGCCGAACTGCGCTTTTAGCCGATTTTTGCGCCGAGCTGTGCCGAATACGTCATTTTGACTCTTTGTTAATTTTTTGCAACGCTTGCAAACTTTGTTTTTCTTATCTGCATTTATTGTAAGTGTTGACTCTAGATTGATTTTACAGGGCGCAGCTCCCGGCGGCCCTTTTATCGTCTTTTTAGCTGCCGGCGGCCCTATTTCTCTTCTTTATGCGCCCTCCTGCTTTTAAATTTTTTTTATTATTAGTCAGCAATCACCACTTTTTATTTCTTACATACCATTTGCAGCCCATCACGAAAATACGTTAATTAAAACGGCTCCTTCACAGAAATACGATTGAGTACAATAATTCCATCATAAAAATAGATTCGATTGAAAGCAGCCCTTTCACGAAAACAGTCTATGAAATCGGATCTTTCCCACAAATGCCTTTTTCAAGTATTCTATTCTTTCAGATCGAAATACTGCTACTGCCTTTTTAGGATCTCTCTAGTACGTTTTGTTTTTGCTGACTCAATGAGAAGCCCGATCGGCCGGGCAGAACTACCTGGGCATTTCACTTAGGAGTTGGGGGAAGAAAATACAGTTGGGAAAATCAAAATTTTCTTAAGTTATCTAAAAATTTGCGATTCCATCTGTCAATCCTCAAATATCGGTAACTACGTTTGATAAATAAGTAGTTGTGAATTATCAAACAATCATTATTCCAGAGTTCGTCGCCAGATGTATATAGTTATTGCTCTTTATGTTTTTAATAGTTTTGCGCACTAGCAAGTTTTTTTTTTTTTTTAATTTCCCCCTAAATGATTTCCCCTTTTAAATCGGCTTTCTTAGAACATATTATTCTTAATGTATAACAGCTATTTACTAACTATACATAATTAAGGATGATACAGAAAGTATGCCATAGCAAAACGACGTTTTGCGATTCGAAAATTTTGCGGGATTTGCTTGTTTGTTATGGCAAGCCTAGACAAGGGATATCTCCTAAGGGCGGTGCCTTGGTTGGACGACTTTTTAAAGAGTTCTAACATGTATTGACGTTACATTTGATGAAACCGACAAAAACTCCAGACCGAGAGTCGCGCGGCCTCACTTCAACACTTCCGGCGTCTACTATGTTCAGTGGCTTTATCCACTCAAGTCGATCTAAAAAACGTGCGATTTGCGACGTTTTGCGAATAAAGCAATTGAAATACATTATACTTTTGCCAAAAAAGGAGCATAATAATGATCTTTTGCTTTAGTTATTGGTGCCCGGTGCGGTCCTTCAGTTTGCCGCCCCATTCATTCTAAGTTTCAGCGTTCTGCCCCCATTTCGGTCCTTTAGTTTTCCACCATATTATTTTTAAGTGTCCTGCCGGCCAGCATCTTTTTTTTTTTTTTTTTTTTTTTTTTAATCTTGCCCCCCTGGTGCCCCCCCCTCTTATTATGCCACAGTTTTAATTATATAAAATTAGAGTAACTAATCAATTTAAGCTTATTTTCAATTTTTAAAAACTTAAAAAAAAAATCAAAATAATTCTGGAAGTTGTTTTAATATATAATTTGTTTGAGTACTTCTGGCAAAAGGATGTTAATTATTTTTATTATTTTAATTATTTTAAGCTGATTATTTTTGAAAACATTTGATAGTTAAAATAAAATATTAATGCTTTTTTCATTTTCAAAAGATTAAAGCAAGGTTTAAGAAAGAAAAATTTTTAAAGAGACCTTTTTAAGTATGTTACAAAAAATTAAAAATAAACTTTATGAAAAATAAATTATTTAAAATATGTTAAACTGTATTCCATACCTTTGGACAATTCTGTGAGTTAAAAAAAATATTTATTTTATACCTGCTAAAAAACTTACATGTAGTAATTATTTTTATTTATTTTAAAGAATAGTGCTTTTTAAAAATCTTATATTCACTTTTCATTAACGAGCAAATATTAAATTAGAAGTGAAAGAGGAAGAACAAATATATTTCAGTGATTTGATATGGTGTTGTACAAAATTTACATGACTATGTCATTTATTCTAGCAATCTTCTTTAATGCAATTCCAAATAATGTCTAATAGTAATAAAGGTATATATTCAGTAACTTTAAAAATCTTTACTTGATAATCATTCATTAATTATTGCAAACAAAAGAATTTAAATAAAATTATGATTTATATTATTAAATTTTATACATCCTGCACTGTGCAGAAATTTTATTATTTTTATTACATGCTAAACACATCTATCCTAATCCACTTACACTGACAGTCCTTTTCTGTTTAAAAGTTTCTACCAATATAGGTGAAATATCATATATGAATGTGATCCAGTAATTGTGGTCCAGTAGTGATAGTGTGATAAAATTAACAGTCCCTCTGCCTTCCCCTACTGCCTAACAAATCATGTCTGGCTAAAAATTTCTGAAGCCTTCTTCAATAAATGTACTATTCTTATAAATAATAAACATCTACATCACGTAATTTTGAGAGAAAAAAAATTAAGCAGAAAATTCAAAATTACTTAGATTAAAACTTCTTTTTTTAAAAAATCAAAAACTTCTAGTTATGTACAGATTTAATTCACATATTTATGTTATGTTTAGATCAAAATATTATCAACAAATCATTTTTCCTATTTCGCTTACACTTACTCCTACAGGATATTTTCTCCAAAAGAAGGGGGTGGGGGAACTAAAGACAAATTGGAAAAAATCTAACTATGCATTGTAAGTCAGAACACATATTTCAACTCTACATGTTAAATTTTCGGAGATCAGATAGTTTCAAACCAGTTTCTAGATATGTTATCTACCTGTACATTCTTGTGGAACCCCAAAGTGCCCTTTTTGAGAACAGGGTGCCCTTTTTGAAATTTCCAGCCAGGCGACCCTTTTTTCCAGAGTCAACACAGTGAAATCTTCAATTTTATGCTCCAAAATCATGTTAATTCTGATCCCAAATCTTAGTTTTCCTCGCAGAAGCTAAATTTTTTGTGCTCCCAAGGTGCTCCCAAATGGAATTTTTCTGCTCCCAAATAGAATTTTTCTGCTCCCAAATGGAATTTTTCTGCTCCCGAGGTGCTCCCAAATGAAATTTTTTCTGCTCCCGGGGTGCTCCCAAATCGAATGTTGGAGTTAACATCCCTGTATATGTTTTATGTACATTTATAATAAACATTAGTGAGACATAAATAGGAAATTTAAATGAAAAAAAAAACAAATTTAATTAAATTGTTATAGCTTGAGGTGAAAACATCATACTTTTATTAAACTATAGGCCTATAGTTTTTCATTTCATATTAAATTTTCTGAAATTAGACTCAAAAATTAACATTTCTGCTTCCGTTTCTATACCACCTGAAAGAACCAGAGGTGGTAGTTTTGATACATTTTGAGTGTTTCAAAAATATGTATATCTGAAGAATGTAAATTTGAAGCTTGGATGCTGTCATTTGACATGCAGAACTTTGCATTTCGTTTGATTTAAGCTTATTATTTCCCTGACAGAGTACATATGTTTACGTTTGAGTTCACCTTCCTTAATTAAAACATAAAAAATTCTTAAAAATTTCAGAAGATTTAAAAAAAAAAACCAACAACAACATAAAAAAAACAAATTACAATCTAAGTAACCTCACAAGAAAAATAATTGAGTGTGCATATTTAAAAAAAATGCCCACAGTTTGGCATTGATGTTAGCAGGACTCAGAAATAGTCTCTTTTTTCCTAAAAGCCTCTTTTTTAGTTAGAACTCTCTAAAAGTCCCTTTTCCATGTAAATCGAATTATTTTCTCTTTTTCACCATGGATTCTAGCCATTCCGAAGTCGTGCTGTAGTAACTCTCAAACGAGAAGCACCTGTAAGCCTAATTGCAAACTGACTGAGAAACCCATTCACATAAATGTAAAAATTTGGACTCTTTACTGGTCCTACTAATTTACAATGAAAATTGCAAACTGAAATATGTATCTTAGAACTATACCCTTTCACCCTCACATTTTAATAATCCAATCTGAGAACACAAAAGAATACACAAGGGTGGATCCAGATTGAATTCTGGGAGGGGGCCATTGATAGGGTGTCCACTGGAGACTAAAAAGGGGACTTTCGCTACTAATTTAAAGATAAGGTGACTTTTTTGAATAAAAAACGTCATTTTCATACTATTTTCAAGGTTCTGGCTACTTGTACCTTACTGCAAGCAACTAATTTGAAAATCAGATTTTGGATTTTGTCAACTCCCTTTTCTTTTTAAAGTTGTGATTGGTCATTCATCAAACAATCTAATCTGTTTTTTTAATCCTAACTAATATTATAAATGCGAAAGTCAGTTTGTTTGTTTGTTTATGACGCTTTCACGCCTAAACCGCTGAATCGATTAGGATGCATTTTGGTTTAGATATAGATGGGACTCTGGAGATGGTTATAGGCTACTTAGAATTTTAGATTTTTAATTGCTTTTTTAATTATTAATTAAAAACTGTTTTTACGTTGCCATGCTTGGCGAGTTTTGCCCATATCATATGATTCATGTTTTGAGCTAACAAGAATGCTATTACTTCAATAAAGAAGCACGTGCATCTGAAAAACATTAAATAATACAGAAATTATGCCAGTTTTATGATAAATATATCTATCTCTAATAATAAAAATGAATGTTCTCCAGACAAATCTACAGAAAGCAGAGCTTTGAAAATTTGAGCATGCCTGGACCCATGACTTCGGTAAAGTGTACCTGAGGCTCGGAAATTTTAATTACTTTTCTAACTATTAATTAAAAACCATTTTATCGCCCGCACAAAATGATTTATGCTTTTGAAATAAAGCAGAAATTCTATTTGCAAAATCACATGCATTTGGAAAACATAAATAAGTATGGAAATTATGTTGATTTTACGCCAAATTAAAAAGCATAAATAAAGAAAAGTGTACTTAAGTATTACCCCGGCGGTCTGCCAAGACGAGCGATTTTTTGCCAAGATAAATGCCGGGCACATGAAATTATTAATGGTTTTGAATACGATTGGCAACAGTTTGGCAACTCATTTGACGAAAAAACACTTTGGCGGGAATGACCGCAGGTATAATAGGTAAGTACCAAGAAAAGTCCAGATGTGTTTCTTAAAGTTCGTAAATCTCCAAATCCTACCAATAATATAAATGTGTACGTTTATGTGTTTGGATGTTTTTGACTGAATCACACAAAAATGGTTGGAAAAATTTGTAATGAAGATAGCTTATGCCCTGGATTAACATACAGGCAACCTTTCAAGCACATAGCATAAATAATTCTTTTACAAAGACACTCAAAATAATGCTAATGCATTGCGCTCTATGGAAATTTTGTAGCTACTAAACCGATTTTTAAACTTTCTTCACTGATTGAAAGTCCTAGGCCTATATGGTCCTAGGCCTATAGGGTTCTAGGCGTATATGGAGAATTCCTCTGTGTGGAGTTTTCTAAAGGATCCTAGCCCGTATTTTCGCGAGGTTTTTGAAAAAAACACGGAAAACTGTGAGCGGCTAGGTCGACAGGCGCGACCAGGTTTTGAACCTGGCACCTCCCGCCTTCCACTTTTGAAAGCAGAACCTCTTAGACACTAGGGGGACCCTGAGTGTTATAGGCTAACTTTTATGCATATATCACAAATAGTTCTTTTACAGGGATACTCATAAGAATTACATTACGCTCTATGTGTATCTCTGTAAGTACTGAACCGATTCCAAAACTTTTTTTCACTGTTAGTAAGCTACACTATTCTTGAGTATTATAGGCTAAAATTCATGCATGTAGCGCAAATAGTTCCTTTACAGGAACACTCAAAATAATTCTAATACATTACGCTCTATGGGTATCTCTGTAACTATAGAACCGATTCTAAAACTTTTTTGCTAATAGAAAGCTGCACTATTCCTGATTAACATAGGCTAAAATTCATGCATATAGCATAAATATTTCTTTTATAAGAACAGTCAAAACAGTTCGCAAATACTGTCGTAACTGTCTCTATTCGCCAAATGCCTGAAAAAAATCTAAATTTAGTAATTTTGCATACTCTGTTATTTTAAATGAAGTATACTACCATGCATTATACTTCATTTAAAATAAGTAAAAAGCAAATAATATTTAAATGCAGTTTCTTTAGTCGCAAACATATTTGTTATTCACACATGCTTCGTTTCTCTGGGGACCTAATTCTAAAGCCGACGCGGACGAAGTCGCGGGTAGCCGCTAGTTGTACTATAAAAATTAATGTACTATAAGATCTGTTATACAGGGTGTCCCAAAAAGGTGGTAACGGGACTTAATTCTTTATTTATTAGAAATAAGTGGGCAGCACGCCCGGACAAGCTCCTTTGGGGGCTCTCGCCTAGAGATTGAAAAGGGGCCCCTTACTGATCAATTTAGACGGAATAGAATATTAGAATATATAATATTTATAATTTATAATCTTACTTACCTAAAAACTACATTTAACTATCTTAGAGCTTTTGGGGTCCCCTCGTGCTGTGGGATTCCTGGGGTCCTCCGCTGTAACACTGCATAACGACGTAAGATTACTGGGAACTAAATAATCCAATGTTGTATATCTGTTGAAATCTGATGTTTTGTATCAAATTACGCTAATGATAAAGTAGTAGGCCCTATGAGCCGGGAGCCCTCGATGATCACCGACCAGTCGACTTGGCCAGTCCGGGCCTAGTGAGCAGTGTAAATCGAAAAAATGTTCAAAATAAGGTCGGAAATAAGACTCCATTCAGAAAAAATTCCTCTTGTTAATTTACAAAAACTTACACTTTTAAAATTTCTATATGACCCTTGTACCCCCCCAAAAAAAATTGTATAATGCCTAGAGTTTTTTGATTTATCATTTTATTCATTACTTCTTAAATAAAAAAAAAACGTGTACATATTTCCAATGACACACGTTTATTTTTAACTACAAAATCTTGCAAAAATGCTACTATTTTGGCAGCCAAAAAGAAAAGGCTACTAAATTGGCTACTTTTTTTAAGTCGAAGAGGCTACTAATGATACTATTTTTGCCTCCTGACATTGGTGGATACCCTACATTGAACATTTTACATAGGTCTATAAATTGTTCAACATGCAAACTGAACATATCAAATCGTAAAGTATGCGACTCTAAAGTTGTAAAACAAAATTTTGAAGGGTGCATACTGGAGTTGCGATTGGGAACACAGATGAAAAAATAACGTGCTTCTTTTCCGTCTGTTTTCATTTTTTACATCTACTTTAAATTACCGCAGTCAGTGTTTACACTTGCAAACATGTTTAATTCTGTGCTATGGTGAATAGCATAACTAAATAAATACTTAATGGGATCCTCAAAGTTATTCAGCAACATCAGGCTTCATCTAAGTCAAGTGCACAAATAATTTCTAATTTTAGGATCGCTACCAAAAAGTTAAAAATTCTAAATTCTAAAAAAGAAAGAGTTACTAATAAAGAAAAAATGTATTAAACAAAATTGTTCTTCAATGTTATTTTTCTTCATTCATGCAATTGTTATCTTTACTGTGCTTCGATGGGAACTCCATTCGATGGGACTCCCTTCTCCCACCACCCCCTTTCGAAACATACTTTTTTTTAAATATCTTAGTATATTTTGTTCCAATTTAAGTTCGTGTGAGCAAAGCTTAGCAGAATAGTTTAATTTTTCACAAAAATGCAGATAATAACAATCCATACAAACTTGAATTCATTATAGCCACTTAAGACTGAGATAGGCTGGCTTTTTAAAAAACGAATAACAGAAGCACCGTTTTTTTATATTTTCAGTTTTCAGACTGTCCTGTAAGGGGTTCTGCAATCTATGAGAAAAAAGGAAGCTCAATGTGCATCAGATTTAACCCCCTCTCCTCTTTTTCGTTGACTTTACCCTTCAAACTTCATTTTATTTACATACTCAACTGTACGAAATTTGCATGCATCTGCCATTCAATGTTTAACATGCTTTTGCTGTGTATATATTTCTATTCCTATGAAGCATTGGATACTATTTACTGCTGATAAAGAGCAAAAAAGGCAGATTTCGATGTTTCGTCTTGTCTACATTTGTTTAAAACTTACTGTTTTATTCATCCTTTTTTCTGATCTTTTTAAGTACAAATTTTAAAATATCAGCTAAGCTGACATCTCATATCATGAGTGTAAAAAAATCAACTATGCTGCAAATGTTGGTTGTGTATTACAAGGTCTATTTTTAGTTTCTTTTTTTCTAGAATTTGGTCCCCATTTCCTCTAGAGATATCATTAAAAACAGTTGTGAGCACTATGTTAGTGTTTTTGTGTCCTTTTTAGAGATTTCAATCTATGTATTTAATAGTAACATCTTTATTTTAAGGGAATTCATTCACCCACAGTACAATAAAACATGTTTCATTGTACCTGACATAGAGGCTACAAAATAAAAACATTTTTACTAATTCATAAATTTATGTTTTTTAATTCTGACTTTGGGAATATGATGACTATAACATAGTAATTACAATATTTAACAAATAAATAATTATAAATAAGAGAACAAGGAATGTAAAACAGAATTTCTTTTAGTGATGAAACTTACTTTCAATCGTGAAAATACAGTAATTTTCTTTAGCTCTTGTAAAAATTCAATTGTCTCCAAATTACATCAGTGACTGGAACAAATATTTGTATAATAGGTGTGCGAGTTACAATTTTCTATGACAAACCCTACTGATTTTAAATTGTATGTTTCATTGTACTCCATGTTTCATTGTTCCCCAATTTCCTCTACCATTCTGTAAGTTTCACACGATGTTATTGTTTTATTACATTTAGTACATATAAAAAGATTTTTTTATCTTTTGTATTGTAAAACTAAACATTATGGGGTCAGGAGGGCTAATTACCATTTTGAGCATTTTTTAACTTTGCAAATGTTTAAATAAGTTAACTATAGGAAAAGTATAGTTTTAATTAATTAGGAGAAAACTGTCATTTTAAGAACAACTAATTTGGTTTCCATAGGCTTATTTGGTTGTAATATAAAGGAATTGTGTATGCGTGTCATAATTACCCACAACAAAATTACAAATATTGGGGCAATTGGACTATTAGTGAAGCAATTCAGAACCATTTTGTTCTCTCCACATACTACTTTTGTGGGAGGAATTGACGCTATTATTATTGTTCTTGTTAGTGTTTACAATTATCTTCTCTACTTATTATAAAAGAAGATGTCTATGGGTATGTATGTGTGTTGGTGGCATTCCGGACAAATGTTATGATATCAATTTGCAGTAAAGTTAAAGTAATTATAGTTGCTATGATTTCAATTTAAAGTAAAGTTAAATTAATTAATGGCCTACTTAATTAGGAATCCTAACCTTAATTAGTGAATTTTAAGTCAATTAAAATTACTAAACATTTTGTTTATTAAGATGGTTTTGTTTTGTCACCATATACCAGTATTCATAAAGGAAGTAAAATAATAATGAAGTGTTTGAAATTTTATTTATTTTGTGTATCTCAATAACATTTGCTCATGGCTGACAAAATATTTTTTTTGTTTACTTGTTCTGTATTTAACGTTTTGGCGCCAAACATCTAAAAGATCGTTATTCTGGCGATCGTGTTGCCATCTTAGTGTAAGGTAACTATACATACGTTCAAGTAATTGAAATTATTGGTGTAACAATTTTCTTTTAAATATTAATTATTTGAAACATGGTTTGTAAGAGCTGACAGTAATTTTTAGGGAGAAAAAATGGGGTTTTTTAGAGCTGACTTTAAATTTTCATTAATAGCATTAACTGGGACTTGGTAATTTTCCCTTAAGAAAATTCTCAGAGTTTTCGTAATTACGTTTAGTTTTTTTTTAGTCCTTTTCAATATATTTACTTTTTCTAGAAAATCTCTTAATTTTCTTTTCTAATTCTATTAATATTCAACGAACGAACATCGATTCTTATTATATCGACTGAATTGTGGAAAATTTCATCATCATCGGCAGAAGGATAACATCGATGCACCCACGCTAGTCCAAGTTTCAAATAAAGAATGCAATTTATTTAATATTTTCTTCAACAAAAACATCTTTTAAATATGAATCCACCAGCAAAGCATAATTAACAATAGTCAACAATAACAATACTTCAAGTTTTAAACAGCCATCGTTTGTTTTCCAAGAGAACTACTTCCCAGGCGGAAGGTTCCACTGACTACGCGCTGAATGCATAAATAGAGGTGACGAGTGTGGGAAGCGGTCTTCTGCCCAATCCTTGCGGACATAAACTTTGCCTACGAAGTCACACCGCAGAAACCTAGAATAACAACTGATTGGCAGCTTTACACCAGCACCCTGATCGCCCAACAGCGCAAACTACCCACCCTGTCCACACACAGGGACATAGACACAGAAGTTGAGAAACTGACGATGGATATGGTAAACGCGCACAAGAACGCCTCCAGGAAGGCCCACGGGCAAGCCTATTACCGTCTCCCCGCAGAGATCAGAGACCAAATTAGACGAAGGAATGCGGCTCGCAGGAATTATCAACGCACCAGAAGCCCGACAGATCTTGCGGCCTACCAGCTCCTCCTTAGAGAAGTCCGGACGGCCATACGACAACTTCAGCAGGACTCCTGGGCTGCCCACCTAGAGTCGCTCTCAACAGAAGACAACTCCATATGGAGGGCGGTTAAGAAGATCACGAATAAAAAATCAGAGCTTCCTCCCATAAAGCACGGTACTCTACTCGCGTTCAACCCTGGAGATAAGGCTGAGGCCATTGCCACTGCATACGAGGCACAGTTTCGGAATACCGAAACATCAAACCTCAATATTGACCATTTTCTCGACGTGGTCAAGGACATTACCCCCTCAACCCAGATCGCCAGCACGCTGCCGACTGAGGTTGTGGGAGTCGTCGAGAAACTTAAACCCAGGAAATGTCCGGGCCTGGATACTATAACCAATGATATGATCACCAACCTCCCTGCTGGTGGCATTATGAGGATCACCCATCTTACGAACGCCATCCTGAAGACTAGATACTTCCCAACGGCATGGAAAAAGGCCATTGTATGCCCAATACCCAAGGCCAACCAAGACCTCTCTTCACCCACCTCCTACAGACCGATCAGCCTGCTCAGCTGCCTGGGCAAAGTGGTTGAAAGGATTATACTCACCCGCCTTCAGAAGTTCCTGGACGAAGCACAGATAATGCTGCCGGAACAATTTGGGTTCCGCAGCAAACATTCGACCACGCACCAGCTCCTCAGGGTAATTGAAACCCTCTCGGAGGGGAAACAGAACCAAGAGAGTGTGGCGGTGATCCTCCTAGACATATCCAAGGCGTTTGACAAAGTCTGGCACCCCGGACTTGGTTACAAGCTTGCTTGTATGGGTGTACCAGACTCCCTGTCACAACTACTGTGCAACTACATATCTGGCCGATCATACGTCGTCCGCGTAAACAATCAACTCTCCTCGGAGCATCCCATACTAAGTGGCGTCCCCCAAGGCTCCATACTAGGTCCAACGTTGTACAACGTCTATGTCAACGACATCCCCCGGCATCCCTTTACAGAGATAGCCCTGTACGCGGACGATACCGCTATTATCGCCAAGGCCAAAAAAGCCAAGATTGTTAAGCAGCACCTCCAATCGCATATTGATAAAATCACCGAATGGATGAAGAACTGGAAAATCAAGCTTAACGCGAACAAATGTAAGGCCATCTCGGTGGGGAGGAAGCTCCCGCCTTCAAGAATAATCGTTGATGACGTCACCATTAATTGGTCGGACAGCGCAACCTACCTGGGGGTTGAACTGGATAAAAACCTTACCTTCAAACATCACATACAGAAGACCAGAGGGAAGATGGTGGGTGCTTTCAACAGCATCCGCCCACTCATCTTTTCCAGGAAAATATCAACTAAAAACAAGGTGCTCCTTTACAAGGCGCTTATTCGCCCCATTGCGTCATATGCTGCCCCAGTATGGGCATACACAGCAAAAACCAATCTCAACCTCCTCTGCGCCAAAGAAAGCGCTCTACTCAGAATCATAAGATATGGACACCCACTGCTCGCCAATAATATCATCCTGAAGGACCTGAGGATGAAACCTCTGAGACACTTCCTCCTTAGACTTGCCAAAAGGTTCTTTAACAACCTTCGCAATCTACCCAATAATGTTATAGCTGAGCTACCCGACTACGAGCCTTCGGACCCTGCATTTCGACGCAGACCCAAGGCTGTCCTGCACGCCCTCGCGGTTTGTGCCCCATCCGCCCCCGTCCATGGCGAGTAACTTGATGGAAGATCCTCCCTAGTGGGGGAGGGGAAGTCAGGTCGCCTCTCGGACTCTCTCACTCCACATCGAACCTTCATATCGAGCAACCTGCCCGGAGAAGCCCTTTTCAAGGGGGGAGGGCAGGTCGATATCTTAACACCTATACTTCCTACTGCGGCTCTCTCCCACGCCTTCTGTCTGCCCCATCGCGGCCTCTGATGTTGGTGCGGCAATCTGCCCATCCTGGCTTGGACTGATAAAATCTTAAAGGGGATAGTTTCTTTTTCCCCGTCACCCCGGTGGTTCTTCCACCACTTTGCCCTACTACACACTGAGCGATTCGAAAAAGAAGCTCTCATCGTACTGGAGGTTCGGCCCTAAGGCCCTAGGCACTCCGAAAAGTGCACTATCAGTCAGTCAGTCAGAAGCGGTCTTCTGGTTCCGGTAATTGAGATCTCCTTTTCGACTAGTGGAGTTTTGGCTGAGCATCTATTTTTGTTCAAGTGAGACCACGCCGCTGCAAAGATGACGAGATCCAGGAAGAGCTAATATTAGCGATGGGGGCCCCCTTCATTCTTGATAAGTTTTTTTTTTCTTTCCTTTCTTCTAAGTTTTAATGAGCTCATAAATTAAGAAAGTAAATTTTAAGAAAATGTCAGCTCGGGGTTAGGATTAAAATGAGAAAATGGTGTATCAAAAAAAAAAAAAAAAAAAAAAATTGTTGTACTTTTAAGAATTTTCAAGCAATTTGTTTAATAATATTTCAAATGTAAGAGATTTAAAGGTTTAATTAAATAAATGTAATTTAGTTTGTGTAAAAATGGCAGCAAATTTGGTACAAAGGAAGTTCTAAACATGAAGTTGTGCACCTTGAAGCAATTTTTTCAAAATTCGACCTAGAAATTTTATGTTTTATACAATTTTTCGCATTTTTTCTCACCTAATGCTTAATAGCGGTGGTAATTATGCTTGCAGCAAAATGACATTTACATCATCGGATAAAGGAGAAAGTTTTCTTTTAAAAACTGTTTTTTTTCTGAATATGTAGCATAATTTGCAGAGTTTTAGGAATTTTTATTTAAAGATGACATTTGACAAAAATTTTCGTAAAATAATTTTAAAACTGTCGCATCTCGAATTCTATCCGTCCTAACTTTTTGATATTTTGGCAAATGATAAAACAGACATTCCATCCTCTTTTAAAATAAAAACGAAAAAATTATAGAAATTAAGTGATTTTTTACGAATTTTAATGTAACCTAATGCAGGGATGTTAATTTTGCGCCGAACTGCGCTTTTAGCCGATTTTTGCGCCGGTCTGTGCCGAATACGTCATTTTTGTTAGAAAAAAAAAACGCTATTTTTTTACTTACCTTTTATTTCCATGACATTTTATCTCTAAATTTGCTAAAGTGAAAAAAAAAAAACGAAACTTTTGTAAAATCCTTTAAATGTTTTCTAAGTGAAAACGTAAGTTCGTTAGCATTTGAAAATGGCGGTGTAAACATCGTCATGTCTTTAACGCCGTAATAAAAAAGTTTACATTTCTCGCCGATAGATGGCGCTGTTCCTGATTTGCATAAAATAAGAACTCTTTTTTTTTCCTATGCAAATATCCATCGTAGTCCCGCACTAACTGGCAGGTATAAAAAGGGCATCACAAGTTAACCTTTCGGTCAGACAGAGAGTGTTCTCGATCTGCTATGTTGTGTGTGTAATCAACCGATGTGATTCAAGTAGAGCCGGATCAGGGATCCGTGCTGCGGTACCCAGATGATTCAATATGATGTGATGTGTTTTGTGAATCAGAATAAGATCGCCGCTGGCGACTTATCTTCGAGAAAGCTTATTTTTATTTGTGCCACTAATCGGATGTTGCTTAAGTATTGTGTCTTCACCATGTGCACTATGTAAACCTACCATAATTATCTTGTTTCAATAAACTACAGAAAAAAGGTACCTAATTTGTCTTTCTTATTTAAACGCATATTCAAAACCAAAGATTTCTACTGTGCAACTCAACTTAAATGAGTTTCAACTCTGCCTAGAATCTACAAAAACTTATTTTACAGATAAAATCCAGTGACTATTCAATTTCAGCCAAAGACTTTCAATTTGTTTGTTGAATAACTTAATTTATAATACAATATTATCAGTTAAGTAGTTTCCTTTTCACGGTTATGGGCCTTCAAGCCCAAGTTTAAATGTGTTTTGAATATGTCGAGTGTATTTATAATGTGTTTTGTTTTTAAAGTGTTTTTAACGTATACAAACAGATTTTAAGTGCCTTAAAATTATAAGAGGGCGGGCCTATAGTGTTTTTAATCTTTTCTTGTAAATTGTGTTGTATCCTAACTTTCCAAAATGGAAGCTTCAATTACCCAAATAGAAAAATTGTCTGCCGACAATTATGAGTCTTGGCAGGAAAACGTAAGGGTATTGTTGATGGATAGGAATTGTTGGGAAATAGTCAGTGGTGTAGAAAAAAGACCCCCTGAAACTGACGCTAAGGAATTAAGGGATTACAAGATTAGATACGGGCGTGCTTACAGCACGATATTTTTGAACATTTCAAATGAATATAAGCCTCTTATTTCTGGCACTTATGACCCCAAAGAAGTTTGGGAAAAATTAAATAAACACTTTAAACCTGAATCTAGAGCTCGTGCTATGAGACTCACAGATGACTTTTTTTCATGTAGATTGAACGAAGGGGAGGAAATAGGCTTATTTGCAGCCAGGTTGAGGATGATAGTTAAGCAATTAAAAGACGCTAACGCTCCCCCAGCTGACTGGTATCAGTCATTTCAATTGCTAAGGTACTTACCCTCGGAGTATCAGGGAATTGTTCAAACAATTTACCGCTGGCCTGACGAAACATTTAAGTTCGATTTAGTTTTAGCCGAACTTTTGGCTGAAGAGGCCAGACTAAAGCAAAGTGTAGGGGATCAAGCTACCGTCGCAATGTCTAGTCAAGTGAAACGTGTTCCACCTAAGAATAGTGTAAAGAAACACACTAGAAAGTGCAATAGGTGTGGTAGAATCGGACATTTAATTGCTAGTTGTAGGATCCCTCCCCCCAGTAATCGTAAAAGTAACAAACGACAACCGAAGAATCATATGATAGAAGCCCACACAAGTGAGGATTTAAATGATTCTACATGGATTTTTGATACAGGGGCTAGTGCTCATTTCTGTCGGGATAAAAGACTTTTTAAAAACTTTGAACCAATTAAAGGTCGGTCGATGTCGGTCGCCATAAACGGCATTGATTGTTCCATAGAGGGAAGGGGAACAGTCGAGTTAACATTTCAAGGTGGTAAAGTTTTAAAAACATTAAAAAACGTCCTCTATTCCTCTAAATTAAGGAGAAATCTCCTGTCAGGTCCTGCATTGGACACTGAGGGCATTACATTTAGAGGGGGAAATAACAAAGTAGAGGTATTTTCACGTGACCGACAAAAACTATTTACAGCACACAAGAAACGTGGTCTGTACCATGTTTACCCTACAATAACTAATAAAAAGAAAGCAGAAGCTAATTTTTCTTCAAAAGGTGACAATCAGAACTTAGAACTTTGGCATAGCCGTTTTTGTCATATTAATTGTAACGCTATAATTGAAACTAGCAAGGGAAAGGTATTTGGTCTACCCGTTTTTAAATTTAAGCTGTATAAACCCTGTCATGTTTGTAAAATAGCAAAAACTAGAAGAAAGAGCTTTAAAAGTATTCCCAAGATTCGATCGAACAAACCCCTCCAACTTTTGCACATGGATGTTTGTGGACCTTTACCTAACCCATCCATATCGGGACATAGATTCTTTTTAACGATAACAGATGACTACTCAAGAAAAGTCACTGTTTATCCTATGAAGCAGAAATCTGAAGTCTTCGAAAATTTTAAGAGGTACCAAAAACGTGCAGAACGGTTTTTAAACAGAAAAATTATTAATATCAGAACTGACAATGGCATGGAATTCTGCCATAATGAATTTAAGAAGTTTTTGGAGGAGGAGGGCATTAAAGCTGAAAGAACCAATGATTATACGCCGGAACAGAACGGTGTAAGTGAGAGATTTAATCACACGGCCTTGGACGCTGTAAAAGCTATGTTACACTCCAGTAAACTGGGAAATGGTTTTTGGTCGGAAGCATTGTTATGTTTCACATACACCTGGAACAGGGTATGCCACGCAAACCAATCTAAAACACCATTTGAGCTATTTTGTGGTCGCAAACCTTCAGTAAAGCATATACGGACTTTTGGATCAAAATCGTTCGTAGGTGTACCACGTCAATTACGAAGTAAGCTCGAAATGAGGGCAAAACAAGGCATACTAGTTGGGTACGCAATGTTTACCCGTGGCTATAGAGTATGGCTACCGAGTGACAGAAAAGTCGTTGAAACAAGTAACGTAACGTTTGATGAAAATTTACCCACTCGTGAGAGCAGCGGAGTCGTGCTGGAACCCATTACAGCGGAAGAAAGTTCCGATGAGGAAAGGGAACCGAAACAGAAGATTACGAGAAACCTAGCACATCCGAGGAAAAATTTGAAATAAGTAGCGGTGAATCCGATGAGGAGGAGGGAGAAGAAACAATTGGTTTTTCTAAGTCTAAAGACCGAGTAGCACCACCTAAAGATGTAGTTTGGATGAGAAAAGCCGTCCCTAGGTCAGACGGGTCCAGAAATGATATATACTACGGTATATCAGGAAGCAATATAAGATTACGATCCTGTAGAGAGGTCGAGGCATATTGCAAGAAACATGGACTTAAGTATGACCCTGAAAAATTTAGTTTTAAAGGTAAAGATACCTACACCGGCATTGTGAAAGACGAAACGAATTTAACCAGTTCCTGACTAGAGGATATAGTAATTCCAAACTCATATTTTCAAGCAATAGATTCTCAAGATTCAGATGAGTGGAAGAAAGCTATGACTGCAGAAATGAATGTTATGTACGAAAGAGAAGTGTGGAAACTTGTACCCGTACCTCAAAATGTAAAAGTAATAGGCAATAGATGGGTATTCACAGTAAAACACGACTCAAATGGTAAAATTGCACGATACAAAGCTAGACTGGTCGCTCAAGGATTCGGTCAAAGAAAAGGTGAAAACTACGACCAAGTTTTTAGCCCAGTGGTCAATTTCTCTGTAATACGATTATTTTTCTCTTTATTAGTTGGACATTTTCATTGGTTTCATATGCAAGTAGACATAAATTCTGCATACCTATACGCCCCAGTAAAAGAAGATATTTATATGAAGCAGCCGAAAGGATTTGAAGAGGAAGGTAAAGAAAACTACGTCTGTAAGCTCAACAGAGCTATTTACGGCTTAAAGCAGAGTGGACGTGAATGGTTCAATGAAATACACGGAATTCTAAGTGAGTTAAATTTTAATAAGCTAGAGTGGGCTAATTGTGTCTACATTTATGAAAATAGTTTAGTTTTACTACTGTATGTTGACGACATGGTGTTTATATCTAGAACCAAAGAAAAAATAGAGAAGGTAATTATACTTTTAGAAGATAAAGTAGATCTAAAGAAGTTGGGTAGAACGAAGAAACTACTCGGGGTACAATTTGTTGAAAATAAGGAAGGTCTATTTATTCAGCAGGAAGATTACATCAATAAAATTTATGAGCAGTTTAAGAAGTATCAGATACCATTAGTTTCATTGCCAATCGCAACTGGAATTGTAATGTCAAAGACGCAAAGTCCTAGTAACGATGCTGAGACTAAGGAAATGGAAAAACTGCCCTACCGTAATATTTTGGGATGCTTATCGTTCTTGGCTAGTAGAACCAGACCTGATATATCTTACGCTGTAAATATCCTTTCTCAATTTCAATCTAACCCCGGCCAACATCATTGGAACCAATTAGTAAAACTACTGGGATATGTAAAGTCAACATCGAAGTTAAAGCTAAAACTTTCCAACATTAATGAAATTTCAATAAACTGTTATTCTGATGCCGATTTCGCCTCAAATAGAGATGATCGTGTGTCGATGGGAGGTCACATCTTAATGTTAGACAAAACCCCAATCTCGTGGCGAACTTTTAAGCAGAAATGTGTAGCCTTGTCATCTATGGAATCTGAGTTTATTGCCCTGACAGAGGCATCAAAAGAACTGTTATGGATGTATAGAATCCTAGATGAACTAAAAGGTTTAGACATTCTTCCAGAAAATTTAAAAGTTACCTTATTTTGTGACAATCGTGCAGCTATCGACTTTTCAAATTCTCCTATAGAGAACAATCGCACCAAACACATACATGTAAAGTACCATTTCTTAAGAAGCCTCGTTTTAGAAAAATTGTTTAAATTGGAATATATTAACACTAAACAAAACCCCGCAGATATTTTCACAAAACCCTTACCCAAAATCAGCCTGTCCACTTTCAATGACAAAATTTTTAGTTAAGTGTGAAAGACCTACTCCCGTTTGTGGGAACCTAGGCAATTTTTTTTGTCTCCTATAAGCCCTTCGGCTTGAGACCCTTTTTGAGGGGAAAGGGGGGAAATTTTTTGAAATTTTTGATGAAAAAAAAAAAAAAAAAAAAAAAAAAAAAAAAAAACAAAGAAAAATGAACTCTATGTAATCGTGTTTGTCCTATTATGTCTGTCTGACATCTTTACAGTCGAGGGAGTAAAGTTCCCCACGGAGTGCGATATTCTTAGTTCTGGTCTTTTCTGAAGTTTTCGAGCAGCCTCAAAAGCGTCTCGCGAGGTGAAACTGTAATTTGCCAGAGAATCCTGAGGTGATTGGTTAGTTCTAAGAGTAGAGTATTTTCGTCCCAATCACAGGAGATGTTAAAGTTTTATTTCAGTAAGTCCCATTTTTGCTAGTGGAAGCTCCTATATGTCCACCCTAGTCTGCAAGGTGTTGTGTCAGGCATATAATGTGTTAACCTATAACACAAACTTTTTTTTTCAAATTTTTTCGGGATGCATCCCAGCTCGATCTCAGTTGGATTTCAATTCGAGCTTTTTTTCAAATTTAATTCGTATTTTTTTTTCTCACTGCAATGTACTGTACTGTATTATATTGAATGAACTTTGCAAAATGTGAGTATTTTCTAAAGTGCACTGAACGTATATCAAGAGTAATTTTTGAAGTATGAATATTTTTATGATTAGAAATGTGTTTATTAATGTCCTAGCATATGTGTTTATTAATGTTCTAGCATAAGTGTTTATATTTGAATGCATTTATATAGTAATTTCTAGTAAGTTGAAAATTTTTTGAAATGAAGTAATTTTTGAAATGTGTACTAACCATGCTGGCCAGCAACAACTGTATATAGTGTTTCTACTAACCTTTAGTGAATTTTGAAGCATTTTTCATGCATCATGTTTAACTTAATTTTTTCGTTAAAGAGGAAAGGTTACCTCTAATTTTCGTTTACTTTGAATCTGCCAGTTTTCTAAATGTCATGGAAGGCGGGCCCTTGTTAGAAAAAAAAAACGCTATTTTTTTACTTACCTTTTATTTCCATGACATTTTATCTCTAAATTTGCTAAAGTGAAAAAAAAAAACGAAACTTTTGTAAAATCCTTTAAATGTTTTCTAAGTGAAAACGTAAGTTCGTTAGCATTTGAAAATGGCGGTGTAAACATCGTCATGTCTTTAACGCCGTAATAAAAAGTTTACATTTCTCGCCGATAGATGGCGCTGTTCCTGATTTGCATAAAATAAGAACTCTTTTTTTTCCCTATGCAAATATCCATCGTAGTCCCGCACTAACTGGCAGGTATAAAAAGGGCATCACAAGTTAACCTTTCGGTCAGACAGAGAGTGTTCTCGATCTGCTATGTTGTGTGTGTAATCAACCGATGTGATTCAAGTAGAGCCGGATCAGGGATCCGTGCTGCGGTACCCAGATGATTCAATATGATGTGATGTGTTTTGCGAATCAGAATAAGATCGCCGCTGGCGACTTATCTTCGAGAAAGCTTATTTTTATTTGTGCCACTAATCGGATCTTGCTTAAGTATTGTGTCTTCACCATGTGCACTATGTAAACCTACCATAATCATCTTGTTTCAATAAACTACAGAAAAAAGGTACCTAATTTGTCTTTCTTATTTAAACGCATATTCAAAACCAAAGATTTCTACTGTGCAACTCAACTTAAATGAGTTTCAACTCTGCCTAGAATCTACAAAAACTTATTTTGTTTACTCAATTTGTTTGTTGAATAACTTAATTTATAATACAATATAATCAGTTAAGTAGTTTCCTTTTCAATTTTGACTCTTTCAGGGTGCGCCGAAACACAAATATTGCGCCGAACTGCGCTTTTAGCCGATTTTTGCGGCGGTCTGATCCGAATACATCATTTGACTCTTTGTTAAATTTTTGATTTGATTGTTAAATTTTTAAATTAAATAACCCGGCCCGTAGCAAGAATGAAAATTGGAAGCATGACCGGTTTAGAAATCAGAATCTAGGCTGTCTGAATTAATAGAATATTTCATTTCAAAATAATCCGGAAATCCGCTGCCAGTGGTGTAGTCGCGGGGGGGGTAGAGATCTGTGCGGGCCCAGGCTTTTGCAGCACGATTCATTCAAGGCACGGGCTGACCTCAGCATTTTCTAGAATGGACCGGAACAAGCGTATACTCTCAAAGACGGTCCTCTGCGCTTGCAAAATCGAGCCTTTCCGGAAATTTTTGCTCTCCTAAAATTTGGACAAGACCAAACGATTGGCTTGTGATTCCCCCCCCCCCTTCCTTAAATCATGATTGATATACGAGCTTGACCGGGTCTGAATTTTTTATTTTGATTAAGTGCCGGGCCGGGCTAGACATTTTCGGCCCGTGAAGATCATGAGCGGGGAGATGCCGTCTCACTACTTCTTCATTCGAGCTTATGTCAGCAAAAGTAAGCGTTCTTCACTTTTCATCATGGACGTATGATTTTTGAGTCTTCAGTTGCCAGTGTTCCTAAACCTTTTTTCTTAAAACCACACCACTGTTTTTCTTTTTGTGTGTGTGCAGGCTCTACGAGAGGGGGTGGGCGGGCAGACGGGGCGACGCCTCTGGGCCGGTGTTCAGCCAAAGTGCGTCCGCAAATTTTTCAGAATGTGTTACGAATTTCATTTATAGATCCGTAATTAAAGTCTTTATTTTAAAATAGACTAAATTTTGAATACATAATTCTAGAATGATATAAACGGCAGAAATGTTAATTCTACAATTTAAATATTAGTATTTTTACAACCTTCGAACATGCATTAAAAGTACCATTGCATATAAGAAAGACTTCCCTCCCACTCTCTTTCCATTTAGCATTTATATGAAAACCATTAAAAAGAGCAGTTTCACACACACACACACACAAAAAAAAAATTCCTACCGTCCATGTAAATCCATGTGTTGTTTTTACCAAGTTGCTGATAGCATAGCCTGTATACACCCTTTTTTTTTCCCAGAGCTTTCCTAAAGTGCTTTCAAATAGTGTTTTGCTTTTAGCAAATGGTGTTTGCTTGCAAACTTTGCTTTTCTTGTATGCATTTATTGTGTTCCTAAATCTTCAATTTTATGCTCCAAAATCATGTTAATTCTGATCTCGAATCTTAGTTTTCCTCTCGGAAACTATTTTTTCGTGCTCCCGAGGTGCTCCCAAATGGAATTTTTCTGCTCCCAAATAGAATTTTTCTGCTCCCAAATGGAATTTTTCTGCTCCCAAATGGAATTTTTCTGCTCCCAAATGGAATTTTTCTGCTCCCAAATAGAATTTTTCTGCTCCCAAATGGAATTTTTCTGCTCCCGAGGTGCTCCCAAATGAAATTTTTTCTGCTCCCGGGGTGCTCCCAAATCGAGTGTTGGAGTTAACATCCCTGCCTAATGTTTAAATTTTAATAGCATCAAAGCGGAGAGCTTATGCCATTACATTAATAAATCATGGCATGAAAATTTGCATTGCCACAGAAAGTATTAGGTTATCTAGTTTTTTTTTTTCAATACTTTCAAATACTTTTCCATTTAAAAACTCTATCGATAGAGTTTTTAAATGGGTACGGGATTTTCAATTCGCAAGTGAGGATCTATGATGTCAAATGCTTTAAGATGCATAAAAATTATGCCACAATTTTAACGCATTCATCCCTGCTTTTTTTTTTAACTCAAGGAGGTGATATTTTGATTAAAACTTACTATAGAAATAAACTAAGTAAGAAACTCATGATTATTATTATTATAAGTGGCATTTTAATCCATTGCTTATTTAAAAATTGAAGTATTTTAACGCAGCTGGAATATTCTTCATCTTAAAAGCTACAAAGTTTGTTTTAAAGCAGGATATATTAAAAATTTTCTATTTACTTTTTTATTTTTTGCATTTAATTATGCCGCAGGCATGTATGTTTCCTAACATATGCATGTTACGAGTATAGTTTTATTTTGACGTTGGGTTACGTTCTCCATAGTGTCCTATTCCTATATAAAGCAAAAAATGTTTCAACAGCATTGTAAATTTTAATATGATACCATTTGAAAACTACTGTGTGAAATATCCAAATTAACTCGACCAACCGGGTTATCTTTTTTTTTTTTGGCAGTTAAACAGTGACGTCATAAATTTTTAAAAATGCGTGAAATTTGTAAACTCTGCAGCTCTAAATTCCTGTCACAATTAGAGCGATTCTAAATAGCTCCTCGAGATTACAAAGTTGGATGTTTTCTTGAGACAAAACCATGGTGAATTTATAAGATATCGCTATATTGGATACAGGGATATTTAAATTCGCATAGGTTGGATATTTTCCACCATGGCATGATGAAATGTTTTACAGTGCTAAATATGCCAATCTTGCAAAACTATGCATAAATTGTATATATATGGAGAGCTTCCTTAAATGGCAACTATTATGTGAAATGATTATTGTTTATGCTAATGCATAAATTGCAAAGAATCGCCATAGAATAAAAAGGTCCCATTTGTGCCAAATAATGTAAGCTATTTATTTAAATCGAGCCTTGAAAAGGGAGAAGCGAAGGTAGATAGTAGTAATGTGCATAATAAGTAGTATTAGTAGATTTGTAAGGATAGTATGAATAAATCACAATATACTACGTTAATAAATATTTCATGAAATTAAAAGTGTTCTCTTTATCCTTTTTCAACGGTTCTCGTACAACCAACTGAGTAATTCTAATTTGGGTTAATATATCCCGCAGTAGTTTCAACAGAGGAGATTACTTGAACTTTTTCAAAAAAGAAATTCTGTTTTGTCATGTGCAGATAGGATTTTAGTAAAATATTCCCTTCTTCCTGTATGAAGAGCGGGTGCGTAACTATTTTAAAATAAACGGTTGTCCATTTCATGCAGTGTCTGAGGTATTTAATGCTACAACTTGAACCTAAAAAACAGTATGATGTAGAAATAACACATTTTGAAAGTCAAGAGTTCTCTACAAAAGTCTAAGCTTTTTAAACTTTTCTGATCGCGTTTGACACTGACGTAGTTTTCTGAGTCATTATATCGCAATAATGCCAGGTTAGTACTCATGACGCAAACTTTACATCAAGAGTCAAATAATGTTGTTTTTATTTTAGATTCTACACCACTGGAATAATTGGAATTACACATGTTAGGGAAACTACGTTTACTACTGTGCAAAGAATGGGCATGCAACTAGTAGTGCATAAACGAATGAAAGAAAATTAATAATAATATTATTTTTTTTATTTATTAAACTAAAATAGTCTCTTGCTGCCAAGATGTGTTGAAAATTACTGTTTATAAAAGGGAAAGAATCAAACAAATACTGTAAAAAATGGAACTGTTGAAAATTTTGAAAGAAATTGTATTAAGTAATGTTGACCTTTTAAGAAAAGAATGAAATATTCAAAATAAATATTTAAGACAGTTCAAAAGTCTGCAATGCCCCTTTGAGTCATCTTTCAGAAAATTTCTTTTTTTAGTGACGTAAGTTTTAACTGAGTGACATAAGTCTTAACTAAGTAACTACAGATTACTTAGTATACTACTAAGTAACTACTCCTATAGAGACATTTCTTTTGGGAGACCTGACTCACTTAGAATATTAATAATATAATTGAAAGTGCATTTTCATGCAATGCTTTTTCACTAGAGATGGGTTTATAATGTGAAACTATCCTGTTATTTAACTATGAGAAAGTAAATATTTCTAAAGAAATATCTGCAGTCTAAATCTCTTTTTTGTTGTTGTTGTTCTATTTATATGTGTTGTTTATTTTTATTACAATCTCCTGTTGATGTTTTGTATATTTGTATGTCTTGTATATTTTGAATGTTTTGGAATGTATTTTTGTCTGTTCTCAGTCTATGACTCAGTCAGTCTCAGTCAGTAAATTTTCTTCATTTGAAATTTTGAAAAAAAAAGTATTTGGTTTTTACACATGGTCATAATTACTTTTTTAACTAACACCTTTTAAAAAAAAATTGTGGTGTAATTATGACCATGCATTAAAAAATATTTAACTACGTTTCAAAAAGCAAAAAACATGTCAGACGTTTTTAAATACATTGCAAACATACTTTTTAATACAAGTATGAATTAGCTGCCTGAAATATTTTCTCTTTGTGTAAAATAACTTCGAATGCAGAACCACCAAATCTGTATATTGAAAAGTTTTATGTGCTGCTAGTTTTATTATTGTTAATTGTTCAAAATAACTAAAAAAATTTTTATGTAAGATACCTATCATAAAAAAAACAATATTATAAGCTTTCTGTCTAATGTTTTGGTAAAATTTTATCTTTTATAGAGTTATTAAACTAATTTTATTGGTTATAGTTACCAAAATCTACCTTACTGTATGGTTTGTTCTTTGCTTGAAATTGTATTTTTTCCCCATGAATTATAATTATTTAATTTTTTATTCCTAATTTCTTTCACTTAGACTGATTTAAAAAAACTAAAAATTGACATTGAGCCAAAGTTTATTGCATTAGGCCCTTACCATCTAGCTATTGGGATGAACAACAGAGCATGGTTTTATAACATCAGTGATAATTCAGGTGATTACATCATTTCTAATATAATTCTCTATTTTTTTTCTCACGAGCTTAACACTAGAGTTCCTTATTTTGTATAATTCAATAATCATGTAAAAACATTGAAGTCTTCTAAGTGAACTAATTGTTTTTTGTTCTGTTTTCTGTTATACTTTAAAAATTCTGACATGCTATACTATTGGAATAGTGCTAGTATAAGCTCATTTGGGAGCAATTTTTTATATATACAAAAATTTTAAAAATTTGTGAATTTGTTATTTTTAGTTTTTTTTTTTTTTTTTTTTTTTTTTTGCTATGTGTTTTACTTTTAAAAAATACAGTGGTTGTAGCTTATTCCAGTCACATTAGGGCAAATTGAAATTGACCAGAATAACCGAAATACAAAATAAATGGCCAGACCAAAGTAAAAGTGAAAACATTTAAGAAAACAATCAATTAATTAAATCAAAAATATGAACTATATTCATCAAGAGTTTAACTTATGCACATATTTATTAAAGAATAGAGAAGTGAACAAGCGAAAAAATACCTATGTACATTTATTAAAAAACAAAAGCAATTTCAACTTCTTGGGGGTTGGGTGGGGGAATCTGAAATTAAAGGCTGTTTTAGGAGCGTAGCAAATTTAATCTCACTTAATGTTGAAAACAGGTGATGTGATCATTTTCATTGTTCTCCTCAAATGCTCTGTGTAAAAAGTCTATAGCATTCAGCAAGTCTACTCTGGTGACATGTAACCGGTTTGGGTGCTCATTCTCATCATCATCAAAAGGCGTCCCATTTATTCCGGGAGTAGGAGTGATCATTATTTTTATTCAAATTCTGTTAAGTGTATTAACAATTGTTTTGATTGAATGACCATAACACCTCCACACAAATATGAGTCATCTTTGACTGGCGTTCACTTCGCCCTAAAAGCTGATTATACAGAAATGTTACCTAATCTCCAAAGATTACTTGACCGGATAAACTGGGACTCACTACCAAGGCCATTTCGTTCAGTTCCTGGCGATTTTCACCAAAATAAGTGGCTTACTATATAAACCAATGACCAGAATAAGCGGCAACTACTGTACTTTAAAATAAAGAATGTAACTGGATAATATTTTCCAGATTATTTTCTCAAATTTAAAGTGCAGTTCCCCCCTTCTTCCAATGATTTTTCTCTATATATATAGTCAAACACCCATATCTCAA
Source organism: Cheiracanthium punctorium (assembly GCA_038373885.1). Lineage (NCBI taxonomy): Eukaryota > Metazoa > Arthropoda > Arachnida > Araneae > Cheiracanthiidae > Cheiracanthium > Cheiracanthium punctorium. The sequence goes on from JAWZYV010008393.1 coordinate 593,270, forward strand.
ACTTGAAGGGAAAGACAAAAAAAAAAAATCAAATTGCTGAAAAATAGAATCATTGAAAATCACTTACTATTAATAGTAGAACAAAGATAAAAGCTTTTTTATATACCTTTTTAAAAGGTAATCCATTTTTATTCAAATAAACATTTTACAATTTTATTTGAAAAAAGGTTCAATTGCATTTTGCTTCAGAGATGAGTATGAATTTTATCTGTTACACTCTCTAAGTGGACAGTTTCTTTAAAAGTGTTTGGCTGACTCTCAAAGCATCCAAAAGTGTGTGTTTGTCACATTTGGTGGTAAATTGCTGATTTTTTTCATCCTCTTCTCCTACCTCGCCAGAAGTTTTCGTTTCAATTATGCTATCATTGTCGTCCCACTGACTGCACACTGTTACTGCATCATCTATGATGATGAAGTCATTAAATTCATGCTATTGAGCCCAGTCAATCTATTCTAATCAATTTCCATGTGATTTTTAACAGAATTATTAATTCTAATTGTCTGACTACTTTCATGATCTATAATGTTCTAGCCTTTTTAAAGCTATTTCAGGGTTTCTACAGACCTGGAAAGTCAAGGAATATCAGGGAAAGTCAGGGAAAGTCGGGGATTTGGGAAAAAAGTCACAGGGATATTAGCAGAAATTGAAGATCAGGGAAAATTGAATTTTGCAGAAAATCAAGAAAAGATTTGCTGTTTGAACCTAAGTTATAGAAATTGTTTTATTTTCATTTTCTCATTCAACCTTATAAATAATTTTAAAATGTGTTCTTTATGAGCATATCTTGTGCAGTTGAAATATGCTTAATTTTATCCTAAATTATTATCAAACATGGTTTTTGTTGGAATCCAGTGATGTCAAATAAGATTCTTGTATATATTAATTTAATATTATTATTATTTGTAAAAAAGGGGGCAAAATATATAAAAAATTATTAATTAAAGGATGAAATGTTAAAAATAGAAACACAAAATTCGGGAAAGCACGCTAGATAAAGTCAGGGTAGAGCGTGATAGATGTCGCGGAAAAGTCAGGGAAGCAAACGCTGTGAAATCTGTAGAAACCCTGTATTTATTATCACAGAAGAAGACACACTGTTGCAGATTTTTGCACGGGTGCATTAGTGCACACATCGGGCCTCACAAATCTAAGGGGCATCGAATTTCCGCTTTAAAAAAAGAAAAAGAAAAGAAAGCAAAAATTATTAACTTTTTTCAGGGCTTATCCTAGAATAGAAAGTGCTTTTGAGCAATTTTTTCTTTGGCACCCTTTCCCTCTTCAGAATTGGATTATAATTTAGATTAATACAATTAATACTTTTAATTTATAAATAATTAGTGCTTTAGTTTCTTATTTGTTTCAATTTGCATGCTTCACTCCACCTCAAACAATGAAGCTGCAGAGAGATTCCCTTTCTACATCTATTTCTTGTTGTAGAAATAGATGTAGCAGTCTAGTTCCAAATTAATTGAACTAGATTGCTGGGCATTTACTGTGGCTGCAACAAAGTATTCATAGTCTCCTGCTTAAAAGACCTTATACTATTTGGTCACAGGAAGGGGGGGGGGGGAGAGATTGATTTGAATATTTATCAATCCTTTTTCCCTTCCTGTGACAATATTTATCATATTTAAAAAGAGAAAAGAATAACAGAATTGACTTCAAGCTTTATATTATACAGGCAATAGTAAAGCAATGATTGAATGAATGAATTAAAAAAATTAAATATCACTCACCCACATCAAAGAAAAAAAATTAAATATTTTGAAAGGATTTTAAAATAGCCTCTTAGAAATTAAAATTAAATATGTTTCTACCAAGGATTTATAGAAAGTGTGTCATTTAATTAATAAAAAAGTCTGTTATTTAAAATTGTTTTTTAGTGTACTTTTCAAACTTTAATGTTCTTGAGAAAAGCTCTCAAAATACTGGTGTTAAACAATAAAATAAATAAAAACTCAGGAAGACTGAATAAATTTTCAGTCGAAACAATTGTATCTTTCTATAAGTGTCACTTTACGATGTTTTTATACAAAGTTTTTATTTATTTTATCTAATGTTCTTGGTTAAATTTAAAAGGTTGAATATGCAGTTTATAATCTGATCAAAGTTAAGAAAATTCTGATGAATAGATTTTAAGATGTCACAGTTAAAAAATTATTTCTCAAAAATTTCCATTAAATAAAGAATTTTTTTAAACAAATATCAAAAATCAATAAATTATGTTAAACATTAAGAACAGGCGGTTCCTGAAAAATTTTTTCTCTTCTATTCGATGACATAATGACTGTTTCCATGCAGATGTTATTTCTGCTCTTGCCACTGAATGTTTTTTCATTGCTGCCTTTTTTCTTTTCTTTCTTTTTTTTTTCAAGGAACAGAATTGTTATATGATAGAGAATATTTGAGCACTGTTCGCAGTTTGCATCTTAATAGTGACTATGCATCTGCTCTTATAGAAGGCAAAATTCAGCTGCATACAGTGAGTGTATTCCTCTCTTTCCTTTTCCTTTCTCTCCCTAACTGATGTTATTTAGCATTGTAGAAACATATTAATTATTTTTATGATGTGCACAAAAATTCTAGCTGTTATTATTATTATTATTTTCTTTATGTAACAATACTTATTTTGTGGTAAATAATATTTTAGCATCGCACTTTCTCACTTTGAGGCATTGTATAAGTTAAAAACCTTTTCCAGAAATTTTTATCTTTTATTTTCAAAATATGTACAATATATTGAAATCTAACAATTAACAGCTGATGTATAACACAATATATATAGATTATTGAAAACCTGGATAGTCTTACTTCAGCCATAATACAATAAGCACCAATAACCCCATTCCTAATAAATCTTTGTTGGAGTCTGTGATTGCTCCTTTTTCTAAAGAAGATTTTAATTATTTTAATGGCACTAAAATTGATACAAATTTGTATATTTTTGGATGTCCTGCATTCCCCTTAACCACCCCAATGTTTTGCATACTTAGCCACATTAAGTCACATTACAGTAGAAGACCCAAAATCCGCCGACCCGAAATCCGCAAGGCTCTAAAATCCGCACTGTCTGTTCAATGTAAACAATGAAATCTGGTTCAATGTAAACAATGAAAATGGGGCGGACAGCATGGAGCTTGGGTCGAGTGTTGAAGCTGTTCTTGGGCTGGGACAGACATGTGCACCTTGTTCTGTTGAAGACTGAGAATGCTGAACCTCTACGACCTGTGCAGGAACTTTATAAACTGGAACTTGATGATTCTTCTGATGACTAACCTGTTGAACTTTTAATCTCTCCTTTCTTAATTTTTGTGTTTAACTGTGTAACTTTAAGAATTTTTGTTACTAAGTAAGTATTTTGTACATAAGTAAGTATTAATTGGTTTTGGGTGGTACTCAAAAGGTGGGAGGATGTGGCAGCTGCACCCCCTTTTGACTCCATGGTTTCTTCCACGATGGAGTCAGCAGCTAGCTACACCTCATCCCCACCATGTTTACCTTCTCAGTTTAAGAACTAGAACACAAGAGAGCTGTTATACGGTGTATTATACAATCTTATACGTAAGCTTTATATGAAATTTATATTACACAATACATACGATTTCTGATCTATGTAATTGTAAATAGCCTATACAGTAGAAGACCCAAAATCCGCCGACCCGAAATCCGCAAGGCTCTAAAATCCGCACTGTCTGTTCAATGTAAACAATGAAATCTGCCCTGCATGCTGCAAGCTCAGAAAACTACACTATAGCCACAAAGTAAAACTGAATAAGCTATTCCCACTTGAAAAAAATATTTTAAGAGTTTGTGAGCTCTCATGGTAACATTGATATCCTTGAAATGACTGACAGTGACATAATTAACACTCAATTATGATCACATGACAGAGACTCTGACACAGTAACAAATGAGGATGATCAAAAAGTTGATAAAATAACATTTAATCAAGGTTAGGCTCTGAGAAAGAAATATCTCAGATTTGTAGAGCAGCAAAGCTGTGTTACAGAACAGGAAATAATGAGGGGGGGAAAAAAAACTATAATTAGAATATCCCAAAGTCCTAAACTACTATTGAATATACGTGTTTAAATAAGTTGAACTATAATTTTATAATTTTGTATATTGTATTATTTAAATGTATTTTTATATTATGATTCTGATAATAAGTAACATGATTTGTTTCTCTTTATTTTATTTGTCTGGGTGGGGTGGAGGGAAATAGAATAAATTTCCTATTATGACCCAAAATCTGCAAAATTCTAAAATCTGCACAAGGTCTGGAACCAAGCTGTGCGGATTTTGGGTCTTCTACTGTAATTAATGTAAAAATAATTTTTGGGAATCTATATATCTAATATTTATTCTTGAACTATTATTTTTATAATAAACAAGTTTTAGAAATAGAATAACAGCTGTAGTCAGGAGTTAATAAGTTTTGATAATCTTTAGTAAAATATTTATTATTGAACCATTATTTTTTCCAGCTCTGACATATTGTATCTTTATAATTGTGTGGCCGAATTAATTATTCTGTATAATGTTTTTCAAATATATTTATATTTAAACATTACTTATTATTTTTATATAGATTGATGAACCTAATTCTACTTGCATTGAGCGTGAATCTCGAATTTTTCCAGATAGTGACCAGAAAAATACTATCATCACTTGTCATGCTCTCACAAATGATTTCCTCATATTTGGAACAGATGTTAGTATCTTCTACAATTTCAGTATTTTGGCATATTTTTACAGTTGCCATATGTGCATTGAATTAAAACTATAAATGCATTAAACTTAATTGTTTGTCCAATACAGTTGAATATTCAATTATTTAGTGCAATGGAGGCAAAATATGACACATGTGCCATAGATGACAGAAAAATTGTGCTGGTAAATGCATGGTTTACAAGTAATGTCATTTTACATAATTTCAAATTATTCCATCATATTCACGTATTGACCCAATCGACCAGTAAAGGAACTAGCAATAGCTATTTTGTCAATTTCTCTTATACAGTAAAAGTTAATAATATCATTACATGTATAGTTCATAGTATACTATATTTTTGTGTTTAACTGGAAAGGATGAAATATAAACCATCTAAATCCCATTATCTATCACAATTCTGGGATCGACTCATATATAAAATAATTCTCATCTAAGTTACTATAGTTAGAACCCGACTGATATGAAAAAATTTCATGATCAAAAACAGACATAAAAGCTGAAAAGTCATAAACACTTTTAAGCTAAAATCTATAGCTCAAATATCCAAAGATCATAACTTAAACATAAGTATCATGAGGTCCCTTGTAAGAAAGGAGACACCCCCCCTCCTCCCCCCTCCAACAATGACAAGGCATTGTAACCATTTTTAAAATGTACTGAAACTTTTTGTCTTTTAGTACTGAAGTGTCTGAAATACCATTATCAAATAAGCCTTCCCTAGGGCTGTACGAACCGCCACGCCCCCCCCCCCCCCTCAAAGTATTCATATAGGAGCTCAGTGGCATAACCAGAAATTTTTCATGGGGGGGGGTTACGACTACTGCAACTCATATATATGTATACGTGTAATAGGGGAGTGAAAAATATACATTTTTTTATGGCAAAAAATTCCTCAAAGGGGGGGGGGTGACCCCCTCCCTAGGCTACGCTGCTGTAGGAGCCTATTATTGTTATAAGACTATACATGAAATTCATTATCATTAGGTAAACCATTGAAATCCTAGAAAAGTAATATGTCCGAAATTTAGTTTAAAAAGAGAAGAGAAGAAACCTTCCCTGTACATTTTCAAGCTTTTGTCTTTTCCTGACTTCAATCTTTTGTCTTTTCCTGACTTCAAGCTTTTGTCTTGTCCTTTTCCAGCATTGGTATTCCTAACAGTAGGTTCCCGATTACCAAACCACATCGGTCACTATTTAAAATGATAAACAGATTTGATAAATTTGATTTCTTTTGTAAATTGTTTTATTAGAATTAATGACACATTAAGTGTGTTTCGCAAAATTACTAACTCCCACACCACTTGCTGCAATTAATTTCCAATACACGAGAACACTTTCCTTGTCCATAATGAATTATGTTCATAATTCTGAAATTTTACACAGATATAATTTTTTTTTTAATGAAAAAGATTATTTAAGAATATTTGCGTACTACAGTAATAAACTATATTTCAACATTTTTACTTGAGGATAATGAATATCTTTAAAATTCAAAGAATAGTAGTGAAATGTAAATTTTTAGAAATAAATTTAAAATGAATAAAAATAAACTGAATTAATAAAAACAAGGTAAATTTTATTTTTTTTACCTCTGTTACAGGAGCAATCTTCTTGATTTTTTCTTTGCCATAATGTTTATTACGTCCTCTGCTTCAACAGAGATGTTGAAGTGAATTGAAATCATGGTCAGATCACTGAGTCTGTTGTCGCTCATCACGTTGCGAGGCAAAGTTTTGACTCTTTTCATCGTTGAGAAGGATTGTTCCATGCTTGCGGTTGTTACCGGCAAGGTGGAACGCAATATTTCCAAGAGAAAATGGATTGTGGGGAAGTAGGTCGAATTACACTGCTCTAACACTTTCAGTACTTTTAAGTGCTTCAAATACTTTAAAGTGCAGAATAATTGGTTCTTAACTCAGTGTCATAATTTCAGTGACAGATTCGAATATTTTTCTTATATTTTAATTTTTGCTTTCTTTTCAGTTTATACTAAAA